>CAXIVR010000009.1:81616655-82216655 GCA_964035755.1 Teleogryllus oceanicus
CCCGTGAAGACGTTTCAAAGTTTGAATATTCTGAATTATAAAAATAAAGGTACAAAAAATATAACTAAAACTTACCTTTTGAAAGAAACCTACTGAAACTAGAAACTAACCTACATAAATTGTTCAGCTCTGAAGACGGGTGTGCTAAAGTACTAAAGTTGCTAGACATTGTTAACTTAAGTAAGGTAATATAATATAAAATTGAATGTTATTAATTTTAAGTAACAATCTAATGTAATGCAATAATTAAGAAATTTAAACTATAATGTGATGTATACTTAATTTGATTGACATTGATTGTGTATACTTAATGAATTGTGGACGCTTAATGTGTGTATACTAAATTGTGATACTTAACGCATTGATGTATACTTAATTGCGGTCGTTGATGACCTTTGATGTTAAAAAACGACCTTAAATAAACAAAATAAAAAAATAAAACTTACCTTTTGTTTGCTTGGGTTAATTTATTTTAGAATAATTTGATAATATAAGATAATATATTAATATCACAAAACATAAGCTCTTTAAATTTATAAGACTAGTTTGAAATAATAATAAATAGTACATTATCAACATATTGTTATATTTTGAAAGAATAAAATCGTTAAAAACTGTTTGAAAGTAATTACTTCATTTACGGTAAGGTAGAGATGGTCTCCAAGAAATCGAAAATGCGTGAGAAATTAATATTATTATGATACTCCCGAACTGGAAGGTAGATGAAAATTTTCCCCCGTGAGCCTGCATTTTCATATTTAACGAAAATTCTCAATAAGCACATTGCTTTTCAACCTTATTTCTCTTCACGCCAGCACCATCTTTTTCGTTGATTATCTTTCTTTTTTTAATTTTTGAGGAGTGCATATTATTCAAAGGGCTTAGATTTTCATGGAATTACATATTCTGATACATAATTATTACATAATAACAATTTAGAAGCTGGGAAAACAAGATTATATTCGAATAAGTACATCAAGGTTATTTTAATAGAATTTAATCATTCAAATATCACATGTTTTACATAATTGTATGAATTGTGCAGACTCCGAATCATTCGAAATAAAATTATATATTTTAGTATTTTCTTTTTTATGGATATTTAAAAACACTATCGCAATTTTTATTTTTTTCGGAGGTATTAAACATCACAACTTTTCATCTTTTTACTACGCATTTCCTTATTCGGTAAGTAGTATGATACAAAAATGTGTAATTCCGCCGGCAACAGATAGGTGAAATGTCCTTTTACTTCCAGATGAAATAATGGGAACCCATATGTAAACTGAACTACTTCAGGAGTTACATTTATTAGAGATGCAATTGCTCTATACAAGATGAGAAGGCGATATCTTGCAAAAAAGAGGGCTTGAAATCAATCTCAATGAACAATATTTACGGAAATAAATAAAGATATCCGTATTTAAAACCTCAGTCGACATACGTTATTTTTGGTGTAAACATGGCACCTGTTCCGTCTTACCGGGAGCGTAGCTCAGTGCATCGTCTGATGCCACTGCAGCGCTTCTAACCGAGAGGTCCTAGGTTCGAGTCCTGACGGCGGCGGGATTTTCGACAATAGCTTTTCAGCTAGGTCGAATTGAGTCGCTGTCTGGAGGAGAATTCTAGCGGCTGGCTGCTCTGATCGGTAGTTTTCCGTGCTTTCTCCGATCAACACCAGGCGAATGCTGGAGCAGTACCCTACCAACCGGGCCACGGACCGCGCGCGATCTTTCCTTCCTCTTCCTACCCCATCATCTTCCCTTACACACACACACACACACACACACACTAACATGCACTACATTACCACCTATTCCGGGAGACCGGTGGGGAGCGTGTCCCGGCTAGGGCGGTGCCCCACTGGTGGGAGAGTCCTGGTTAGGGGGAAACCCCACTAGCCCACGGTAGGTCTCGCCATCCAGCGGGGAAAGACCCCCGCCGTCTCCCGAAAAAAGCATGCACTACACTAACGGGACTAATGACCGAGCGAAGCAGTTGCCGCACCCGGAAAAACGAAAAAATCAATAAATCAATCATTCAGAGGCACACAAAAACAAAGAAGCTGCCAAACCCCAAAGACTTGACATACGTTTCTCTACATATATCAACGCGCTAAATCTGAATCCGAAGCCAGAATTGCGCTACCACCTTCCAGTTTTTTAAATCGAGAAAAAACACTGAAATTTAAATTAACAACTTCATGATGTTTTTTTCTTTTTTTGCGATTTATAAAAACTGAAGGGTGGCGAAGGACTCTGGCTTCATTTCGGATTCAGTGCGTTGACATACTGGAGGATGGTGACGCAATTCTGGCCTGAGATTCGGATTCAGCGCGTCGACATGCATAGAGAGACGTGTGTCAAGATTTTGGGTCTGACAACGTTTTATGCATCCCTGTGTTATTAAGGAATAAGACATAGTTTCACTTTTTCATATATCACATGTCCCTTGTTAACAATAAATCTATAAAATTAAATTGTTCTGGATTAATATTCAGAAGATGAACACTTATGTCTACCCAAAAATGAAGGAACAAAAATCGACATGATCAACGCGTTTTCTGGTGTCGTATACTATTGCAAGGAAAATTTGGATATTAATTAATAAAATTAAGAAGGGTAAATTTGTGGAAGAATCAACAAGTAGACTAATAAATCAAAGTACTTTTGAAATACGAGCTTGGATTCAGAATGTTCTTTAAAGTGCGGGTCTCAAGTTAGCAGTCAGCGTTCATTGATACGCGGTAAAGATAGTCATACTAAATCAAGGTCACTTATATCAATAATAATATTATCTGTGACATTTTCGCGCTAGGTTTATGTTATACTATTGAATCCATGGATAGCTGCAACATAACCTGACCTTTATAATCTACCGCGTCCGACTTCTTATCTTCAATATATTATTAATAAAGTTCTGTCGTACATTAACTACAACTCTGCAGAATTATGAGAATTAGGACCGGGAGCGGTAGCTCAGTGCATCAACTGATGTCACTGCAGCGCCTCTGACCGGGAGGTCCTAGATTCGAGTCCTGACGGCGGCAGGATTTACGACACTAGCTTTTCAGCTTGGTCGAATTCAGCCGCCGTCTGGAGGAGAACTCTAGCGGCCGGCTGCTCTGATCGATAATTTTCCGTCGTTACTCCGATCAACACCAGGCGAATGCCGGAGCAGTACCCTAACAAACAGGCCACGGACCGCGCGCGATCTGTCCTATCGTCTCCCTTTACACACACACTTACACTAACATGCATTACACTACCACATTCTGGGAGACCGGTCGGGAGCTTAGAGCCTGTGCCGGCTGGGGCGGTGCCCCGCTGGTGGGAGAGTCCTGGTTAGGGGGAATCCCACTAGCTGACGGTAGGTCGGCGCCAAATCTCGCGATCCAGCGGGGGAAGATCACCGCCATCTCCCGGGGAAAAACATGCACTACACTCACTGGACTAATAACCAAAGCAGTTGACGTGCCCGGAAACACGAAAAAATCAATCAATCAATCAATGAGAATTAGAACACCTTATTTGATGTCACACACACACACACACACACACACACACATTTTACGTGCCAGATACACCCCTTGATTTACGGTATTAATTTCATTTACAAATTATTCGGTTTGGAAGAAGTAAATCCGTCGCGTTTCCGGCTCACGTATTTCTTTGAATGGCGCTGTATTTGCACGATTTCCCTACGCCCCACCGATGCAATCGCCACCATTTGCCCTCCCCGGCACGCCGGCAGCGCCGAGGCGGCGGTCGCACGAAACACGTCGCTCTTCTTTTCACGACGTCGAACGCAATTTCGAGCTCGCGGCGGTTGAGGCGATGGTGGCGCGATCTGGCGAATCGCCGAAGCGGCTGCTTGCACGATTCGAGACGAATTCAGCACAGTGGGCCACAATGATGCACTTCGTGCGCCGATTCCCTCTTCAAATGTCCGACGCGGTGCGCCAAGTGCTGGCATTTAAATGTTCGGAAGGGGAACCGCAGCAAGATGTAATTAAAGGTAAAAATAAATATTTTAATAAAATATAAGCTTCATTGCAGTGGTTTCTCTAGTATTACAACTTAGCAACTCAGCAATGGATTGGCACTAAAAATTGCAAAAATATGCTATCTGGAAACTGTAACAATAACTGTGCGAGCAAAGACAATGGGCGAGAGCTACGCGCACAGAATTATTTTAGGCGTTAATGGGCCAAACACAAAATATTTCCTTCGTAATGTAATTTAGAAGGTCACTACTATCAGTAATAAAATGTAACTAGCGCACCCGTGCGAGAACTCTCGCATGTTGAAACCCACCTATTTCCCTATTTATCCATTTCCCCATTAAGGCTGTAATGCACGTTTGTCGTGTTATCTTTCGTCGTTCTCTGTGTCTCCTTGTAAATGATAACAATAAAATATACTCTTGTCAATACAAACTATTCTCATTTAATGTTATTACCAAGCAAAGAGATACATCCGTGTAATTCATACGCGTAGAATACCAAGTAATTAGTTTAATTTCAGGTAGTTGCAGATTCTACAGGCTCTGAACAGGTGGGATAGAATTGAGAAGCGTTGAACGATTGAAACATAATATTCAAGAAGATCTCATCCTGTAGATTATAGTGTGAAAAAAGTTTGAGGCATCTGGCCCCAAAATTCTTGTTTTAAGGGTCCTCAAACGCTTCCTGTAGGAGTTATTCAACGATATAGATTAAAATATCCGGCCGAGTGTTGCGGGTTGCATTTAACATTAATAGTTAGATGCGTTTTTGAAACAAATCCTTCATATTTTAAAGTCAAAGTGCAATTCACCACGTTTCCGTGAAATTCTCTTTCTTTAGAGACATCATTTATAAAGATTGGTTGCGTGTGAGAGCCACAAATGTATGTATACTACTGAAATAATATACGAGACGATTCATTTATTTCGGTCTGTTAGACGCACGCGCTCTTTGAGAACAACGCCATTGCTATTCACATCTAGAAACATCTACGCAGAAGCTGAGGAAACAGTATATTTCACATTACATGAAGCGAGCGAGCGGAGAAAAGTAAACCAGTAAAGCTTTTGAATGTCGAGATATGATATTGCATAAGCGCACAGCACTAGTCCACACCGTGAACAAAGGATTGATACTGAGAAAAGTGTGAGTAACTGGGTGGGCCGTAGCCCAGGAGCTGGAAGTTATGAAAGGAGAAAGGCGCGGAATGGGTTGAGATGAACATAGCACGAAATACTCGAAACAACTAAAGAACGATTTGATAAAAGCGACTTGGAAACAAGAAAACTAAAACAACGCTTTATTTCCTTACAAAAAATACAGACTTAAATTAAAATGTATATTATTGCTCTTCATAATATAAACAACTGTCTGATTTCAAAATGCATTTAAAAAATACTCACCCGATTGAATTTTCTTTCACGGCTAATAAAATTAACTTAATTTATACTTAAATTTGTAAATTTATTTGTTAAGACTCCTTGATAATTAGCTTATTGTAACAATACGAGAAGCTTTCTGTTTGACTTAACACAATTTTAAGGTATACGATTTAAACTTTTCGGTTTGCGTTTATATGATAACAAAGGGGGAAAGGAATTGATCTCCAACATAAATAGATTTTATTTTTAAACATCAATAAAGTGTGACTTGAATTACACTTTTCCTTTCCTTATTTTATTAACGTTCTTGTGTTTATGGTTGTCGTAATTAAAATGACACTAAGTAAGAGCAGGCAGATCAGATCAGATCAATAGTTTATTTGATTCCTCTCAATTAGCCAAACTGATTGGCACTATTATGAGTCACAACGTTCCACACCTTTGTGAAAGCATTACAAAAATCGTGATTTTAGGTGAGGATTTGAAGACATCTACAATGGCAAAACTGTTTGAATTAGTACACCGTGTTCGGAATAATACGAATTGTTACAAATTAATTTATGAGATTAATCATTAAACGTAATTGCATCATGAAGCAAAAGTTTACGGCAAGTTTTCTAGCAAAGCTTCATCACGTAAATTTCCATGCCCGAAGCCGCATGCTTCAGGTATTACGTTCAATGTGTCATTTTATTATTAACTTGCATGTTAGAAATAAAAATGTATCAAGATATCATGAAATCAGCCGCCGGAGACTCCACGCTAAGATAGAGAAAATTACAATATCGAAAATATTTCGAAGACAATTTTGATTGATAAAAAAGATTTGAATATAAGTGGAATACAAATTACATGGAGTACTTTAAACAGTTTCTCAATGGCAGTCGCTATGGGCAGTGTAAAGAATGAGGTGTACATGACAGTAATGACAGTATAAACCTTGAGGTGAAGAAGTGGGATGGGAATGTGCAGTGATGATGGTGAAAGTGCTGAGGATGTGGTTATGGTGCAATGGTGATGCTGGTGAGTGATTGGTGATACTATTGATGGTGGTCATGCTAGTAGTATGCTGGTAGTTGTGACAGAAGTAGAAGAATGTAGGTGGGGATATGGTGTGTAATCATGGTCGTGTGAATTGTGATAGAGTGGGGTGGGGGGTGATGGGAAAGGTACGAGTATTGGTAGAGATGCGTAAGGGTTGTGGCAGTGGTGCTGGTAGTACTAGTAGTGAAGGGCTGGTAGTACTAGTAGTGAGGTAAGTGCTTTGGTGGTGTTTGGTGAAACGGTTACCGTATCGGGTTATTATATGATATCGCGATATTAGATAAATTTGCGAGTTCAAACTCAATCGAAATCGTGGAGATTCTTCGTACGTATTCCTTCGCAGGGGAAGTAAAGACAGTGGTCCCATTTTGTAGATTTACAGCATGTGAAAGATCCTCAAGGGGTGAGTGATAACTCCTTGCTCAGCTAGATGGTGAAAGGAGCACAGCGAAATCTACTTTGTCACGCGGAAGAGGCGGTTTGATGGCGTGACTCTTGCCACGGAAAATAATAATCATTGAATTAAATTGGGGTTGTAGTAGCGTTAGGGACAGTGGTAGACTTAGTAGTAGAGGTAGGGAGAGCGATACAGGTAGGGTTAGAGGTAACTGAATTGGCGGAGGTGGTGTTACAGTAACTATTTCACTTGTCAAATTAAAACCAATAGTGTTTAACTACACCTATAAAATGTCCAAATCTGGCGGTGTAGCTTCAAAAAAATTATCACTTTTTCTATCCGATTTTTCTTACAGCCTCCTCCCTATTGGCCAATAATAATCTGAGATTCATCTATCTTAGATGCGGTATGTAACGATCGCTGTATTCGTGTGCAATAAACCGCGTATGTAATATAACTGTTTGATTTTAACATGCTTTCAGTTACTTTCAATATTCGGGACATTTTGAAACTTTGTTGGTCGTAACTTCATTCGTGGAAATAGTCGTATTAAATACCACGTGTTCTTTTTCTCAGATGAATGCCCTTCTCGCTTCGTGATTCGGGGATTTATCGATAATTTCCGAAGCACTCGTGATATTACCTATGATAATGACGAGTCTCCTTTGACCTTTGTCTCCTAATAATAAACTTTGTCTCCTAATGACCTTTGTCTCCTAATAATAAACTAATAAATAATAAAACTACTAAATAAAGTACCAAATCGTGTGCAGTACCGGGACAAATGTCTCAGGGTATCAACTGATGTCACTGCAGACCCTCTGACCGAGAGGTCCTGCAGAACCCAGGAAGATCGCACGAACCGCGCGCGATCTTTCTTAACTCTTCCCTGTCCAATCATTTCCCATCACGCACACTTACATTAACATGCACTACACAACCACACATGCCTGGCGATCGGTCGAGAGTTTAGAGCTTGTCCCGGGTGTGGCAGTACCCTGTTAGTGGGAGATACGTGGTTGGAAAAATCCCGCTAGACGATGGTAGGTCGGCGCCGGTTCTCGTCATCCAGCAGGGGAACATCACCGCTATCTCATGACAAATAAATGCATTACACTTACGGGACTAATAACCATAGTTCAGTACTTTTAATGGAAAGTAAGGAAAGTAATTATCAAATACATAAATTTAATTTAGTGTACACGTACAATAACTTTAATGTACAAGTACATTCAATTTAATGTACATGTACATAAAATTTAATGTTCGTTTAGAATGAAATTTTTTTAAAAACATTAAATCTACATTGATAATTAATTAACAAAATTAAATTTCATTTACTTCCTCCAGTGTAGTTGACGTGCCCGGCATCACTAACAATCAATGGTGTGCTGTTCGTTGTGCGCGTTCGGGCCCAGTGCGGTGCTGCGTTGGCGCGAGATGGATGGCGGGGGGGGGCAGGGCTTCCCGGGCGCCTTCGCTTCCGCCCAAATCGACTCGCGCGAAGCCCCAGGCGGCGCCCGCCCCTTCCCCGCCCCCACGCACCCCCCAGGCGCCGCCGGGGAGCGGGCCACGGAAGACGCCGAAACGTCACGCTGCCTCCTTTGGGGTTAGCAGGGCCCCGGTAGGAGGGATACCTTCTTGGGAAAAATAATCTTCCCACACGTTTGGATAATTTTATTTCTTAACATTAAATAAGACACTGGAATTAATCTGAACCTTCCGACACTACTATCATAGTTGGAATGAACGTTTTGAGTGAAAATATGCGAATGTTTAATTAATTCCTGATTACGTGAATCGAGTGTGCAGTTATATAATTTTCATTATACTAAAGCAAACCCACTACTTGTATTGGCCGTTTTGCTTACCGTCTATAAGAAGTTTTTTTGTTGCAAACGAGTATTTTTGCCGCTGTACATTCCACGAAAAGACCATGTTGTAACTAATATTTAATTTTTGAAATTATATATAAATATTTACATTTAAAAAACAATTTCATATGTTTACTCATGAAAACAAAATATGATTAAAAGGTATTAGAATACTATATATACAGCATTTTTCATATATTATGAAGCTAAAAATATTACGCCTCCAGTATTCAAAAAATCAACTACCTTGTATATGTAAGAGTCTGAAGCACGGTATAGCTTTAAAAGTTGAAGCATAGACCATTCTCTGTAAAACTGAAAAAAGAACATATTTGTATGATAAACCGTCCTAATTTTATAGGACGAAACCCCTGAGTTGTGTAAAGACCACTATCTTTAATGCTGTAAGCCTACAAAAATCTAATCGAGATCAATACTTGTCAACCTATTTTTGTTCACAAATTGGCACATTTTAGGGGTTGGCGTCAAATAATTTGAACATCGTATTTGGTCACGACGAAAGATTCAATCTCCTGATCAGTGCTGTCAGTAAGATTGCATATATTTAGATCAACGCCATGAAAGAGTGACCACCGTGCCACATTGGAAGCTGTACAAACAAAATCTTAGAGCGAACTGATGGAAGGCTGCATAGGTTGTTCGAACTAATAGGAAAAAACTCGGACTTTAAGAGCCAACGAGACACTCTACTGGGTGACGACGAATCATATATGACCGTCGTTGAAGAGAATAAGGAATTAATAGTGGATGTGCCAATCACAGGAAGTTCAAAAGTAGAGAAGTTGATCGTAAATATTGAAAGAGAAGAAAATCGTGTGATTCAAGAAATATCGTAAACAACGAAATAGTGTGATCACCAAATAGAGCTGAAAAGTCCCTGGAAAAGGACAGTCTAAGCTGCAATTCGATCTACAGGAGTCACACCCAAAAATCTGGCTAATCACCCGAGCACCTTAGGCCACATTGTGAGTTTATCACAGCAAATGCAAAGTCCGTGATTCTTCTTGCCGCTCACGTCCTCTGGGATTCCGAGTTCCGTGGATTGATTGATTGATAGTGATTCCGAGCGCGTTAACTACTATGGATATTAGCCCCTAAGTTTAGTGTGTGTTTTATCTCAGGAGGTGGCGGTGGTCTTCCCCCAATGGATGGCCAGATCAGGCGCCGACCTATCACCGGGTAACGAATTTTCCCAAACCAGGTATCTCCCACCTGTGGAATACCACCCCAGCCGGGACAAGTTCTAAGCCCATTTGTTAGGGTACTGCTCCGGAATTTGTCTGGTATTGAAAGGAGAAACCACGGAAAACTACCGATCGGAGCAGCCGGCCGCTAGAATTCTCCTCCAGACAGCGACTAAATTCGACTTAGGTAAAAAGTTAGGGTCGGAATTCCTGCCGCTGTCGGGATCAAGTTCCTTGGAGACGACCCGAATCCTGAAGAACGCTAATCAGCCAAAGAGTTAAATACAATTGCTTATAATGAGCTCAATTGTTTATTATTTATAATGTTAACAAATAAATTGTTAATATTATCAATATTACCTTAAAGACAATAAAATGAAAGACCATTTTATATTACATAGTATATATGAAATTATATAGTACATTTATATTATTTAGTAAATATAAAAATATAATGTACAGTCGTTTCCGGTTATAGTGAACTCGGATATAGTGAACCCTCGGTTACAGTGAACTTAAGTCACTGGTCCCGTTTCACTCACATTACAAATAAGCATAAGACGATTCAGTTATAGTGAACCTGAACCTCGTCTAGAGTGAACGTAAGAAATGAGTCGCGAGAAATTATGTGGATTTCGTTTTGTTATTAGGCAAATTGAAGACCAAACCTGTTAGCCCCGAGTAGTTCACTATAACCGGAGTCGACTGTATATCATATAGTATAAACGAAGCATTCTTGGTAACCAAACATCAAGTCGGCAGGACCCTATGCCTGTCGCTCCCCCGCCCCTGAGAAAAATCCTGGGCACGCCATTGGTCGTTTAATTTGTACCTTGTAGTGAGAACGTGAGGCGCCAGTGGGAGGCGGCTGGCCGCGCGAGCACTCACCGACGAGCATGGCGGGCAGCAGGAAGCCGGTGGAGCCCGCGAGCACCTGGAAGCCCTGGTCACGTGTCTCGTGCACCACGCGCGCCATCTTCGTCACCTGCAACGCAGCGCCAGAGGCTCAGCCCCGCGAAGCGAAGGCGCCTGCCCATCGCTTTGTTAGGCAACCCGCCGCACGCTTACGAGTTTTACGCCTTCGAGATGCAGCAATCCCAACACATAAGTATTCATTAGCTACTACGTAGCTAGCAGGAGTAGGAGGAGAAGGGTGAGAGGGAGAAGATGGAGAAAGAGGAAGAAAAAGAGAAGGAGAGGTGGAGAAGGAGAAGTTGGAGGACGTGAAGGAAGAGAATAAAAAGAAGAGAGAAAGAAATATAACTATTGAGGAGTAAAATGTAAGAAGACAAAAATGTATAAAGACGAAGAAAATAATAAAAATAAGGCGAATATACAATAGATTTGAACTTAGCTCACTTTATGCGGACTATATTCACAGAACCCATCACGTGTTTTGTAGATTCTTATTCCTTGCTTATCAATCTCCGGTATAGCGTGGCCCTGACTAGACAAGTCTTATTACTAGACATCGGATGTTTAGGGAAATACCTATTTTTTTCTAGAAAACTTATTTAAAGGCTGATAAAATATGTTCACGAATCATGACAAATGATGACATATGTTAAGTTTTATAATGCTTATTTTTGCTTATTTTAGCACATATGCCTTGTTTAGGACTTCTTTGCCTTTTATTTATTATATTTATATACAATGCTAAGATATCGGAAAATCGGCGATGGTCCAACGTGACCATTCATTATGAAACCTTCAATTCACGTCTTGAAATTTAAAATAACGAGAGAATTTCTAAAAGTATACCAACTAATTTTTCTCCATTTTCCTATTTCATAAATACCAGCCATTATCTGAGAACATGGACGATTGACAATACACCGAGGGAACCAAAATTTTAAGTGGAAATAACTAGAAATTCTCAGGTTTCAGCGTTGCTAGTGTTAGACTGCTAAAATATACCAGTCACATCGTTCAGATATCCTTCTCCGCATTCAAACTGATTTTGTCTCCCAGTCGTCGCAAATTTGAAGTTGTGATCCTTGAAAAAGTACTGGTAATATGTAAATATTATTAAGAATAAAATGTAGAAGGTTTGTAAATATGTAAATCTAATTTTACATTAAAATATACGAACTGGTTTTGTCCATTTAAGTTTACAAAATAATATAGACAAAAATTACAATTTTTCCATTTTATTGTGTATGTAACTTATGACAGTGACTTTTTTCTCTCCTTATTCTTGACTTTTTCAGTGCCTTTTAGGCGCCTAAAAGACGATGTTTTAGTGCCTAAACATTCGATGTGTACTTATTACATAAAAATGAATGTGTGTAAGTCAAGCGATTGCTTTTATGAGAGAAACTATCCACGCCAGGATACATCACATTCCTAAGCGTCTTATCAGATTCTTTCCTTTCATGGAACTAGGTAAAAACTCAGGACGTATACACGGCTGAACGGCGTAAGAAGGCATTGCCAGGGCGTTATTTCCGATTGTGAAAACAATGACAGAATTACCAGATTTTTTCTATGTGCGCCTGAAATAGTGGATTAAAAATCATACACTTCACTACTTAGATATTTTAAGAAACTGAAAAACTGATTTTTCTGAAACTGTCGCAAAATGAGTGAAAACAGAAAAGATCAAAACTATAAAATATGGCCCCCACTCCTTCCAGAATTTCAGAAACTAAAAACTGGTATTTTCGTGAGGATTTATTCATTCCAAGCTTTCAGATTCCAATAAATCTGAAAAAAAAATTAATTAGTTTTGTCCTTGGCCACTTATTTTCGCTTTTCTTCTACTTCAATACAAAGGATCGTCAATTTTTTATATCAATGACCATAAAAATATATTGATAATTTATATATAATAATAGGAATTTATTGATTCTTCTTTTACAATTATTCCACCTTATTTGATTTCATTGACATTCAGTGTAGTCTGCATGTATTATTGCTAATTTTATACATGAGAAATTCGATCAAGTTTTTGCATTAAAATCCAAAGATCTTTACTACGCGTCTAATGTTTAAAAAAACAGTTTGCTAATGTTTAATTTTGGCAGACATTCCCTCTGTGATTTCTTTAGAAAACCATTGTTTAGTTCTGACTCTTTCCAATCTATCGAATAAAATCCGTTCATCCAAATCCTTTTACGCATGCCTCTCTATTTACAACACCCGTTGTGTGAGATTTCCGACGGCGCCTGCAACCAAGTTTCGCTGGGCACATCTTGCCCAACGGTGTTTTCCAATCTATCGGCAACGCTAGGCAAACGCACCGCGGACGCACCGAAGCGAAGTCAGCGCGCCCGCCGGCTGGGCCTAAACAGAGTTTGTTATTCTTGGTCAGCCGGGCCGGGCAAATGCTCTCGGAGAACTCCAGCCAACTCGACCCGACCCGGCTCGGGCTTCTGTTTGATCTCACCGCACAGAAGGGGCGAGGTAGGAGGCAAAGGAACTGCATGGATACAGGAGACCAGCGCCCACGCAGAAATTTGAGGGGAGAGGACAAGAAGCTTGTTGCCTAGTTGACATTCTTTTTGGCTTATCTGTTTTGAAGTCAGAAGAAAGGAATTTGCGTAAGAGGATTTTTTGCAAATTTGAAAACTTATTTAAAAAGTGTCCTTTTCCTTGTTAATAAATATGATGTGCTGTTTTATGGTCTCTAAGAAATCTCTTTACAATTATTTCTATTAGATAATATTCCATGCATATCCAGATAACAATGCATGGTGATATTCCTTTAGTATTGGAACTAAGTATATTATTACAAATTAGAATTACAATTTTTTCTAAGGTCTCTATATTTATTTTATTTGATCACTTAGAATTTGGTTTTTAATATCGATGTTTTGTAAATTAGTAAAATATAAAAGTTAATAAATTAGTAAAAAATAAACGTATTATTTTTAACCTTTACCTTTTTTAAGTGAGTTGTTAAAAGAAGTTAATTTCGTACTCTCTATACGCCTTAAAATGCATATAAAATATTTATTAAATTAAATATTTTGCTTCATTCATAAACTACCAACAATAGTTTTGATTTAACTTATGCAATCTGATAAGAAGATAAAGATTTTTATTCTTTGATATCTCAGAACTAGTGATAATAGACTTCGTCCCTTTTACAAGTCATGATTTAAAAATTTATGAATACGAGCAAGTGAGCAAATGAGCAAGTAAGCAGTGAGTAAATGAGCAAGCGATCAAATGAGCTATTGATCAAATAAATAAATGAGCAAATGAGCAAGTGAACAGTGAGATAATGAGCAAATGAGCAAGTGAGAAAATGAGAAATAGAGCAAATTGAGCAAATGAGCAAATGAGCAAATGAGTAATGAGCAAGTGAGCAAATGAACAAATGAGCAAATAGCAAGTGAGCATGGGTAAGTGAGCAAATGAACAAGTGAGCAAGTGAGCCAATGAGCAAATGAGCTAATGAGCAAATGAGCCAATGAGCAAGTGAGCAAATGATCAAGTGAGCAAATGATCAAGTGAGCAAATGATCAAGTGAGCAAATGATCAAGTGAGCAAATGAGCAAGTGAGCAAATGATCAAGTGAGCAAATGATCAAGTGAGCAAATGATCAAGTGAGCAAATGACAAGTGACAAGTCAGCAAGTGAGCAAGTGAGCAAGTGAGCAAATGAGCAAGTGAGCAAGTGAGCAAGTGAGCAAATGAGCAAATGAGCAAGTGAGCAAGTGAGCAAATGAGCAAATGAGCAAATGAGCAAGTGAGCAAATGAATAAATGAGCAAATAAGCAAGTGAGCCAATGGGTAAGTGAGCAAATGAAGCAAGTGAGCAAGTGAGCAAATGATCAAGTGAGCAAATGATCAAGTGAGCAAATGAGCAAGTGAGCAAATGAGCAAGTGAGCAAGTGAGCAAGTGAGCAAATGAGCAAGTGAGCAAGTGAGCAAATGAGCAAATGAGCAAGTGAACAAATGAGCAAGTGAGCAAATGAGCAAGTGATCAAACGAATAAACGAACGAGCGTGCGCATTGCGATGGGAGGTACGCACGTCGCCGCCGCTGTCCTTGAGGCCGATGACGTTGGGGTGCTGCGCGAGGTGGGCGAGCAGCGGCGCCGACAGGTCGATGCCCGTGTTGGCCGGCAGGCTGTACAGCACCACGGGCACCGGGCTGCCGTCCGCCACCGCCTCGAAGTGCGCCGACAGCGCCGCCTCCTGCAGGCACACACACTCCTCAATGGACGAAGCTTTCAGCTCCCTGCGGGATCTGGCGCAGCTATACTCCGATGGACATGTAGTGACCCTTCAAGGTAACGAGCTGAAGGCGGGGGGGGGGGCACTGTCATCCAATCGGGAGCTTTTTGTTACGACTTAAACCTTTGTATTGAAGCTCCCGATTGGATGACAAATATTCTTGTCTAAAATATCTGATGGTGGGAAAAATTTCCCATCCCAAACACGTGTATGGCTGAATTTTCTGCAAAGAACATTTATATAGCGTACTATTGCGATTGATATCTCTTATATCCCGGATATTTTATCATGGATTACCACAAAATCTCTGCTGTCACTACAGAATTTATTCTTGTGTGTTAAAAGTGCTCTCCGCCTCTAAGCGAGAATTGTTAACGTATACAGACTTGTGAATTTATTTCACATTATTGCTAAATACAAGAAATAACTAAATGATAATAACACAACACAAATCAAAAACTTGGAAATAATTCGCCATTCAAACATATTTCTGTCACTTAGCAAAGATGTTTATATAAGAGAGAATTTAGTAAGAAAATAAACATCAAATAGTAATAAACAGTGAAGAATAAATATAATACAATTCTCGGTTATTTGATAGAAAAAAATTAGGCAAACATATTTTCGTATGATGCCTCTATCCACCGCCTCACATTGCTTCAACTTGCACATGTACACCTCTTTCTGGATCTTTAAGGGGAAAAGAGTGCAGAGTCAGGGAAAGTTGCCCGTGGTTGTAGGAGAGCCGAGCTCCCCAGGCGGGCAAGTAGCTCGAGCGGGCGCGGTTTGACGTGCCTGGTCTAGACTATACTGCACATTAGGCATGGCCAATCCGCTCTCATCGAACGTAAGCGCCCACCTCAACTTACGAATAAGTACTTGGAGTACCCAGTCCATCATAGAAAGTTTCATCAGTAACAGAACGTTATCAGTAAATATTAACAACCACCATTCCAACCCAAGACCAATCTTAGCAGGTCTACCACAAGGATCATCCCTATCACCTACTTTATTTAATTTATATGTTGCAGACATTCCCGAACCAAACGACATCCACATTGCATAGTTTGCTGATGATCCAGCCTTCTATAACTCCGGTCTTTTGATTACTGATTGCAGCAAAAAGGTTCAATTGTATCCTAACCTAATTGACAGCTGGACTTCAAAATATAAAATCCAACTCAATCCAACCGAAATGGCCGCCAAGATCTTCACACTGCCTCCACACTCACCCCCGCGACCATTAATGCTAAACAATACAATCATCAACCGGTTCCCTCTCAATAAACCAATCAGATACTTAAGACTGAATATGGACACAAAATAAATTGGAAGCAGCACACAGATGCCAAAATCACTCAAGCCAGAATGAAGTTGATACAATTAAAGCCATTAATACACAGATACAACCCACTATCATACAATTCAGCATTACCAATATACAAAACAATAATAAGAACCTTGCTATTATACGCCGACCCAATCTGGTTAAATGCAGCAAAAACCAACCAAAGGAAACTTCAAATAATACAAAATCAATTTCTCAGAATCATTTCAAACGCTCCCTGGTATGACACCAACAGTTACGAAATGAATTCGACCTAGAGACTATAGACCATCATATTACCTATCAAGCTACCAACTTCGTCTCAACCATATCCCAAATCCCTTCACAGACTCGGCAAATACCCACCAAATAGAATACAAAATAGGTTTCCATTTCACATTTTCCTTAAGAAATTCTCCAAATTAGATCCCAACTAGAGGAGCCTCAAGCGTAACCTCATTATCTGTATTTGTTTTAAGTTTTAATTTAAGTTAGCTATTAAGTCATTCAACATATATAGAGTTAATTTAAACTGAGCTATGTATTCACCATCTGTAAATAAATGAGCAGAAACACAACAAAAGAACTTGGAATATCCTTGTTCCCACTAACTCACTTTTTCCTAATTTCGCAGTAACACGAACAAAATGTGGGTCCCAGCAAGGAAACTTAACTCTGATATATTTAGTGATCGGATACAATGTATTTTTATTATATAAACACCGGTTATTTCGGCCCTTAGAATTCATGATAACGTGGGTTTACTGTGCTTATAACTATAAAATGCAGAACATAGTAATTACAGTTCAATGTAAATATAACATTGAATATATAACTGTATCTTCTGTTAATGTTATTAACAAATAGATTTTGTACAAACGACATTGTGTACAGAGCAGACCATGTAAAGTATTTAATCTTAATTATGAAAGTAGCAATACAAATTCATATTTTTAAATACACATTTCCATTACCCTTCAAACAACTTTACATCCGAAACGCTGAATGGAAATTCTTTGAATTGGTATTCGTTTTGTGTTCTGTAGGCATTCAGTATGTGCCTTGTGCCTTTCGTGCATGAATCCACCTCATACATATTCCCTTTCGCGTTCGTGGAAGGTATCGAATATTTTGCGTTCTCTGATTTACTCCATTCCTCTGCAACCACCAAATATCCCTCTTTAAAGAGTAGCAACATTCTAGGTTACGTCGGAGATTTTGTAACAGAGATCGTTTCGTTATCTAAACTCGTCCATACCTGTATCAATAAATGTAAACTCAGTTTTGCAGTGCGTATTTTGTCTAGCACTGTACTTTTAAAACATGGGTGGTAATAACGGAAACGTAGCATTAGGGGCATACGTAAATGTGACTTTTCTTTCTTTCTTTCTTTCTCTCTGTCTTCCTTTCTCTCTGTCTTTCTGTCTTCCTTTCTTCTTTCTGTCTTTCTTTCTCTCTGTCTTTCTGTCTTTCTTTCTCTCTGTCTTTCTGTCTTTCTTTCTCTTTGTCTTTCTTTCTTTCTTTCTTTCTGTCTTTCTTTCTTTCTTTCTTTCTGTCTTTCTTTCTTTCTTTCTTTCTGTCTTTCTTTCTTTCTTTCTTTCTGTCTTTCTTTCTTTCTTTCTTTCTGTCTTTCTTTCTTTCTTTCTTTCTGTCTTTCTTTCTTTCTTTCTTTCTGTCTTTCTTTCTTTCTGTCTTTCTTTCTTTCTGTCTTTCTTTCTTTCTTTCTGTCTTTCTTTCTTTCTTTCTGTCTTTCTTTCTTTCTTTCTGTCTTTCTTTCTTTCTTTCTGTCTTTCTTTCTTTCTTTCTGTCTTTCTTTCTTTCTTTCTGTCTTTCTTTCTTTCTTTCTGTCTTTCTGTCTTTCTGTCTTTCTGTCTTTCTGTCTTTCTGTCTTTCTGTCTTTCTGTCTTTCTGTCTTTCTGTCTTTCTGTCTTTCTGTCTTTCTGTCTTTCTGTCTTTCTGTCTTTCTGTCTTTCTGTCTTTCTGTCTTTCTGTCTTTCTGTCTTTCTGTCTTTCTGTCTTTGCGTTTATAAATTCAACACAAAATTTCGTCAGTTTTTGAATAATACAATGCCTTGTATTTTCAAAGTTAAGAAAGAATAATGCTATTTTCATTAATAATAGAAACTTTCTTAATCTATCTACAGGCTACATACGTTACATACCAATAAGAATCAATCCGGTTACATGTACAAATAATGCGTGTATGAGATATTGACATACAGGGACAGCCGAGATCGCTAAGAGATACGTGCAAAGCGACTTTGCTGCGTCGTGTAGCAGATTCAAGTCCTACCATAATTATTTACCTGTATGTTATGGCGTGGAAGGCTTTGCACTCATCATGGATCCCCTTCGTATAACATTCCTTCGTTCCTATCCCCTCACCACCGCGTTGGAGACCATGTGTGAGCACTGTGTTGTGCGCAGCACTCAAATAACGCATTTTCGTAAGTCGTCATCTCTCTTCCGGAATTAGTGAGGTTGGTTAGTACCAAGGTCACAGATTTACGAATTTCAGAAGCGTTACGTTACGAGTTACTCGTTACGAGATTCAGACTCGTTATATCATAGCTAGCGCGACTGACCTGCGGACTTTGCTAAGCAAATATAACAAGTACACTAGATAAATGGCCTGCAATCTGCATCGGTGTTAAGAACAGCATTCGGAGAAGTGCCGATACGACCGTATCTAAAAAAATGTAAGAACTTGAGTCGAAGGGAGATTGTTGGTCGAGAAGAAGCACACGACGAAAGCGTAAGTGACCACCTCAGCACAGTTCTGCAAATGCGACAAGAAACGAGTTGTTTTAAAAAGGTTTTTGAAAATATATTCTTGACATTTTTGACTTCTATATATCTTACATAACAGCATTTTTGCATGACGAGTACTGGAGCACCTCTTTTGCTACTTCCATTCTTGATAACTTCAACGGATGTTACACTTCTGCCCTCCTGCCTATAACATTGACCCTGATAACGCTAATCGGACAGGTACATCGAAAAAACTAATTAGACTTATGTCCAGCATCAACTCACGTTTTTCTATCACTGTCACATTTTTTCTCTTACATTTGTTTCCTTGTCTCCACATAACTACGAAGGCTATAAAATCTCTCAGGTAATCTTCGGATTCAATGTATAGAAAAAAAGTAACACAAAAAATGACCAAACACATCTATTCAATCTAAAATCACTTTCAAACCTTCACATATTTTTCACTCGGTCAGAAAGCAAGGTGCTTAACTTCTCTTTCCTCTCGAGAATAAGCGGAAATACTAACAAAATCTCGCGCACGTTCAGAGTTCTAATGACGGTGCTCATTTCCAGAGCCTTTCACAACACGTTCCATGTGTTTCGCGCACGTATCACAGCAGGAAATTCCGTGAACGTGGCGTATATATACAATCCCGGCGAGCGAACGTAATTTAAAATGCCGTCAGAGACGGAGTTCGTTGAAGCTCGGCGAAGCGTGCTTTTCAAACTTTCGAAATTATAACATTAATTTCCCGCAACTTTGGCAAAACACCTCGTTTTCCAGCGGACTGTCGCACTCCGCCGCGTCGCCTCCCTCCCCCCTCCCCCCGCCGTCTGCTCTTCCTTCCATTGTGGCGAGGAGGCTCATTACAAGAGCAGCGACGCACAGCGGGGCAAGATCCAGAAAAGCTGGCCAAAAGTCGAAAAAAATGTTTTATTTAGGGAACTTTAAGTAAGCAGTTGGGTATACTGGTTCGCACAGCGTCTAATTTCAGAGTTAGAAAAGATTCGAAACATGAGAGTGATGCTCTGTATCATTAGAAAATTGGCTATTGAGTACACGACACAAAGATTGTAAGCTAACCGTTACTTTCAACACGCGTAAAAGTTTTCGGTTTTGAGCAATTTTCATCATTTAAAATGGACAAAAATTGGGATGTTGAGTACAATGTTTACATGTATTACAAATACTTAATAAATTATCTTAAAATTACTTAAGTAATAATTCATTTTAAAACAAAATAATACAATTAATTTGATGTTTTTTTAGTGGAAAACAGTTATAAGTTTCACGGAGTTCCATAAAAAATTGTAAAAACTTCGTTCTCTACTATTTAGCTACTGAAATATCAAAGAAAAGCTGCTATTATATGCTATTCTGCATTTCGTGCAGCCTAATGATTCTAATGATTGATATTTTTTTTTAACTTTTTTAAAATTTTGGATCTGCCATATTGGATTCGCCATTTCGTGTTTTGCAATTTTGACATTGGAATTGTAAACAGTGAGACCACAAACCATTGTCTGCAAAGTTTCACTCGATTTGGATACCGTTTTCAAATTTTGGCCAGCTTTTCGAAAGCTTGCCCCCCATGTGCAACGGCGCGGCGCGGCACGGCACGGCACGGCGGCGGACAAAGCGAAAGGGAGTTGGCGCCGGCTCCGGCACCGACAAGAGCTCCAGACAGGCTTTTCTCTTCGATTCATTCACTAATCGGAGCGCTTTTACAGGATATTTTCCATCGCGGGGAAAATAATGTGAACGATTGGGTTTATAAATCGAAGGCATTTGCAGGAAAAATCAAAGATGAGAGAAACTGCCGAAAAGAGACGATACGAAAAAATTAGTTCGGGGAACAATAAATCAAAGGACACTACTAAGAAAATTTCAGGCAAAAAATAAGAGCGAGAAGAAAGAACGATAAGACGGCGAAAGACGTTTTAATTATCCTATACTGTGTTTCACTCGACAACTGGGTGTTCCAATATTCGACAATATGGAAGTGAACTACGGCTGGCTCTATCTTAGGCAAGAGTTTCAGGAGAGCTTTTGTTTCATTTACTAAAGATAGTCCTTTGGTGCGATATTTACCATCGAGGTAAAATAATTCCAACAATTAAGTTTATAAATCAAAGAATATTTTACAGGAAATATGGGGAAATATTGAGAGAAAGAATACGAGAAAAGTGTTCACGAGAGAGTGAGAAAAATACGAGAGAGAAAGCTACTAGAAATATTAAAGGGAGAACGGAGAGAAACAGGGAAAAGAATGACAGAAATGGAGAGGGGACAGTCATTCTAGACAATCGTCTCTACAGTATTAGCTCCATATTTCAATACTCAACAAAATGAGAGGGAGCAATATCTCGCACAATCTAAGACAAGTGCCTCATGAAAGTGTCATCTTTCATTTTCATTCTCAAAACGTCGCTCATTCATACAATATTATCGCTAAAAAGCCGTTTTAGCGATACAGAAAGAGTTTGTAAATCGGAAGACATATCATGAAGGATTAAAAAAAGAAATAGAATATAAGGAACAGGAGACGAGAGAGAGAGAGAGAGGGGGGGCAGAGGGAGCGAGAGAGGCAGATAAAGCGAGAGAGGCAAAGAGAGAGAGAGAGAGAGGGGGGGGGGCGAAAGAGACAGAGAGAGACGTAGGAAGGGGATTTTGGAATGTGAATTGGGTCGACATAACGTTCATCTTTCTGAAATGGATTCGTGCATTTCTCGCTCACAATTGTTCAGTCTTTAACTTAATGTTAACTACTAACAATCAAATGACCTGAAAACGAGTGAAAGCGTCTACTTCCCCCTCTGCTTCTCGATATTCTGCATTCGCTTTTCTGAAGTTCTGATGCCCACGAATTTCATTATTATACAACAAATGAAGATACAGAAGAAAAACAAATCACATTCTAATATCAAAAGTGAGGTTTTATTAACACATCACTCTATTAAGAAGCAATTCTGTACGGTTATTGATTCGCCAAGAATATATAGATAAAATTGTACTAAATAGTTAAAATTAGTGGAATGCAGCAGCAAAAATTCTGAACAAAATTACACCAAATGATTTTTCAAAAACGGCACCCACACTCCTTCAGAACAAATAAAATTCTCTCATCGCGGGGTAAATAATATACCGTAGAGATATTGTTTGAATTTTTTTTAGTTTCTGAGATATTTAATATTATTTGAATTTTTAAATGAATCATGTTTTTCTCATCAGTAATGGATAGTTCATAAAAAAAAAGAATTACAATGATATACCATATGTTCTCATTTTGATCGTAATTTTGAGTATACAATTAGTTTTTCTAACATGTGGTTTTAACTTATACGGGCAATGTTCTCTGTAGCACCCCTGCAACTCTTAACATCGAGGTGACCTTCACAGCTGCGACTCTATTACGGGGATACTGTTACGTTTAATTTAAAATCGGATGACACAAAATTTAATTTTATACTCAAATTACCTTAAAAATATAATCATACAATAAATCATCACTGTATTCCTCTCTTTATGATCTAGCCATTGTTGATAAGAAAAAAATAATTGCATTTAATAACTCAAAGATGAAGAAATTTCTCCAAAATAAAAATAATATTACGGAAAATATCTCTACAGCATATTACATAATTTAGCATTGTTGAGCGGAAATTGCACTGCGAAATCGCAAAACGTGTAGAAGTGATGAGGATGGCACCTAGTTTGCGCCGCCACTGTATATACTGGTCAGTAATTCATTAAATACCAAGGACATAAAAATAGTTTCTTTTTCATAATGCAGCACGTAAATAACACATATTTAATGGAATGTGGTCATTTTGTTGGAGCTTTTCCGTCGCATGCACTAAGCACGAGTATGATAATTCTGTTGGTTCGTGCAGTATGAGAATAGACGAAATACGACTATCAAATATTTGCACTTTTCAGTCAACCTCAAATCTGCTATACTGTATTTGAAATTTTCCCGAGTTCATGAGCAAGTAACAAATGTATGCACTTCTCACTTGCAAACGGCATCATTTTCTGTTCCTTCGCGCGTAGGAAATCAGTAATATAGATTGCTTAACTCCTACATGATCTTTTATTCCAGACTGTTTTCGCGGGTTCATTCTTCTCGAAGTATTCCGATGTCATATATAAAATGAACTATTTATTTATTTATTTTACGTCAAAAAACAGTTGAAACTGCATATACGTGCTATGGGGAGAAGTGAATTCTGTGCACATTTTCAAAATTCTGTGATCTCTACACTGAGTCATATACTACATAAATTTTGAAAATTAAAAAAAAAAAAAAAAGCTCTCATGTAATAAAATCTATTTTCAAGGATAAATAAGCAATAAATTTTGGGCTCTTATCCATGATGTCCTTCGTCAAGGAATAATACTTCCTGCCGCAACATGGAAGCTATAATTTGAATAACTATTTCCCAATGAATTCTAGAAGATGTGCACAGAGAATAACTAACTAGTATTTTAATGATGATTGTCTGTTTATGACTGAAAAGGCTTTGTGTTAATGTAAGTAGATACGTGTTACAATCAAATTAATTATCTGTGTCATCAGTCACATTTCTCGAATTCTATTATACTGAAATAAGTCAGAAATCCCTGTTTTTATGTGAACAAAAACACAGTATCAAGACGTTGTGCAAAAAACGTAAATTAATACACATGGGGCAAACAAGAAACGCTCGAAGTGACATGTGGTGGCAAAAGTTGTAAGTTGTCCGGTGACCGCATTTTTATTCCATCGTATATGTTGGATGGTTGTATTTGAGTAAGTCGGCGCCTACAAAGAAAGCGAAAATGAGTGAATTCGCTAATAAAAAGAGGGCAGGTGAAACAAAATATTATAATAAAATACTTTCGCATTGTTAATCATGTGTAATCTCCATTCAAATAAGATACGAGTACTTCTTAAATTAGACAGTTACATTTTTTATTATTCATAGCTTAGCTACAAGAGATGTAATAAAATGGCTAAAATAGACGTTTTAAGTGTTCCTTTCTCCATCTGTGGAGACAAAATAGAGTCGTTTTTGAGAAAATGGCGTTTAAGCTTTTCGGAAAATGCGGAATTTTGAACTCATTTTAATAGAAAACTGTTGGGTTTTTGAAAAACATTATGACATTATTTAAAACTCATTTACTCATAAATACAATAATGTGAACAAATTGCCGCTACTGAAAATATTAACATGAGAGACAAGTCAAAAAAACTTACATTTTTGTAATTTTTGAAAAAAACAGAAGAATAGACCAATATCGCGTTTATGTCATCTTATAGAGTGCATTTAACACTATCCTTTCCAAAAGTTTAAAGTAAAATATTGGAGTTGTTTTCCAGAAAATCTTGTTTTTGTAATTCACGCTTCAACTTCTATCACTGGATTATTGCGGACTGCTGACGATAGAGCGCACTGTCGTTGAAAAAAATTGGCTGCCATAGAATGCAAATAGTCAAGGAATACACGTTGGACGACTGGTGAACAAAAAATTAAGTTCCATTGTTACAAGCATGACGGATAGCAGAGTCCCATGGAGTTTACATAAGTAATGTACGGAGGAGGCAGTAGACGCTGTGGTTTTGAAGAAGCCTCATAATATTCACTCTTTCTTACGACAGAAGTTAGAGCGGGAGTCTTTGATTCGACGGAATGGGCATTTTCAGTTAAGCTACAGTTTAGTGTTGTCAATTATAGGGAAGTGGGTGACACGTAAATAGTTCCGAGATTCTTACGAGTAATAGATATTAATAATTTAACAATGTCATATTACGAACGTTACGTCTAAAATAGACCTCGTATCTGAAACAAAACATAGAATAGTAAAGATTCGTACAAGGGGATTGTGATCAACAATTCGTATTGAATATAGACAGTCGCGAATATGTGCTCTCCTGAGGTACATGTAAGGAAAGTTCGCGATCGCGTTACAATTAATGTTGCAGCTTGATATTTTGAAGAAATCATCAATTAGCAAGACAATATTCCGGGTATGTTTGGCAACCTGACGTTAGCATTAAGAGAGAATTTGGCAAGAGAGACATCTCGAACAGCAGCAGACAGCATCAAGAGAGAAGAGATTGAGTTCTTCCCAGTAAGCGACAATGTTCGCGCATATTATCGTAAGCAATGAACTTTAATCCTTGACCCGTACAGAAATATTAATTATTGTGTACGAAAGAAACATTATACCATTTCATGAGATCATAATAATGTGTAACAAATTTGTAATAAATCTTAAATTATTTATTTGAAAAAAGACTAATAATTTATAGTTAGTAGCCATCAAGTCAAAATAACCAGTTTTAATTAGCAGAACTTTCAGGAATCGCAATTTTGTACAGATGTGCACGTCCACACATGGCAGCTAAGAAGGTAGCATGTTGTATGTCGAAACCCAAAAGCAAAAATAGAAATAGAATCAAGAAATTAAGTTCCGTGGTTACAAGCATGACGGAAAGCAGGGCCCCATCGATTTTATATAAGGAATGTATGGAGTCTCTCCTAAATCCTGAAGATATGATGATGATGATGATGATGATGATGATGATGATGATGAGAATCAAGATGATAATGTTTCAGTTTCGGGGAAAGTTACGAGCACAGGGCATATAAATAATGACATATTTGTAGATCAGTATTATGTGAATTTCCATAACGTGCCCAAGCATGAAAGTAATAATATTAATAAAAATAGAGAGATTTATCATTTCATGATATCTCAGAAATTAGTAAGAAAGATTTATTGGAATTATTTATTATATATCAGTATTAGGTATTTCGCAAATGACTTGCCCAACGTGGGGCAAAAAAAAAGTATAAGAATGTTAACGTATTTCACAATACATATTTCAAAATATGTCCCAGAGATATATTTCAGTTTATTAATAAACGCATTCATGTATCTTCTACCTTCTCCTAAAATCTCATCAATTATTACTCTGAATGAACCATGTCACACTTTATGCAAATGGCCTTCCATGATACACTTACACCGATACAGGAACTAACAATTATTCATTTGAAACCTCTCGTGCGAACGATTAAACAATTGATCGTACTAATTTGAGCCAATTAATGACCACCCGAGCCACAGAATTAATCACATCCAGCTTATCGAAATCATATATGCTAAATTAGAAGTCAAAGTACATGCTCATTATCACTGCGTCCAATCATAAATCACTGTTGTGTAATCCTTCCTAGTGTCATATCCTCCCCCTGATTGTAATTGTCTGTAATTGCTTCTGTCTGTTTAAATCTTTACTAACTACTACATGTAAACATATTCGGATAGATTGAAGTGTTTTAATTTTCATTGCAATAGGATAGTGTGCATTTAACTTTCAGATAACGGCTAAAGAGTGGCAAAACGGTGATTTCTTTTCAATCCTAATTTTCAAGAAGGTCCAAACTCCCAGGTAATTCAAAAGACTGGTTGGTGCAAATTTACGCGTTATTGGTAATGGCACATATATTGAGCAAAATATTGTAAAGGCACTCATAGCCACTTGATCTACTCCTCAGGAAGCTTGTGACTGCATGGAGTAGATTTTATGTCACCGACATGTGAATGTAGGTGTAATAATAATACTAACAATAATAATAGTAATAATAATAATAATAATAATAATAATAATAATAATAATAATAACAAAGCTGACAATATGGAAATAAAGAAAGAGAAAAAATAGAAAACTTTCTGATCAAAAGTTAAGCATTTTACGGGAATTGATAGAGAAAGTTTAATATGTACTGATGAAAAGAGAACTTCGAAGAATATTTATGAGTTTAACTGCACCATCCTCCATCTCCGGCACCTCACACGAAATGAGGAACACGACATCATCCTCACCACACCAACACACAGCATGACTGATACTGGTCAGTACTGATACTGATATTGATCAGTATCAGTCATACTGTGTGTTGGTGTGGTGAGGATGATGTGTTCATTTCGTGTGAGGTGCCGGAGATGGAGGATGGTGCAGTGATTGGTGTGAGTTGTTCACAATGTTGCAAGCCCTGATGGTGGAAATAAAAGTTTCCAAAACGTTGGCAAACAACTAGAAAAAAAATTTTCTGACCAAGCCCCGTTAACCTACCTGCAAAAAAAATAAATCTTTTGATACCGTTTTTAGCAGACTAAATACATAAAATATAAAATGCTTAAGTAACGTAACGTGAGAGATGTACCGTCATGCTGGCCTTGTAGTAGCTGGGGTTGATCACCATCACGGCATCAGCGCCAGCCTCCGCCATTGCGTGGCACAGCTCCAGGGTGGCCGCCGTCCCTGCAACACAACGCTATAGCACCACATCGGGGCGCCCGCCCCTAGCACACGCGGTCGCTACTGTATGGGCAACGCTGAGAGCACTGATGTACTACTCGCGAAACCTTTCTTGAACGATGGATTGAAGAAATGCGGGCGGAGGGGAGGTATTAGTTACAAAGTCAGCCACAAGAATATTTACAGTAATGCCAACCTCTGGAAAAACAAAGTCAAACGTATTTCGTGTGCGGTCAGGTCATTGCTCTGGGTAGGCAACAGCAGGAACAGTAGATAGGAGTTTTGGGTGTCTCCCTTGAAGGACCTGGATTTGTCTCAGCCATTTCTTTAGATAATGGTAATAAAGCTGAACAGAACTTTTCGACTATGAAAGCAACTAGCTTTGACTAGCTTCTGTTTCGCACCAAGTTTTAATGCTTGCAATGTTGTCATCAGTGCTCGCTGCGAGCCTTTACCTTCAACTGTTTATTGCTTAAGGTAGAGGGAAGCAAGGTCATCGTTCAAGAATAGTTGCGCGATAGTGAAGGTCTCCCAGTGGTGGCAGTGGCCGAATCTGGAGAAAGCTACTGGAAGACGCTAAAATCTGTCAGAGGTTTGAAACGTCGACTAAGTAAAGAAACGAAGTATACCTACTCTGCAACTTTAAACTCAACCCCTACATTTGCAATTCAAAAATAACTTCCTAAACCTTCAGGAAAGATATAGTTTACCATGTGCTTCGCACTTTACGATTTCAAAGTTTTCCTTCCATGAAAAGAAGTTACAGAGGAAATCATAAATTTTGGGGGCGTCGCCACTCAAAAGCAGGAGTATAATTCGGCCAGTGAGGGTAAAAGAATTCGAGGGATAAGGTAAACAACGTAGCAACCTGTGTAAAACGCTACGATTCTGGATATGATTCTCGATAAGCTACGATTTTGGAGTTTCTCTAATTAGAGGAAATCCGAGAATCACCCTCAATGAAATCCTGTCCCACCGCAGCAAAACTAAATAAGTACGTGGTGTTCGACAGTGAAAGAAACATATACACCTTCGGCCCAGTGGCCGAGATCGCTAAGGCAGTAGTGTCGTAGTGATCTCGGACCGAAGGGTCGCGGGTTCGAGTCCCGCCTGGGGCATGGTTGAATTTGTGATCTTCCTTTCCTCCCTCATCATCATCATCACCATTTCGTTTCACCCTCATAGTTACCATGACGTTAATGCGAATACTGGTCGCTAATGACCTAGTTGTTGATGCGACCTTCAAAAAATTTAAAAAAACTTATACATCAACTTATATAGTTACATATACAAAATTGTAGTAACATTAGATAAAAATATCGAGCAAAAAATTAATGAGGAAATTGTAAGGAAAATCTATACAAAAACACAAATATACACTCGTGCAACGAGCGAATCAACTGAAGGCACGGTGAATGACTGTTCCCCTCCCTTTCCTTCGATCTTTGCATTTTCCTCCAACTCAATTTCTACATCTCCCTCTACCTCATGATTTCCTTCTTTGTGTAGATTTCCCTCTATTTGCAGATATTTTTCTACCTCCAGGTTCCCCTCTATTTGCAACCTTCCCCTCTATTTGCAACCTTCCCCTCTATTTGCAACCTTCCCCTCTATTTGCAACCTTCCCCTCTATTTGCAACCTTCCCCTCTATTTGCAACTTTCCAGTCTATTTGCAACTTTCCAGTCTATTTGCAACTTTCCAGTCTATTTGCAACTTTCCAGTCTATTTGCAACTTTCCAGTCTATTTGCAACTTTCCGTCTATTTGCAAATTTCCGTCTATTTGCAAATTTCCGTCTATTTGCAAATTTCCGTCTATTTGCAAATTTCCCGTCTATTTGCAAATTTCCCGTCTATTTGCAAATTTCCCGTCTATTTGCAACTTTCCCGTCTATTTGCAACTTTCCCGTCTATTTGCAAATTTCCCGTCTATTTGCAAATTTCCCGTCTATTTGCAAATTTCCCGTCTATTTGCAAATTTCCCGTCTATTTGCAAATTTCCCGTCTATTTGCAAATTTCCCGTCTATTTGCAAATTTCCCGTCTATTTGCAAATTTCCCACTATTTGCAGATTTCCATCTATTAGCAGATTTCCCTCTACCTCTAGATTTCCTGCCACCTGCAGAATTGTCTCTAAATCTGTGTCTCCTCCTTCTCTTTACGTTCTGTTTCTTTACCCTTCTTTCTCCCTCCCTTTTACCCAGTTTCTCTTGTTTATACAGTGAAACTTTATTATAACGCCAACGTTCGTTCACACACTTATTGGCGCCATCAAGACTTCGGCGTTACAACGAAATCGGCTATGATATTCCCTGAAATTTTTTGCGACCTCCTTCCACAATTTTCCCCATGTTTCGTGTGCTGCATCAGTTCATGCCGTATTTTCATACGAAACAGGCAACTATTTCTGTAAGCCATGAGTTACTGGGAGCTTTGCTACGACTTAAATTTTTAGAATTGGAGCTCCCGATTGGATGACAATGCCCCCTTCTTCCAGCTCGTGACCTTAAGTGCCAAGAAAGTTTAAATCGGAGTATAGGTCGGAAGGAGGGGTATACTACTAATAGTTCTTCACTTGTTCAAATAATCCGAGAAGAAAGCACTCCTAACTTTGTCAGAATGTTCAGTACCTCTGCATTTCAAGCCGAATGGCGGTAAGTGAGGGTGTGGTTTTATAGAAGTAACTTCCAAGTATTAGTAAGAGGATTGCACATTGCTAGCAATGGGCGATAACTGAGCGTGGCGGAATACAGAGGGGCGCTACGTATATCGAGGTTGCACTGCACATAAGGGCGGGGCTGCACAAAAGGCACCATACATTCGGCATCCGGCGAGTAGCGTACAACCACTCACCGAAGCCGGAGTAGTGTGGATGGATGGCTTGCTAATAACCGAGCGACTAACATTCGGTGCTCGCCTCATCCACCGCATGACGATCTTTTGCGCACATCAAAGAGAAGCGAACATTCGCCGAGCACATCAGCTGCTCGGGCCGGGGCGAGCGGGAGCTCGCTCCTCGCCCAACGCCGAATGTGAGGCGCGCGCCGCCTCGAGGTGCTCACCTTCGCAGGCGGGGCCGGCGAGGACGAGGCGGTCGGGCGCCGCCAGCTGCCGCACGCGCCGCACCAGCTCCACGCGCTCCTCCGCCGACATCAGCGGGAACTCGCCGTTCGACCCCATCACCACGTACCCTGCTCAGGGCACACACGCTTCACTGTATCAGGAGGAATCCCACGGGAGGTTCTGAGTTTCACGAGCCGCGTAGCGGCGAATTTATGTGAATAGCAAATAGCGCCGAATTTATCAGCGAAACTCAGAACCTCGAGTGGTATTTGAGAAGGCTATTTCACGAATAAAATGATGCCTAACCAATAAAAGGCGATGCATAAATAAAGTTAATTATGTTTTTTTTTAATTTAAAACTCCCCAGTCACAGTCACAGCAACTGGATAGTACGATTGTTTTGTTTACCTACACAGTTACGGATAGGATAATAGGGTTACTATATAGTTCTGTGGAGAAACAAAATACGACACCTACCGAATAAATAGATGTCACAAATACAATACTTATGAATATACAATATTCTACAATTTTTCAAAATGTAGAAGTTTCAGAACTGTAGCAACTGAGTGTGCGTCAAATTCCCAGAATGCCACTTCTTCTAGATTTATACTTGTTCGACTAGTTCTGTCCATCAATTACTGTAAATGTAACTGATCATAGATACAAATAATTATACATATACATTAATGCCCCATCTCAATTTGCTCGTTACGGCGGGAATTTAGTTACTCTGCCGCCACAGTAGGAAACAAACTCCTTATAGGATGGCAGAGTGGTCATTTAGCATTCGATTAAACATGTACCCCCTGAATCCGGTTGAAAGTGCTATATGCTAAGGTACTTCACGTTGTGCAAAAACTCCATAATCTCGCGTGAGAACTGAAACTCGCATAGTGGGCAAATCTCGATACTTCAGCCAAGCTCTTACGTTCTGAATGGGTCGTTCGCAAGTACTGCTTTATCTTTACTCCATACCATGTGGAATATCCGATGGAAAGTCTTTGCAAGCGTGCCAGCGTTTCATGATACAGTGTAATTACCTTAAAGTTCTGTGAATTTCAAATTGAGACACGGCTATCACTGAGCTTATTTTGATAAGTTGAATAATATGAAGCTTATAAACCACACTGATATTGTCAGGTTTCGTAGCGTGAATTCTAATATATTCTGTAAGAAACACTCGAGTAAGTGAGAGGTAGCCAAGTTCCAAGAAATAATTTAGTTTAAGTGACATTCATACCGAACACAAAAAAATCTTGCTTTTATCTTCGGAAAGATAGGAGAATAAGGTTGGCATTCAAATATCCAGTCTCCTTTCAGCAAGCTTTACACAGGTCATACAGCTAGAAGAATTGAGTAATATCCAAAAGTGAAAATTTTGTAAGGATTATGGACAATGATAAAAATTAAATTTTAGTGATGTACTTGTAATATTCAGTTACCATGTGAAAAAACTTTCCAATCTGCTTGAAATACAACACACAGTAACTATTCCTACTATCTTCTAAAATCATTTCGTAAGTAAAATTAATATTTTAGTTGCTGCCATGTGTCGGTCGTTTGTGGCGCACCTAAGAAACCGTACGTTCGGCGAGCACATCGGCTGCTCTGAATTAAACGAGCAGTTGCTCGGTTCTCACCGAATGCAGAATAACACCCCTTTCACCCTCCCCCTATCAGTGCAGAAATTAGACAATTTTGGGCCAGGGGCAATGCTGAATCGTAAACGTAAAACGTTTCCTCTCGAAAAAAATTAAAAACCTAAAAGTTGTATAAAGAAACTATAGGAGTAATTTTATTTCAACAAATCACAAAAATTTGTAAGCTAGAAAAATATTCTGGGAATATATTTTAAATAATATTTTTAATTAAAAGTATTTAGTGATCAAATAATACAATTTCCACTATGAGCTTAAAACACGAAAAACATTTGTTGTGTTTAGTTAGTGTTTAATTAAATCACTTGTTAAATACAAGAAATAATAAAATATGAATTTCAGTACCACCTATTTTAATGTTATCGTGATTTTACACACATTTTTTTTCATTTCATAGATACATGTAGTAAATGTAACTCTCATTATCTGATATATACATATATTGGAATGAGTCCTGCCTTATAAGTAATGACTATAATTAACTATTTAATGTAAACAATTAAAAATTGTATAAAATGCCTGAGACATAAAATTACGATAAGATTTTCTCGAGTTCTAATATCTTTTTCAATTATTTATTAATTTTTTCACATCAGTCCCATTATTGGACATGACTTACGGAGCCCTGGCTGGTCACCCGATCCGCTTATGCCTAGTCTGGCACTGTCCCCCATCAATTTCGAAAAGTGTCTATTTTCCTTGAGAACCCTAGGAAATAAATGAAGAGAGAGGTCAAGCATACCATACTGAATAAACGCTTGGGATGCACGAGACTTAAAGACGAAGTTTTATTTATATACCTGTTCTTACTTATAGAAATCATCTAAGAAAACGTACAACTGAGTAAAAAACACAATTACTGATTTTTCTCTTGTATTCTATATCATCATAAAACGTCATTTATTTTAAAAACATTGTAAACTATTGTTCTCGAAAAAATGGCCGTGAATACAGGTGGCCGGTTACTAAGATTATGCGAATATAGAAAGTGGACAAAATCAGTGTTTTCCGTTTTTGCACCGCAGTATAAGCACACGCGTGTAGTGAAAGAATTTTGATTAAATGCCGAGTGAAATGAAGTCTTCCGACATTTCACATCCTAATGTGCTCCCGTTTTCGTTCATCCTGTTTTCACAAGTATTATATAACAATGGCTAAGACAGCAGTTGTGTCGGCTTCTAGCGACAAAAATGAGAGGACAAAAAATAGTTGAAAGCATTGGTCGGCAAATACCACAGTCCAGAAACCTAGTACCATTGGCTGGTAAATAAGGAAGTCAAAAAAGGTGATGACGTTGGGCACCCCATGTTGAGCTAAATTCGAAAATGGACAACATATTTTAAGTAAGAAGTAAACAATAGACAAGTTTCCAGCTACTTGATGTATTAAACAACAACCTACAACAATTATAAGCGAATTTTCATCCAAGAAAACAGTGACAGCTCTCTCTGATTGATTGATTTTTTCGAGTTTCCGTGCGCGTCAACTGCTTTGGTCATTAGTCCCGTTAGTGTAGTGCATGTTTTTATCTCGGGAAATGGCGGTGATCTTCCCTGGATGGCGAGATCCGGCGCCGACCTACCGTCGGCTAGTGGGGTTTCACCCTAAGCAAGACTCTCCTACCAGCGGGGCACCGCCCCAGACGGGACAAACTCTAAGCTCCCGACCGGTCTCCCGGAATATGTGGTAGTGCAGTGCATGTTAGTGTAAGTGTGTGTGTGTAAGGGGAGAGGATAGGACAAGGAAGAGGGAGGACAGATCGCGCGCGGTCCGTGGCCCGTTTGTTAGGGTACTGCTCCGGCATTCACCTGGTGTTGATCGGAGAAACCACGGAAAACTGCCGATCAGAGCAGCCGGCCGCTAGAATTCTCCTCCAGACAGCGACTGAATTCGACCTAGAAAGCTAGTGTCGAAAATCCTGCCGCCGTGAGGATTCGAACCTTGGACCTCCCAGTCAGAGGCGTTGCATCATGCGCCACATCAGTTGATGCACTGAGCTACCCTTCGCGGTACAGCTCTCTATGAATTTAGGTGTTTTTCGGTCTGATCTCTTTGACATGGCTATCTAAATAAGGGCAGCCCTGTGTGTCGTATTGATAAGAATTTGATACCGCTGTGCACAACGCAGCAAAAAAATTACATCTGTTTGGGTACAAAATGAAGTAACTCGACACATTTCCTGCAGTAAGCTGAGACCTTGAGCCGGCGAGAAAGAAAAAGGGTGCAAGTAATCGACACTCGCCGGCTAGCTTTAATTTCAATATTCAACAGTAAGGAAAATAATTTCGTGGAAGTTAAAAAGCACGCGCAGAGAAAGCAAGTCTTGTTGAGTTTCCTTTTTCATTGACATCGATATCATTGCGGGAATTATTGAGGATACGAGAGGTCAAAGGGAATGAATAACATTTAGGGTCTTATAATAACTGTAACACTATAACCTTAGAACTGTTAAGAAATCAACATCCAAGGCCGTAGGAACGGATATCGAAAGTGAAGCACAGATGCAAATTGACGGGGGGGGGGGATAGAGAGGACACCGGGAATCCTATGTTTAATACCCTTGCTGGAAAAGTATTGTTTTTCGTCTTGCCCGGAATAATTTCCAAGTAGTGACTCATGAATACTGAACAAGACGAAAGAACTTCATCTTTTTACATGAAATGAAATAAAATAAAATGTAACACCAGTTTAGGTTGTTAAGATTTCATGAGTTGTGGCCGTAGACTATATAGCTCCGTTATAGCACATAAACCCTAAGTTAATAAACTAAACCACAAAGAATTCAAGAAGTATATTATAAGATATATTGTCAATCATGAAAACAATTAATATTCTTCTTTACCGCAATTAATTAAAATAAATATTTCATCCTTTGCTAATTTCTTTCTTTAAATATGTATAATCATAAGTTACTTTGCGTTAGTTTTTCTTTTCTTTGCAAACACAAGATTGATAATTTTTCTGTATGCATGATAGAATACTATTTTGTAAACTTGTTATCTGTTTATAAATCCATACTTCAGTTTTTGTTTCTTTATTTACTTGAACTGCAACTGAACACTAGTATATGATCATTCTGATGCATGTGTTTATTTTTGTAACTTTCATGAAAATGAATAAAATTTCTTATTATTATATTATTTGTCTCTTTTATGAGTTTCACACTCTAAAATGTTCAAATCAAAGAATTCAGATTGGATTAAAACACAACTTACAATTCATTCCGACTGTGTAGCGTAAGTTTCGTTTCACTCCTCAGTCCTTCGAATTGTCCGCTCTCAGAGATTTAAATATCCCCCTCTGAGGAAAATTGTCTATTAGCACTCTGGTGAAGTACGACAGATGGAAACACGAGGAGACGAGGGCATTCCTGTTTTGTAATGGGAATGTGCTTGTTTGAACCGTGTTTAATTTTGTGGCAACGGGATCTTTGCTGTGACGTTTCAGTTGCTAGACAGATTTAAGATTCAAGAATAACAACGTGCACAAAGGTAAACACTACGGGGAATAATCATGGAATGAATATTAGTGAAAGTATGAAATAGTTGTGAAAATGTTCAATTTGCAGGGAGGTATAAAGAGTTTGTTTTCAAGGAATTTTAGACGCAATATCCCAATACATCCTTTCTCTATAACTCCGTTGTACTAAGCTCTAAGTTTCAACTTTAAATTCAGAGAAAATTATTTCTGTTTATCCCTAACAAACTAGCAACAAAATCTTCGGGCATAAAATGCTGACTAGTGTTGTTTTATTTAATCCCAAGGGACAAAGTCCACGTCTTCCTTACCAACGCGGACACACGTAGCGAAGGTGTAACACTAAAAATAAAACAGGCCATGAACTAAAGTCAGTCATTTTGATAGTGGTTTCGCATTGTCGTTCTCGATGGCAGTAATGAGTCGATTCCTTCAAGAGAGGTATGATAAGGGTAATGTCCAATTAATTGACTATCCGTGTTTCACTGCAACTGTATTTTGTCAATATTTAAGCTCGTTAAATTCCTTCTCATGCGGGAATTTGAACTCTAAGGACCGGTACAAAAGGTTTCGATAGCCAAGAACTGAAAGAGTTCTTGGAGCTCATTACTTTTCTGAATATTGATGAGTCAGTCGGTACCATATAAGTCATTCTCACAACAGCCACTATGGCAGTAGTCACGAACATCCAAATAATTAAAGTAAATGTATAATCTAACCAACAGCACGGCAATCTGCAAGAACAATCTCTCTAATGACTATCTGTCTCGAGAATCTCTGAACGACAGTATCTGGCTGACTGCCTCTAACGCTGTATGACCCTTCCACAACAATCTGTCACGACAATGTGACGACAGTTACCACCGACCCGAAAGTCCTTTCTACAAGCTTCTGACGCGCTTCGAGGCATCGAAGGCAGTGAGGCCTTGTAGCACTCAGCTTGTTTTCCGAGCGCATGTGTCGTTGGCTGAGCGCCAAACATGACGTAGGCTACCAGCCGCCCCGCCCCCTCCCGTCCATCCCCACTTCCCGCTGCCGGGGCTCGCCCCACCGCGCCTTCCCCGCCCCTGCCCATCTCCCACCGCCGCCCCACACTTCCAGCTCCGCCCCCTCCCTCCAACCATGCCCTGGGTCCCACATTACGCACCTCTGAACGGGATCTTCTCCCACACCCGGAAGTTCTTCTCCAGCTGGTCCAAGGCCAGGCTCTCGTCCTTATGGAAGGGCGTGGTGATGGGCGGCAGGATGCCGCTGAGGTCCACCCGGGTGCTGGCGGCTCGCCCGGCGCCCACGGGGATCGAACCCAGGCGCCGCGCCGCGCGCGACGGGACCGCGAATCTCAGCAGCTGCAGCAGCGACATGGCGGCTCTCGTCTGGACGCCGTTTATCGCTGGCGGCGGCGGCGACAGCACGCACGGGCGGGCGGGCGATAAAGAAAGTGATATCGCCGCCGACAGTCACTCTAGCAGCGCTAATTGCTGCGTCACGCACCGCTGACGCCAACGCCGCCTGGCGACGGAGCGATCAACATTATCAAGCAGGCCCAATTGCTCGCAAGGTTTCGCGACTGGACGAAAGATTCAAGGCCTGCAGAGCCTGACATGGTTATTGAGGTACGCGAAGGAAAAGGCGAGAAGAAGAAGAAGAAGAAGAAGAAGAAGAAGAAAAATCGGAAAGAAAAAAAGGAAGGAAAGGAAGAAAGGAAAGAAGGAAAGAAAGGAAAGAAAGGAAAGAAAGGAAAGAAAGAAAAGAAAGGAAAGAAAAGAAAGGAAAGAAAGGAAAGAAAGGAAAGAAATGAAAGGGAAGAAAAGAAAAGAAAAGAAAAGAAAAGAAAAGAAAAGAAAGAAAGAAAAGGAAAGAAAGGAAAGAAAGGAAAGAAAGGTAAGAAAGGAAAAGAAAGGAAAGAAAAGAAAGAAGGAAAGAAAGAATGGAAAGGAAAGAAAGGTAAGAAAGGAAAGAAAGAAAAGAAAGGAAATGAATGAAAGAAAGAAAGGAAAACAGAAACAAACAAACAAACAAAGATTATGAGAACATTTTATATATGTGATAACAGTATGCCTCAACGAAGTTGCAGGGCCATTGAACGACGAAAATGTAATTTCCAAAATTCTGAACACTAAAATGTAATAAAATGTGAGCAATCCATGTAAATTAATTATAATTAAGTTTAATAAATGTTCATATTAAAAACATTACTTACATAATTTTATGCGTACTGCCTGTGACAGAAAGGTACGTTCACTTCCCGCGCACGTGGTTCTGGCTTTGATTGGGAGTGGGCATTCGAGTTTTTGTATTAGTTAGACATTGAGACAATTGACGGTAATGGAATGCTTTCAAAATAACAACAAAAAAGGAACTTGGTTTCGAAAATACTGTGAACGCACTCCAGCACTTGACAACATTCTTTGGACACGTTTTACACAAATAAAATAATTTTACTTTAAAAAATTTCATACCCTGGTATTTATTGCAATAATAAAAGGTGTTCCACGCACTTTCATATTCACAACTCTAGCAGCCTGCAACTGCTGCCGACCAGGAAGACACACCCACCGTGAGAGACAGAAAAAGACTTCCTCCTAAATCGGCCACTTTTACACAAAGGACGCATCAAATGTACGTTTTGAATCAACAAACCTCATAAATAGTGCATTCAATACCATCAATAATTGACTGTACTTGTGTATTTTCAATTCATAAAATTAAGATGCAGTTAGTGGACGAAGATAGAAAATTGGTATTTCCCTCGAACGCCGCGCGTGCTCGGCGGCCAAACCCTCCACCCCCACTCCACAGGAAAAACTTATCCTTCCATACCCCATCCTTCTGTGCCACGAGTATAAGCTGGACACTGGTTGCCGCACCGAAGGTCTTATGTTGAAGCATAGGGCCAAAGAGTAAACTCAGTAATAGAATCCAGAGCGTGATATACCTATGGAAGAACCAGAAGCCGGAGAGAGAGCTCGTTGGGCGATCTTTGTATTCAAAATGATATAATAATATACATCGATCATAATATACAAAATAATATACATCGATTTTTCTGCAATAAATTGAATATTCAATGACATTAAAGGGAAAATGTATATTCCTAACATATATTTCTCGATTATCTGGGGGGTTGTTCTACCGCACGAGCTAAGCACGAACCGCAACTGCGTGATCATCAAAAACAGAGAAAAGTAACAGTCTGCATGAGAAGTCGTTAAAATTACTCTTATTCCTCTTTCCTAGTCGTTAGAGAATTTTTTAATGTGGGATCTTTCTGTTTCTCGCAAATATCGCAAAAACAGTGATTATATTCACCGTTTTTTGAAAGCGCATAAAATTTCCTACTAAAAGCATTTTTATTTATTCCAATAGCGCAATTACGTCGAGGTAATTGAAGGGCAAAACTCTCACTGAATGTTTGCCGAGAGATAGAGAGGCGACAAAGCATCTATTTACAGTCGTCGGTAGCAATGATGGTGGTAGCTACGGTGATCTTCACAAGCATGGACCAGGACAGGCAGGGCCAAAAGGCGAAGGAAGAAACATTTTTCATACAAAGAATTCCAATAATAGTCATAAACTACCTGGTTCTTCTTAAGAGACTTAACCGATAAATTGGGATTTCAATAAAAATCAATAGGCACAAGAGCCGATATTTTTAAAGTAGACGTAGAGTTATGTAAAAGTTGTTTTAATGTATGTACCATAATATGCTCTCAAGTGAGTGATTCCCAAAAGTATTAGTGCTTGCTCCTGAACATAAAATCAAATACATTAACAAGCTTTACTGTCGGTTTCACTGTAATATTAATCTAAAAATTACAAATAATTATTTTACTCTTTATTTCTGTACTTTTAAAATTGACTCCTCTACATAAATTCAAGAGTTCACACAAACAAAGTTACGGGTACAGCATGTGATAAGTAAGAACCCGGTCAGCACAAGGTACGAGTATTTCAACTGGAGGCCTGCTTAGCAATGTGTTCAGCATGGCCAAGGTCGCCGTTTATTGGACAAGAGAAGGCAAAACAACTCGCAAAACGAACAACGCACAATTTTATAACAGGTTACAATGGTTACAGGTTGAAACAAATTTACATAAATGTGGTGCCATTTCTACGAAGATCAAAAATAAAAACTTAATGTCTTCAAAGAAAGAAAAAAGCTGAGGTGAATGGAAACCATGATCAGTTCAGTACCCGGACATCCCCATCGGGGTACCGTCCAAGACGGGATAAACTCTAAGCACCTGACTGGCTTCCCGATTTCTGTGATAGTCTAAGGCTGGGGTACATGTGTGCATATATTCCGCGCAAGTAAACGAATTCCAATTGATTGATCGATTAGTGTATCCGGGTGCGTTAATGGCTGAGGTCATTAGTCCCGTAAGTGTGGTGCATAAATTTTCCTCGGGAGGTGGGGGTGACCTTCGCCACTTGGGTGTAGTGATCTGGCGCCGACCTACACGTCGGCTAGCGGGGTTTTCCCAATCAGGTATCTCCCTCCAGGGTACCGCCCCAGCAACCTCAATCTCTACGCTTCCGACAAGTGATCTCTGTCTTTGGTGTCCTCACAAGTGTGGTAGTGTATGATTTAATTTGATTTTTTCGTGTTTCCGGGCACGTCAACTGTTTTGGTCATTAGTCCCGTTAGTGTAGTGCATGAATTTTTCTCGGGGTATGCGCGGTGATCTTTCCCCGCTGGATGGCGAGATCCGGCGCCGACCTACCGTCGGCTAGTGAGGTTTCCCCCTAACCAGGACTCTCCCACCAGCGGAGCACCGCCCCAGCCGGGACAAGCTCTAAGCTCCCGACAGGCCTCCCGGAAATGTGGTGCATGTTAGTGTAAGTGTGTGTGTGTGTAAGGGGAGAGGATGGGACAAGGATGAGGAAGGACAGATCGCGCGCGGTCCGTGGTCCGTTTGTTAGGGTACTGCTCCGGTATTCGCCCGATGTTGATCGAAGAGACTACAGAAAACTGTCGAGCAAAGCAGCCGGCCGCTAGAAATCCTCTCCAGCAACTTAATCTGATCTACCTATCTAGCTAGTGTCGAAAATCCTGCCATTAGTGTTAAACATTTAATAATAAAATATTTCGTTCGTTTCAAGCTTGTTGTAGTAAAACTAGAGCCCTGTCGTGAGCTGATAGGGCAAGAGTGGTTTATTCTTACGTTTTAGCCAGCGTGGCAAAAGCCCGGTTTATTCATAGAGCTCTAGCGCCCGAAACAATTGTCGAAAAAAAAACAGCTCAATTTGTAAAGAATTTGAATTGTTTTCGCATAAAATGTTTTAGTAAAGTTTATAACCGTTAAGTGTTTTCTTTATAAAGTTTCAATATATTTTTGTTTCAGTGCAGTAAAAGAAAACATGAGCAAATAATGTGGATCAGGAATGATGTTGTTGGTAAGAATTCTTTCATTACTGTGTTCAAAATATTATTTCTAAAGATTGTCGGATAAATGAGGACATCCATGTTTGCCGCCCTAAGATATTCCAGCACAACAGCATTTCTTGTGCACTCTAGTGATGAAAATACAGACTATTCAGATGCCAAATTGAATCACCAGTGGCGCTAACAGTCAAAAATGGAGTTTATTGAACATTCCATATGTGAAAAGGTGACACGTTAGTTATTAAGTTCCACGACGTACTGTGATAACATTCCTATGGCAAAGGTAGAAAAACATACTTCTACCATTCGCATGTTTGAAAGAATTACGCTGTTTTTATGAAAAGTTGAGAAAATGGGAGATGGAGGCGGTGTTGATTTTCTGGGGCAATATCGGGCAATCTCGAATAAATTGAAGAAGTAAGTTTTGTTTTTAAATTTACTATTTAATGAATATTGCAAACGAACCGTTACTTATTATATACTAGTATCATTTCCTACAATAAAATGGAACTTTTATACAGTAAGGTTATGTTTGACATCTGCTCATGTGTTTTCTTCAAACGATCACATTTTCCAGGAGATTTCTTAGGAAACCCAATGTCACTGAAGCTAGTGATCAATTTGGTAAGCAGAAATATTCATTGGTTCTTTTTTTTTAGTATTTGAGTTGTAACAATAATGAAGATTAACAATTCTTCAGGATCTTTGGCTGTGCGATGTGAAAATGATGAGTTACCTCAGTATGCCGGTCTTTGTTGGATGGCTGCTGCTAGATGTGAAGGTTCTTTAGGAAATTCTCCAGGAGAAGCTTGGGATCTGGTTCGTGCAGGTCGCCAATTTATGAAAGCGGAAGTAAAAGGTGCTAAACTTGGATGCCCTAGTCCTGGTGGAGAACATTTGCAGGTTAGTTTTATCAGCTTTGCATATTTTCTTATTTTATAGCAACTTATTATCAAAGAAGTAATGTCATTTCATGTATTTCTGTAGGCAGCAATCAATTGTTTCTCTCATGCGTCCAGTAAGTGGCAACAGCATCGAACAACAGAACAACCATCTGCTGTTAGTCCTTGTCCACTGTCTGCAGGCTTAGCATTAGAACTTGGAAATGCTTTGAGATTAGATTTAAACCGTGTAGCAGAAGCCGCAACTCAGTATCAGAAAGCAGTTGAACTCCAAAAATGTAGTCCACTGGAACAGCTACACAGTTTAGGATTACTAGCATCTTGTAAGATTGAATTAGGTGAGTTAAAAATGTATTAATATAACATTTATCACATTAATTATACTTAAATAAGAATAATTTTATAGTTTTAAAGCCTTTAGAAGTTTAATTTTTGTGTTTTTTAATGGTGTTGTATAATTATGAAGAATTGTATTTAATTTTTGATTAGGTTTTGTTCCAAGTGCTTGAATAACAGATGTTAAATGTTACCAACATTTTTATTTGTAATTGGAAAAGCTCACAGCAGCATAGCCACCATCAAATTAGGTACAAAATGCAGATACAAAAAATGGCTCTACAAAAAAAGTATTGTAAATTGTTTTTAAAATCTGTTTTGTACTAGATTTGATGGCTAAGCCACTAAGAACTGCTCATATAATAAATAAAGATGTTGGTATCTAATGACACTGACTTTAAATGTAATAATTGTGAAGTACTTGAAACTTTGTTTTTGGTTCCACTATTAGTAATCAATAGAGTTTTTAGTATGTAAACATTGTTCAGATGAAATATTTATAGTAATATTGTTTGAAAGACTGTTCCATGCTCTCCAAAAGAATTTTCTGTTGATCATAATGCTATTCTTCTACCAAGATTATTTCACAGATGGTCTTCCATAATCAGAATGATACCATAATCAAAATTCTTATTACTAGTACACGTTACCTGAAATTTTTAAATTGTCATAAAAAGAACTTAACATGAATGTGTATTAGTGTGTGTGTATTAACCTCTTAAATAAACAGACCAACCTTCCAATAATGAAAAGTGCTTAAGTTATAACCCAGAAAATATAAAATTTTCAGAAGAAGCAAAAGAAGATTATTTCAGTCTTTTTTATTTCTATATCTGCCAATTCAGTATTTATTTTTTCTATATTTGATGTTTTACATCTACTCTGTAGTTGTCTTAAGACATTGTATTACATAATGGATTTGTTTTCTCTTTTAATCAAATTTTATTGGGAAATAATATAAACATTTTTTTTCAAAGATTATTTAAAAAAAAATTATAACTGTTTTATTCTTTAGTTGTTGGAAGTTAAGCATGAGCAGATGAAGTAATAAATTTATATGTTCACAGGTGATTATGATGGTGCCCTCTCAACATTTAATGAAATGGTATCTGTAGCCGAATTAGGAGGACGACCCTATATTGGGACTTATAGTGATATTTTACATAGGTAAGTATGTGGTCAACATCTGATATTAGAAGAAAAATGTTGGAATTTGAATACTTAATAAACAAAAGATGTCAGTAACAGAGCTAGTTAATTTTGAGACTGGTAAAATTGAAATCCTTCCATTCCCCATCTTCTCAATAGTAAAAATGCCACCAAAAGTAAGAATGTATTTGCTTTTTTGTTATTCAATTCAATAATATTCTAACAATACACAGATTATTATTATTGGTTATCAGCTATCATACATTTCCTTAATAATACATTTATATTATGTCACTTTTCATTAAACTAGTTGATAATGAATTTAATGTAGTTGGGTATTTATATAATATTATCCTTTTAATGCTGGAGAGGACTGTAATGAAGTGCACCTTTTATAATAATATGCAGGAATCTTTCAGATTCAATTTCTAAGTCCAAGTCCTTGTTTTTTGTTATCACAGTTACATCCTGATTTTTCTTCTTTAATTCAGTAATCACATCTACTCAATTTAAATTTTACTTCCTTTGTATAAAATTTTGTTTTCAGGTTTTGTGGGCCGTAAGTAATTGGCCCATTTTCAAATGCCTAGTGCAGGAGTGTCCAACTTGCAAGGCCTCGAGGGCCACAGCTAAAATCTTTTATATGGTTATGGGCCACATTTTCATTACTCAGACAATCCACACATGACCCCCTATTGTTTGTCTCAGCAGTTAGAGGGAAGCATGCGTGATATCAGCACTCGCCATGCACATTGCAGTGAAACACATAAGGATTATTTTGAATTTCTGAATTAACTGGAATAAAAACTAAGTGCATGTATTTACAGGTGTGAGATTACGCGTGTTTTACTGCTTCTCATACTGCAGCCTTCTGCACAGAGACTTCCTCCTGACTTGGCTCAGGTGCTGGAGAAATATGCCTGGGCTGAGGAGTGTAATGTTCCAGGTAAAGTTGTTGACATTTGTGACTCTTTACTCCCACGCGTTTCCTTTCAGCCCTATTCTGAGATCCCCAAAATTGTCCAGTCTCCAGTGATGTCAGTTGTTTATTCCAAGGGTTGATCCTTTTACGTATTTTTAAGTGGAGCCACTGAATTAATTTCATTTCTAAATTAATATTGAATTGAATTGAATTTGCCTTATTTTATGTGGTGAGACTCAGGCCATGAGGCTTGCTCTTCCGTCTGACCACGCAAATTTCGTGACACTCCTTTCACCCTTTCATGGGAGAAAGATGGTATTACTTGGGCGACGAAACAGGCGATTTGAATTTAGCTCAGAGGCGTCATTGGGACAGCCGGCTTTACTTCCTCTCCGAAGGAAGGCGTACGAAGGATTTTTTCGCCCTTAAAAATCCACGGCTTCGATCGGGTTTGAACCCGCAAATATAATTTTCTCTTGTTCCTAGTTTTTTTTTTAGCCCCTTTGTAAACGTAACCACAATTCAGTTTCATCCTTATCATTCAAATATCGTTCAGAGATAACTGTTTCCAGAGACATTGTGTTAATGCACAACTGCAGTCCAGTTAAAAATAAGTAGTATGTGATTGACGTGTGTCCAAAAGTACCAATGTGCAAGACTGTTGGTTTCATATCTTTTTAAATACTGTGATTAGTGATTTTTATTGTATGCTATAATGTAGTTCACCCAAAAATTAATTGTTTATTAGACCAACAAAAAAGAGAGTGTGTGACAGAAAGTTCATAATGGAGTTTGATGGAAAGTTCATAAGTCATGTGTCTTGTTGAGAATTTAGGACAAACAATGCCAACCATTTCACTAACTATGGCTGAAGTAATTTTCTCTCAATGACATAATTTTCATCCACAAGTACGGCAACATTAATTGTTGCATATCCGAGTGCAACGAGTGAATTGTGCTGCAGAACTGTCAATAGTGATGCTGCTTTGAAGTTATTCATCTGTAATATCATATTTTTAATAATAAATTTGCAAAAACCTAAGTTCAGTATTGCCTTGAAACTTATTAAATTTGAAGAACGTCTGGTGGATACGGAGAAAACCAAACTCAATAATGCTAGAGAATGAAGGTATATCCATATTCAACTTTGCACATTTACATTCTTAAGCATGCAAATTTAAATTTTCAAATGAATGTGACCAACAACTTATTTTTATTAAACTTAAATATCACTTTATTCACACAAACATACAAAACAGTTGTGTTTTAATGTTTATATAGATTCACCTACAAAACAATTAATAGAGCAATTGCGGAAGCAAAAGTGCAGATAAATTAGACTGTGGTTGTGAAGTTTTATTCTCTTTAAAAATTAGGAGACAAAATTATGGAAGTCTTGAGCAAATCCAGGGAAGACCCAAATGTAGTTGATTTTGCAACAGAATTTTTGGATTTAATTGAGAATCCTCTTATATTAGCATTAGAGAAAAATGCTGAATAACAGCTTACAGGTGATAGTTTATGTGCATTTTTGTGCATATTAACAAAAAAACATACAAAATATACCTGTACTAAACACCATCAAAACACACACAAATCACAAAATCAACACTATCAAAAATATTAATTCTGAAATTAATCACTTCAAATATTAGTAACGGGATCAATTTCTTCTCCAAAGAAATGGACCGGATGTACACCTTATCTGTAGACCAGGATATTCTTCTTCTTCTTCATTGATGTTAATTCCAGTAATGTAATTAAATGTTTTATTATCAATACAAATGAAATAACATCGCATGACAGTTGCAGCATTTATATTATCCCATGCAACTTCTTACACCAAGCAATTAGTAATGTTAAAGGTTTACAAGTACTCAGGTTAACATGGGTCCCCATCCTCTTGGAGCTTTGTACTACATATTGTTATTCCTGTTTACATCAGCAAGCACAATATCCCGTGTTTGCTTTTGTGGCCTAAATAGTACTGTAAACAAGCCACCAAAACATACAAAATGTAATTTTTTCATTAAAAATATTGTTTATAAAACAGTGTTTTGAAAATTATTCTTTGGGTGATTGAAGCCTGGTTTAGTGAGCTCATAAGTTAACCATCGCATGGCCAGATATGATATTGAATTATGTAACTTCACTCTGCCCAAGTCTTCTTGAGCTCCCTTTTGATATACATAAGAGGAGTGGAGAGTTAAAAATTGTTAGCAGTGTATTTCAAAATCAAAACTGAATGTCACTTCCAGTTCTTTCACATAGAAGTGAATAACTATTATATTAAACATTTGTAATTCCACATCATTATTATTACAAGAACACATGGTCACACATATAGAAAAATTTAAAAAGAATGTAAAATAAATATCTACCTCTGAAATCCTCTGTCTAATATCTTGCTCACTCATAGTTGTTGCTGTATGGAGAGTAAAACAAAAGATAACCGCTAGCAATCAGGGCTAACAAGTTTCTCTAACTCAATATTGTCATTAATCCGAATAAAAGAAGAATGTGGTTGATTTCCCGGTAACATGGTGCCGTCGGCAACCTAGGCAACAGCGAATCAGAAGTATCGCCATTTCCCCTATGTTGTCACGTTTGAACTGCGAAATGAATCGCGTATCTGGAGTGCTGCAGTTTATCGGCTGAGCGTCGACGTGTGTTGAGCTTACAGTGTCCAAGTGTATTGTGAGAGCGGGAATTCAGAGAAGCGTGTTTTGTTAGATGTTGTTATTGTTGTATTTTTGTTCTCCTTGTTATTGGTGTTTTGTTATTGCTGTCATTAATTTGACATGTCAGAAGTGAGTGTCAAACGCGGCCGAGGATTCATTCCGTAAAGGAAAGGCGAAAATCCGGCCGGGGAATTCCTCTGAAAGGCCAGGCTCGCGAGTATTGTGTAAATGTATATGATTTTTCCCGATTTCTCTCAGCTATTCGTATTATTGTTCAAAGCCGGTGGCGCTAGTCGAATTCGTTTACTACGCTCCGTGAAGTCACGAAGGTTAAGTGAATTCGAGACTCGCGGGTTCGTGGTTTGGTGACCAGCCAGGAACCCCGGGATCTAACGGCGTCGAGCCCCTGGCCGAAGGGATAAAAGGCACTGACTGACTGCAACGTGAGGAGACTTGACAAATATAGTAATTAACGGAGGATTACTCCAGAAAATAAAAAGCACATTAATGGAGGATTACTCCCCAGTGCAATGCGCTCAACGCCCCTTAAGGGGCTTGGAGACGCGTTGTGTCAAGGTGTAGACGCAACAAATTATTAAAAAAAAAATAAAAGCACGTGGTAGAGCGCGCAGTACGCGGCAACGTCCCCCCCCCCCGGACTGTCAACCACATCCTTCTTTTATTCGGAGAGTAGTCATGAAACAACGGCCAAAAACAACAGAAATATAAATGTGAATATCAACAATGAGAAAGGCAAATGAAGGGTAACTTGAGTCCCACAGAGTCATTTCTATGTTATCCAAAAACTGTATTTCTATAAAAAGTGTGTTTAAACTGTTCCAAATAAATGAATATTTGCATAAGTTAAAGAGAAAAAATTCTACCATTGTTTTTCTGTTAATCACAAGGGGAAAAAGAGAATAGGGGGGACCTTAGGTCCCTCCTGCTCAGTCATGCAAGGGTTAAAGTGCTCAGACCTATTATAATTTAGGGTAATTTTTACACAGCAATGAAAATTTTGTGAGCAGAATTCAGTTCTTTGTTAATTGTTTTATATTCTGTTAATACATATACATTTTTATTTCCCAGTGAGCTATCTGAATGAGGATGAGTTCCTGTTGCTGCAGTCTCTTGTCATGGCAAGCCAGGCCCATGATGTTGATTCTCTGCAGTCTTTAGAGGCAGAGTTGTGGAAGTTTCTTTCTGCTGAGCAGAGGGACCTGCTTCGGACATTAGTACGAAAAATGACTCTCAGTCCCAAGTGATATTGTGTATCAAATGTTATGTTATATACATAGTATAATGAATAAATTGGTGACAAAATGAACAATATTCAGACTTAAGAGAATACGTTTTTGACATTAGTTTCTTCAATTTCATGTATTTACTGTTTTTATTCACATTATATATAGTCTCTTGAGTAAAAATTAAAAACAGAATTGTTAAACACTTTCCTCTATATATGTTGTTTATTTTCCTGAATACAAGATAATCTTTCCTAAATATCTCATTGAAAAGTAGGGGGTCATCTTACTTCAGCTGTATAATCCTTGTCAGTTAGTGTCAGTGCTTTAAATTGTCTTTCCCTGTTGAGAAACTCTTAATAGTGATGTAACAATGACCATCTCCCTAGTTTTTGCAGTCTAGTTCTCAAAGGTATGCTACAGTAATCAAAGTCAGTTTGTAAAAAGGTTACGTCAAATTAAAGCAGACAGCAAAAAACTTTTTTGAAGTTTTTTTACTGATGCAAATATCAAGATGTACTGTACTCTTTCTTTACCCCTTTTCTCTGCGCCTGCCAAGCATGCCCTTACCATGGTAAGCAGCATTATTTTATACATAACACTTTTATTGCCTAAGTTTACCTGAGAATGTGTTCCCATGGCAATTTGTTAATGTTTCTAATAGTCCCAAAATGTTATGTAAATTTTTATAATCCATATTTTGTCAATCACATTACTTTCTAAAGAATGGATAGTGAAGTCTAGCACTATAAAGCTCTAGGGACTTGCATTTACGAACTCAAGTATTTGTTAGGAAATTTAGGTTGTTTCTGTAAAATACCTAATTACAATCATTGATGTTTTCTGCATATCCAATATGGATTTTCCAGGCAATTCACACTAATATGTACTTTTGAACATGCTGGTTGAGAGTATTACAAATGAATGGTATTGTAGTTAATGAAATGTAAATTGTGGCCAAGAATTTTCAGTGTGAATTTTAAGTTAACTGTTGTTAGAGAAGTAGAGTCCATTTGCAACACCACAGGATACAGTAAATTTGGAGTTGCAGAAGGGAAAGTGTTTTGGTAGTGTCAGATGCGAGACAAAATAATGCAAATTTAGTGCACAAAACTTCCAGATTCAGTTAATCAGGAAACAATCTTATTAGAGAAAAGATGATGGTAGAAACAAAAACAATGACTATTAAGAAGAAGGGAATAAAGATAGCACAAAGAAAAATACTTTCTTATCAACAAAAACAATTTTATAGTATTAAGACAAATAACTATTTTATTTTAACAGTGAGTAGTAAGAATTAGTTGAAAGCAAAAATAAAAAAATCTCAGGAGACCTCTTCAAAATAAGAAGATTGTTTTATATTTGAGTAAATATGTTCAAAACACCGGGAGGAATCGTACTTATATTTTGTTTAATAATAAAGTGCAATTTACGTGTCATATGTGAATTTTCCCTTGAATCATCATTATCATCATCATCATCATCATCATCATAAAGAAACATTTTATGAAATTTTTTGTTTGTATCATTAAAAACTACAATCGCCGGTCTTGGTGAAACTTAAGACATTTTTTAATATTGTGGAGAGAAAGACTATGAATTGACTCTAAATCGAACTTCAGAATTGCTTGTTAAAATTTGTTTTTACTAATATAGGTTTCAATTCCTCTGTTGATGAAATTCAATAGTTCCCTTCCACCTCACCAATTCCACACAACGGGCCAAGATAACATTTTTTTAGTAAATCCAGTAACCTTGCACCACAGTCTACTTATCAATAAAAATTACTCTTAATGTTTAAATTACTCTTACTCTTATTATATTCACAAAGTAGACAAAGTACACTGTATGTGATGTTTGAGAGAAATAAAACTAGATCTATTGACTAGAACAGCAATAAGTCTCAGGAATGTAGGAAAATCAAACTGAAGTGTCATTGAACACATTTGAGTTTACTAGTGGGGCAAAGGACTTTTTTCCCATTCTTCCAGAATAAACATTACAAGAGAATACTCTAAAAAACATGCTTTTAAAGCACCTTCAGTTCAGAAGTGATCAGTAGCTCAATCTCAATAAGACAAATCAATGGGCACCGTTTTTAGTGGGCTCCTTCAACATACATCATGTTAGTGATTTCACGACATCTAATATAGTGATGAATCGCTGTGAACGGTTATACTGCCTTCCTGACGCAACATAGATCATCATCTTTCATGACGATGAATCAGAGTTATGATCATTAAACCTTATTTTGTAATTTTGCATATTTTGAATTAAGTTCAATTTCTATTGATGTTTATTCTTGTAACTTTGTATGCCTGAGGACGGATGAGCCTGGCAACTGTATTTTAGTTAAAATTTCTTTTTATTATGAAAGTATAAATGACGTGGGTTCTAAATTAAGTTCATTATGGTACACATTCAAAATTCTTTCGAATTCAATCAGCCTTCATGCAACTCGTATGTGTTTTGCAAACATATATTGCCACTAGAGATAAGGCATAAAGTTCTGGGGAAACCATCCTACAGTACCCATTCTTAATTGAAGCTATATACTACATTTGTAACCAGTAGTATGTGGGGTATACGGGTATTGTAACCTGTAGTATATGGGTGTGAAACGGGTGCTAAAACAGCCAGCAGAACAAAAGATAGCAATATTTGAGAGAAAAATCCTCAGAAAAATTTCTGGTTCCACTAAGATAGATGAACAAATGAAGAGTTAGAGGTTTTGATAAAAATTAAGTACCTCATAAGAGATGTAAAATCCAAAAGAACAGCCTAACATATAGAAAGGATAGACTCTAATAAAAGCACCAAGCAAATCATGAACTGGAAGCCTCTAACAACTTGTAATAAAGGAAGACTGTGCATCAGATGGGAGGATGATGTGCTTCAGGACTAGTTGCAGCTCGTGGTTTTCTAAATGGGGAAGGCTGCATATGCATTACATTGCATTGTTTTCCAGCTCATAAACCCGTCAGATACAGGAATAACGGACTAGCTCTCTACCCCATATTGGGAAAACTAGTTGATGCTCAATGCTACTCGTTGAACTGCATAGTATCTGGTGAGCATGCCCTTCTTCAGACCCTAGGCCCCCAGCTACCTGGCCGCAGCCTTCGTGTGCCTGTAAGCCTTTGTAGTAAACGCATGAGGTCACACCTCCTCGTTTACTCAGGCCTTAATGGCCAAATGAAGTGAGAACCTAATGCTTTTCTCTTCCCTGTCAACAGCTTCAAATGTGTTACAGCCGGCTGTTATTGAACTGACAAAAATATATTTAATATGATTGTTACATAATATAACTCGGAAATCATTATTAATAAATAAATATATTTTCAAATTTCTTTTGTGGGTGATTTCTCTAGGAGAATCTCTGCCTTACAGCCTTTAATGACGAGCCATACCTGTTCAGGACCAAAAACCACTGTGGGTTAAGAATTGGAAGGGGCGAGCAAGAGAAGGAATGGAGGAGCATTATTTAAAAATCGGTAGTCAAACCTGACTTGCTCAAGGAAGATATTTTCATGTAATACAAGACATTTACAACTAGCTAATGTACCCTGGATATTTATTAATCTGAATCATGCATTTCTTTGGGAAAGGAATCCTATGGTTAGTGTACTGCCTGGAACGCTCCTTACCATACCCCACACCGGCCTGCCCATCTCCACCCTCTCCCTCTTCACCTCCGTAGCACCGCTTCTGCACTGCACTGCCTTGCCATGCCATGTTTGCATTGCTCTTTGATGTATTTCCTCACCCTTTTCAAATATATTTGCAAAAAATTAAAGAAAGGTGCTTGTAAATTTTGTTCTATGAGGTAGGGAAAGGGGTAACATATTCAGAATCTTGTATAGAAATCTCATGTACAAATATCACTTTTGTTTTGTTTTGAAGGTGGTATGTACAATATTTCTTTAAGAATTGAATTTAATTAGTTCACTTTTTTACTGTGTAGTTTTTAAAATATTAAATTTGCTTGTAACAAGTAATGTACTTAAATTTCTGGGTCAGTGATCCCCATCTTGATCAGGGTTTTCATTCATATTTCCTTGATCCACTGAGAAGATACTAAGATGGATTGTTTTACCTGTAGCCATAAATGAAGTTTCTATCTGTGCACGTTTTCTTGAGCTCAATGAGAAATATAGTTGTTCAAATAGTAGTTTCTGTGTTGTTGTAGCAGTAAGTTGATTTCTTCATGTAGGGCTTTCTTCTTGTTCCTTTATAAAGGATAATATCTGAATTTGTAGCAAATTGCATGCACAAATAGTTATCATCGCAAAGGAGCAAATATTTTCTGATCAATTCTAGCCAGAAACTTGTGTTCCCAACTGTATTCATAATTCAACTTACTATAGTATAAGAGCTAGGGCAGGTTTTTCAGAACTCAAGAAAATATCCACAGATTTCACTTTTTCTCATAGTATATTACAATTCATAGCTGTTTTAACATTAAATAAAGTAACAAATTAAATTATGTCAGACAAAACACTCTCTCTTTCAGTGAAAAACATACTGAACCCATTTTAGTCTTTCCAGAGATTACCCTGGGCAAACAGTCGTGCAAAAGTCATAAAAACAACTGAGCAAGACCATTTAGAATAACATCCTCTTCAAAGTTTTTTGAATGAAGTCGGATTTTGCCGCCCTCTTAGAACGGTGACGATCAGCGGCATCTGTTGGCACATATTTTCTAATAGTACGAATCTGCTCCATAGATGGCAGATATGAGAGGCACTGCTCGGTGTTATGTATCTCACATCATTCAAGAGCATTTTAGCTAGCAGTTTGGCACATGTGCAGAACAGTGGCGGCTGATGGGTTGCAAATTTAGAGGGGGCAGCATGTATGTCCGAACTATCACATACATTTACTTCATATTATCTCTTGAACGAGGAAATCTACAGCATGTAGTGTACTACCTATTTGCACGCTTAGGGATTTTAATCCTTGTGGAAGACAAATTTTACATTGAAAACGGAAGATACTAGCTGACGCGAAAGTAAGAATTTAAAAAAGATATTTCCAACAAAGAAAACTAATTTATGAAATCAAATAGAAGAGCAGGTATTCCGGTGGAATTATTAGCCAAGATAATATTCTCGGTTTTTATAACATGCCGCGTAAGGGCCTGTCTCCACGATGGACGGCTTTTCGCGTTTCACGGTCGTGGCGCTAGATGTCGCTTGATCTGCAGCTCTGCTTGATACGATCGCGATCGTGCGACATCTAGCGACACGACCGAGAAAGACCCAAAACGTCGTTTCATGTTTCATTAGAGTTCTGAAAAGACAGGTATACGCAGACGCCATTCTTGGTCATAGCTTGCCGACAAGCGTATGTAAATGTAGAGGAAAGCGTCGCGTCTCGCTACTTTTCGTTATTTTCCAAACAAAAAAAAAAAAAAAAAAAAATACTCTGACGCAATTTCGATCACTGTGAGCAGTTTCTTGAGAAGTGTGTAAACGTCGTCGGTAAGTACAGTGCCCTGAATTCTCCACTTGTAAATAGAAACTGATATTTTTAAACGTTTGTAAGTTGGACTAAGGTTATATTTTACATTTGAATTCACAATGTAAAATTAAATTTAGAGTTTCCCAACACGGTTGTTTTAAGCCACCAAGGTTTGTCTGAACAGTATGTTTTCATATTAAAAATAAAATCGCTCTCAGGTAAGTCAGCACGAGAAGAATTTGTCGCAGCAATTTGAGCACACGTTTTTGAATGGCTCTAGTTGGGCTACCCGCGATGTAAAAAGTCGCATTTATCTCCATATTATACTTCAAATTCTCACTTTGTTCACTAAGGAAAAATGTAGTTACTCTAAGGCCCTGTCTTTTTAGAACTCTAGTATATCTATATTCTCTATTTACAAATGCAAAACATAAACTTAGTCCAACTTACAAACGTTTTAAAATATCAGTTTCTATTTACAAGTGGAGAATTCAGGGCACTGTATTTACCGACGACATTTTCACACTTCTCAAAAAGCTGCTCACGGTGACCGAAATTGCGTCAGAGTATTTTTTTGTTTGGAAAATAACGAAAAGTAGTGAGACGCGACCGTTTTCCTCTACATTTACATACGCTTGTCGGCAAGCAATGACCAAGAATGGCGTCTGCGTATACTCCCCCCTATAGAGCCTTAGTTTCATCGTGAAGAGACACCCTCATGCGCCACGCTATAAAAACCGAAGGAAAGGCGCGGGCTCTGCCGAACAAAACCATACTATTAGTGCCCCCACCCTATTCTCAGTACTCCCAACTCTCCCTCAAGCTTCTGTTACCTCCCACGCACCTACTTCCAACGACCTTGTGGTAGTTCACGATACGACCCATTCTAAAAACATTTTATCTCTTGCTTAAGCGGATACATAAAACGAAATTCTTCCTCAAAAATTGCGATAGTGGTGTGCACAAATTAAACGAGTCGATTTATTGAAAGTTAAATACTTCCTGCAACTTTTCCCGAAGTTGTTTTTTTCTGAAGAAGGCGCAGTCCTAGAGCCCTTAAGAACTAGGCGCCACTGGTGCAGATCACGAATTCTCCTACTCTGGGGCAAGTTCTGACGTTCAGAACTACCTGTCAAACCCAGATCACTCCACCTCCTCTCTGCTCCAACATAGGCGCGCGGATTAAAAAAAGAAAAGCCGACCTCAGCAATTGTTATGCACTGCCAGCATTTTGACCGGTGACAATGTAATACGGTAATATAGTCGGTGTAGAAGTCTTCCTGTCAGGTCAAGAGATTATTTTTCTTTCTCTTTCTCTTACACCACGTTCGTTACTTCATATATTTTACGAATATGCGAAAGTAAAATATGGTACCGTTCTTGATTAAATCTTTGCGCGTTGATTTATTTTGGTTCCTGTATAATCGATATTTTTAGATTGATTCACCCTTTTTTCAGTTAATTTTTTTCATTTTTCTGAATATTGAAGAGAATTGAACTTATTTTCAATGCGAAGATTTCCGAGAAAAAATTGCAATGTTTTTTAGAAGCTTTAACACTTAAAAGTGTCATTTGCCAATGTACTCAAAACTTATGGATTTTTGAAAAAACATCTTTAGAGATACTTCGAACGTTCGCTGTTAACAAACGTATCAAACAATGAAACAATGAGACGTATCATTCGACACGTCTTGGTTTTCTAGTGAGGAACTAATCATTTGATTTCGGATTCGGCCGGAAAATTCTAAGAAATTTCCAAAAACGTTTGCTTTTGCATGTTTTAGCACTGTCATCAAAAATTAAAGCAACGACACCTAAATATATCTAGAATGTAGGTCTCTTTGATTAAACCCTAATACTCAGAGGTAAGTTTCGCTTCACGCGACGCCCTTATTTTTTTCCACAAAGATGGCAACACCGATTGTTACCATCTCTGAGTGCAACGAGTGAATCGTGCAGCAGAATTGTCAATGGTGATGGTGCTTTAAAATATTCATCCGTAATACAGTATTCTTAAAAAAATAAATTTGCAAAAATTTAAGTACAGTATTACCTTGAAACTTATTAAATTTGAAGAACGTCAGGTGGATACGAAGAAAACCAAACTGAAAAATGCTAGAGAATGAAGGATATAGTTTCTCGAGAGTCGCCTACAAAACGATTAATAGAGCAATTTGAAGTAAAAGTGAAGACAAATTAGCCAGTGGTTGTGAAGGTTTAATCTCTTTAAAACTTAGGCGGGAAATTTATAGAAGTGTTTAGCAAATCCAAGGAAGATCCAAATGTAGTTGAAGACTTTGCGTCAGAATTTTCGGATCTAATTGAGAATCATCGTATATTAAAACTACATAATTTTCGAACACAAGTATAATGTTCATGTGTCAGTTACTGTAATTCATTGGTAAGACCAATGCCCAATACTGTAATAACTTATTTGAAAAAAGCTATGCATAACAGTTAGAAATTTTTAATCTCTGAAAATATTTTGAAACCATTTTACAGCGTCGGCGACATATTCAGCCAGTACATCGCTATAATGTAATTTTCAATGATTAAAAAAAACTTTTGTTACTTTTTGAAAACCAAAAGAATGCATAAAAATGGTGCTAATGTTATGTTATTCATTACATTTAATACTATCCGTTCAAAATGGTTACAGAAAAAATTGGAGGCATTTTTGAGGAAATCTTTTAATATTGCGCATATTTCAAAGTTGGGTAAAATCTATTCATATTATATTAAAAAATGTACATGAAATTAACTAAAGAAATAATGAGAGATCAGGTGTTATTTGAAGAACACTTTCCATCTTCAATAATAATGCAACGAGAGAGTTCAAAAAACGTCAAAGTTTTGCATTTTTTGAAAATTAGAGAGGTAACTGTGGAAATTAGACCTATGCTATTTTTATAAATGTATTTGATTTTCTCCAAGAAATTTAAAGAAAAACTGTAGTTGTTTTTGAGAAGAATTTGGGAATGGTGTCACGTGAATTACATCCAAAATTTAAAAAAGGGTTTTTCTTAAATTGCAGGGCTTCAATTCAGGCCAGATAGATCGGCCATATTCATTGTGAAAAAAATCAATCGAATAATTTAGGCGCTAGTATTTGTTGGTTGTTTAGTGATTCCGGGCGCGCAACAGATTAGTTAGTCAATATTCCAGTAAGTGTAGTGCATGTTTCCCCCCGGGATATGGTGGTGCTCTTCCCCCGCTGGATGGAAGAGCGGGGCTAGCGGAGTTTCCCCCTAACCAGGACTCTCCCACCAGCGGGACACCGCCCGAGCCGGGACAAGCTCGAAGCTCCCGACTGGCCTCGACCGGTGTAGTGGTAGTTCATGTTAGTGTGCGTGTGTGCGTGTGTGTGCGTGTGCGTGTGTGCGTGTGTGTGCGTGTGTGGTGCGTGTGCGTGTGCGTGTGCGTGTCGTGTGCGTGTGCGTGTGCGTGTGCGTGTGTGCGTGTGCGTGTGCGTGTGCGTGTGCGTGTGCGTGTGCGTGTGCGTGTGCGTGTGCGTGTGCGTGTGCGTGTGCGTGTGCGTGTGCGTGTGCGTGTGCGTGTGCGTGTGCGTGTGCGTGTGCGTGTGCGTGTGCGTGTGCGTGTGCGTGTGGGTGTGCGTGTGCGTGTGCGTGTGCGTGTGCGTGTGCGTGTGCGTGTGCGTGTGCGTGTGCGTGTGCGTGTGCGTGTGCGTGTGCGTGTGCGTGTGCGTGTGCGTGTGCGTGTGCGTGTGCGTGTGCGTGTGCGTGTGCGTGTGCGTGTGCGTGTGCGTGTGCGTGTGCGTGTGCGTGTGCGTGTGCGTGTGCGTGTGCGTGTGCGTGTGCGTGTGCGTGTGCGTGTGCGTGTGCGTGTGCGTGTGCGTGTGCGTGTGCGTGTGCGTGTGCGTGTGCGTGTGCGTGTGCGTGTGCGTGTGCGTGTGCGTGTGCGTGTGCGTGTGCGTGTGCGTGTGCGTGTGCGTGTGCGTGTGCGTGTGCGTGTGCGTGTGCGTGTGCGTGCTGTGCGTGTGCGTGTGCGTGTGCGTGTGCGTGTGCGTGTGCGTGTGCGTGTGCGTGTGCGTGTGCGTGTGCGTGTGCGTGTGCGTGTGTGTGTGTGTGTGTGTGTGTGTGTGTGTGTGTGTGTGTGTGTGTGTGTGTGTGTGTGTGTGTGTGTGTGTGTGTGTGTGTGTGTGTGTGTGTGTGTGTGTGTGTGTGTGTGTGTGTGTGTGTGTGTGTGTGTGTGTGTGTGTAATGGGAGAGGATAGGACAAGGAAGGAAGAGGAAGGAGAGATTGCGCGCGGTCCGTTTGTTAGGGTACTGCTCCGGCATTCGCCTGAAGTTGATCGGAGAAACCACGGAAAACCACCGATCAGAGCAGCCGGCCGCTAGAATTCTCCTCCAGTCAGCGACTGAATTCGACCTAGCTGAAAAGCTATTGTCGAAAATCCTGCCGCCGTCAGGACTCGAACCTAGGACCTCTCGGTTAGAAGCGCTGCAGTGGCATCAGACGATGCACTGAGCTACGCTCCCGGTAAGGCGGAACAGGTGCCATGTTTACACCCAAAATAACCTAGGACCTCCCGGACAGAGGCACGGCAGTAACATCAGTTGATGCAATGAGCTACCACTCTCTGTTACAGACGGGCAGACATACGGATGGGCGTTTTTGGCATAAACCTCATCTTCGGCAGTGCGCGGCCGGAGGAACTCCCTCAAAATTCAGGTTCCCACAGACCGGCGCGGAAGATCCGCAGCGGAAATTTTGCGTCGCGTGTTGGGTTACGAGCACGTTGAGACCGGTGCGATAGGTGAGCGCTGCGGCAGCGGATTGGCAGCGTTTATTCCGCGCGGATTTTGTTTCGCGGTCGGGCGTGTTTTTTCCGCGGTCTCGCGGGTCCCTCTGTGGAAACCAAGGCAAAGACTAGTTAGAACTCAAACATTTTCAGCTTGCAAGTGAATTTAACACGTCTAAACGGTTAGAAAAAATCGTCTTCAGTAATTTAATTCATTTTAAATAACATCAACTTCAATTTTTTTTAAATTTTGTGTTCTTAAAATTTCGCACATTTTTCTAATGAAAAGTTTCAATGAGTGAGTGCAAAAAGTTGTTCTTCAGGTGGTATAGCTTCATGATTGTTAAGTGTCAGATTTTCTATGTCTTCTGTGATCAGATTCGAAATTTCATCAAAACAGTCACTGATCATTCTAGTAAATTAAAAGGGTTTTTCGGTGTGGCATCAAGATGTGATATTCTCCGTACTTTTTCCTTTCTAGGCCAAAATCATGTACCCCTTTTCTACGTTTTCTATAGAGATATTAACAATTTGAGGGAAAAAACGTAAATAAAGAAGAAAAAGTTCATACCACATTGTTCAGAAAACGTACTACGAGTAACTTGGAGATTTCTATCTTATGCGTGAATAGAAGCGAGTACCTCTTCTTTATCGGAGGAAAACTGTCACCAAATGCTAACTAATAATTGTCGCTCCGGTGTGAACAGTCCCGCAAATTCTGCCGCCGTGTTTGGCGCGAAACTTTCCGCGTCGCACCCGCTGCGGATGTTCTGCGCCTCTGGGAGCCTTTCAGCTGCGAAGTTACGCGTTACTCGGACGCGCGCGAAACAAACAGCACATGACTGTGCATGAAGAATTTCATAGATTCCTGTCCATATATTTTGAGGGTCAGGTAAATGAAAACGAGACAGATCGAGAAAAACAATAAGTGTTCGGGCCCACACGCAAAAGCAGAAAGGCACGTATAAAATAAAACACTTCCTACGCCCTAGGCGGCAACACCGGAAGCGCGGGATGGAAAGTTCCATAAACCAAGCGGCACCACCGCGCCGCGTGATAATTCGCCTCGGCCACCCAAACCTTCTAAAGCGTTCCAAAATATTTTAAATTCTAGCAGTTGCCAATTGGACTGTTGAAATTCACCACTCTTCGCCATACTGCAACCGCTGGAAAAGCAGTCGCTAATTGGCCAGTTCAAATCAGTTCAAATCCCCTCTTTGCGTGCCCGAAAGAACTCGCGAACCAAAAAGAAGTCAGTCGCTGAGATGCAGCCTATGCGAGAAGTATGTCTCGGGTTCCGTGTTAAAAAGATCACGTAAATTCTTATACAGATAGTAATATTCTGTACTTATGTTGTGGCCAAGTGAAAGCCACATTGTTTCAATTTGTTATAGTTCAGCATTGTGTATGAATTGAACTAATCAATGTGTTTCACACGAAGTTGCAAGCAAGTTGCTAGGCGGGCATATGTTCTCGCGCTTCGTGATTCAAAATGGAAGGTTCCTGTATTCTCACATTGAGAACAGTAACTTAGTGTATTTTTATTGTGAAGAACAATTGTGACAACTCAAAGGTTATTAAACATCATTCTGCAAGGTGAAAATTGTGTTTCCATGATAACCCACATCACTACAAATTTCCTAACGAGCGTCGAAAGTGACTGAGTGGATTGCCTACCTACGTTCAACAACCAATAATACAGTCCACTACAAGCAAAGGCAACCCGCCCCGTCCAATAAGTAAGTTGTTTATTATTCCAAAAGTAATCCCTATAACTATAAATTTATTCCACTGTTGACAGATGGGCAATGCCTTCAAAGATACATGTTTGCAGTTGCCTACGGAACAGTGATTGTACCCAGGTGTGCACCTCTTCATCCGAAGCAAAGCGACGCCCATGAATATCTTCAGGGCTCCAAAAATTTGAAAATCGCAAAGGAATAGGTCTGTATTGTATGGAGGATGTGTGAGAGCTCCGCAGCAAAAATTCTGCAGCGTAGTCGAAACAACATTGGCAGCTTGTGGGTGTACATTATCGTGCAACAGAATGAAACCATTTGCCAAACTTATGGGGCGTTTGGTCTTCATGACGCGCTTTTTGTAAAGTTTCCACTATGTTCTAGTATGACTTTCATCCCCTTAGACTCCTTGCGGTATCAAAAACGCACAACACCTCGCTGTTCCTCTTTTCCGTAGTAATATCGGATGCGTATAGTCTCGCTGATCCACTTCAAGCACGTTTAACAAACAAATGGCAGAGTGGTGAACATTCGCGCTATTCCTACCTAATTCCCATCAGAGGGCACTTCTATTCACTCACCTGTTAGTTTTACCAACGCCTGCGCCATTCTCGATAGTAGTCTATCTCGTTTTCATTTTTATCACCCTAATAATCTCAATCACATTCCTTGGGGGGAGTTGTAGTTGTTTTTGCACACTGTCAGGGATTCCAAATATCGCATTTAAAGTGGCATGTTTACGGTCATAATCGGACTGAAAAATGTAGTCTTTCACAACATTTTTAACAGAACTAGCAAGCTAATTTGGCTTTAGAGTGACAATCTACTCGTACGGATTTGTTACTTCATCTGTATTTTTATCTGTGGAGATTGAGTGTGGAGATTGAGTTTCGCAGAATCATCTCTGTATTTTTCTTTCGCTTTACCATGAGTCGGCTGCCTGTCCCAAGAATAGAGAATTTGCTCTCATATGTAAATACGACCTTCCCCCAAAAGGCATACACAAAATTTACATGATTTGATGCAAATGCAAGTCGCTTTTGTACTCACACCAAACTCTCGTGAAGAATGAATCCATGAGGGGGGAGGGGTCATTCCGTTCTGCATACATTGCCCAAAGTGTCAGGCAAAAATCTTCCTGTTCTGGAAGTGTGTGGCCACGACCAGGCTTCTTGTCTGAGTTAGTCTTCATTGCCCAAACAATAACCGGCTTACATGGTGCAACTATTTTATTAGTGTGCCGCAATTGCCGGAAATTCTGCTCGGCCGTCGAGCCGTCTCTTTCTTCGGGTAACGATGTGCTGAACTCCTCTGAGAGCGTTGAGGACGGGAGAGTTTCAAGGTCGCACCCTGCAAAAGGCAAGTGAAGTATCCAAATTAAACACACCAGGGTTCTTAAAACAAATTTATTGCCAAAACCAGGTACAAAGCCGTAGTGCCGAATAACCAGGAGAACTTGCAGAGAGAACGTAGCCGTGTCGTCGTAAACCAGGAGATATACCAAAAAATGCCGAGTCACCAAATTGCAGAAAGGGAAGTCCAAAATCGTAGCACAGTTTTTTGGTCTCTCTCTACGCAATATCACCACTATACAGCCAGATCCTCACACTACCACAGTCCTTGCTATCGCCTCAGCGTTGCGCCGAGGCCCTCTTATAGCGGCCCCGGGCCGTAGGCCCGTTGACTGGCTGCGTAGTAGGGGCGGGGTCGAGTTTATCCCCGCCCGCTCAGGCGTGACGGCCGCGCTCAGCCGGGCACGGCTGGCCCGCGCTGGCTGTTGCCCACTGCCGCCAGGGGCGGTAACGCCCAGCTGACGTCATTCCATGGCGGCACTTTTGATTACGTGCGGTCGGTCACGACAGCAAGTTTTCCAGTCTTCTTGAATAGTCCGTTTGTGATGGCTCGCACGAAGTTCACTCTTAAACAGAAACTGTTTGTGTATCGTGGTGCCTTTCTTACAACAGTTGACAAATGAGCGTAGTTATGGACATTTTATTCATTTAACGCCGAAAACCGTTAAATACTATGTGTGGCGTACTGTGAGGAGAAAATTACTTTATACACGTTTTCTTAAATTTTGTGACTCCGCAACTACACACACTGCTTCAGTTTCCTTAAGGGTTTACATAATGTTTATGGTGACATTATTTTTAAAAGTGGTTTGTGGTCTGCACACTCTCCTGATCTGACTCCGTGCGGTTTCTTTCTGTGGGGATTCTTGAGACATTGCATATATGCGACAAATCTCCACACGGAAGAAGAATGAAAGCACAATATATAGGAACGCCTCTGCAATATCACAGAATATCATTAACGGGGTGAACCAGAACTTCTTCAGATGTCAAGAATGTATCAGGGCCGCGGTAAGCAGTTCCGGCATCTACAACAACGTGAGTACAATTTAAACATTCCAGTAGCGAAAAGCCACCTTTTGTCTTCGGCAGCAATTTAATTTATTTATTTATTTATTTATTTATTTATTTATTTATTTATTTATTTATTTATTTATTTATTTATTTATTTATTTATTTATTTATTTATTTATTTATTTATTTATTTTTTATTTATTTATTTATTTATTTATTTATTTATTTATTTATTTATTTATTTATTTATTTATTTATTTATTTATTTATTTATTTATTTATTTATTTATTTATTTATTTATTTATTTATTTACCTATTTATTTATCTATTTATTTATATATTTATTTATTTATTTTACGTCAAAAAACAGTTAAAAACTGCGTATGACGTGCTGTGGGGAAAAGTGAATTGTGTGCACATTTTCAAAATTCTGTGATCCCTACACTAAGTCATATACTACTTAAATTTTGAATTTTGAAAGGGAGAAAAAAACAAAAACTCCCATGTAGTAAAATCTATTTTCCAGGATAAATAAGAAATAAATTTTGAACATTTCTTACATGGACGCCTTGAACTTGTCCACTTGAGATTTGAGGGTGACCGCTTTGTGATTTGTTGTCTATTGTTTTCCTTTCTCCAAAACGGTCTATAATTAGATGTGCCGTTACATCAGGGATTTTAACGCGTCGAGATATCTACCGGATATATTTCACGCTCATCCTGAAAATGGATGCATTCGTGCATTCTTCATGAGTAAATCCTCTCTTCGGAATCATTTCACCAGAGTGATCCAATCTCTGCAAAGGTCAGGCGGCAACTGACAACGAAAAGGCGAGGGCGTCGTGGAGTAATATTGAAAAACTACGTAGCCGCTTACTCCCCCGTTTTATACGCGCGATAAAAAGTTGTTGAATGGGTGTCAGCAATTGTCCACACGAAATATAACGTTTTATTTTTTTGCATACTATTTACGTCAAAAATAGAAAATATGTTAGTGCTGCAACAAAAACCGGCGAATTTTCAACAGAAAAACGTGTATTGTGTTTACGTGATAACGAAAATCTGGATAGTTCTTGCTCCTCGATGTAGTAAATAACATTCTCCAACACGCTGTGTAATCAGAGCCTACGTGCGTCCTTTCGGAAAATTGGTTTACGAAGAAATAACGTTAATAATAAAATTTAAAAAATAATGAAAACTGGTTGCGGCGTGTGTTCGTCTGTGTGTGAACAACGCTAGCAGTTAAACCGCAAGTAGGAATTTTACTCAAACTGCTATTTGGCGATCAATCTTGCTGATGTCACGGCCACATGAATTTGAAACGTAGATTTTGATTAACGGGGGTATTTTACCTGAAGCGTCAAGGTCGTTTTCAGAATTTTCTGAGAAACAGAGGAGAGAGGAGAGAGAGACAGAGAACAGAGAGGAGAAAAAGAGGGGAAAGAGAGGAGAGAAAGACAGAGGAGAGAGAGGCACAGGAGAGAGAGACAGAGGAGACAGAGAAGAGACAGAAGAGAGAGAAAGAGTAGAGAGAAAACGATTCACGAAGTCTGAAGCCGCCTCCTTCTCTTTTATTCTTTTATTTCGTGTGCTTCTCAATGCTATGGCGCTATTTCCGGGCGGATGTCCGTGGTCCTCTTCCTTTGCTTCTAAAGCCACGCCCCTTTGCGCGAAATGTCAGCGACCCACGTTCACTCACATATAGTGGTGGCAAATTTTACCAAAATATCCATGTTTCGATAAAGTTTTTTTAATATCGATGAAAACATCGATTTTAAAACATCGATGTTTTAATTATATACTAATAAACACTCTATTTTCTTATCTATTTCAATTACAGTACTAAATGGGATATTTTTTATTGTTTGGTTACCAGAATTTTAGTAGTATGTTAATAATATTATTATGTAATGTAAAGAAAAAAATTAACAATATAGAACATCGTGTTTTGGTACTTTTCCTTTTAGTCACTTCCATTTATACACCATGGAAGTAAAATCACCTAAAATTCCCTCAGATTGCACAAGCCAAAAGTGCAGGGTGATAAAGAGGATGACGGAAAACAACGATTTTGCTTTGGATTGCTGCTACTTTACAACGTAACTAAACCCATTTATTGAAAATAACCAACTAAAAAAAACCATCGATGTTTTCTCAACAGAATATCGATGAGAAGAAATGATCGAAAGCAAAATATCGATGTTAATATATCGATGTTTCTAGTGGAAAACATCGAAGTTTTAAAAACCTGGATGTTTTCTTTCCCTTCCTACTCACGTAGCGCCTCCTGCCCCATCTTTATCAACACTTCCCTTTCGGCTGTTAACGCCGGTACCGAAAGAAGTGAGAATCGCTTCGGTACTGCATGTGAGGCTGAGAAAGCGAGAGATAAGAACCTGTCATACGCGTCTGAAAGTCAGACAAGAAATTACCACGCCCGTACCGATGGGTTGAAACAGTGACGAAATAGAATTTCCCTTTCGAATATACAAGATTAATCTCGAACTCCTGTTTTCTAACGTTATAGCACTAATGAAGCAAACACTGGAGCAGCGTTACACGATTTCTCTACTAATCTGAGGTAGTTCACCATCCAGACGTTCGACATGATCAAAACAGGACACGTTAATGATTCTCTGTGGTGATTGCTAATGTTTAAATGGCACAAAGAAGGTGAAGAAGTCATTTACGACGAGCAACTGTTCGGGCCCCCGTCAACGACGATTAGGGGCAACGTTGAGTTATGCATTTAGATTGATTTGATTTGATTTTTTCGTGTTTCCGGGCACTTCAAGTGCTTTGGTCATTAGTCCCGTTAGTGTAGTGCATGTTTTTTCTCGGGATATGCGCGGTGATCATTCTCCGCAGGATGGCGAGATCCGGCGCCGACCTACCGTCGGCTAGTGGGGTTTCCCCCTAACCAGGACTCTTCCACCAGCGGGGCACCGCCCCAGCCGGGACAAGCTCTAAGCTCCCGACCGGCCTCCCGAATTTGTGGTAGTGTAGTGAATGTTAGTGTAAGTGTGTGTGTGCAAGGGGAGAGGATAGGACAAGGAAGAGGAAGGACAGATCGCGCGCGGTCCGTGGCCCGTTTGGTAGGTCAGAGCAGCCGGCCGCTAGAATTCTCCACCAGACAGCGACTGAAATCGACATAGCTGGAAAGCTAGTGTCGAAAATCCTGCCGCCGTGGAGAGTGTAACCTAGGACCTCCCGGTCCGAGGCGCTGCAGTGACATCAGTTGATGCAGTGAGCTACCGCTACCGGTTTATACATTTAGAAAAGGCACTTATTTATTTATTAATTTTACGTCAAAAAACAGTTAAAAACTGCGTATGACGTGCTATGGGGAAAAGTGAATTGTGTGCACATTTTCAAAATTCTGTGAACCCTACACTAAGTCATATACTACTTAAATTTTGAATTTTTGAAAGGGAGAAAAAAAACGAAAACTCCCATGTAATAAAATCTATTTTCAAGGATAAACAAGCAATAAATTTTGAATTTTGAAAGGGAGAAAGAAAACAAAAAAACTCCCATCTCTCCACCTTTCTCAGATCGCGACTTTGCGGATTCTGCAATAAGGGCAACGCTCCACAGTACACGTCACTCACACCCAGGACGTTTTGATTAGATAAAGCGTAACCAAACTTTCTCTACCCCTATCTCTCTCTGCGAGACTTCTAGTTGTTTCTGAGGTTGAAAAACGGCGGCGGCGGTGGTGTAGCGGTTAGCTTTTCGGACTCTTATACCCAAGTTTGCGGGTTCAAACCCGATCGAAGCCGTGGATTTTTAAGGGAGAAAAATTCCTTCGTAAGCCTTCCTTCGGGGAAGTAAAGCCGGCTGTCCCATGTTAGTAAATTTACTGCATGTAAAAGATCCTCTAGCCTAAATGATGCCTCTTAGCTAAATTCAAATCGCCTGTTTTGTCGCCCAAGTAATACCTTCTTTCTCCCCTAGTGGGTAAAGGAGCGTAACGAAATTTGCGTGGTCAGACGGAAGAGCAGGCCTCATGGTCTGAGTCTCGCCACGTAAAATAAGGCAAATTCAATTCAATTCAATTCAATTCAAAAACGCGTTGAAAGGACATCGATACAACCCTGGAAGGTGTCCGACACGTAGGTGATCCAGGGGTTTCAAGAGAAAATACCGAGACGCCTACAAACGGTGAGGAAATTGCTGGCCTTGCAAAGGTTCTAACTTTCAAGAATATTAGGTGTTTAGAAAGGTTTTGTCAAATAAGGAGTATTTACCATCAGTTTAAATATTTTCAGAATGTTTTTTATGTGCTTGATAAGTTTGTGAACAGACGTTCTTGCATTGGAAACAAAATTAGAATGATTGGTGTTCGTGAATACATAGCAAAGTAATTTATAGGAATGTAGTTAATGTCGAAATCACGCCATCGTCGGGACTCAAACCCACGGAACTTTCGGTCAGAGGCGCTGCAAGGGCTGCAGCTGTTGCCCTAAGTCATCTCAGCAGGCAAAAAATAATTTCGGAAAGTATCGGTCGCAAGTGAAGGTTCGTTGTGGTCGACATAAATGGAACTAAATTGTATGATGTGAGTTTGGAAATACTCAACCACGACAATGAAATAGCGATTATTACTCTCGTTCTTTTGATAGAGTAATATAATTGTGGTTGACTATTTCCTAACTCACATTATGGAGTACTAAATGATATCTTCCGCCACCACGGAATTTACTAATTTATAAGTTTGGAAACAAACCCGTTCCCAAACAAATCTATCTAGAAGAGAGGGGGGTGTCATAAACATGGGTTTGAGTTCCATTTACAGTTTCTTTAAGCTTTTTATTGCACATGTCATGCCATATTTTCGTGAGATTGTGTAATCTAATACTTATCGTAAACACTAATATTTGGATCATAATATTCCAGAAATAGGATTAATATTTACGACTTATGATCTAAAATTGATTTGTAAGCAAGCAATTTAGGGCAAGAACTGCTAATTCTGTTTTATATATTGTGACATACCAGACTGTCACACAATATTTTGATGGGAATTGGGGGCAAACATTTATTAAATTCATCGTAAAATGTGTAAATGTTGAGGGCATAGGCATGCAGGCAGGGCGTTCCTTAGCAACCAGGGAGGTAGAAGTAAATAAACATAGCGCGGCAAGTAACGGACAGAAGATTGTGATATAAGGGAATATAGGGCTGGTGGTAAACTAGTAATGGGGTATGACGAAGAAAGAAACTCGAGATTGTTTTGTAAAACAAGAGACAAGTATGTATGAAAGTTATCGAGGGTTGAAGTTTGTAATATTGGAGAGAGGAGCTTTAGACCGTGTACAGTACACATCGTATTGCAGAGGTTATTGTAAATGATAGATGCGGGACTTGGTGGAATTTTGCAGGAAATAATTGATCAGTGAGGACTTATAAATATTTTGTGGGAGAAATACTATTTGGGACTTTGAATAATTCTGGTACCGGGAGTGCGCAAATCGGATTTGAGAACAGGGAAGAGAGGCTCGAGACATCTCTTGTAGTTTAGGGGATGAACTTTATATTGTTAAAAGTTGGAGGAATTAATGAGTAGAAATAGACTTTCGTGTATCGTGGATTAAGTAAAACGTGACAGTCTTGGAGTTAGTGCCCATCCGAGGCAAAGAATGGGGAAGTAAGAGAAACAATACGTTGAGGAGGACATCGACCCGGCAGCGGAGAGTTGAGGAGAACAAGATACAATAGAGAAGATTGGTTGGAGCGGTGGATTCTTCCTGGCCGCATCGCATGGATATCTAAAATAGTAAGAATAATAGCGCTATAGACAATTTTTACGATCGGTCATGACCAAGGTGACATGTCATGTTAAAAATAATTAACCGATAAATAAACTTATAACGTTCTCATTCTAAAAAAGAAAAGCTGATTATCATTTCTTTAGCATCTTGTGCAATCCACAGTTTAATAATTTCTTTCCAGAAACAAATTTTAGATTCCTCGCTTCTTCCGTATGGAGAGCGGATCGAATGATCGTTTGCTAGGAAGAAAGTAAGTACCGGCGACGATTATTTTCCTAAGAACCCAACCTGCAGAGCTAGTAGGATAATTATTTCCCTTTAGATGTGTTTGCGGGAAATTTAAAATCGCAACCCTTATCTGGCGCCCCCCAAAAAATGACAAATTCGGAAACCGGTTGCAGAAATAATTTGACAGAAACGGAGACCCTTTCAATATAAAGATATCATCTGACAGAATTTAACTATGAAATTGTATTTTGATAGTATATTTTTGAAGGGCTCCTTTAAATGGCTTTTACAATGTCTTATTTACATCCAATATTTTATTTTAAAAATTTCCTTATAGGTTGTTTCAGATTTGTAAGGTATCGCCGTACATCGTGAGGCATCGGCTTCCACTAGGATGTCATTTGGCACGAAAATATAGTTTTCTGACATTTTCCATGGCTTTGAAATTCCCCGATTTCGTGAAAATAAACCAGCAAATACATTCAAGTATAAGATTGTTAACAAATTCACTCATAGTGAAGGCTTTGTTTCAGAATATCAACTATAAGTTCTTCTAAGCAATAATTGCAAAATATTTAGTTGAATATTTTATGGTCAAATCATAATTTTAATACTGAAAAATCTGAGTCACAAGATCTCGACTAGTCGTAAAGGACGCGGCTGGTTAAATATTTATTACGCCTCGCAGATTCCGCTCTTGCACTTAAGCACTCACTTAAAGAACTATAACTTGATAACTCTTGATTGAAAGGAATAATTTCATTAGTAATGTATTAACTCGGAATCGAAAATTTCCTGTAAATGTCAAGAAACCCGCTTGCCGTTTAAGGGTTATTCCCTTTCGTATTGAAACGTGTTGCATCTAGGACGAAGCGTAGTGCCTCCCTGGGCAAGCAATTCCATGAGAGGGCGAGTGCAGAGATTCTGTGCGTCTGCGTTGAGTGATTGATAAACATTGATTCTTTACACAGATGCTCACGCGAGGTATGCAGATCTTCCGAGCAACTTTGTTTTACTTTACCTCGCATATTATTCACATACGAGAATCAAACAAAGGACATGTATTACAGCATCTGAATTCAAGCACCAATTTGCTTGTTCCTTGTCAAAGTAACCAAACTCCCCACTCCTCGCGCAACGAGCGAAGCGAGGACTCAAGATAACATGTGCCGATAATACATCCATCCATCCATACCGACATCCCGATTTCCGGGTACAAAACTGCGTGTATTTCCACTCCTGCTTTTTTAAGCGTTAAAAGAACGTATATGTGACGTGTACGCAGAGTTACGACTCAAAATAACCTTATACACGGGTTTTACGACCGAAAATAGGAAATTGTAAATATGTTGGTGATTCGAATACTTTTCCCTCTTGTACTATAATTTAGAATAGTGAAGGAAAAGTAAAAAAAAAATAAATGAATTTTAAAAAAGCTACTATACCGCATGTATAGACTGCCTCATTTTATGTTCAGAACATCTTGCGCTTCAACAAAACACAATATGTACAGTGAACTTGTATTGAGTCGTACCGACGCTTGTAAAAGAATACTAGTATGATTATTATACAGAGAATAAACTTCAAACGAATTTTCGGGGCCAGAATCGAATTTGGAATATCGACAGTCCGGATTTTAACGTCGTAATTACTAACCCAACTCTAAGAACTAACCAACTCTAACCAAGTGAATAACTATACTCGTTAACCGACTATCTAACTCTACTCGTTAAGTGACTATCTAACTCTACTCGTTACCTCTATCATTAGTTAACGTTTTTAACAATAAGCAACAGAATGGCCATACTTCCGGCCGCGACCGCCGGTAGCGCGCGGGTCGCGTGCTAACGCCGTGTCAGTTGGTGTCGCGGGCGGCAGGGGCGGGCGGGGCGTCAGTTGGCGGGAAGGTGTTGAGATGGCGGGCCGGTCGGCGAGCGAGGGCGTGTAGTGCGGGTTGCTGGGCAGGGCCGGGCCGGGGCGCGGGCGGGCGGGCGAGGCGAGGCGAGGCAAGGCGATCGGGAGGCTGTGACGCCCAGTCGACCGCGCTCGCGCCCGAGGACCAGAGGTAAGCGCACCCGCGCGCCAGTCTGCCATCTGCACTTCTCATCACCGCAGCATCTGCTCTGTACGTTGGTGTATGTATCTGTGTGTGTGTTTCCTTCCGCGCTCTTTTTCTGGCTTTGTGCTGTGTTTCTCTTAGTGGTTTTTTTCTCACCTGGCGGCTTTGTAGAAATCTCCTCTGTTTGATTAAAATATTAAAAAAATAACTCATTTAAATGTCGAGAACTGTTCTCGTGATAAAAACATTTTGGTAAATGAATTATTCATTATTATTCACAGAAAACTCACTTTAAACTTTTTTGTTTGAAGATTTTTACGCATAAAAAGTTGTAATTCACATAACTATAAGTAAATCTTGCTAATATAATACATTAATTATAAATTAAGTCTCACAACATAAAAAAAAAAACGATGAATAATAAAATTAATAATATAAGTTTCAACTGAACGCAATACAAAAAACGAAAAAAAGAAGTACATGCAAATATCCCTAACACACACAAAATATCAATTAAACATACAGAACATGTTTTATTTCATCCATATGTAAAAAAGGTAAGAAATCTGATCTTATGCTGTAAAATAAACAAATAAATAAACGCTTTCTAGCAAATCACCGTTTCCTCTTTCCTGCACCACATCCACAGCTTCTATCAGCTGTTCTCTTCACGCAAGTCTTAGCACTCTACAGACTGTCGACTCTTTAGCTTTGCCGCAAAGTATCTAACGTAGAAGAGTTGGAACAGTGCTATTTCTTACTGGATTATCTTGGGCTTAGTTCTGTAGTTCTGCAAGTCTCTCTCTTATCATACAGCGACCTCTTGTAGAGGCAACGTGAGCGCCAGCACTATGTCAGCGTTTTCTCCCTTTCAGGAAAGCTCTTGTGTTCAAATGAATGCGTCATTTAATTTATTAGTGCAGTTTGTTTGCCCCTAAACTACTAAACCCTCGTAAAAATGTAAGTAAATTTATGGAGTATCGCTAAACGACGCGTGATGAACTTGTTTCGCCCTAGTTTGCAAGTATTTCGACGTACGCCGTGCCAAGCTCGAGAAGTCTGTCGGCGTTCTGCGTACGGTGTGACTTTGAGTGTCGTAATTTAACGCATTGAGGCGGTGCAGAGGTGCCCTGGACAAAGCGCCGCCTGGTTAACTTTTAATTGCTCGTCCATTGTTCGGGAGCGAGTGGGGGCGGAGAGGGAGAAGAGATTCGAGGGGGGGCGGGCGGGGCAGGGCAAAGCGATACGGTCCGAAGAGAACGATGCACGGGACGAAAGAGAGAAGTTGGGGCCAGACGGAACGAAGAGAGTGTCACGCCGTCATGAAAAGTCGTGACCACTTCAGATGTCTTCGATTTCTCTGTTGTCATGTTTCGGTGTCATGACAATGTTAATTTTCCTCATATGTTTAATATTTACTACTTTTCACGTAGACTAAATCCCTATTTGTGATGTTATATCTAATTTAGTTTCAATTGTGAATAAATGTAGTAAAATTTGATTTCTCCATAATATACTGCGAACTATTATTGACCTTAACATTGGTGTTGTTGAATAATGTAAAAAAATATAACATCTCCTTCGCTATGACATTTATAGTGTCAATTATTACGCAGAAAATATTCGACTGCAAGTCAATTATTACACAGAATATTACAAATTTCTTGTCCTGGATTATATAGAAATTTATTTTTCAAACGATTATGAAATATTAAAATGTACTGCACAATTAATATATAATACATAATAATGTTAACTATTTATTATTTCATTGTCCGTTTCGTTTCCACATGTTGTTCGTGCACGTCGGGTCGCGTCTGAACAATAATAATAATTATTGGTATGTATGGTCTTATTATGTAATGGTCTTATTTGACACATTTTCAGATAGATACAAATAAAAGCGCTCCTGACCAAACATGTTGTAGAAGATGTTTGATTAAAAATCTTAAATGATATGTCTGAACGACTTGGAAGTAATATAAATTTAAACTAAGTGCATTGAAAATATTTTTATTATAATTGAAGGTATCAACGTGTGTTTAGGGCAATAATAGGTCTGTAATGCCCTTAGATGTTCTGGGCAGCATGCGCGCTACACTAAAAAAATTTATATTTGAAAACGAAATAAGTCGATTAGTTTCTGAACAGGAAGAATTGTGCTTCATGAAACAAGCATTTGAGTGTTAATGTCGTGCGACTAGCAATTGACCGCAGACATTGATTTCATGAGCAGTAGTGGGTAAAACAACTAGAACATCAACCTTTGGAACTTTAAGTGATCATCATTCTGCCAGATAAGTAAATTTTTTTTTCTCTTTTTAATTACTATTAATTAATTTCCGTATCTAACTTGTGTATTCTTTGTTACTACAATGGATGGGTATAAGAATGATTACTAAAATGTAAATGGAATGTGCCGATTTACAATACATGGTGAAAGTTTGCATGAATATTTTCTGCTTTGAGGTGTTTAACCGAAAGTTTTAAAGTTTTTTTGTAATGAACATATGCAGGTAATAATGCATATTGCTTGAATGATAATATGGATGTTAAGATGCATTATTACTAACCGACTGGGACATGTAATGAGCATAATATGTTTGTTTCTTAGTAACGTGGTACCGTTTATTCATTAGATTAGAAAATAATTACAAATAAAACTGAGATAATCTTCGCGTGTCTGAAAGTTATCTACGCTATGTAATCCTTTCATATTTTTCTACTTCATGTTACGTTAAAACGTCAGATATCCAGCGTAATGATAAATATTTTAACATATATGCGTTGTTTAAGTATTTTTCACTAAGGAGATGTCAAAATACGTGATGAGTGATGAAACTTAGAAAATGCACAGAAATGTTATCACACATTAGACTGCCTACTACAGGTAAATATATTTGACAGCAGTTGGATTTTTGAGATAATTAATGTAGTATCTTGTTCCACTGTCTAAACAATGCTACGTTAATCGAATGCTTGTAAAGTACCGTTCATTTCCTTGCAAATCGGCATACGCCGGTTGAAAAGAGGTCAACGTCTCTTGAAGGAGTGAATATGGCAGCTTTTTTTCATTTGAAAAAAAAAAAATTAAAAATTGAGTGCTAGAGAGCTATTTTTATTTGAGTTTCATTCGTGTTGCTTACATTTTGTGGCGCAGAGTTTGATCCGAGCTTTATGTCGAGGGGCGAATTACCAGCGTGCGACACGCCGACCGACACCTCCCAGCACACCGGGCGGCGCGTACGCGTCGAGCAGGGGGCGGTGGCAGCTTCCACTGTGACGTCATTCTGACGTCACACGTGCCCTGCCCACCGCCGCCGCCGCCGCCGTCGCCCCGCCCCTTCGCGCGGGCTGGCAGGGTCGTCCGAAGCGGGCAGCTGCCGCCTCCACCACCGCCGCTGCCTCCGCCTCTGGGATCTGCGTCCTCCGCCCCGACGCGACCTCCGCGGAGCGCTCCAGGCGTCGGCCGTCGGTCTCTCGTGATTGGCCCCACATCTCATCACGTCGCGTCGTGTGGATTCACAGTGGCCCCCAGTGACCAAGTGCGCCGAGACATCCGTTCGAATCTCCTTCGCTATTATTTTTGTTTTCTTTTCCTGCGACAGTTCGAACAATAAAACTTCTTTAGTGTTCTGATCGAGTCCGTACGCCAATAGCGGGTTTGGATTCGAAATTGGAGGCGGCTATTTCTTAGTTTTGCGTCAAAGGACACGAAACTCCCCTAGTGTACTCATCGTGCCCAAGTGCAAAGATACGTTTTCGAAAAAAGTTCTGATCGTTATTTTTTTTATTTTTTGTTTGCTACAATGAGGACGATGAAATTCATTTAGTGTTCTCTTCGAGTACCAAAACTGGTATTGAAAGCAACTTTGGACGTGACCGTTTCGTTGTTTTTCGGAAATGAAATTGATGAAGCTTTCTTAGTGCCCTCGTCGTATCGGAGTGCAAAGAAAGGTTCGAGTTGAAAATTTCAGATATAGCTTTTTTACAGTATTTCATTTCTTTTGCAACAACAAAAAATATGTTGAAACGTTTTTAGTGAACTCATCGAACATGAGTGCGCTGTCTTAGTTTCAAAATATTCCATGTCATTATTATTATTTTTAAATTCTTTTTTATATAACAATAAAAATGATGGAACTTTCTTTATTTTTGCGTCGAGTGCGACCAATTGTTCGCCAATTTGGTTTTAATTTTTTCTTCTCGTGTGGCAATGGAAATTATAACATTTCCTTAATGCTCTAGTCATATTCAAGGGAAATTAGTTTCAAAATTCTTTCTCGTATTATATACTTATTTATTGCCTTTCGTGAGAAGCTAATTTATGTGAAAATGTTCAATCCTTCATTGTATGCGAGTGTGACGATAGGCTTTGGTCGCCGATTTTGTATTCCTTTTTACTTCGTCTCTAAGCACTGAATCAAACATTCCGTAGTTGTTTGCGAGATCGACGACAGGAACAAAATTCATAAGTAGGTTCTGTTTTGTTTCTTGTTTTGTTGTTAACAAATTGTAACAATTAAAATTGTGTTGGGGTTCCTTAAATGTCCAGGCTTCTGGTTCTCATACAAGTACAGAATTGAGTTTTGATTTTTGAAGAGACAAAAGACAGTTATTGTAAATTTGCAAATGTTTGAAACGTAAAATTTACTACGATGCAAAAGCCGTTTTTTAGTATCAACATTTTAAAAAACTTTTAAGAAATGAGGGGTTTATTATGACACGGAAATTGTTCTAAAAAACTGAGTTTAGTTTATATTATGAATACGTGAATTGTGAACTCGAAAAAGGAGCGTGCGATGAATTTCAACTTGGTAGTCGATATTACCATCTTGCAATTGCAGTGACGTCCTCTCTGGCACTTTTCCAAGGCGTGAGGTCTCCTCGCAGCGCCATAGTTCGGTGACTACAATTCGTGAAGCTCTCCCCAGTATAAACACTTGTAAGCGTTTATTCGCTTTCTTAAGTGCGGTACATATATTTTCATATTATACGTAGAAGGCAAATTTCCGTCTATCTCGAGTGAAATTGAGAATACATTACGACGTTCCACATCATTTCATTGATTCTCCACTTTGCATGGAGTAGAAACAACATCAGTGTAAGAGCAGTAAAGGACAAATTATATTTATTGTAATGTTTGAAAGACACTTTAAGTGATTTTTTACGACGACGAGTGGCAACGATATACAGAACATATCCAAATTTATTCGTATATAAATTTGAATGTAATAGCACCGAAAGTTTTATATTCAAGGAGTTACAATTTTGGATAAATTGTGAAGAAGAGTAGTGTGAACAAGTGAATGTGAATAATAAAAAATTGAGGAAGTGCGGGAGAACAGGAAATATTTATAGGACATCAATTGTCACACGTAGAGCAGAATTACCTTCAATCTCCCCGCGGTGAACTATTGAATTCCATAACGCATTGTGACGTTGTAGAGCGCGGATGTGAGGTGAACGGTCGTGTGGAAGAAGCTGGAAGAAAAGGATTAAAAGGACCGTGTGTGGTAAGGCATTTTACATATTTCTTTCGTGAACTTGCTTAGAACGTAGATAATTCTGTGTACTATTTTCTTGCTCTAAATGAAACTTTTTTAACAAATGTTCAAGTGATTAAATTTTATCGCATACAAGTCATACAATACAAATCAATCAACATTTTCTAAGGGTAATTAAAAATATAATTTGTTGACGTTTAAAGTTTCTTTATATTTAAATTATTCGATTGTAGTATAATTCTTACGATTAAAAAACTGTTTATTGAAAAATGTTAAAATAGGTTGAGAAAGTAGATCTAATAGTTTGACCTACTATTTAAGGATATTTTAATTTTGAAATTGAATATTATCAGCCAATTATTCGCTTAATATAATACTTTAAGGAAAATGGATTTGTCTTTACTTTATCTGAATAATCTTATGTGGAGCATCAGTTTCCATAGTCGAAAAACAGATGAATAATCACATGGGCATTTATATAAGTCTAGCTTATAAAATAAAATACGGTGGTCTAAAATACAATACGGCAAAATATAACTAATACTGATTTCACAAATTGCAAATGATGTCTACTGATACTGACAGATATTAATCCGCGTTCATAGTTTTACTTACTTAAAACAATTATACCAACTTATCATTTCAACCCCAGAAAAATCTAAATTGTGTGAACTTAAAATTTATATATAAAAATATAATATAGTATTTAAAAAAATCTTTTAGTTACACCTCTATAAGCAAATACTTAAAATTATATTTTCACCCACACATAAAGCAACAATGTAAATACTTCATATATCTTGTGAGATAATGTTAAAAGTTTCTCTTTAAGCGCGGCGAAAATAAGAATTGCTATTTTTTCGGTATACATATTGTGTTGTAATTTTGCTAACACATTAAATTAACCTGTATAATTGAATAGAATAAATCGAGTGATGGCACTCTTCATGATAGCGTATCTAATCAATGTACGAAACTGCGTGATAGATCTGCAACACTTTCGGTACTCCACGTAAGTGTGTACGTATAATACATGGCACTTTTGTAAGGAAGTTTCAAATCTAAAACACTCTGAAGAACGTTTTCAAGATATTTGCCCAAGTATATGAAATATTACTTTTTAGTTCCTTTTGTATTAGTTCTTTGGATGACTAAATAGAAACCTATCTAACACTCTCAATTATAATTTCAGTAACATTTTTAGCTTACAAAAAAATCGGGCTAAATTTCGAGGGAATATCTCAGCTCATTTCGAAATCAGCAACCTGATAAATGTAAGGTCTTCCTGAAAAGATATGAGAGGAATCCACATTGTATCAGTTCGCTCGTTTCCATTATAGAGCAGCAACATGTATTAGAAAAATTAAATAAAATGAAACAGTTATACTTGCGTAATTGATTCAACACTTTAAAAAAGATCCTTATTTATTAATATGCACGTAGGTAATGTCGATGCATCGACTTACACTAATCATTTTTCTCTTGCGTTTAACCCAAAGCACTTTTTTCTTGCATTTAACCCAATTTTTCTGCCAAAGTCAAACTTTTCTACATTTAAATACCCTCACATTCATAACGTATTTTCAAAAGTGTTTGCAGTTCTACAATCACTATCGTTTGTGCCACGTTGCAATATTTTTGCCTCAATCGCATCATTTTATTGAGAAATTGGTAATTTCTTGAACATGTTTGATCGCTAATAATGTGCGACTTTAATGGAATTCAAGACCCGTAATTTGATGTGAAACAATAACATTCACGCCTCTTCTATAATGGAATGTAATATTCAAAAATTTAAACTTCTAATACGTTTTTAAAAACAGTTTTAGAAAATTCAGGTAGAAGCAGAAGTTTACCCATCTATTATTATGCATTCAAAAACTGACGCCCTCGGAGAACAATGAATTGACGCAATTCATTGACTGCAATTGCCATAGTTTCAAAAGCAGAAAAATATTCTTAAATGATTCACAATTATTTTAAGGATTTCAAACATAAATGACACGAATTTTAATGCAGAATCGAAAGACATTTAGCAAATGCCTTTTTAGAAGCTAAGAACATTTTAAAGTAAGACAAGTGAATGAGCCTCATTATTCGACTGATAAGAGAACGAATATAACATTATTAAAATAATAAGATGTCATGACTATAACATTTAAACAGCAAAATGTGTAGAATACGTATCTATTTAACATTTTAGAATTACTTTTCATGTCAGCTGTTTAATTCTTTCAATTCTTTATATTTTTAAAATAAAATAATTACAATTTTTATTATATCTACTTACAGTTAAAATAGCAAGAAAATAAGTAAAAGTAAGTGTTTTCTGCTTCGCTATTTTTTGCCAGTAAAACGTTTTTAAAATTCAAAATCATTGCAACGAACGTGGAATCTTTACAAATGTGCTTGTAAGTTATCGAAATTAATTGACGAGATAGAGCCAATTTGCAAGAATCCGTACTGATTTATGAAAAATAATGTCTAAGAACTTCATGAATAAACTATGTATTACAATGTCTTTGGCACTAAATTTTTCTTTAAAGAAACACCGTGGAATAAATGCTCTTACCAGTAATGACGATTTTAAAACTGTTTCGAGCGTCCCAAGATATACACGTACATATCACGACACTACAACTAATGATGTTGAAACTGTGTTCCGAGCTCCCAAGGCATGCACGTACATATGAACTTATGGTATTTTGCGACCTCAACTCTAGCAACAGGTAGCGAGTACACTTTCACACTATTAGAATGTTTCTCATTGCATATTACAGTTTTCCAGGTGTACTAGTATAGAATTCGAGAGAATTTAAGATTAGTCAAGCGAGTAGAACATGTAGACCGATGAATGTGATCGTGCGAGCAATCAGATGCACATCGGACTAGTGATGAATAATGAAAGGTTCGTTGTGACTGGCCGGTGTTTTTACATGTCAGTTGAACTTTGACTCCGGAACTTTCCATGCCTTTCATTTCTCTGAGTTTTTCGATGGAACTCAAATGAAATGTGGATGAAGTGACATATCCAAGAAATGGTCCGCGTCATGACCGTTAGATAATTCAGCATTCTATCACCGTGTAAAATTTAAATAACGATTATTTTTCGGCGAGGAAAATAATTCTTTACAAGAAAAAATAGAATTTACAAAATTAAAGAAAATTTTGAAATGATTTAAACTTTAAAACTTTACTTTGATCATGTGCCACCTTTAGTGTTCATTAAGCTGTTTTTTTTGTCACAAGTGACGTGTGCATTGAATTTAAATTCACCTTGAATAGATAGCTACGAATTAATAAGCTAGAAAAAGCAAATTCTATTGGAACTCTCTGACAATTAATTTCATTTTTTTAAAGCCTACATAGCAGACGTAGCTACGTACAGTTTTTGCAGTGATATTGATTTTTAATATTTAAACGAATGGCCTGAGAACTTCCAATTTATACTACTTCCCTTCAACCATTTCCAAGAGGAAAGGCCCATTGAAGATTTTTTGTTAGTTTTTACGGGTTTAAATTTTTTAATGAACCTGAAAATTATTGATATTGTTTATGATTTATGAAAATATGATGCAATTTATCACGAGTATTGAATATACTTTGAGCGCCTTTGATTGTGGATTAAAAAATCAGGAGAATTCACTCGGAAATTGAATAATCAGATTACATTTCGGGAATATTGTAGTATTTTAAATCTTAGAATAATATAGTTTAATAGATTACTATGTTATGAAGAAGTGAAGAATGTAGCTTCACTATACGTTTTGTTGAGTCGATGGGTTAATTTTTTTGTTAGAAATACTAAAAGCTCAAAGATGTAGTTCGTTTACCGATGTAAATAAGTTTTCTACAACTCCATTTGACAATGACAATGTAGTAGGTTTTGTCATTAAATACAGATATTGATGCGAGATAATCGATACCTATATCTATACTAATATATAAAGACAGAAGTGCGTTGACTTACAGCGCGATAATTTCTGAATCTACTGAACCAATACCGATGAAACTTTTGTGCTAGCTTCTTTTAAAGATCTTTACTGGACACTTTTCGCCTAGCTTTTCATAACAGATGCAAAAATGCGTCAATGTCTATAGTTTAGCTGCGCACGACCAGAGGATGACGATTAAGATCTACGATTGAGTTCATCAATGCATAGAATTGCGTATAAAAATAATAGATAATGAATATAAATAATTATAACAATTTAAAGAATAAAATTAAAAAAATGTATATTTAGAGGACAGTTTGTTTATCATCACTCTCAATTGTCTAATCTGAAATAATTCTGAGTTTTTCTCAGTTCCATTTATAACAGTAACTTGGATATTGATTTTAATTGCGTGTAGGCATGGGTGCATTAAGTGCTCAAGAGACGAAATGCTTGGAAATATCATTTTATGATGAATATGGTTAATTATCGTAAAAAAGTATGAATGCACACATATATAGTTGTAGTACATTAAGCACAATTATTATGTATTTGCGAATTGGGAGAGAGACAGTGCGAGCGAAAATATAATAAGAATGATTTACTTGTTTTACTGAAACTCTCAAAAGAATACATTTTTATAGAGATGTGTTTTACGAGTGTTAGAGTGAAGAGTGAAAGCGTACCTTAGGTTGAAGGAATGTTTAAATTGATAAAAGTTCGGCAAGAATATAATTTATAGTAAAACAGCAGTGTGATTAAACTAAAACAGTGGATATATGCAGAAACTGAATGTGTGGCAACGTCGTTTTTCAAGGTTGTTGAAAACAGAACAAAAGAGATAGAAAAAGTTTTGTCACGCCGGGGTCAATTGCGATCTCGGATATTTTGCGACAATGATCTAAATGTTTAATGGCTGCTTTCCATTTGCCACTATTTATCAAGGATCTTAAAATAGAACTCGAATTCAATTACAATTGCTTTAATTATTTTTAACCCTCGATTACCGAGGTAAGATCAACTTCAAACTTTTCTTTATAAATACGTAAGAAAAAAAACGAAAAAGATGAAATTTTATAATATGACAATAGATTAAAAGTATTGGTATAATACATAATATTCCACAAAAATAATGTTCATGAGTACTAGTATTTTATTCTTTAGTTGATATTTATTTATTATTTTCAGTTATAAAGTGTAAGAACTTTGGGGGACGGAAACACCAATATGTGCTCAAACCATAAATATGTTTAGGGAGAAAGTGTTTTAGTGAGTACGGAAGACTAGCTATTTCCAGATTGGAGCAAGGCAGAGCGAGGCGGGGTGGCGTGTAGAGGATAAACAGTAGAATAGATAGAAATAGGCTCTATCATAGGACGGAAATAGATGAAATTCCTATTTCTGTTAAATAAAAAATTATGATAATACACCGGCAACGCGGGATTATACAGCTAGTTTTTTCATTAAAAGAACCAGAAATTGAATAATGTTTTATTTTCAGCATTAAACTGATATATAAATTAGTTATACCAATTTAATAATTTTTCAAAATCACCAAGAACATCAATAAAACCAAAATTTTTGGGTGGGTCTTGGAGGTTCCCCCTCGTGGTAAAGTACCAGCCGTTCTATCGTAAGTAATATCACGAGAGATAGCCGGTAAATTCACGACTCGTATAGCGAGGAGTAAATTTATTGGTTATCACAGCACTTCGAGTGATATTTAGTGTGATTTTTTTCGAAATTACGTATTACATTACTCAATTGGATAATTAAAATCAGAGAAATTACGAAAACGAGAAATATTACTCAAAACTGCTACCGGATTATGTGAAACTTTCTTTCAGACCTGAGTAATCACTGCCTCATGGAATAACATATACCTAAGGAAAATGTGAAAATGTTTAATGCAGAAATGATGAAGTTTAATGCAGAAAATGATCTGTCAAAATGTGTGTAATTTCTTTATTTCTAGTTTATGCTGTCAATTTGTACTTTTTTCTTCACAAATTTCATGAAATTGCTTCCGCACACTTTCTCATTTCCTTTTTATGTTTTTCGGCCCTGAATCTTTAATAATAAATTCTATTTCAAAGTTTGAAACATTACCACAACGACTCAGTTTAATATACTGATGCTTACAAGCTATTATGGACATAAAACAATTGGTATCGACAACAACAGAAAGGCAAACAAAGTGATTACTGTGGAGTGCAAAATTTGTAATCATATGGTGATAGACATGTGGGATTGGTTTAATTTTAGTATATTGTAACGAATTTAAAACCCCACGTATTTATTAACACAATGTGCTCAGGTTGTGTACGCCAATCTGTAACGATTTTAAAATGTCGATATTTAACTTTCTCGTTTGACAACATTTGACTAATCTCAAATGTGTTTGCAATTCTGAACTTACAAGTGTTTGAAACTTGATCTTAGTTATTTATTGACGCTCGACACCCACGTTCTCTATAATTAAATATTACTTATGTGGGTCGACGTACCATCCAGTACGAAACAAGTAAATGCTGAAAATTTGTGTTAATAAGAATACAAGATGGTTGATCTGCGGAGTCTCTCTATTAATAAAATCTATTAATATAATTTTTTTTAAAAATCAGCCTTCATGTTTCGATCAAACAATTACATTATTTATTGCTGCTATTTTTGTGTCTTACTTACAACATTTTGCTTTAGAATATATTCGGCATGCCATCAAATTGAATATGAAGTTTGTTAATTAAAGATTTTGTTAATTAAAATACCTTACTGGAAGGATGGAACGTTATCTACATACCTTTCTGACTCTTTGCCAATTGTACGTGGAGTCCCTCAGGGACCGATTCGACCCTTGTTTTGCTTCTGGACATAAATGTAACTTTATTATCTGTGCACGTCTTCTAGAATTCAGAGGGAAATATAGTTATTCAAATTATCATTCTCCATGTTGCCGCGGCAGGAAATGTTATTCCTTGACGAAAGACATGATGAGGGATAAATGCTCACATTTATTGCTGATTACGCTTGAAAATATATTTTATTACATTGGATCGAATACTTTTGTTAACAATCGTTGCAAAAAACGCTCATTTTCTTTCTGCATTCAAAATTCAAGTAGTATATGGCTTAGGGAAGGGATCACAGAAATTTGAAAACACGCACATAATTCACTTGTCCCCATAGCACATAACACTCAGTTTTTAACTGTTTTCGTCACTAAATAAATAAATAAAGGCTTTAATAAATAACTTTAATAAAAATGTTTAATACTTTCTTTGCAAAATGATTTGGCTATCTTGCGAGATGTTTTTCGTGGCGCTTACAGTTCGTGAAATCGATATCCTCGTACCCCGCGCTGCCGAAGTAAAGAATCTTCTACGAAGAATGCATTCGACCACCAGCACTCTTCTGGTCTTCTTTCTTGACGTTCAAATTATGTTTAAAGTTAATGTTCTAAATCTAATATTATAGTAATTAACGAAACGAGTGTGTAAACAGGGGGATAATTGTACAAGTGATACGTTCAAGAAAACGAGCAACGATATGGCGCGCTTATATACCACAAGTGCAATTATACCCCTTTATACACATGTTACGTTTAATATTTTTTTCAGAAATAATTTTAACGTTTAATATTTTGAAAAATTCAAGCACATCTTTACAATTCGAAGCATGTGATAGATGACATCATATTGCTTCTGAAAAATATCGATTTTAGTGGGCGTTGCATTGTGTTTGCTAGAAATATTTGCATACGGAAGGTACTGAAGATATTGTGGATAAAATATTAGAAGAAGCAGATAAAACATTACTTCTCACGAAAAGTAAAGACAAGTATGAGAGAGAATACACCATGTGTACATGGACAAAAAACTAGTCATTCTGACACAGTTTTGCGGTAGCGTACATTTTAGAACTGATAAACCCAACTGACGTTTACATTCGTTATCCTAAGACCAAATGTGTTACACGTAAAAAAATAATTTATTCACATTAAATATTTTATGTTGTTCCGTAAGTCAGATAGCTTAACGTATAATTCTGCAATTTAGTTTTATTCATTCGTTGTTTATATGTAATTGTAGAAATGTAATATGTTACGTACATTTTTGTTCATGTTTCATGGCAGAATGCAATTACCTTGTTTACGTCTTTTATAGTTTCTTAATTAAAGAATTTGGCTCCTTTTCTAAAGTTTAATTGGGATGTGTTCATTTTTAATCCCACAATGGAATTTTAATTGCACGCGTGCTATTAACATAAAGATAATCAAAACTTTATCATGGAATTAATGAGCATATTGAGTTAACTCAACGAAAAAAAAATTTACACTGTTTACATAATATAGTTACTCTTGAATGTCTCAGGTGGACTTCCCTACTGGCGACTGTTTCTGTTCTCCACAACTAAACGTTCTATCTGCTGAACTACGAATATTAGTATGACCAGCTGGTTTGACATGTGCTGGCCAAAGTTACTAAATACCTTGTCACCTTGGTTTCCGTTTGTTTTCCAAATTTGTATTAGTAATTTTGCTCAAGGCTCACTACTGCTATGGTGAGAGGCAAGCACTAGCGTAACAAATTGATCATTGCACTCTCCGCCATATTGTAAGCAAATGTGGGAGCGGGCATTTAAAACTATGTGTCTTAACGCTCTTTGTACGGGATATTACGGATTCAAAATGTCAGAAATCACATTGTTATTGTTCCTATACACTATGATAAATAAATTACAAAAAATTGAAATGTGTTTTAAAAATAATGTATTTGGAAATGGCTCGAATCGTTAGACTTTTTAATTTGCCACTTTAATCAATATTGAATTAATGTTATATTATTATTATTATTATTATTATTATTATTATTATTATTATCATTATTATTAGTGTCGAAGCGATTATAATTTCCAATATTTCTGTAGATAAAGGGAAACACAAAGCACACACACAGACACCCACACACAAACCGTACCAGTAAGTAAACTTTGAAAACAGTTAGCACTCTTTTCAGTTAACAGATCAATTGTTCAAAATAAACATGATTCCTAAAGAAATTCCAGTGAAGATAATTTGATCATTCTTGCATCATTTTTTTGACCTCCGTAGCTAATGCATAGTTTCTTTTTCTGAAGGAGAGATTCAAATTATTCTTTAAAGTAAAAATGATTTAACTAAAAATTGGGACACAAATCTTCATTTTCAAGTATGCTATGAAATGACCAAAACTCATGCAATCTAGCTTCCAATTTTTACTTCCTCGTATACGTACGTATATAGGAGTAATATACGTAGTATAGAAAAAGTTATGTAATGCTGGGGCAAAAAACGGCGATTTTTGGACGGAAAAACTCGTACTGTGGGGCCGCAGAAAAGGTGGAAAAATTCTATTGTAAACTGTAGTAAATTACTCCCTTTAACTCGACTTTTAGTAAGATTTTTAATAATACGAACAAGTTTCCAAATTAATAAAATACTTTAGGCGTATATACATAACAAATATATTTTCTTACTCCGTGTGCAGGTATGCTAGGATCAAATTAAAGTATACGTTTTAATTAGATGAAAAATACTCATGTTAATAAATGAAATATGTTTTGGTTGTATTATTTGGGTTATTGAAAGTTGCTTTTTGTAACTCTAATGCTTCTTTATATTGGACTTGAGGTCACTGTTTATTGATGCGTAAATAATAGTATTTTTGTAGTAAGACAAAAGTACTGCAAATCAATAATTTACATGGGAAATACCCACAACTCTCGTCGTGTACAGATGCACACCTGCCAGGGAACTAGTTGCCGGCAGCCTTCAAATTTGTAACGCTACACTAGCGCTACATGTGCATCTACGTAATACTATCCAATATCTTAGATTTTGCTATTTGATGACAGCCATCTATATTGACTAGACTCCTACGCCTTTACTAAAATCTGTCCACATTGGTTCTCCATCTTTCTTGTATTTCGTCAGGTGACGCTTCCAAAATAAAAATTTATATTTTATAAATGTTCACGACCCAAATCATAACTATCTTTATTTTGTTCTCAGAATCTCCAATGTTCCATATTTATTGTTTATTTCGGCCTGGAAAATTTCTAAGTCCCAATATTCTGATTACAATATTTGCATCCATCCTTATACCAACATAGCCGCCCAATTTAAAATTTAATTGATTTTATTCTATTCAATAATTCTCTTGAAATATCTTGGTATGTCTGAATATTGTTTCTTAGCATTGGTTATTTACTACACGGGCAGACATGAGTAAAATAGTCGCTTTTTACTGACCTTAGTGTCGCCAGGATTCATAAGAATTGAGAAAATCCGTGGTGTACAGTCAGACCACTTACTTTTCACCTCCGGGAACCGGGATTCAAATTCCAGGCGATACATATGGAATTTAAGCAGAACGTATGGAGTGAACTCACGATAATTTTCATTGGGGTCCCCACATTTTCCCTGCCTCTCATTGGACCATATCCTCATCATCATCCAAATTATGACATCACCCTTCACTCGTCCTTCAAAATAGTTCATTCTCGGTATGGCCGAAAAGTAGGTACTGATGAACACATTAAATATGTTATAATTAAATTTATATTAAATAATAATCTAGATCCTCATTTAATAACAAAATCTTTCAATATTGTTTAATTATAAATAAATTATTAAAGTGGCTGTATGTATTACACAATAAATTAACTTTAATTAAGTTTTGCACTTTTTCAGAGTGATATATGATTCTGCCACACAAAATAATGATCTTTAGGATCCAAATACATGATTGCAAAAGGAGAGTTTTTTATCACAGTTCGTGAATTAAGTATAGGATAAGAGCGAAAACGACAATTCAGAATGAAGTACTTTCTCAACTTGTAGGCTTGTTTAATTTTCAATACAAAAATAACTTTAAATTGCTGATTAATTTTAAAGTAATTGAATTTTGAAACTATCTTGTAAGGCGTAAATTCTGTTGTGATAGAAGTTTGAGCTGCCCAGCAATTTTATTGTGATTCGTGCTTTTTTGAAAGACGATGTTTTGCATTTGACTAAAATTTGGTTGGTAACTCACTTGGTAACTTGGCTTCAAAGTAATGCGATGAGGTAAATTTTGCAACAGAAAATAATTGAAAAATACAATAATGTTCATTATTTTAATAAAAAATTATTGTTATTAATGTTTATTCATTTGAGTAGGGATACGTGACTTCGTGCAGTTTAAGATACATTCGTACGTACAAATGGAGGGGAATGTAGAAAGATAGGAATATACAAGACACGGGACATGACGCGGAATATAAAGCATAGCACACCGTCAATTATTCATATTTTATGCTGAAACAACAATTCATAACAAATAAATGTCACAAAGGGTAAAGAAAAAATGCAACGTTTTTGTTGTTTGCTATCTGAAATCCGGGAAGAGGATTTTTTAATGCAAATAATGTTATCACTATTACTGAAACTTCAAATCGAAAAAGTGGAACTCTGTATTGAGAACAATGAAATAAAAATGTGTCCAAGGAATGAGATAGTATTTCTCACTTTCTAACGTAACAGAGTTCCGGAATTGATTCTAGAACAAATTTGGACGTTTTAGCTACTGAGCAACACAATTAATTACGTGCTGAACGTGTGTTCGATAGTCCCTTTAAATAAACTTCTCTAGAATCAACTTCTACCCATTGACCTTGTTACTATTGATCACAGAGCAGTAAAATAACTTGGACGTTGGGGAGACAGCGGTCATATATTTGTTCACGACAATGGTTTTCTCGAACATCGGAATAATTATTACCCCACGATCAATAGGCAAATTATTTCAGGCTTGAAATGCATGATTTCTGATTGTTTTCGTAATTACAAATATTACATTAAAGCATGTTTCAGTTGTCACATTTTCAAAATGCAGATGGAAAATCATTTAAGATCTTCACTAGGGAATTTTCTTTATAGAATTTGTTTTACGCATTTAAAACCACCTAATTCACACAAGGAAACTCCAAGTATTTTCAATAAAATTGTCACAGATTTAGAATTGTCGAATACTGTATTAGAACTTCTAGTTTACCATTTCATTAGTATGAAAGCCACGACAAAAACTTTATGTATATCTATGTACAAAGAAAATCAAAAGCCCTTTGAAGGGATCTAGGAATATACATGAATTACTCACTTTTCGTGGGTTCCTACAGGAGAATCGAGAATATTTTAAAAGTCAGTGCCTCAAAGTCCTTTTCAGTCCACAAGAGGATTGTTTCGTCATGTATTCGACCTCCATCTCGATAGGGTTTTTGTCCAGTTTCCCTGATCCATTGATGAAATGCTGAGATGGCCTCTTGATTTGCTTCTGGACGTAAATGTAGCTTCACTATGAGCACGTTTTGTTGAGCTTTCCTTTTGATTATAGTGGTAGTAGAGCTAAGGGTGAGTTTCTCTACCTTGTTAACAATACAGAAAAATCAAATATGTTTGTTCGTTTACCGTTAAAAGTACGTTTTCTATAATTCGGCAACGAAAATATCTAGTTTTTGAAATGTTAATCTCTTGCTTTTTAAAATTATTATTATTATTATTATTATTATTATTATTATTATTATTATTATTATTATTATTATTACTATTATTTTTGATCTTTCAACTATTAATAGTTAAGTTGCTGGGAAGGGAATCTGAAACTCAAGAAAGCATGCGCAGATGATTTTCTCCCCATACGTCACATACAGTTTTTGACTGTTTTGACTACATAAATAAATAAATAAATAAATAAATAAATAAATAAATAAATATTCCAGAAGGATAAGCAGTAAGTTTTAGAGAGGCTACTAAAATATGTGTAGTGTAATAAAGACAGTTGCAATGTTATTCCACTTAAACTTCAAGAAGAATAGGGCCTACCTTGTACAATTACTTCCTTTATTATGGGACAGTCGAAATAAGATTTCTGACTTCATGCATTAGGTTTCACTTTTTCAAAAGAAATTGAATGTTGGAGAGCAAAGTGATGGGCAGAAGCCACGAATTAATAAAAATTTGCTTTATCACCTTCATATCAAGTTTGGATTTAAAACGAAATTTGTAAAATAATTTGATAAAGATGGACCTTCCTTTAAATATATATATTCGTAAGTTTTTCTACAGTAAGTGTGCATAAAATAATAGAATGTATATTCAAATCAAGAAATGATGTCTGATAAGCAATTTGATAAACTCCTATAATATCACATAAAAAGAAATTTACATGAAAATCATTCATAAAAGTTATCTTCAATTTTCTAGGAGACACGCGTTCTTTAAAGTATGAGAACATTATAAGAAATGTTTTATTGGCTTTTCATCAAGTAGGAAACAACATATTTTTAAAATACTTTATGCTCGCTCTTATTTTGACCTTTTCCTGAAATGTATGGTATAGTTTTTCATAAACAAGGTGAGCGCCTTCATCAGACTATTTGAGTCAATGATAGACGATGCCAGGAAATCAGAAATACGTTCTTTGCTTTCTGTGTTGTACAACAGTACTCAAGGATCCACTACAAACTAAACATCAAAAGAAAAAATTTTTAATGTTGTAATAAGTTGTCATTAATGCTTCTAGATAGATGAAAATGCAAGCATCTTGAAATTTTAAATTTTCAAACAGAAAATATATGGGGATTTTATGGTATATAATGTTATCTACTACATCTTCTGTAATCACCGACAATGTATATAATTCCTATTTGTGATGACATTAAATTTGGCATTATGTATCACAATCTGGATAGTTTTCTTCGCTGTTTGAGTACAATGACACAAGGAATGTAAACTTGCAGCTACGACTCCTTGAAGAATTATTTCATTTTTATTTAATAAAACTTCGATAAAAAACACTTTTTAATTTTAAAAGAAGTTAAATTACACCCTCAAAGATTAATAAGAGAACTTTAAATTGATAACAAAATTGTAAGTTTAATTCTGACAAATTGTTAGCCATCGAACTACAATCTTGCATTGATTGACTGCCTAAGGCCTGATATACTGTAATTTTGGTGCCTTTCATGGTTAACTTGACAACAAAGCGTTCTTCTTGAATAGCCCACACAACAATGATGCTTTTAGGAGTGACGTAACATCTGCTGTAGTTGGTATGATTGCTTTGACCCCCAATAGATAATGTCGGTCAGCTCAACTTCATAGGAAATCTCGATTTCATCACTTCATATTTATTCTTTCAATACTAGAATTACAAAACTAAGGCTTACGCGTACATTTTTCACTTCGTAAATCACTGTTTTAAAAAAATTAAAATAGCAACTTAATTTTATTAGAGAACCCAAATGCGAAGGGTCAGTACCTGAATTATGCAATACATCAGGTCCTCCGGGACTGTGATTGGGTAACTTTTTAACAGTCGCATACACATGATCTTCCGGTCTTTAATTGATGTATTATAAATTATATCGATTATATCGACTTTTCTGTGAAAATGGCCCCAAAATTCCGCATTTTCTGAAACGCTCAAACACCTAGTTCTCAAAAATTGCTCCATTTGTTTACCTAAACTTTTTGTTCTGATAATATTGAATACATTAACGCCACTTCGATTTTCTTTATTACGCAAATGTATTTTTTTTAATCTTTCTCATGTTAATATTTCCATTATGCACGTTGTTTCATTCGTCATTCTATTTGAGTGTAGAAGTACTATAAATGATTTTGAAAGAATTTTCTCTAAAATTCAGAAGTTTTCTGTGAAAATGAGCTTAAATAGACGTATATTTCAGATCTATCTCAAGGGAACAAACAGTTGAGAAAATGTGGAAAAAATATATCTTAGGTCCCAATAATTCGCAGTTGGAAAGAGGGGGAGGGGAGAAAGTCGAAACACTAGGTCACACGCAAGAGAATAGGAAAGTAACTAGTAAGAGAAAGTCTATGCCATTCTGTAGAACTCCTAGTTTTTAATGTTTGCTAGTTCTGCGCCACTTATTTTATAAGGAAAGTGTAGGCCATAAATTAGTCCTTCATTTGTTCTGCATAAGAAGACCCGTGACGTTTTCAATAAAGTGAATTATGTTTTATATGAAACGTATTTAAAATCAATTCGTAGAGGAGTCTCTCTTCGTAGAGCTGCGTGTAAGGATTGCAAGACTAATATTCTAGCTTATATCTCTGTAACTGTACTAGCTGTACGGTTTCTTTTGGTTTTCGTTTTGAAGAAAAAAAGGGGTCATTATTGGTCAATTATGACGCGGGCACGAGGGTGGAGCCACTGAAGCTTTCCGCATGACACCGCGAGCGGTAGCTCAGGGCATCAACTGATTCCACTGCAGCGCCTTCGACCGAGAGGTCCTAGGTTCCCACTGCCCACGGCGGCAGGATTTTCGACACTAGCTTTTCAGCTAGGTCGAATTCAGACGGTGCCTGGAGGAGAATTCTAGCTAGCTGCTCTGATCGGTAGTTTTCCGTGGTTTCTCCGATCAACACCAGGCGAATGCCGGAGCAGTACCCTAACAAGCGGGTCACAGACCGCGCGCGATCTTTCCTTCCTCTTCCTTGTCTTATCCTCTCTCCTTACACACACATTTACACTAACAAGCACTACACTACCACATATCCCGGGAGATCGGTCGGGAGCTTCGCGCTTGTCCCGGCTGGGGCGGTGCCCCGCTGGTGGGAGAGTTCTGGTAAGGGGGAAAGCCCACTAGCCACGGTAAGTGGGCACCGGATTTCGCCATCCTGCGGGGGAAGATCACCGCCATCTCCCGAGAAAAAACATGCAGTACACTAACGGGACTAATGACCAAAACAGTTGACGCGCCCGGAAACACGAAAAAACCAAACTTTACGCATGACGCAAGAGGAGTTACATTTTCCCTCGCGTGTGGATTTTAGTCGCGTTGACGCGTGTGTTTGTCTATTCGAGATGGAGAGGTCTCTTGGAGATGGAGAGAATATAAATTTTTTTTCGGAATTAATCACAATCAAATTTCATAAATGGATACTTTTTATTACACAAATTTCTTTCTAGAATTACAATCATAACGTTTCAAAAGCTCCCTCGCTTTCTTTATCAGAAGATCTGCAAGTATTTCACATGAATAATAGATACTAGTTGAATATGGCATCGCCAACGCCTGAAACAGTCTTAAAATATCTACATTTGTTGAAGATTTCTACAACGAAAATGAATTAAAAATAAAAATTAACTTTTAATTATACAGATGTCATGTTTTTTAAGCGTAATACGTATACTTAAGCGTAATACGTAAACATATTACGACACTTATACAACATTATCTATTAAGAATTAAAATTAAATAATTAAAAATGAATTGTCACCACTTTTCTTACCAGATATTATTTGGGCTATGGTCACTACCAAGTCTAGAATACGATGATCAAGATCGGGGCATCCGAACGCCTCCAAAAGATTGTTCTGAAGAGAAGATTCATTATTTGTTTTATCAGGTGACTTATTTAAGAAAACTTTTACATTTGAAAGCTTCTATTCTAGAACATACCGTTCCATTCTTATACATTTGCATTAGTAAGTTTTTTCGCAGTTGAAATCATCCCACAAAAGGGGATTATCCGACTAGCATTATCTGTATGTTATTATCCTACCAAACAGCATTATCCTATGGGGTGGCAATGCAGTCGCAGAACCTTTTCCTTCCGAATGATCCACGACCTGCACGACATACTATAAACAGCGGCGGCCGGACGAATCAATCTCTAGCGACCCGTGCCATTCATTGCCATTGGGTGCCGGGGGCCACCTCACTGACGTCACTTTTAGCTGCCATCACAGCTGCATTGCGAATACGCGCTCTCTTGGCATGGCGGGGGCGATTTCGAATGAAATGTTTAAAGGTTGGCAGGCGAGGAAGAGAAGGAGACCGTATTTCTTGTTAATCGTGCATTTTATTCGTGTTTTGATTGCTATTTCTATGAGTAATGTCATAAACAACTTTGACCCATATGTTTCCGACATTGCTTTTGCAAATGATTTACAATACATTTATAGAACAGATTAGACGTATAGATTCATGGTATATTGTTATTTTTACGTTAAAAATACCTAACACCTATTAGCTTGCCTTCATATCGAAGAGACACAAAACTTTTAACTTAAGAGTTTCTAGTGAAAAATGAACTACAAATGATTTACAATATTATTGTAAATTTTAATAAATACTCAAACGGCATTTTGACTCCAAACGTTTAAACTTTTTGTACGAATATAGCAAACTACACGAATTCACATGACATACGGATACTTATATACTCGTATGAGCCATTTTCAAGTATTGTTGTATGTTTTCGAAAGTTACACAAAGGTAATTCTTTTGAAATATTTCTCACGTCGTTAATATTTACATTTCAGTTATTTTCTACAAATTATTACTATTGTAAACACAAGTGCTTCAAGTGATTTCTGACAAAGTTTCTCGAAAAATCATAAGGTTTTGGGGAAAATAAGCTCAAAAATCCACATTTTCAAAAACGCTCAAACGTCATTTTCTCAAGAACGCTCCACAGGTTGGAATACAAATGTGAAAATAGAAATATGTTTACTCTTCTATAATATTCTCATAAACAGATTTCAAATCTCCCATTAGGGAAGACCAAACAATTGAGAAAAAGTGAAACAAATTGGTTTTGGCGCCGATAGGTAACTGCTGGGAAGAGGGGTAGGGTAATACTGCATAACTAGACTCTCTAAAGAGATTAGAACACGAACTAGTGCGAGAAAGTCTGTACCATTCTCTTGCACCACAAGTTTATTAAAGGCTGATACTCAGGCTATGAGTCTTACTTACGTAGATGTTGTTTGGCCCCATGGATTTACCCCTACTTAGTTGTGTCACTCAGTAAACAAGAACAAAAAGCAAAATATTTTGATTGAATACGCGGAGGAATACTCGCTGGACAAATCCTGACTGAGGCACGGTCGCTTGGGATACTTTGAGGGAATAGTCAATTCCTGGGACGGCCGTTGGGTGGAGCAGCTGGGTGAGCTTATTCGAAGAGCAGCTCTGAAGATGTATATTGATTTTATTTAATTTTTTCGTGTTCCTAGGCACGTCAACTGCTTTGGTCATTAGTCCTGTTAGTGTAGTGCATGTTTTTCTCGGGATATGCGCGGTGAACTTTCCCCGCTGGATGGCGAGATCCGGCGCCGACCTACCGTCGGCTAGTGGGGTTACCCCTAACCAGGACTCTCCCACCAGCGGGGCACCGCCCCAGCCGGGACAAGCTCTAAGCTCCGACCGGTCTCCCGGAATATGTGGTAGTGTGGTGCATGTTAGTGCAAGTGAGTGTGTAAGGGGAGAGGATAGATTAAGGAAGAGGAAGGACAGATCGCGCGCGGTCCGTGGCCCGTTTGTTAGGGTACTGCTCCGGCATTCGCCTGGTGTTGATCGGAGAAACCACGGAAAACTACCGATCAGAGCAGCCAGCCGCAAGAATTCTCCTCCTGACAGCGACTGAATTCGACCTAGCTGAAAAGCTAGTGTCGAAAATCCTGCCGCCGTCAGGACTCGAACCTAGGACTTCCCAGCCATAGGCGCTGCAGTGACATCCGTTGATGCACTGAGCTACTGCTCCCGGTCCTGACGATGTATAAAAAATGTATTTTCTTCAATATGTTTTTTAAGTGTTAAATTGTAGTTGAAATGTGATTCACTTTAAAATATGTAATAATTAATGATAATAATAAATAAGGATTACTTTTGTTGAAAATAACGGGCCCCAATGGATCTACTGCCTCAGGCCCCTTCTTTCCTCTGGGCGTCCCTGTTCAATTCCCAGAAGAAGTAAATGGTCGAGTCACCAGGAATGCAATGAGTTTGGAATGAACCATTTTTAGATGTGCAAAAATCAAGCGGATAAACCAAAAATGAAAATAAATTTCTAAAAAATCAAAAAACATCGTTCAGAAAATAGGGCATAAAGAAATATAGGTCTGTCTCGGGCTAAGTGCAAATAATTCATTCTATCCAAATGATCTAAAATATGAAGGCAGATTTGCTGTTCTTTGAGGAAAACCACGGACATTTCAGCTAATTCCTTTTTTTGACGTTGCTTATGGTTGTTTATCATTTAGGTTTTACTTTATTATACTAATATGTAATGGCTATGTATATCTAATGGCTATGTTCTGAAATGTTCCTGCAAAAATGCCTTTTGGGCAGAAAAACGTGTTTTATATATCTTTGATACTAAAAACTTTATTTTTCTTGTTCTTATGTTACAAATTACTCTTTCAAATGCGTAGTGTAGAGAGAATCCGTTTGCGATTGTTTCTTACCGAAAAAGTGGTTTGGGGACAAAACAGAATATGTGATAAATTCATACAAAATATCGTTCGAATATTTCAAATTTTTAATACATTTTTGTACCACAGTTATTATTTAACATTTCTCCCTTTGAATCTAGTTTTACGACGAAATTAAAGATTATCTATCTGCAAACGATTAAGAATGAAAATGTATTTTGATTAATAACGTTTCTGGGTATTTATTTTTCGTTACAATAATGTAAAAAATTAAGTGCTGAAAATAACTTTTTTGTCATAGATGCAATCAGCTGAATGTTAATAAAACTTATTAGTATTTGTATTTTCTCCAGATCACATTATTTGTTGACGTATATCTTTGAGTCTATAATTCACTTGAACATATTTTTAGAATAAAATTATCCGAATAAATTTTACTGCTCTTGTAAAAGTGTATATTAAAAATACTTTTCGTGTCTAAGTTTAAAAATTAAGTAGAGAAAGATTCACCTTATATCACGTAAGGTCTTTGTGTTTCTACAACATCCGAGATATTTTGCACTGGGGTGCACATATATGAAGGCACACGTCTATCTAAAAATCCCATGATCTCCTTTTTTATTGCTGACCCCAGGGAACTTCCCGGCAATATCTGTACTTTAAATGCATTGCATCGTTCTTCGAAATGATGTCACATTTTTTTTCTTTGAAAGGAAACATTACAAAAGATAGTATCAGCTTTAGAATATGTATCTCTCCGGAATTCGAATTCAAAACATTATAAGTACACTCTCAAAACTTTGTGTTCATCAAAATTTACCAATACTCAATAGATCATAAATCTCTGTAATGATTAGTAGCATAGAAATACTGCCAAGAACAAAATGAAAAATGAAGGAAAATTCTTGTTTACAAGTCCGGAAACAAAAACATCTGTTGCATTGCTGGCAACTTTCCACACAGTCTTTTCGAATGTTGTAAATAGTTCTTCTAATATGCATGGAGACTATTTTCAATGAATTTTATTTGTTTGGAATTAATGCTGCAGGTTGTGTGTTATTTTCTCACTTTATTCTCTTCAACCGTGTATTATTTATCTTCATTCATCCACAAACTTCTTCTATGCGTGGTTCTATTGATATTTTTAAATTGTCGGGAATCGTTTTAATTCTTGCATTATCAAATGTAAAATTCTAATTAGCCTACAATACTCGTTAACTATCCAAAATTTTACAATGTATGTGAAAATTCATCCAATTTGATGAGACAGAGGTTCTACTGCCGTTGTGTCACTACTCTATCAATTAAAATGTAATTCCTCATTGTTCTTCATTTTTCTTCTCCTTCTAAATACTCTCTTTCTCGTCTTCCTCATTTATCTCCTTCTTCGTACTTCTCGTCATTATTCTACAATCCTCCTCTTTCTCTCTTTCTTCTGTCTTCCTCTTCCTCTTCTACAGTTCTCCTCTTACTCTTCTTCTTGAATCCTCCCTCTCCTCCTTCACCTTCCCTCCCCATCCTTCCACACCTTTTCTCCTCCTACACTCATCCTCCTTTTCTACACTCATCCTTCTCGTTCTACACTTATCTTCCTCCTTTTAATATCATATTCATCTTCATTCTTAAGTTTCTTTCCCTAGTTTCTCCCCCCTTCTTATTCTTATTCTATTCACTCTTCTCATCCGTTTCTTCCCTTTCTCCTTTCTTCTCCATTTCTTGCACATTCTTCTTCGTCCTCCCATTCTTCTTTCTCTTCTCTATCACTTTTTTACTACTGGAATACTTAAGTATATGTAGTTTTTCACTGATACACTGCTCATTAAAAAAATAAATAACTCTATTCAACTTGACAATTTTATATATGCATATCGTTAAATAACAGCTATGATGTTCACTTCACCAGCGCAGAGCAAATCGCCCAACGTCATCCACAAACCCTCAGAAACGACTTGCGCGCGGCGCTCCCTCCAGCTCACGCAGATATTTCCCGCGCAACTAATCCACTAAATTCACCCGCGCCCACTAAATCTGCGGGCGAGCCGAAGCCGCTCCCGAAGACCTGGCGGTATCTTTCTCCCGATACACATCTGCGACGCAAATGGCGCTGGGAGTTGCGCGCGCGACGAGCCGAATGCAAAGCGCAGATAAGGCTCCTTCGGCCGAGCAATTCCCGAGAGGACGCGCGCGCCCCGAGCTCCGGCAAATCCCGGCCCGGCGCCGCCCCGCGCCGCCCGGCGCGCCAGCACGCGTGCAAGTGGGAGGAGGCCACACGCGGCCGACACGGGGGGGGGAAGGGGAGGGGAAGGAGATGACAGGGGGGCGAACGCGGTGGGAGGGGGGATTGAGGGAGAGGCACACGAGGAGAGGGAAGGAGATGACAGGAGGGCGAACGCGGTGGGAGGGGGGATTGAGGGAGACAAGTGATTGAGGGAGAGGCACACGAGAAGAGGGAAGGGGATGACAGAAGGGCGAACGCGGTGGGAGGGGGGATTGAGGGAGAGGCACACGAGGAGAGGGAAGGAGATGACAGAAGGGCGAACGGGTGGAAGGGGGGATTGAGGGAGACAAGGGATTGAGGGAGAGGCACACGAGGAGAGGGAAGGAGATGACAGAAGGGCGAACGCGGTGGGAGGGGGGATTGAGGGAGAGGCACACGAGGAGAGGGAAGGAGATGACAGGAGGGTGAACGTGGTGGGAGGGAGGGCGCAGGCGGAGACTTGGCGAGCACGATGGCGATGGTGCGCAACAAAATGAAAAGCGAATGAGACCGTGGGAGAGGAAAAAGGGGAAAGGCGGTGGGGGCAGGGAAAAGATTTGAGCATACGAAGGGGGGGGTGAGTGAGTAGAGGGATCTGGGAAGACGTGTGTGGGGAGAGTGAAGGGGAGTATGGGGAGGGGTATGGAAGAGAGAAGTGAAAAAAGTGTGGGGAGAGGAGTTTTGGGAGAAGAATAAGGGTAGAGAAGTGTGTAAAAGGGGTGAAGAGAGCGTGTTAAACAGACAGAGCAAAGAAGTCAGCGTCGAGATCGTGACCTACGACAGGCTACAAGGCGACGGTCAGGTGAAGACAAGATTGGGACGAGTGAATGGGAGGGACGAGGGAGTGGACAAAAAGGGGATGATGACCAGACAGGGTAAGGAGAAAGTTGTTGCGAGTGCGGGTGAGGGTGAGTGTTGGCATGGCGAGGTTAAACAAGGAAAGAGCGCGGATAAGGAAGTGGGCGAGGACAAAGCGCACAACAGCACAGGAAAGGGTGACTGTGTACTTCCGGCTGCCCGCGAGCCCTGGGAAGAAACCCGCTGCTACAGGATGGTCAAACTTAGACGGCACTTTCTACTTCGCATTTATCGAAAGTGAATGCATCAAGCTATATTTTTGTAAAGGAAACGAAAATAATTCTTCAAAATTGAACACAGCTCTTTCATATGCTTCCTGCCTGTACTCTGTTGATACTGGAAATCTTGCCCCATTAAAAACTCCCCTCCATTTACAGAGTTGACTGTTTTCGAATGTCGGGTCATCAGCGATCAATAGCAACGATGAAAACTTAAAATGTGTTGTACCACAATGGGGAAACGGAAATAGACCACTCCATAGAAATACGTGTTGACAACTGAGAAGCAGTAAACCATCGTAGAGATGTTTTGAAATGTGCAATCACTTTAGCTTCATACAGTGACGGATAAATTGGTTATTCAAACGTATGTGCAGGCGGTTAGTGGTTTTGAAGATGAAAGAACAGTTGGAAGTCTCAAAGGAGACTTGCAAAGGAGAAATATTAGCTTAATTTCTTTTCATCTCTTAGAGTAATTTGCAAAAGAAGAAGTAACGTAATTACTTATCCTTGTTAAACTTCCTTCTATGCTTCCTTCATCCACTTACACTCTATTTTCGCCGTCTGCTCCCAAATTAAAAATCCTCTTGAAACAAACTACGTCTTCTAAAATGTACCACGTAGAGAAACTCTTGCTTCTTTTGGTTATTACTATTACTCAATTGTAAATTCTAAATTATTGTCGGGTCTGATAAATTTAAGAAAAGTACATAAACTAAGCGTGATGTCTTCCTAAATGTTTTACGTATGAATTTACATACGGCTCTTGAGTAAAATACAAACAAAAAACATTTTCAAATTACATAGGGATTAAGATGATCTGAATAAAAAGAAACTTTAAAAACTTTTCTTGAAACATTGCTATAATAAACAATTATTACCTAACAACACAAAAATAAAAAACACTATAAAAATGATTATTAAAAAATGAAATCAATTTGACTTGTATTTTGTGTCTGAGCTGCTTTATTCAAATGTTTTTAAACTAGATAACAAAGCAAACATTCTGCACCTTATGAATTATTGTTCCAAAAATAAAATACAAAGCGGAGCTTCAACATAAAAACCAACTTCGAACGCCCCGGACATGAACTGCACGTTAATCACATAGACCCCGTTCTGTGCCTGAGAATAATTTATAATATTGCTAAGTATGTGTTAAGAAACAGACAGGCGAGATGAAATGCACATAACTATGTGATAAAATTGCGCATAATATAAAAAAGTAAATTTAATTTTGCATATTATAAACTGTTCTGAATACCCGGTCGACCCGTTTCTGAATACTTCCGCTACAGAGTATGATTCATTGATTACTGATTTCGCGCGTGTCAACTACCGAGGTCATCAGTCCCGTAAGTGCAGGGTATGTTTTTCATTGGGAGATGGCGATGATCTTCCCCCAGTGGATGGCGAGATCCGGCGTCAACCTACCGTCGACTAGCGGGGTTTTCCCCAACCAGGCATCAACCACCAGTGGGGCACCGCCCTAGCCGGGTCTAGTTCTAAGCTCCCGACCGGTCTCCCGGAATGAGTGGTAGTGTAGAGCATGTTAGTGTAAATGTGTGTGTAGGGGGAGAGGATAGGAGAAGGAAGAGGAACGACAGATCGCGCGCGGTCCGTGGCCCGTTTGTTAGGGTACTGCCCCGGCATTCGCATAATTTTGATCGAACAAACCACAGAAAACTATCGATCAGAGCAGCCGGCCGTTAGAATTCTCCTCTAGACAGCGACTGTATTCGACCTAGCTCACTAGGTAGTGTCCGGGCCGCCGTCGGGACTCGAACCTAGGACCTCACGGTCAGAGGCACTGCAGTGACATCAGTTGATGCACTGAATCTCTGCTGCCGGTACGGAGTATGAAAAGCCAGAAAAGATATACCTGCAAAAATATAGAAAGTCCAAAATTCTCTCTCTGCATATAACGATCTAATAAACCTAACTCGTGATCTCGGGCCAAAAATCTGGGTTTGTGGATCTTGAACCCATTGTTTTGGAGTTATAATGAAGGGTTGGGTCAGGAAAAAAATCGTTGATATAAAGTTGCACGTGTGTCTACTCATTTTGTTAGTAAATTTCAATAACATAATTTCCTGCAGCTCGATATTATTGTATAGAAAAGTTTGAGCAACTGAAACAAAACATAAATCTAGGATTTTTGAACATGATTACTTATGGTTTGAAGTAAGAATTTTCAAATATGACGTTCTCATAAGCAATAAAAAATTTCGAAACCAGTCAATCGGAACACGAAATCTAGAATTTGGAGCTATCGGAACGTCATCTGCTAGTACATTTTGGTAGTTTTAGTGCCGCGCAATTTAGTGCTAGAAGTGAAGTTAGGGTCCATAAGATCATGTTCTCTTTGCCTGCGTTCACCTTCCCTTCTCATTATCCGCCATCATCTGCGTCTTCAACTATAGTCGTAGTTATTAGCCAATGTAACATCGTGTTTGCGTATGAGGAACAGAAAACTAAAGAGAATAGTACAGGCTGAGAACGTTCAGGGCAACAACTTGCCCGTGTAATATCTGACGGTGAACTTAGGTTATTAAAACACGATGGAAGTTCCTTTCGACACTAACTAGATAGCTACGTCGCAGTCTCCTGGTGTCTGGAGGAAAAATGAAGTAGCCTAGTTATGTGACAAGTAGTTTTCCGTTTGATTGATTGATTGATTTTTTCGTGTTTCCGGGCGCGTCAACTGCTTTGGTCATTAGTCCCGTTAGTGTGGTGCATGTTTTTCTCGGGAGATGGCGGCGATCTTCCCCCGCTCGATGGCGAGATCCGGCGCCGACCTACCGTCAGCTAGCGGAGTTTCCCCCTAACTAGGACTCTCCCACCAGCGAGCCACCGCCCCGGGACAAGCTCTATGTCTCCCCGAATATATGGTAATGTAGTGCATGTTAGTGTAAGTGCATGTGTAAGGGGGAGAGGATAGGTCAAGGAAGAGGAAGGAAATATCGCGCGCGGTCCATGGCCCGTTTGGTAGGGTAATGCTCCGGCATTCGCCTGTGTTGATCGGAGAAACCACGGAAAACTACCGTTCAGAGCAGCCGGCCGCAAGAATCCTCCTGCAGACACCGACTGAATTCGACGTAGTTGGAAAGCTAGTGTCGAAAGTCCTGCCGCCATCAGGACTCGAACCTAGGACCTCCCGGTCAGAGCAGCTGCAGTGACATCAGTTGATGCACTGAGCTACCACTCCCTGTCCGTAGTTATTCGATCAGTACGAGGAAATGGTGGAGCAATACCTTAACGAACGAACCACGGGCCAAACCCTGCCATTCCTTCTTCTTCCTTGTCCTCTCCTTTTTCCCTTCGGGATCCCTTTGGTCACTCGAACCTAGGTCCTCCGTATAGACTGTCGTATTGCCCTGAAATTGCAATGGTTCTTGCTCTGAACCAACTCAGCACGTTCTATTTCTGGAAATTGCGTGATTTGAAATATTACAAGACGCGATGTTGAGGATCAACTATTAAATTCAATTACAAAGTGCACAACGCTAAGGCATTTCCAGTCCTCTTATGCATTTTGATGAGCTTTAACAGCGAAAGCCTATCAGTTTATTAGTATGCATTGCACTCATTCTCTGCGGACCATACTCGCATGGAAACATTAGGTTTTTGCATTTTGTATTTATTTTAAGAGTATTCCATTAGTCACGCACGTACTTCGATGCCCCAAACGTTTTGTGCAGAGTGAATGAGAAAGCCTTTACAGCTACAAATTTATTAGAGCAACGTGCACAACTAGGCATGTCACACTTATACTATTAGTACCGTCAATGTTAAATAGTTTTTTCTGACACTCCAATAATTCAAACTTTATACCACTGCAGTGTCAAGAGTGAACACTTATGGTGTTTCCCTGAGATATAATTCAGTTTGAATCCCAGACGCTTAACATAAATAATCATATTAGGTAATTAAATATTCATGTTATATTCCAAAAACTTCTAAGAGACTGAGGACTAGTCATATTCTGTGTAAAGGTGATATCCTATTATAGATTGTCGACAGATTTTGAATTATTAAATAAATGTTCGTTAATGTTAATGTATGGTTATAGGTGAAATATTGTAAATCGAGGACAGATTTTTTTATAAAACGAAAATAGTTTGAGATTGATTTTATACTGATTATTGCTTGCTTCAATCTTCCTTATACGTACTATTATCTGACATAAATAATATTGTAATGTACACTTGAAATCTATTTTCAAAGAAATTCAAGAATACTCCGATACTGTAATTACTTTTCCAATATTTTTGTTCATTATTTTTTCGGCATTTCTCTTCATTAGTTTTTTATAGAGCACTGTAAGCTGCAAAAAATTTGTCCCAATCTTTACAAACCACCCGAATGCTTTCCTAAAATATTTGGATGTCGTCCAAACACACAAGAAGCGTGTCTTCTTTTGGATTCATTCCAAAGCGCAACAGATTTTTTAATTCTTCCTCGATGTGCTGCTCGCTGGGCGAATAAATGCACGGAGTTCCGCATAGTTACACTCAAACGCGATTAAACACGTAAGACGATCAATAAGAGCTCTCTAACACATGTGATAATTCTCACTGCTTCCGCTGCAGCATTGGTGAATAGAAGTGTGAATTTTCTGCAAAGTATGGATGCTAAATACATCATAATCATTCATAAGTAACAAAGATGAGCCTATTTTTAACTCCCAAAAGGTAAATTAAACTGATAATTGAAATTTTATTTCCAAATTATACTTTTGTAGAATTCGAGCTGGGTCGAATTCATCCGCTATCTGTAAGAAAAGTCTAGCGGCTGGCTGCTTTGATTGGTAGTTTTCCGTGGGATCTCCGATGAATACCAGATGAATGCCGAAACAGTACCGTCACACGCGGTTCCCAGACCTAGCGCGATCTTTCCTTCCTCTTCTTTATCCTATCATTGCCTCTTACTTACACTTTATACTAGCATGCACTACCCTACAACACATGTCAGGTGAAAATCGGAGGATTAGAGCTCGTGGCTGGGATGATGCCACGCTGGGAAAGACCTGTAGGGGAAATCACCCGCAGAAGAGTATAGATCGGCGCCGAATATCACCATTCAATGGGAAAGAAATCACCGGTACGCCCCGGGATAAAAACATTCGCTACACTAACTGGACTAATGACCACTACAGTAGTCGTGGCCGGAAACATCAACCAATCAATCAATTCGCATACTTCATTCCTTTTGGGGTCTCACGGCGTCCTCCGCATTCCTTGCGGTGACTCACGGCAATGAAACAGATCCATGACAGAAAGATGGAAGTTGAAAAACGCCAGTCAAGATTCGCGTACAAATGCAAGCGCAACTCATTATCTCTAGTAGAGGCTGACAAGGTACTCCACTGTTCCCGTTTTCGACGAATCGTCTTGACTTTTAGAGATATATTCTTGTATTTTTCGTAGTGGCAGCAGAGATATTGTAGTAATCCATGATGATAAATTCAGGATAAGTACTCTATTGAAATAAATTCTAGTGTTTATTCGTATTATGTATTTCTTCCGTACGCCTTGGTTATTCATATACGATGAGATAAAGTCCCTAAACACGTGTATGACTGAATTTTTTGTAAAGTAAAATTCATATTGTATATACTATTTGTGGTTGATAGTTCTTCTATCCTGAATTTCTAATTATTCTATTTATTTATTTATTTATATATTTATTTATTATTAAAAACCCATTAAACACCAGGGTGGCGAATTGTAAATTGCAAATTTCTCATGTTTTTACATTATCTTTAACTATTTTCTACACTTGACTTCGGTGCTTGTGTGATGAGAAGTTTCTATTTTCTTTTCTTTTTTAAAAGAAAATTTGTGATTTCAGAGAGCAAATTTTAAGGTTTGTACTTTCAGAAAGAATAAATTTTGCCATATTGCATCTTATTAAACCAATAATATAATTTAGTGTGAGTAATTGTTGTAAAATGTCTGGAAATTTGTATTGCTTTTCTTGTATTCTGACTGACAATTGTCGCTGAAAGGTATAACAAGTATTTTTGTGACCATCTTTCTTGCTTTTCCATTTATGGTTGGGAAATGTGCGTGTCCTAAAATGAGGATACTGGGCACTCGGTGCTATTACGACGTTGCAACTTCTTAAAAGGAATGTACTTGTGCTTGTGCTTGTCGAGATCTTTATTTTGAACTCTTTTCTGTTGAGACATGTCAGTAAAACTGTGAATGCTTTGTTGGGATGTGAAATAATGCCTCACTAAACTCAATTTTATATGAAAGAGAGTGTACTTTGTTATGCATTATATGGTTCTTTCGTATATACCTTTATATTTCTGTTATCTCACTGTAGTTGACATATGTTTGGGTGGAATGGAGGTGGGAAGGAGGACGGTGAATAGACGAAATAGAATGGATGAAGTGCGATGGACGTGGTGGGATGGATGAGGTGGGATGGAGGAGGTGGAATGGAGGAGGTGGGATGGAGGAGGTGGAATGGACGCGATGGGATGGACGAGGTAGGATGGAGGTGGAATGGACGAGGTGGGACGAAGAAAGTGGGATGGACGAGGTGGGACGAAGAAGGTGGGATGGGCGAAGAGGGATGGACGAGGTAGGATGGTGGTGGAATGGACGAGGTGGGATGGACGAGGTGGGACGAAGAAGGTGGGATGGGCGAGTTGGAGGAGGGGGGAGAAGGAGGGGTGGAGGGGGATGGAGGACGGTGAATGGACGAAGTAGAATGGACGAGGGGGATGGCGAGGCAGAGCATTGAGGGGGAGGTCTCGGAAAGGAGGCACGTGCGAAGGGGCAGAGCGGGGTGAGAGGTTGCAGCGAGCGGGGGAAGTGACGGAGCCAGACGGGTGGGGGTGGGGAGCCGTTGCCAGGTGGTGCAGTGTGGTTCAGAGCGTTTTGGAAATGGAAGTGCTAGTTGTGCGAAGGGCGAGGGTAGCGAGGAATGGGGTGAGACTGGACTGATTAATTAGTGATTCCGAATGCTTCAGTTCCTAACGATATTACTCCCGTATAAGTAGTGTATTATTCCTTGGGAGATGGCCGTGACCTTTCATCACTAGATGGCGAGATTCGGCCCCAATCTACCGTCGGATACCGAAGTTTTCCTTGCCAGGTAACGCCCACCAGTGATGCACCACCTCAAGCAGAACCATCTAAGCTACGTGTAATGGGAGTATAAACAAGAGATAAGAAAACGACAAGAAAAGGGAAGGAAATATCGCGCGAAATATGTGGCCTGTTTGTTATGGTACTGCTCCGGCATTCGTGTGGTGTTGATCGGAGAAACCACAGAAAACTACCGATCAGCACAGACGACCACTAGAATTCTCCACAAGACAGCGACTGAACTCGATCTATCTTGCTAGTGTCGGAAATCCTGCCATCGTTGGGACTCGAACCCCGATTAGATGCACTGCAGTGACTTCAGTTGATGAATTGAGGCACCTCTCTCGGTTGGGTGATGCGAAGCGGGGCGAAACAGTGGTAAGCGGTGCGAGGCTATGCATAGTGGGGTGAGTGGTGTGGTGTGTGGTGTGTGGTGTGTGGTGTGATGTGGTGTGGGGTGGTGTGCTGCGGTGTGCAAGACGTAGGATGGGGATGGCGAGAGGCGGGTGGCGAGGAGCGGGGCGAGGCAGGGCAAATAGGCAGGACACGACGGACGGGATGGGACAGGGATAGGGTGAAGGGGGAGGGGTAGATGGGAAAGATGAGAGGAGGGGATGGTAGTAGTGTGGACTTCTATTATACAAACAATTTACTCCTTTTTCTGTCTGATGTATGATTGTGATAAGAAAAACACCCGACTGGTTTACTTACACTAGTTGGAAATATAATATTTTTGCTGTTGCATAATGTTTATAACCATTTTATAATTTCATACTTAAATGAAAATGAGATAATAGCGAAAATAAATCTTGTAGAAGAAAAAGAATGATGCATGACTTGACTATGAATATTAAATTTTAGATAATTTTGTGTGAATACTGAATGGAACATAGAATATCCATTAGGTTTGTGAGCAAGTAGCATTTTCTCGAAAATTGTAGAACCACCATTGCAGCTCTCATCGACTGCTTTGTCCTTCATCACGCCAGCACCACAAATGCCAACCGATTGACATAATTGATTAAATTGCCATCCGCTGCAATCGCATTACCGATACCACCTATCGTTGGTGGAGCATCGGGGCTCACCACTATTCCACAGCCAACGCAGTAGGTACTGGGTACCAAGACACGCCATCCTGACCACTGACGTTTCAAGTTTGTATTCCAATAAAGGCGATGTATTGAACATTATATTACAAATCGTTAATTAATTCATTCATTCTATCTTTTCCCGCATGCGTAACAAAATACGAGGCTGGAAAGTTACTAATATTTTAACCATAGGTAAATACCAATAGTTAAATACCGACCTACATTTTGTGATCACCGATTATTAAAAAAAACTACTTTTAATTAAAATATAAACTAAATAATGAAATTAAAATCGTTCATTTACCACAAATCCAATTAACTTTAATAAAAAAATTATGAAAAAAATGTATGTCTTGCAAAGACGAACTTTAGAAATATTGATAATGATTTTAGTTGGAAATGTTCTTTAATATTAAAGACAATAGAACTCTAACATATTTATAGTGTAATTAACATGCATTGATAGTCAAAATAATATGCTTAAAAACTGAAGCTATCTAATGTTTTGGTGTCAAGCAATACTGTCTAAGAAACAAAGAAATCCGCAGAGAAGCTTGTGATGCTACAACAGCACATGCTGCATTATTAATAAAACATTACTGCAACGGAGACTTAATATTATAATGTTGAAGATTGTTTCATATAATTATTCACTTATGTCGTGAAAAACACATTTCAGTGAAATAAATGCGGTAGATTCGAATTTAGAAGATTTGCAATATACGAATATTCATACTTTTAATGAAAACCAGACATATATCACTTTATTCTAAAATCACACTTTTCTCCTCTCGAAAAATTACAGAAAAAAAATTAATTAGGAAGTGTGGGTATCAAACCCCGGCTCTCGGATTCGTTAAGCAGAGCTCAAGGCATCACTTGGTGTCACAGCAGTCCGAACGAGATGTGCTAGGATCAGAGTTTTATTTCTCCTTCTTCTTCTTCTTCTTCTTCTTCTCCTTCTTCTTCTTCTTCTCCTTCTTCTTCTTCTTCTTCTTCTTCTTCTTCTTCTTCTTCTTCTTATATTTAAGTATTTAGGCATGATGCCTGTTACGCCGCTTAGTACTGGTCCTTCCAACGCATTCTTGGACGTCCTATGTTTCTCTTTCCTCTTGGTTGATAATTTGCCATTTGTTTAGGAATGCGGTCGTTGTTCATTCGCAACAGATGTTCTTGCCAAGAGAGTCTGTAGTTAGTGACTTTCTCTATGAGACATTCTACATTTAGCTCATTTCGGATTTTTGTGTTCCTTTGTCTATCTAGGAGACTATATCCCGCTACCGCTCTAAGAAATCTTATTTCTGCTGCTTGCAGTCTTGCGATATCTTTTTTTGTCATTGTCCACACTTCACTTCCATATAAGCAAGTTCGTATTGACATAACTTTATAAAATTTGATGAGAGTGCCTCTTCTCACTTTTGAACTGTGTTCTTCTTATGATACCATTCATTTGATTGAATCGTTCTATTTTCTTATTTATGTCGATTTCGCCATAAAATGATATGTCTGCTCCCAGGAATGTGAAGTACTGTACCTGTTCTACAGTTTTATTATTTACTACAATTTTTTAGCGTACCGGGTATCGTCCTTGGAATGCCATCACTTTCGTTTTGGTGTCCGATATTTCCAGATTATATTCTGACATTCTCCGCTGCAGTTCATGAGTTGCTTTTTGTAATATATCTTCTCCTTCTGCTATTATTGCTTGGTCATCTGCAAAAAGTATTGTCCATAATTTTGTTCTCGTTAAGTCTAAACTATAAAATTTTAATCTGGTCTTCCACTCGCGAAGAGCTTCGTCTATGTAGATATCAAACAGAATCGGTGAAAGACTGCATCCTTGTCGTAAGCCTTGGTCCACTTTCGCTTTTCGATCTGGTTTCCAAGTAATACATATTTCCGATTCATTATACATATTTTCAATTACAAGAATCAGATGTTCAGGGATTCCTTTCTTCCTTAGTACTTCAAAGAGCGTATGCCTGGCTACAGTGTCAAAAGATTTCTTGTAATCTACAAACACGATGTGGGTTTCTTTGTTATATTCTCTGTGTTTCTCTAGAATTTGTTTTAAGACAAATATATTGTCTATGCAAGACCTTCCTTGGCCAAAGCCACTTTGCTCTTCCATCAACATTGTTTCTGCAATTTTCCTTAATCTAGAGGTCTCTTAAGCGCTCTCTTAAGCGTGCTTTACGCTATCATAGGTCAAAGTTCAATAAAAAAATGTACGGCTTTTAAAAAAAATGGTTTAAACGAAATAAAAATTGTCCGTTTGACACCAAATTTCGCAAACATTATTCATCATTTTAAAAAATTGAACGCGATATTAATTTTAGATCGGTTTTCATGAACACATTTCATTAAAATAAAATGTACCTTCATAATTGTTGTTGAAGGAATACGCCGAAAAATTTTTTTTTACTGTTTAAAAAATAAGGGTTTTGAACTAACATGAGAACTACGCCATTATCTATAACACCCTTCGGACTATCAGCAAAATTTAATAAAAAACGATGGAATCATTTTTGAGAAAAATATTGTTTTAACAAAATTGAGAATTGTCTAGATTTCACGCCAAAAACAGTCAAAATTTCAAAAAATTGTAACTGACCTTACTTCAAAATCTAACTCTAAAGAACACATTTCAGTTAGGTAAAAAACCATATCTTTAATGTTTTAGTTGCAGGAAGACGCTGAAAAATTGAATTTTTGTTTGTTTTTTTAAATCGGATTTTTAAACGAATATCAGACTTATACCATTCTCTCAAATGTCCTTCACTCTAACAAAAAATTTAACAAAAACGATGGAGCCATATTTTTTGGAAAAGTTGAAAAGTCCCAGAGGCTTAATGTAAAGTACCCTTAAAAATTACAATATCGGTTGGAAATTCAAGAGGCCGCTACATCAGCCATATCGATTGAGGAATATCAATTTCAGAAAAAATCGACTGAAGAGTTTAGCAGCTAGCGTTGTTCATAGACTGACGGACAGACGTTTTGCCGTCAGTCCATTTTTGGGTAACTAAGACCCAGAAAAACATGGATTCTGGCTATACCACGTGAGGATGATTTTTTCTTCATCTAGCAACTAGATTTATCAACTTTTTCGTTTTCAGATCTCTGTAATAAGTTTTTCTGCGAAACATTCCCCTTTTTTCGTGCAGAATTACATACATAAGTTTCTCTCTACTTCGTAAGCAGTAGCAACAAGTAAAAATGTCCTATCTTGAATATTGTAGTTGTTTCAAGACGCCTATTTTGTTTAATTTTTTAAATTTCAATCTCAATTAATTTCAATAATTCTTTTTTAATCAAAAATTAAAAGGTTTCAACAAAAATTGGACATACGCCATTTTTATTAGTTCAATTTGAAAAAAACAAGTGGTGAATGGTACATATTTTCTCGCACTAATTAGTTTTCTAAACTCTTTATTCTCGACTAGCTTTTCGGTTTTGCCCCACTCTTTCCAGCTGTCTATTACAGCATGAACAAGGTTTTTTTCACAAGGAGGGGATCTCATAAAGTACTCGTATATTTTAAGGAATCAACTAACGGAGGGTTAATAAGAATTCTTCAAAAAGTCTTCAAATTTTCTTGGCGAGGTCCAGGTCCTGGGTTTGCTAGCAGGGCTTTTCTCAAAGCAGGTATCTCCCACCACCGGGGCAATCAGTCTCATCCGGCACAAGTTCTAAGCTTCCGATTGATTGATTGATTGATTTTTTCCTGTTTCCGGGCACATCAACTGCTTTGGTCATTAGTCCCGTTAGTGTAGTGCATGCTTTTTCCCGGGAGATGGCGGTGATCTTCCCCCGCGGCATGGCAATATCCGGCGCCGACCTTCCGTCGGCTAGTGGCGTTTCCCCTAATCAGGACTCGCCCACCAGCGAGGCACCGCCCCAGCCGGGATAAGCTCTAAGCTCTCGAACGATTTACCCGAATATGTGGTAGTGTAGTGCATGTTAGTGCAAGTGTGTGTGTAAAGTGAGCGGATGGGACAAGGAAGGGGAAGGACAGATCGCGCGCGGCCCGTGGCCCGTTTGGTAGGGTACTGCTCCGGCATTCGCCTGGTGTTGATCGGAGAAACCACGGAAAATACCCATCAGAGCAGCCGGTCGCTAAAATTCTCCTCCAGACAGCGACTGAATTCGACCTAGCTGAAAAGCTAGTGTCGAAAATCCTGCCGCCGTGAGTAGTGGGAATCTAGGACCTCCCGGTCAGAGGCGCTGCAGTGACATCAGTTGATGCACTGAGCTACCGCTCCCGGTGAAATATTTTATTAGTACTTATACGCATCGGAAAGTGAAAAGGATCCAATGATACAGATCTACACACAGACTCAAATAAACAAATCAATAGGACACGTGAGGAAGGGAGCGTAAGTGACACCCGCGGTAGATCCACCGCCTGCGCCTCGGCTCCGGAGGGAGGCTCCGAGGGAGGGCGTGGCCCGCGGAGGCGCCACCGCCGGGCGCCGAATCGTTTGTCTCACCGAGGCGGGCGGTGGGGGAGGGAGGGGAGCAGAGAGGGCGGCGGGCGCTGTTTTTGGGAAGCGACGGCGGCGCGGCGTGGCGACGAGCGAACAAGTGGAGGGGGTCGAACAGCATCCGTCGAACAGGCGAACAGCGTCGCTTCCACTGGGACGGCTCCGAGCGGCACCGCCAGGGACAGAGGTTTTGGTTCTGGCGGGGTAGAGGCAGGATTGTCAGGAGCCGTACTGACACCAACACGCACCATGCTGAATATTACATGTAGAGACTGAACCTTACGTCGTATTATGTATGTAAACACGATGACGATATCTTCACTGTGTTTTGGTTCGTTGGTTGATTAGTGATTCCGCGCGTGTCAACGGCTACGGGAATTATTCCCGTAATTGTAGGGCTTGTTTTATCGCGTCAGGTGGCGGTTATTATTCTCCATTGCATGAAGGGATCCGGCCTCGACCTACGTCGGCTACGAAGGGTTTCTCCAACCACGTATCTTCCACCAGTGGGGCGCTGCCCCAGCCAGGACAAGCTCTAAGCTTCCGAAACGGTCTTGCGGAATTTGTGGTAATGTAGTGCAGCTCAGAGTACGTGTGTGTAAGTGAGGGGTAGGATAGAACAACGAATGGGAAGGAAAGATCGCGCGCGGTCCGTGGCTCGTTTGTTAGGGTATTGCTCAAGCATTCGCCTGGTGTAGATCGGATAAACCACGGAAAACTACCGATCAGAGCAGCCGATCGCTAGAAGTCTCCTCCAGACAGCGCCAGAAATTGACGTAGCTATTTTGCTAGTGTCGAAAATTTTGCCACAGATGGGATTCGAACTCAGGACCTCCGAGTCAGATGTCGCAGTCTCCGGACAGCAATGACATCCGTCGATGTCCTGAGCCACTCGGTCCTTGTGTTTTGACATCCGGTTGTCTAGCAAGAGGTTTTAGTAATAATAAGGCTTAAGGTGAACGGGATATGAGCCCAAAGAGTTGGATACTCGATCTATAGTATCGTAAGTGAAAATATTTTCAAACCTTCAACATTCGTTAGTTGTATTCATTGTTGCATCGTACAGAACTGGTTTCTGAAGTACAAACATTCTTTCTAGAATTTAATACATTGAAGAGGATTCTTGAGATAGTTCAGAAATCAACTTCACAAGTCTTCTCGGGTCAGTTGCACCAGCTGGCACAGCGCTATGAAAAACCTATGTATACATATTTTCAAGTGTCAGGGGACATGAGAAGCAGTGCTTAGAGACTTTTACATGAAAATCTTACGTGGCCTCTGTGCCTGCCGCAACAGGCGAACCATTACATCGAGAGCAGTGCGATCGTTGGGCTACGTCTAGAAACAAGTGAAAAAAGAGACTCTCAAATATTCTGGATTACATATAAACACGAAACTTTAATGAAAACCGTGGCAGGGACTAATGGTAGAAAATTCGAATTATTGGGAAAATACAAAATCGGATTTTTCCCCGGGTTACGTTATTAATGTATTCATGGAAAACGCAGCATCGATTATGCCTTTTTTTTGCAATTCAGTAATTGATTATAAACACAATGAAGAGGTTCTTCAGCACATTGGATATTTGTGGTTAATAAAATACTGTCATGAGGAAATATAACACAGGGAAGTACGAATCAAAACAAAGGATTCTAAAAATTGCTTCGTTAATTCAATTACACGTTGCCGCTCAGCTTGAGTTTACAAAAGAGCGTCACTTTCTGGATTTAACGGGTTTTATGAGAATTATTAGCAACCTGGACGGACTCCCATTAACCAGAGCACATGACTCAGGTGCGCAACTTGACCTTAATAATTGAGTCGCTGCCGCCCCTCTCCGCAACTCCTTAATTAACCTTTAGAGAAGAGAGCACAATTTAAATTAATGAGGAGGATTCTTCCTCGCAGCCCCTTCAGATTACCATTGTTCTTTCCTGACTGCTGGCGCCCATCCAGAGATCGAAGGGGCGTGTGGGATGGGTGGGGTGGGGTGGGGCGTGCATTAGCCCACTACAACAGGTGAGTTCTCCGGGCTGCATTATCTGTTGCTCGTCAGCCCGCAGGTGAAAGCGGCCTGGGAATTAACTTTTCGCGTCAGCCGGCGGCGCGGGGGTAGCGGGGAGGGGCGGAGATGGGTGGAGTGGGCAGGGATGTGCGAGGCGGGGGCCACAATGCGTGGCGGGCCGGGCTGGGTTGGCGGAGGTGGGAGGGGCTGGACGGACGGGGCGGGGCGGGGCTGGGAAGGGGTAGACTGGGTGAGTTGGGAAGGAGCTGGGCGGGATGGGGTGAGTCTGGGCGGAAAGGAAGGGGCTGGGACGGGCGCGGCTTTGAAAGGCGGGGGGGGCGGGGCAGGGGCGGGGAGGAGCGGATAGGGGAGGGGTGGGGAGGGGAGAGGCGGGGTTGATTGGGCGGAGAGTGGGAGCGGAGTGGAAGCGAGCGGGTGCCACCTTGTGATAGAAGGGCGACGTGCCGGCGCCAATGGAATCCGATCCGTCGGGTCACCGGCGTGGGGGCGGGGGGCGGGGTCCCCGAGCCCTTTCTCCGAGTGCAGCGAGGCGAAGCGAGCGGCGCCGCGCTCCCGGAGAGCCGATGGATGAGGGCGGGCGACGCACGCCTCTCTCGCACCTCCACCCCCCACTTCGCCTCCCTCCGCTTGTCCTGCACGCTCTGCCTCCTGCCTCGTCCAAACCGCCGTCTGATCCCCGCCTTGCATTAACCACTGTCTCCCTCTCAACGCAGCTGAACCATGCTGAAACTCTCTGCCTGTTCTATCGACTACCTGCCTCCCCCACTCCCATTTATGCACCTCCTCGCCAACTACCATCCCTTCTCCCTCAACCACCCCTGTTATTCCTTGCTTATCCATTCATTTCTCTCCCCTATGCATCACCCTTTTTTATTCTAGCACCCCTTTCCAGCTCATACCGTTGTTCTCTGAACATCAAACCACCTGGCATCTCCTGTCTACCCGAACTTCTACTTCTGTCTTCCTACCTCCTCTACAACTGTGATGAGTATTTATATAATTTTATATTGATTTTATTCAGTCTGTCCCATCCTCTACTTCTCGCCTGTCGCATTTCCTTCAACGCGTCTATCCCCAACACGGCACTCCACTCCCCGTCCAGATCTCCGACAACTCATCCCGCCACAATTTGAACTTCATCTTTACCCATCACCCACTCCCCCTAAACATCTCTTATCACTCACAACCCGCGTCCCTTGTATTCACTCCTCACCAACCATTTACTTTCACCTCTGCATCCATTGCCACCTGTCCCTCCGCCACCTCTCACCACATCGCCTTTTTCCAATTCACAAATCCCTCTCCTTCTCCCCCGACCCTCTTCTGCCTGCCCCAAAGCGTCTGTTGGGTCTGGCCGTCGCCTCCGCCACCTCGGATCCCCCTCCTCCTCGCGCGTGCAGTGCACCGCCGGCGGCGCAGGCAGAAGACGGCAGCGCTGAAATCCAATCGCGCGCTGGATTTCGCGAGTCAACGCTCGGAAGTTACATGTAAAGCGCGTTAGGAGCCGCAAGTCCGCCTTGTCAACAGGGCTCACCCCTGGGGCACGCCGCCGCCGCCGCCGCCTTCCGCTCCGTGCCCCGCTGTCGCTTGCGCCGCCTCCCTTGCCGGCCCCACTCCGCCCCTTTTCATGCCGGCCCCTCCACCGCCCGGCCCGCTTCTGGTCCCGCCCCGTCCACGTGGTCATGCCAGCCCCGCCGCCAGCATGTTTCCCCGCCTGTGCCCCCGCCAGCTCTCACGTCGCCCCGCTTCTCCGTCCACTTCTGCATCTCCGTCTGCGTCCTATCCGTCTCCACTTTCCAACCCCCCCCCCCTTTCCGCCCCCTTTGCCAAGCTTCCTACTTTGTCCAAGCCTCCTACTTTGTCCACGTCCCCTGCTTCGTCCAAGCCTTATACTTCTTCCAAGCCTTATACTTCTTCCAAGCCTTCTACATGTTACAAACCTCCTACTTCGTCCAGGTCCCCTACTTTATCCAAGTCCCCTACTTTGTCCACCCTCCTACTTTGTCCAAGCCTCCTACTTTGACCAAGCCTCCTACTTGCCAAGCCTCCTATTGCCAAGCCTCCTATTTGTCCGCCCTACGTCGTCCACGCCTCTTCTTCCAAGCTTTCCAAGCCTCCTCTTTGCCAGCCTCCTACTTTGTCCAAGCCTCCTACTTTCGCCTCCTGCTCGCCTCGCTCCGCCTCCCCGCCTCGCCTCCGCCCTCGCCTCCGCTCCTCGCCTGCCTCGCCTCGCCTCGCTCGCCTCGCCTCCGCCTCCTCGCCTCCGCCCTCGCCTCCGCCCTCGCCTCCCCCCTCGCCTCCGCCCTCGCCTCTCCGCCTCCCTCGCCTCCGCCTCGCCTCCGCCTCGCCTCCGCCCTCGCCTCCGCCCTCGCCTCGCCTCGCCTCCGCCTCGCCTCCGCCCTCGCCTCCGCCCTCGCCTCCGCCCTCACCTCCACCCTTACCTTCATCCTTTCCCTCGCTTTGGCGTCCGCCCCCTTCTTCATCCACCTAGCCTTCTCCTCCGACCCCGCTTCCACTTCTGCACTGACGTCGTGCCCGCGCGCCGCCTCGTCTCGGCACCAGTCGACGTTTCCGCGATCTGTGCCACGTCCGCCGCATGACCAGGATTGCATTTCACACAAATTAGCTCAATATCACGTCGTACCTTTGATTCGCATATCGGATTATTTTCTGAATTTCACACGCTTCTGTTATACTTTAGAAGAATAATGGTTTGTATTGGATACATCAGTAGTAATCGAATTTAGGTATTTTAATATATTTGCATCTCGATTTCTTTCGGCAACCAATGACTGTTTAAGTGACATAATATCCTTATGTATATACTCTTATATTGCGCAGAAGATGTTTAATCGCCATCTTTTGTAGCATAAGGAAAAAGCATATAGTTGTACTCCGAACTTGGGGACCTCTACAGTAATATGTTTGCTTTCCTAAACTAACCAGAACACTTTCTCTTGCATTCGGTCTACCTGTATACGACTAGAGTCACGCCATACCTTTTTCTTATTTCAAACGCTTTAGTAACGTTCTTATTGCAGTTTCCTCTAACATAACTTTTGTCAATCATCTTTTAAGTATTTCTAAATAATATCGGAGTATATTTCTATAATAACGCTTATAAATAACATCGTTTCCATACCATATAGCGTACCTATAATAGGTTTAACGCATAAAATTGCTTGTGACAAATTTACATCCGTTATAAGTTCTAGATGAATACGGTAAAGAATGAATCCATTCCGTGCGCCTTATGTCTCCTCTTCGTTAACAAGCCATTGTAACGTCCAGAATCGTAGAACCATTGTTAACCTCGGTCAAGATCTATCCCCCCCCCCCAGACGCTGGGTATCTCGGTGTCAGAAGGGCAGCAAATCACGTGATCTGAAGAGGGAGTCGCGGCTATTCAGCGCGCGAACTGGAGCAAACTTCTTCCTTTTGGCTCTAGTGAAAAGCTCGTGGCGGAAAGGGCTTCTTTTCAAAGCAGTTGGGAAAAGCTGCTACGTCCCTCTGCCGCAACCGGCAACGAAGGAATAGGATCTGATTGTGGAAAATTCTGCCATTGGATAAGTAGAAAATACTATGTGGAGAGGTAAAATAAAAATATTTTCTGAGAGTTCGCTTTATGCCGGTTACAGGTTTTGCCAATCATTTTAACTGTAACTGAAATAGAGGTTTATTTATTGGCATATTTTATTTCATTTATATTAGGTTGCTATAAAAACACACAACGCGCAATATCCGCAATTATATTTTTTATTAATTGTTATTGTTTAAGAAATTTAGATTAATAATAAATACAATAATAAAACAGTTGAGTTCTTGACTGGAAAAGCCACGGAAACCTAATATTTTTCTCAGCTGACGTAAATAAAATAAATATCACCGTCACCACCGAAAAGAGTAAAATTTTATGAGAAGTATTGACGAAATAAAAATATGTGCACATTTCTCGGTCACTTCTATTTTCCTTGTCGTGCAATATTTACACTTATATTGATCTATCATTGACGTATCGCTTATCACAACAATTTAAAATTAGAATAATTTTTTTAAATTTAAGATTTTTTTAAATCTAGGATTATTTTAGGCGTTATTGGGTTTTAAAATGTTCATTTAGTATGCAATAGGGAACAAAAATACTAAGTCACGGAATAATATTATGGGTTAGTATTCATAATTCGTGATAATCCTACGTTTAGTGTTTAAAATGGAAACTAGTGACAAATATTTTTAACGCATTGAACTAGTACTGTTACATCAGCACATACTTTTCGAATTATTTGTAAGGCTATGAAGTATTATAATACTTCCAGAATCTGCAAAAGTATTTCCAACCAACTTTTATCTTCATATTGGAGTACAAACTCACGATCTGAACAGTTTCCACGCCATTGATATTTCCAAACACCAACTCTTCTTCAAGCATCTTTAAGTGGACTAATTAAGTGGCCATTAGAAATGACTAAATCGGGAACTATAGCCAGGATGCTCTGATACTTCGAAATAGGATTCAATCCACGTTCAATCGAAGAAGAATTTGTGATGGCCAATCGCGGACGACCCCCGGACTCGCAATCCATCGTCCCCTCAATCTCCATGCTCATTACGCACATAAACATGTCAACACAAAAGTCTTAACGATTAGAGCAGACAAATGCCTGGATTCGGTACTTCACCTAACGTGCCATTTTCTCACAATTGCATAAACGTAGTGAATAAAAACATCGAGAGGACAAAAGAGTGCTTTTTGGCTCTAAGCGCAGTGCCAGATTTGGAACCTCAGCACAGAGGTGTGAACTCGTGTCGGGAGCAGCCTAATGAATGGGCGTGCAAAATGTGATGAGGAGGGGCAAGGGAATAATTTCTGAATGTAGTTTGTAGTTTGTCGGAATATTTTCTGTCGGGAGGAGTGGACTCGCAACTCGACCGAGGCAGACAGCGCCAGGACGCAAGGCAGAGCGCAAAGTGCAAAGGAAGGGCCGAGCAAGTTGCAAGGTTCCGGATTAAAGGAATGGGGAGAGGACTAACCGAGGTGGGAAGAGGTGGAATAAAGGGACGATGATAAACTGGTGGGAGATGGAATGGCGGGAATAAAATGTTAAGTTAGGAGTGGCGGAAGAAGTAGCAAAAATACTGGCAGCAAGAGAATCGTGAGAAGAAAGAGTCGGGAAGAGCGTGGTTGAGTTCAAATGCTGAGTCTAGAGTGGTAGGGATGAGATGACAGCCATGAGAGAGGAATCTGCGAGCTAGGAATCAATAAATTGGGGGAATAGCCAGGATGTAAAAAGGCATGACCTTAGGAGACGACTTGTCAACATAGGTGAGGCAGGTTTGGTCGCTCAGTTGAGTTTTTAGAGGCGTGGTCGAGATTACAGTTGAGCCAGTTGAGGTTAAAGAGTTGGCTTGGAACAGGAGGGGCTAAGGAGGGAGAGTCAAATAAGTGGGGCAAAAATAGTGAGGCAAGGTCAAAGCAAGTAGGCAGTGTCAAGCAAGTAGAGACGAGCACAAGGGGTAGCTCTACTGGGTGAAGCTGGCAGACTCAAGAGAAGTGGAGCAGTCGATCAAACGAGATCGAGCAAGCGGGATACAAAGGTTAATTTCGATAGACGCAATGCGAGGCGGCAAGGCTGTAAGGACGAAGTTCAGCGGAGAGTGTCATGGTGGCGTGGATTAACAAAATCACCAGGATGGAAAAGGCAAGGCCTGTGGAGATGACTCCCAAGCTAAGTGAGTCTCGTCTAGCTAGCGGATGATCCACTTGAGGCTAAAGAGGTATCTTGGAACAGGATAGACCAACCACAGTCTAGCAAGTGGGGTGAAGCTGGTGAGTCCAGTTTCAAGCAAGGGAGCAGAGCTCTACAAGGTGAGTCTCGTCTAGCTAGCGGATGATCCACTTGAGGTTAAAGAGGTGTCTTGGAACAGGATAGACCAACCACAGTCTAGCAAGTGGGGTGAAGCTGGTGAGTCCAGTTTCAAGCAAGGGAGCAGAGCTCTACAAGGTGAGTCTCGTCTAGCTAGCGGATGATCCACTTGAGGTTAAAGAGGTGTCTTGGAACAGGATAGACCAACCACAGTCTAGCAAGTGGGGTGAAGCTGGTGAGTCCAGTTTCAAGCAAGGGAGCAGAGCTCTACAAGGTGAGTCTCGTCTAGCTAGCGGATGATCCACTTGAGGTTAAAGAGGTGTCTTGGAACAGGATAGACCAACCACAGTCTAGCAAGTGGGGTGAAGCTGGTGAGTCCAGTTTCAAGCAAGGGAGCAGAGCTCTACAAAGTGAGTCTCGTCTAGCTAGCGGATGATCCACTTGAGGTTAAAGAGGTGTCTTGGAACAGGATAGATCAACCACAGTCTAGCAAGTGGGGTGAATCTGGTGAGTCCAGGTTCAAGCCAGGGGGCAGAGTCAAGCAGAAGAGGTCAAACTCTACAAGGTGAAGCTGGCAGACCCAAGAAGGAATCGAGCAGGAATCGCGCGATCGAGGTCGAGCAAGCGGGATAACGGTAGACGGAGAGCGACGCGACAGGGGGGGGGGCTGGAAGGAAGAGGTTCAGCTGGGGGGGGGACACGCGGCGCCGGGGGGGGACGGGCGGCCGCCGCGGGGACGCCACGGATCGGGATTTGGCCCGGGAGCAAAGCGGGGGGGGGCGGCGCCGGGCGGGGGGGGGGGCGGGGGGGGGGGGGGGCGTGGGAGGGACGCAGGAAATGTGCGAGACATGGGGGCTGTGGCTGAGGCGGGACTAGACAAGGCAAGGGTGTGGTAAAGGAGCGGAAACAGTTGAGAGTGATGTAGCGGGGAAATTGAAGGCGGGTTGGATGAGAGGAGGTGGGGCAGATGAAGAGAGGGACGAGTAAATGAATTACTGAGGAGAGAGGTACAAAAAAATGACAAATAAAAATAGGAAATTTTAATTTTCTCATCATTCTCACGCAGTGCGCAGATAGTTCCAAAATTTTCTTGGAAAAGTCTCCAAATTTTTTCTTTAATTTTTTGACAGAACAGCATACGCTTATAAAATGGCACGGGATCTATTTTCGAAGATAAAGATTTGTTTCTTAATGAAATCAGTTTTCCAAAATTGCAAACATCTTTCGAGGTAGGAAGTTCCGTGAATGAGGTAACATGCAATTTTTTTCAATATATAAGTGAATTTTTTGGCAATAATAAGTGAATGTTTTGGTAATTTTGTACTATATAAACAGCTATTTTCTCAATAATCCCAGCAACGTTTTTAGAATTTTAAAAATGGCAAATGTTACATAAAAGAGAAAAAAGGGCTATTGTAGCTTTTCTAGATTTAGTTGTGAAGGAATATGCTAAGACATTAGTCTGTTTTACTACTAAACACATATTTCAGAGATCATAACGTTGAAAAGTCATAGAGCGTTGGAGATAGAGGGAAGATAGGAGCGGAGATCAAGGAAAACCCGGTCTGCAAGGGGGAAGTGATAGGAGCATGACTACAAGGAGCGAGAGTGGGACGAACGGGACTGGGAGGAATGGCACTGGAAGGAGCGGGACTGGAAGTAGCGAAACTGGAAGGAAGAAGATTGAAGGAGCGATACTGCGAGGAACAGGACTGAAAAGGAATTGGATAGACAGAAGGTGGAAAGGGACAGGGGAGAGCGGATTGGAAGAAGAGCTAGAAGGAGTGAAATTCGAGTACGGGAAGAGGGAACTGGGAAAGGGAGAAGAGAAGATTGGAAGACAGGAAAGGGGGGGGGGGGCGCAAGGGGCGCGAGGGCGCAAGTCGCGAGGGGCGTGTCGCGAGGCCGAGGCAGAGACAGAGCGAAGGGACGCCGGGCGCCGCCGGACCAGCGTGATTCGCGACGCGCCGAGGGCGGGGGTGGGGGGCGAGTGGAAAGCGGCAGAGGTCGCGCCCGCACCTGACGCCCAGCGAGTCCAGCGGATATAAATACCCCGCGAGCGCCTCGGTCGCGCTTTTGTCTCTTCAACTGGAAAATTTTAAGTTTTCGTCACGCAAATGCTACTATTTAATCAACTGTTTAAGGTAAATTCTATTAAATGTTTTGATTAAAAAATATATTTTTAGTCATACATTACAAAAGACGATAAAGTGATACTTTATTCACGAGATGCAAACTTTACCTAACCTGTTATGAAGGAATGACTGAAGTACGTTTTTGAGTGCACTACATACTTGTATTGTTGGATATTTAAGTTTATTCAGAAGATGAAATACGCTTCTTAATTGTCAATAACACTCTGTTACGGTACGTATTTATCTCTCACCGGCGTTAAAAATGTTTTTATCTACTCTCTCATGCGCATGCGCGCTCTTGCAGGCAATAGACATCTAATCCACTACTACCAGGTAGAGTAGTTTATAAAACGGTTCAATGAATGAGTTGTTGTGCAAATACAAATGCTAGTCGTTGTTTGCATGCTACGTACCATTTTGCAGATACTTCAATTCGTTTTTCCAAGCGATATCGATTCATTTATGTTTCACGCCTAACAGTTCTATACATTGACTCTTTCTTTCAAATCTCAGTATCATCAACCCTTCCAGATTGTACTAGAGAAATAAGATTGTTTTTAAATTGAATTTATGAAAACTAATGGAATAAAATAAAATGTTACACACGACGATAAAAATACTTTATCTTCTAGCACAATAAATTAATACTATTTGAATGAGTAGAATACAATATACAATGGTATTGTTATATTTGTTTAACCGAAATAAAATAGTTTCCTGCTCCGTCACTCAGAACTTCGTTGCCAGAAAGTACAATGTGTTAATCACATAGAAGTGCTGTAGCTTAACGTGCACTACTTGTGTATCGTGGCATGACAGGGTTTTGCGAACCACCATCTTTCTGCTTCCAACCATCTTCCTTTCACGCGTGGTCTGGGTGTCTCGGGGATTTGGGGCAAAAGGTACAAGTAGAGCAAATTCGGTAAGCCCGTGTTACATCCAGGTTGTAGGCTTGAATCCCGCTTAAAGCATAAATATTCTCTGCTGGGACACGGTGGAGACAGACCCCACCTGCATGTATCTTCCTCTAACCGATTTTCTACGCCCTCCAGACATGGATACCGGCCATCTGTCGCCGAGATGGGACTACAGATATCCCGGTAATACTACGTCCTATCAAAGGCAGACCAGAGGGGTCTACAGGCCACCTCCGACAGCCGAGCAGGTCAAGATTCCCATCCCGATACGAGCCGGAGCGGAAATAAAGTGTCAAGAGAATTGTGATATGGCGGAATGGGTTGTTCGCCGAGGGCTATAGAAGAATCGTGATAAAAGAAGTAAACAAAAAATCAAAAAATACTGTAGCTAAACCATTAGGAAGAGTCTAGAACCTTATGTTGAAGAGTCAAATTTGTCGACAAATTACGAATATATAATAATGTATAAACATCATGTGAATGAGTGAACGAAATAAGAATAGATGAACGAATGTAAATAAGAATAGTAAACGAATAGAAAAAATGTTAATAGAGGTGCCCCAAGAAAGCATGTGTTGAGAGGACGAAACGCCTGAGAAACGTTATCACAAAAATTAATTCCGAGCTTTACAGGAGTTGATAAATTGAAAGTTGAAGATGTGGAATGGGTGTTCAATTCATCTTCTTTCTCTTCATGATGGCACACGCGTGTAAGAATACCAGGGGCATTCAAAGGAAAAGGGAAAGGAAAGGTCGTACATACGTTAATTTGGTAAGCTATGAATCTCGTGGCGTGAACGAGTGATAGATGAGGATCATGAATAGAAGTGATTCGTAGAAACGATCGGGTAGGTGGAAACGAAGTAATCAAATGAAGGGCGAGAACTGCGCTTCAATGATCTCAGTGTAACTCAGGAGATCTCAGTGGAACCGAGAATGAGAACTGCAGAGAAGAGAAGGCACGTATTATGGCCTCCGCCGAGAAAGAGTGAGAATGATAGGCTGAGACGGGTGACAAATGACTAGAATGAGGATTCAGTGCTGAGGGTGGCTGCCGGGCGGTGACGCCTGACAGGCGGGAACTGTGGAACAAAGAGAGCTCACGCGAGGGGTGGGCGAGGACTAAAGAGAAAGAATTGAGGACATCCGTGGCCAGGCGAGCAGAGGGTGATCAGAGAGAACTGAACTAAAAGGCGGCGCGGGAGGGGAAAGGTAGAGAAAGGGGAAGAAAGAAGGGAAGAGAAGAAAAAGGGGAAGAGAAAAAAGAAAAGGAAGGGAAAAAACAGAGAAGGGAACAAAAAAGAGAAGGGAACAATGGTAAAAAGGGAAGGGTAAGGAAGAGAAGGGAAGGGTAAGGGAGGAGGCGAGTGGGAAGTGATCAGAAACCGCGGGGGTGGGGCGGCGGCGCAGGGCGGGGTGAGGCGGCAGTTGAGGTCACCAGGCGTCGTGGTGGCGGCGGGGCCGGGGCGGTGGGCGGGGCACGCGCCAGGTAAGTATCGATCCCGCCGCCAGGGCGCAACAGCGGCGCGCCGGGCCGCCGCCCGCCCCCTGCCCCGCTCTCCCCGCGTCCTCGGCGTCCTGGCCGCCCGGCTCTTCAACGCGCGCGCCGGCAAATCGGGATGTGCGCCTGGCGGTCGCGGCCACCTCCGGACCGCTGACAGCTGCCCGCCCTCACCGCCTCCTGCGGTCCCTCTGGCCATCCACGCCGCGACACCTCCCGCTGCAGGCTGCCGCCCGTGGCGCCGCTTCTTGCCTTGCCGGTGGCCCTCCGCTGGAAGAAGCTTCCTTCAGTTGCGACATTTTAAAACTAATAACGATATTAAATGGAATTTTCTATTTAAACCATTTTGCGCTTTCTTTCCGACTTCTTTCATGAATGCTCGTTTCAATCTGTCTTCCCCACCTGCAGGGGGTAGATTGGGTTGGTTTTCTATGTTGCGTATTGATTCAGTGGTGAGGTGTAGTTGACATTTACATAATTGGAATGATTGAAGACGTTGTCATTGTCAACAATAGTATTTATTTCACAAATATCAGCTTTCGATGGCTTAGCCATTATCATCCGTTTTCTGCTGTCTGGTAGCCACAAAAACGGACTGCTTGACTTGTTGACAATGAAAACGCCTTCAATCATTCCAATTTTCTATGTTGCGACCAACACGTTTGAGATTCAGCATACACAGGTTCAAAAATAATAATTTATAATTAATGAACTTTTCTAACTGTCCTTACAAAAATATTTTCATTTTTATTAATTTTCTATCAGACATCAGGTTCTGTTATTTCCTTATGGCTTCTGTTGTCTCTATTGGCAGCTGAAGGGCTGTAAACACGATCAAGTATCGTCGATGAAAAGTGTCGCCGCCGTGTTGTTTCAACTTGTGCAGCACAACCTGCAAGTAGCCAAAGCAAAAGCAATATCCTCAATTGGCGTGAGGCAGCATTGTTATGCAAAGCTTGCGTTCTTGGCTGTACGGAAGACATCATATCTCAGACAGCGTAGACAACCGTGTTGTCAGGTGCGTCGTTGTACTTCTCCAGAGAGTAGATTGTCGAGGTCTCTCCTGAGAGACAAGATTCTAATCGGATCTACCGTGGAAGTCGACCTCTTCACTCGAGATTTGTTCCGGGGTGCCTTCATTTACTCCTCTGAAACTCCAGGGCATCAATTGATGCCACTGCAGCGCCTCTGACTGGGAGGTCCTAGGTTACCACTCCCCACGGCGGCAGAATTGTAGACACTAGCTTTTCAGCTAGGTCGAATTCAGTTGCAGTCTGGAGGAGATTTCTAGTAGCCGGCTGCTCTGATCGGTAGTTTTCCGTGGTTTCTCTGATCAACACCAGGCGAATTCCGGAGCAGTGCCCTACCAAACGGACCACGGACCGCGCGTGATCTGTCCTTCCACTTTCTTGTCCTATCCTCTCCCCTTTCACACACACATACACTAACATGCACTACACTACCACATATTCCGGGAGACCGGTCTGGAGCTTAGAGCTTTTCCCGGCTGGGGCGGTGCCCCGCTGGTGGGAGAGTCCTTTTTAGGGGGAAACCTCACTAGCTGACTGTAGGTCGGCGCCGGATCTCGCCATTCAGCAGGGGAAGATCATCGCCGTCTCCCGAGAGAAAAAAATACAAGCACTACTCTAACGGGACTAATGACCAAAGCAGTTGACGTGTCCGGAAACACGAAAAAAATCAATCGCATGCCCCTCCTCGTAAATGGATCCTTGCTCTTTCCTAACGCATCGAAGTTCCATTTTCTCCCACGACGACCACTTTCAGCGCCACTGCACTCTCCTTTGGCGCGGTCGGTTTCACCTCGCGTTTGATCGCTCTTTTGTCGAGGGCTGGTGTCATGACAGACGGCGCCCTTGCTGGAACTGTCGTTTCCCCTTTGATTTTGCTCACCTTCGACGTTCCTTTTTGGTTACTTTTTGCGTCACTGCATTGTCTTCACTTACCGAACGGATTTTGCCTTTCCTTCACCCTCAAGGGTTAACTCTAGAATCAGCCATTCCTTTGAAAAGTCTCTGCAACTTTTCTCAGAGCCTTCAGCTTTCAGTGCTTCTTTCCAGTTGTTTCCTTAGTTAATTCATTTGGTATCATTCCTACGAAATGCTCTTTATTTTACATTGTTTTTCAATCTATTTTAGCGTTGTTTTTTTTTGAGAATTTTTTGGTCGGCATTGATATATTGCTATACTGTGGCACTACATTTTAAATTGGCTTCGTCTACAATTGAGGTTCTGCAGTCGGTGACGCACATCGGCCCCCAGAGAGTCAGAATAAAATTTGTATACGTCAGAGGATGAATCATCCTCTCTATATATAATATTCTATGGAAAGATACCGGTTTTGAATTAAGTACTGACGCAATACCAAATAAGTGCGCCACTGCTGGTTAGAGAATTACTACACTACTGACAGGTCTGCATCAGATAGTTCAAAGACTAAAACAAGGGAATATTGAATATTAAAATACAAGGGAAACGGCAGGCGCATATGCATTGTATAGCCACGGTACAATACAAAAAATTTACTATCGTAATTCATAAACGATTGAGTCCCAGACCCTTACATTCATATTATGTTCCTGATGCCGTAATCTACAAAAATGAGATAATTTTGGACGTTTTATTGGAGCGTCCTCAATCCGCAACATGTATGAGCAGCAACGTGAAAATTTGTGTTTCAATATGGAACTTCTGACACTTTTAAACAATCTATTTGAAAATTGAATATTTGCTCTGTTTAACTAATAGAAGAATCACTAAGGAAAGATAAGTTTTGTACCAGTCTTAAGACACTATCGACACAAAACCACGTAAAATTTATGTTTGTTAAGAAATTGCTGCTAAGACCTACATCAAACATTTTGAAGAAAAAATATGTCGATAAATGTGTAACGTAATTTCCGCCGCCAGCCAGAGCTGCAATTTCACGATGCTACTAGAACCAGAATCATAAACTTTCATTCAGTTCTGCGTTATACAATTCAAAGTTAGGTTCGGTAATAATTTTTCTTTTCGTTTATTCCACTTCCATGTATACATTCTCTAAGGTGTCCTTGTCTGCGGTCGAACTCGTATTATCTGACTGCTCCTGTCACTTCACTGTCGGCCTCACTGCTGTGACTCGAGCTGAGTGCGCGGGTGACAAATTCTGTAAGACGCGTGCCATTTGACAACGTCTCCAGGCTCTATAGAGATTGCTCTTCATCTTAAAAAACCTCAAACAGAAATCTGACGAGCCTGAAAGCACCTCCGTCGCGACAGGATCACGACAATGGGGCGGATTGTGATGACCTAGAACATCGACAAAAATTATCAATAAAATGCTCTTAAGATGCCTTAAAAATGCCCTAAAACCAAAGAAAAATGACGTAAAAATTGATCAAAAACGGTTCGGATGAGCAACTCAAGCCGTTGGATACGTTACTGATGTAATCGAGTTTATTTTCAATCGTTCGAATGAACAAGCTTGCAAACGTTTGGTTTGGACTGTTCTTTACCTGAAAATATTTGTCTTTTGTTATCCCGAAATCGGCCGAACCTGCAATGGCGCTGTAACGTCACTAGAATTACAAACTCACAAAGGCTATCAAAACAATTTTTGAGCAAACAAAAAGAATAGACTACAGAGTAATTCTGTGAAGAACAATTGTTGCATCTCGAAAATATTATTTGAAGCAATTATCGTTAAAAATGACCTTAAAGTCGGTGAAACCAGCAAAAAATACATTAAAAATGACGTGAAGGCGTAAAATATGACTTATTAGTCGACAAAAATGCAAAATAATGACCTATAAAAAATTGTCATTTTCTTTAGTCATAACGTAAAATGAATTTTTGTACTAAACGGCATTGTTCTAAAGCGAAAAGAAAAAGTTACATTTCATTGAAATCCGCCCGCTAATCATGACACTTCACATTTCATTATGGGCCCCAGTTCTAGGGCTTTCTGTTGCAGCGGGCGAAACAAACGTAATAAATCAGAACAATCGACCCTCGCAACTTCTCCATGGTTGTCGACAAACCGACTTCCTAAACCTTAGGTTGTCGTGCCATATGGTGTTTCCTGTTCCTGGAGGCCACCATTATTCTCTCTCACAAGGATGGCTTGTGAGGTAAACCATACTAGCTAACCTAATACAGCAGTTCGTATCTACCATAAATTTCGTTCTAAAACTAATATTTTCATACCCACATGAAATGTTTAACGATGCTTTCTTAGTTGATATAAAATAGTGTACTGGTCGCCATTGTTTGGATTAATTACTCTTTTATAACTTCACTAATAGTAAATTCAGTTGAATAGTAGTAAAACCTTCCTCTGAGCAAACTGTGTCTTGCAATAAATAATGAAACATTTATCAAGTTAGATAGTCATGTAGCTAAAAACGTCTCGCCGTGAAACGATTGAGAAACGTAAGAATTCTGCGACTTTTTTATTTGGTCAACATACATTTAGGCGGATCTTCTTGCCACACTCTCCTTTGAAAATATCACGCTCTTATTGTCTTCAATCTAACTGCATGTAACTCTCTTTGCCAGTTGACGAGTAAAATTGCATTCACTGCTGCGACAAATTCAACTTTAGCATTTATTCAAAACTTACATGAGAAAGTAAACTCTTGTCGAAGAATAGGTTCTTTCACTCAAAAGAATAAGATGCAAAAATAACATTTCTAGAAACGGTGAATAGAAACTATTATCAAAATCAGCAATGCCTGATATTTAATGACTGGCAGTAAAATTTAAATAATTATAAAATATGTTTGAAGTTGCAAACAACCAAATATGTACATCAAAGAACTTTCATCTCAGCGCTTCGGTCCGAAGGGTTGCGGGTTCGAGTCCCGCCTTGGGCGTGTTTGTTTGTCCCTTGTTTTTGTATGTGTGTGTTGTCGCGGAGGGCCTCGCGTTCTGCTGACCCCAGATCAGAGAAGCCCGCAAGTGTGTTGGTGTCTAGTGTAGGGTCGAATATGCGTCCCATCGGGAAGTAAAGGGTAACCGGCTGTCGGCTGGATAAAAAACTCTAGAAAGAAGAAGAAGAATTTTCATACCATTTGTGAATTCACTATTCTTTCAGAAATGAGCGTTGTATCGGGTAATATGAGTAAGTGAACCTAATTGCTGACACAATGAACCCGGTGGCGCAGAAGTTTCCCTTCCCGGAAAAGAAACGGATTGAAATGGCAGGTACCTGGTCGAATCCATTCAGGTCGCTCCCAAGAGCCGCGGCTCCTGCCGCCCCCACCACCCCTGCCGACGAGGCTGACCCCCCTCCCCTGAAATGTCGTATATCCCGCCCTACCGGCTTCATAGAGTCCTCGTCCCCTTCCCCCACCTTCGCCGTCGCGCCGCACCCACTTCCACTTCCGCTTCCGGCGTCGCTCTGCCAATGCCTCTCACCGGGATGTCCTAGGGTTTGAGGCACGACAGCTTCAAAGTTTGGTCGCATTCAGCCGCTGTCTGGAGGAGAATTCCAGCGGCCGGCTGCTGCGACTCTGGTAGTTTCTGCGCTTTCTCCAATCGACACCGGATGAACGCCAGATGAAATTTCAAAATTCAAAATGTATTGCTTATTTATCCTTGAAAATAGATTTTACTACACGGGAGTTTTTTTTCTCCCTTTCAAAATTCAAAATTTATTGCTTGTTTATCCTTGAAAATAGATTTTATTACATGGGAGTTTTTTGTTTTTTTTTCTTCCTTTCAAAAATTCAAAATTTAAGTAGTATATGACTTAATGTAGGGATCACAGAATTTTGAAAATGTGCACACAATTCACTTTTCCCCATAGCACGTCATACGCAGTTTTTAACTGTTTTTTGACGTAAAATAAATAAAATAAATAAATAAACGCTGGAGCACTAACGGACCACGATCCACGCGCGATCTTTCCTTCCTCTTTCTTGTTCTATCCTCACCCGTTACTTACACACACACACACACACACACAGACTCCACTTCCAAACACCGCGAGTCCGGTGGGGAGCTTAAAACTTGTCCCGGCTGAGACGGTGAGCCGCTGGTGCGAGATACCCGGTTGGTAAAAATTCTCATGCCGACGGAAGGTCGGCGCAGGATCTCGCCCTCTCGCAGGAATACGATAAACGCCCATTCCTTAGATAAAAACGTTCACTACACGTACGGCAAAATGATCTTAGTATCTGATACGTCGGGACTCACTAATCAATCGATGTTGCTCTGCCCGAGTACCATCTCTCTCCACTTCCCTCACTGCTACCTCCACCTCCACCGGCCGCCCCCCCTCCGCCGTCTCCAACTCGTCTGTCTCTGACTCCAACGCCCGTATTGCAGCCCTCACCGTCACCTCCACCGCCAGTCTCCTCCGCCAATTCCACCGACGCCCGCGCCCCCACCCCCTTCGCTCCGTCCCCGCCGGTCGCGCTGTCCGCGCCGCGCCGGCCACTTTTACAAGCGGCTCCGTCGTAACGCGGCCCTAAACGTCGTTGCGGGCGACGGTGGACGGCGGGTAGGTGGGCGGGTGGGCGGACGGTGGGCGGGTGGGCGGACGGTGGGCGGGTGGGCGGACGGTGGGCGGGTGGGCGGACGGTGGGCGGTTGGGCGGACGGTGGGCGGGCGGGCGACGGCGGACGGGCGACGGCGGGCGGGCGGGCGGGCTTGAGCGGACGGGCTGTGGGCGGACGGCGGGCGGGTGGGGCGGCGGCGGGCGGGCGGGCGGGCGGGCGGGCGGGCGGGCGGGCGGGCGGGCGGGCGGGCGGGCGGGCGGGCGGGCGGGCGGGCGGGCGGGCGGGCGGGCGGGCGGGCGGGCGGGCGGGCGGGCGGGCGAGCGGGCGGGCGAGCGGTGGGCGGGTGGGCGGAGCCGCGGCGAAATCGCGAACGCCAGGCCGAGTGGCCAGGCGCGCCGACGGGCAGGGCCGGCGGGATGCCGCGCCGGCGAGAGCTCGGCCGCAGGGGACGTGGGGTGGGGGAGTGTTTTGTTGGATCAGAGGGGGAGGTGGTGCCGGAAGCGAATGTGAATGTGGAGGTCTAGTGGATTTGGAGTCGCCAGAGCAGGAGCGACGGCGGAATTGATGGCGGTTGTGGAAAGTATTAGGGGTAAAGATAGATATTATTCCTGCAAATGGGTTAATGCAACCTGGTTGAATTGAATTGAATTTGCCTTATTTTAGGTGGCAAGACTCAGGCCATGAGACCTGCTCTTCCGTTTGACCACGCAAATTTCGTTACACTCCTTTCACCAATCATGGGAGAAGGAAGGTATTACTTGGGCGACGAAACAGGCGATTTGAATTTAGCTCAGAGGCATCACTTAGGCTTGAGGATCTTTTACATGCAGTAAATGTACTAACATGGGACAGCCGGCTTTACTTCCCCTCCGAAGGAAGGCGTACGAAGAATTTTCATCTTAAAAATCCTTAAACCCTTAAAAATCCACGGTTTCGATCGGGTTTGAACCCCTAAACTTGGGTATAGCAGTCCGATACTCTAACCGCTACACCATCGCCGCCACGAGACGCCTAGTGTCAGAACAAAAGAATTTATAAGTGTTACCATTAAGAATATTTATTCATTCATACAATATAACTTAAAATTCTTTTATAACAACAACAACAACAATAATAATAATAATAATAAAATTAATAATAACAATATTTTTCTTCTGTGAATGGTCTCTGGTGTATATATCTATAAATATTTGTAAAAATAATGAATTATGGTTTTCATAGCACCGAATTAGTACATAATAACCAATGTAAAAATTGATTGGAGCGGGGTCGGAGTGGCTTTGTCTCCAATCTTGCTCCATTGACTGCAGAGTTGGTGTGTGGGTGTGGTAGTTGGTGGGGTGAAGTTTATGGTGGAGCGTCGGTACTAATTGTGGTAGACGAGAATGTGATTGGAAAGATTCATCGATGTTCCCAGACACGTCCATTGTTATGGTCATATGTCCCGTTAATGTGATAAATGTTCTATTCTGAGATTTGATGGTGTTGAATTTCGGCGACGGCGTACATGTCCTACGGCGGGAGATTTCTTCGGCCAAATATCTCCCCCAGGGTGACATCGCCCTAACTGGGCCAAGATCTAAGCTCCTCTCTGGTCTTCCAGCAGGTACAGTTTACGTTAGTGTACGTAAGGGGCAATAGGAGAAGGAAAAGAAGAAGGAAAGATCGCACGTGGTTGGTGAGCTGTCTGTTGTTGAATTGAATTGATGCCTTATTTTACGTGGCGAGACACTGGCCGTGAGGCCTGCTCTTCCGTCTGTCCACGCCAATTTCGTTATGCTCCTTTCACCTACTAGGGCAGAAAGAAGGTGTTACTTGGGCGACGAAACAGGCATTTTGAATTTAGATCAGAGACTTCATTTAGGATTGAAGATCTTTTGCATGCAGTAAATCTACTAAAATGGGACTGCCGACTTTACTCCCCTTCCTAAGCAAGGCGTACGAAGGATTTTAAAAATCCAAAGCATCGATCGATCGGCTTTGAACCCACAAACTTGGATATGACAGTCCGATACGCTAACCGTTGACCGCAAGTGTTATAGTATTGCAGCGGCATTCGCTTGTTATTGATCGAAGTCACCACGGAAACTATCGATCAGAGCAGCCGCTCGTAGAATTCTCCTCTAGACACCGACTGAATTTGCCCAAGCTCTAAAGATAGTATTCAAAACCCAGTACCGTTGTAACTTGAACTTTAGGACCTTCCATCCAGCGTTGCTGCATTGGAAGCGGCAATGCTGGATCGGAGCTAAACTCAGCCTGTGGCAACCGATGTTTATGTAACGTAAGCGTGGCGTTGCAGGCGGCTGGGCAGGGTCGGACGCGGGTATGAAGGGTGAAGTAGAATGAGGTGACGAAGAGTTGGTAAAGGTAGGAGGTGGTACAGGAGGGGGAGAAGTGTAGAGTGAAAGTTCAAAAATAAATACCGAGACTGGAGAATGGATAGCTGAAGGATTGAACGTAAGGAAGAGCTGCAATGCAGACGATTGGCGATGATGGGTTACGTGTTTTAGGCTATTTAGATCTATATCGAATCCTTTTTAAGTGATTAACAATCGTTTATATTGGTCAGAATTAAAGATTGTATTCTGGATAATTTTGGTGTTATTATTGTTGCAGAAATATATTTTGTGAATTTCTTCACATTTTCTTTTACTTTATAACATTGATGAAACTGTTGGATCGTTAAACAATACAAAGACGAATCAACAAACGATGGCTAAAAATATTGAAAATTCCGGATGAATTACGTATTTTAATATTGTTCAGTATATGGAAACTCTTGTACTTAATTTTTTTCTTAGTTTTAAGATCAAGAATATTTTTTATCTTAGTCTTCATATTAGAACCATTTGATTTAATAGCATACGTATTACACAAATTTTTATTCCTCATTTTTTCGAGAACAGCGGCTTGCTCAATGGAAGCTAATGAAATCTGTTATGAATTTTGATCTCTATTTTCTGAAGAAGAAAAAATGTACGAGGTTTTTTTATTTAATTTTTGAGGGAACTGAAAGAACAATATTGATTTAAAATGAGCAAATAGTGTGTTTCATTAAGTCTGCCTCGCCTGAACGTAATTAATGAGTGTTTTTTTAAAGAATTATTCCATCTAACTGCTGTATGGAAACTGCCGCTTTCGAAAACTCTGGAGACGCCTGTTTTGTTACTCATTACGTAATTCGCGTTGCTTTAATTTGTTGAATTTCATCAAATTAAAAAATAGTGAAACTGAACAATCATCAAACAAGGTATTGCCATTACTTCGTTGCTCGCGACTGTTTTGTGAAACTTGAGAGGAAGCAAACTGGACTAATTGATTGTGACATTAATGAAATATATTCCACTATTTTAAAGCTCTTAGAAAATTCTCGCGAAGTTGGAATAAATGTTTTGGACTTCGTGATCCGTGTTTTCTTGCTTTTACTAACATCATTTAACGACACTATTTTCATAAAGTTGTGTAACAAATCCATAAGCTCAAAAGTAACGCATTAAATGACGTATCACGAATGAAAAAGTTTACATATACGTAAGATAAACTCACTTCAAATTCAACGCACTCGGTTAAGATGTTTGTTAATCGAGAATCAATTCCATAGTACATTAAACATCTCGTTTAGAATCGGTTTTGTTACGACTTTCAAAATAAGTTTGATCATCTGGTCTGGAGGTTGGTTTACAGCTTCTTGATATAAGGGAATGTGAAGAATTTTAGAGATCTATTAAGTACATGTTTAAGGGTTGTAATATTACATGTAAATAATGTATGACAATATTCCATTCTGTAAAAGTGAACATCGTCTTTTAAAATTATCTTTTAATCATGAAATCTTAAATCTATTTCACATTATCCGAAGATGATGGTCAACTATTCGAAAAAATTAAACTAAATAAATGCATTTTAAGCAAAATATTTTAAATTAATAAAACGCTTTTAACTTCACCAATACTGCAGAACTGTTTACAGTACTTCTATCTCCAATATCAGCTTCATTTAATCATCCACAAATTACTTGTTACCAGACATTGATGACCAGACTCTTTGCAATAGTTTGATATTCTTATTAAAGATAATAAACTCTCCTGAATCATGGTATATTTATTCTCTTGGGTCCGTGGGGTTTTCGTAAACTTTCCAGTTTCTTGCGCGGTATGTCATGCAAAAGAGACGGGGTGGAGGAAGCAGAGGAAATGATGATGTTGACGGAAACAAATGACATCAGCACCGAGGTCCTCAGTCAGTTGAATAATTTTTCTTTCAGTTCCTCCTTCGGAACATTGGGTCAGAATTCAGAAATCTAAGCATTAGCTTTCTGATAATTACTCTCAGAAATTGGAGGTGATTTGTTTGATTAAGTAATTTTAGCGTCATGTGTAAGGTTCCCCTCTTATATTCCATGGAACACCGTTTACATGAACGTTCACAATTGCAATTTAGCGTTAAGAATTCCAACTAGAGTATTTCAAGCAAAGAACTAAAGCGGTTATTGAATAATCTAAACATTTGGTTACACACTTGAATCTAAAAATAGAAGTGAAATAAGCAAATATTTAACTGGCAAGAAGAAATACTAGATAAGCGCTATGCTATGATGTTTTATCGTTCTGTGAATTGACTTTCCACGAAAAAACGTGTTTTCCCCATTTTTTAGTGAAATTGTAACTGTAATCTTTCAAAAATTTCGTTAGTTACTGCATAAAATTGTCGCTTCTGAACATGTAGTGCTGAAACCTAGTAGGTAGTTTCATAACGCTTAAGATGAAGACATTCTATACAAATGCCACATGACGGATCTTAATGTCCAAAAGTATAAAATTTCCGCGAGGGAAAGTGACTTTCCTTTGATTTCATGCGAAAGCTGGATTCTGACCCATGCCATGATTGTGAACGTGCCTGACACTAGCGGCAACAATGGTAAAAGGCCGCGAATGCGGTAGGAGGAGGAGGAGGCAACGTTGCGTAGTAATTGGTGGAATGGACGCAGCGAGAACAAATAGCAACCCACTGCGAAGCCACAAATTGCAAATGGACGGAGCGACTCCAAATGTACAATCAGAGGTGGAAGGCAAACCATGCGTTTACCCGAACAAGGATTTTATAAAGTTTCATTAAAAAAATATCCACATTTTTTCGAGAGAAAGTAGCTTGTTCCAACTACGTGTCTCCGCTGGAACCTGATCCCGCGCCAGTCCAATTGGTTAATGTTCCTTGTTGTGGTGACCGTCCTGCGGAACAAACGACATGGATGTGGGGGCGTGGTCAGGGGCGGGGGAGAAGCGAGGACGGGGGGGCCGGTCCGGAGATGACGAGAAGAATGAAGTAAGGGGGTGGGAGAGGGAAAAGAGGACGAGAGAGGGTAGAAGAGAGCGGAAGAGAGATTTGAGAACAATAGAGGGAGAGGAAAGCCGGAGAGGGCAGGAGGGAGCAGAGAATGGTAGTACGGGAACGAAAAACAGAGGGGATGACGGCATTGGCGGAAGAAGATGGAGAAGTGCAGGAATAAGAAATGGGAATGGCAGGACGCATCGAAGGAAACTCAACATGACGACACCCAGCGTCACAAGCTCCCCACACAGACAAATTCTACCTATCGTAAGCTCATAGTAGACCATCAGATATTTGAATGGTTCAGACCAAAACACACTTTCAGGAGGAAAATAACCTGCTTGGACTTTGTGCCAGTCTGGCTTCCGGCCCCTTTCCCGCCCCGCTGGTGAACTTGCCTGGCTGAAGCGGCGGCCGCGAGGAACGAGCGACGGTGGGCGGCGGCAGTGGGGGGGGGGCGTGTCGCGCGGGGTTAAATGGCCTTCTGTCGCGCGGGGAGGGTGGGGGCCCGCGAGAAGGGGGGGGGGGGTGGGCGGCAGGTAGGCATCGTGGACGTGGGCGAGAGCGCAGGCGGGGCGGTCGGGCCGTGCCAGGTCGTGCCGGGTCGTGCGGGTCGTGCGGGATCGTGTCGGGTCGTGTCGGGGTCGTGTCGGGGTCGTGTCGGGGTCGTGTCGGGGTCGTCGGGGTGGTGTCGGGTGGTGTCGGGGTGGTGTCGGGGTGGTGTCGGGGTCGTCGGGGTCGTGTCGGGGTCGTGTCGGGGTCGTGTCGGGGTCGTGTCGGGGTCGTGTCGGGGTCGTGTCGGGGTGGTGTCGGGGTCGTGTCGGGGTCGTGTCGGGGTCGTGTCGGGGTCGTGTCGGGGTCGTGTCGGGGGCGTGTCGGGGCGTGTCGGGGCGTGTGGGGGGCGGTCGGGGCGTGTCGGGGCGTGTCGGGGGCGTGTCGGGGGCGTGTCGGGGCGTGTCGGGGGCGTGTCGGGGCGTGTCGGGGCGTGTCGGGGGCGTGTCGGGGCGTGTCGGGGCGTGTCGGGGGCGTGTCGGGGCGTGTCGGGGCGTGTCGGGGGCGTGTCGGGGTCGTGTCGGGGGCGTGTCCGGGGCGTGTCGGGGGTGGGTTTCGCGGGAGTGGCGGGGGCGTGGCGAAGGCGTGACGGGGGTAGCGGGAGCCGTGATGAGGGCAGGGCGGGATCGAGGTGGGGTGAGGCGGGGCGTGACAGATGGCATTTCAGCGGGGACAGGTAGGGAGCAACTGGTGAGGGTTGGGGGGTGTACGTATGGGGGGGTGCAGCGTTTGGGAAACGGAAACGGATGTGGAAGGGAGGCGGAGCCAAGCGTATCGCGTAGACCACGAAGACTCAAGAGGATGGGACACAGCGGCGACTTTGCGGGTTCCTTTGACGTGAACGGACAGATCTCCGTTGCCGTGACGCCCTCGAAATAACGCAATTTGAACACCTGACGAGAGTCTGACACCAGAAGACAGTTCCAATTTCAAATGAAACTTTTTAAAACGAACTAAAAGGGTTGGTGATTTACAACTTTACATTTATTTTTGTACTTTTGGACAATGAAGGAGGTTATAGTAAACGTTAGAAAAAGTGCTTTAAGTATAGAATTGGTTTAGTAGTAAATATACTTCAGTTTTTTCTTAGTGTAGAGCATAAAATTATCTTTGCATTGTGATTATTTATGATTTATGAGTTATAATGTTACATATAACCAAATTATGCCAAATGAGGCATTATGATTTTATTTTTCCTTACGTAGGAATATCTCTCTTAAGCAAGTAATGTCGTAGATCAATTGTACATAAGGGATTAAAAAAATTCAGTAGCTCATCGGGGTTTGCTCATGGTCTTCCTACAATACCTACAATTTAAGTGGATCTCAATTGCTTTCTCAATAAAGAAACTTTCTCTCTTTAAAGTTCTAATTCTGAAAAACTTATATATTGTCATGAATATTCTTTACAATGGCACTTCACGACCTAATAACATTTCAACTTTGCTTTAACTATTAAATTAATTAATTAAATATGTCCCCTCTTATTTTTGATACACAAATAAAAATTTTTTTAAATTGAAAACAAATTTCCCTTAAACAATTTTATTAATTTAGTTTTGATGCACGAAATCGACATTCTCTCACTGAACAATTGAGAATCGATCTTACATTTTGATCGTAAAGAGCAATTCTGGAGCTAAAATGTAAAGGGTTTCAAGTGTTGATGGAAGAAGAAAAATCATTCCTAATGTTAAAAATGAGTGCGCTATTCGTCCAAAAAAAACGGAACATATTTCAAGAAAAAATAACTTGGAAGTTTACAACATTTTAAAATGAAAAGAATAGGCTTAAATTAACATTTTTTTCAGTGTACGTAAATCGATATACCATGCATTTTAAAAAAGTTGACTAGTTTCATAGTTGAAATTTTCTCAAGTGTCTGTCCAAGTAACACATATAACGGATTGACCGAGGTATGTTTATTTGAATGTTATTAATATGTTCATTTCACCTACCATGAAAACAGCTTTGTCCAAATTTCGAAATTAAATAGTATTGGCACAATAAGAATAATTTTCCACGATACGCTTACTAGAAAGTATACATTTTAAATCATATTTGCAGGTACCGCATGCTTCAATTAACTGTCTCCCGATGTACCAGATTTATATGAATTTACTACTTTAAAAAGATACAATTCAAAAACTAATTGCTTTAATAACAAATTAAGCATGGTCTTAAAAGATGAATTTCTTTATTTTGTGAGTAATTTTGTTTACAAGTACAACGCATTTTTCTGAAAAATATAAGTAATTTCGAATTATTTAGTTTATTTTCTTCGTACAGAGAGAGAGAGAGAGAGAGAGAGAGAGAGAGAGAGAGAGAGAGAGAAGAAATTTTACTTTTATCCTATATTTTCGTATTGCATACATTATTCATCTTGTTCACTTTACGAGCTCTTGGACTTCGCTCGGTGTATCGATCGTTTCATCTCGATGAGTCGCGCCCTTACCGGTTGTTGTAAAGCGCAGCGGAGCAGGAGATTCAGCAAGGAATACATATGTGCTACTAGTTAAATATTGAGATCGAGTGGGTTCGGGGACACAGCTGACAGAATTCCTGTGGAAGAGTCCACGAGATCCTTCTTCATTATATGCGCGATTTTCTCATTTCTGGGTCGATATTCCTGCAACCATTTTTCAAGATATTTATGATTAAAAACTTTATCATGTGAATATTGGAGCAGAGTATTGAAACTAGAGTATTTAAAATTGAAGCTTTCAAATCTTGTTGTCATGGAAAGGAATTCTGTTGATGTCATGAAGGATTTACCATTAATAAACGAATAATTAGCCCTAAATGCAGCAAAATTTCATTTTTTATCAAATGTTATACACTCACTCAAAAAAATATTCGGACACCTTCGATTTTACCATATTTTCTTTTATTTAGAAGAGAATATTAAACTTGTCGTAATTTTGGTGATAAATAATGAAAGACGAGCATTTCATAGGTTAGAAAAATATGCAAGTTTAATTTTAACATTAAAAATTATTAAACTACAATTAATTTGAAGAAATCTTACTTCTTCGGAACGTCAAAAAAATATTCGGACACATAATATAAACCAATTAATAACACTAAATAAAACAAAAAATAAATACATCAATAACTTGTAGGAAGTCCTTTCATTATCAACACTTCTTTCAACCTCTCTGGCATGCTCTCTACGAGTTTTCTGGTGTACTCTGCAGAAATTTTATGCCATTCTTCGCGCAGTCTCACTTTTAATTGTTCTTTGTTGGCAATGGGCTCCTTTCTCACTTCATTGTCCAACTTTTGCCAAAGATTTTCAATGGGATTGATGTCTGGGGATTGTGGGGGAGGGTGAAGAACTTTAGGACAGTTGTATAAGAGCCACAGTTGAACCAATTGGGACATGTGTTTCGGATCATTGTCCTGATAAAAACTAAAATTGTGACCTATACCTAGTTTCTCAGCACTTTTCTTAAGGCTGTTCTTGAGCACTTGAAGATATTTGTATTTGTCCATTATATCTTCAATGAACACAAGCTCACCCACACCACTCGCCGCCATACAGCCCTACACCATTACGTTCCCACCGCCGTGTTTTACTGTTGGCTGCAGATTTCTCTCTTGCAACTGTGTGTTTGCCTTTCTCCACACCAATGTTCTTCCGTCAGGTCCAAACACATTGAATTTACTTTCGTCCGAAAAAATAACTCTACTCCACCATTCAATGTCCTTGTTTACGTGTTCCTCAGCGAACTCCCGCCTCTTCCTCTTGTTTATCTTATTTATGAAAGGCTTTCTTCTAGCCACGCGACCATGAAATTCTGCTTTTCGTAGAATCACTCTAATAGTTTCTGGATGTACTTCCTTCCCCAGTTCTTTTCTCACCTCTGCAGCAATCTTTGGTGCACTTGATTTCGATTCTTTTAACTTTCCTGACGACAAAAATCTCTTCTCGACGGGAAAGTTTATGGGGACGTCCACTTTGGCGGTGAGACTCAATCCTATCTTCTTTTTTAAATCGCTTGATTATATCATACACTGTGCTTTTCTTCATATTTAGAATTTTTGCAATTTCACGGCAGCTCTTGCCTTTTGCATTATGAAATATCACTAACTGACGCAGTTCAAAAGAGCTGTTTTTCCCTTTGCGTGGCATTCTTTCAACGTTCTTCAAGGAGAGACACTAATATACTGATTTTGGACAGCGCTTCGATTGACCGTTACGACCGCCCTTGAATCAACCGTGGGAAGAGTTTCTACGTCCGTTTTCGCCCAATAGTTTGTTGACAAAAACGATTCATGTACAACTGTCCGAATATTTATTTGGTGTGCAATTTCCGTTATTAGAAGTTCTATTGCAAATTTATCGTTGATGTAAAAGCGGAAAAAATGCATTTTGCAGTGTACAAGTATTTAAAGCTAAAAGAATATTAAAATTATTACTGGCATAATATTTTATGGTTTTAACAGCCACAGAGCGTGTGAAACGTGAGTAAGCTGAGTACTGTCCGAATATTTTTTTGAGTGAGTGTATCTAGAGAAGATAGCATTGCTACGTGTGATTCATGCAGTTTGATGAAGACTGTGCAATTGATTGTTGTAATAGTAATACCTCCTAAATAGTTGGAATATTCCCAAATGTATTATGATTTTACCTCACCTTTCCGAAAACAACAGGAAATTCGCTGTTGTGATCCAGAATCAGTAGCTTCAATGATGGATTTTGTATTAAGGCGATTCGTCTAGCCTGGATCATCGTATCTAGCTACTTGCAGCGATGGCTGACATTACAAAGTTCTAGCTACACGAAACATGCAGAGGGCAAAGAAATTGAGAAAGCACAATGTTTTTATCATTATTATTAATAAATCACTGTTTGTTTCCCCCGAAGACTTGTAACTGATTACGGTTCAGTTATGGACGTTGAGAGAGAAGGGTTCTGAAATACTCAAAATAAATTAATTATCCGCTAATCTCAAACCTACAGTAGCGCGAATATACCTTCACTAGAAATCTCTAAAAGTAATTCAATTCATCGAGTTCATTCAGTTGATTTTAAAGAAGTACACTTTTTAATTTCTTTGTTATCAATTTCCTGTTTTATATTAACCAATATCACGTCAATCACAAATTCCAACTCAACTTTTAATGGAAGTTGATCATTTAACAATCCAAATTATAATTCTAGAAAACCACAATTAACTTTTCTGTAATAATTAAATATTAAAATTAGCACATTACCTTATAATTATTACTACCAAAATAATAATACTAAATAACTCCATCGCTACTAAAATAAAATTTTTCAATTTCCTGTCTCACTTAAAAACACGAATTCGAACTGACAGAGTACTCGCCAACAATTTTCTACGAACTATTTACAATTTTAAAATGTATTTATCTTACGGACGCAACACCTATCACGAGACATATAGACTTGGGGATTGGCACCTGGTAGTTGCATGCTAATCACCAACTTTTGTTGAAGATTATTTCTCGATAAACGTGAGAATGCACATTCACGGATTGAAAAACTGCCCATTGCTCCGATCTGAGGATGAGAATGATATTGTATTTTATGATGGTTGTGACCAATGTATTATGCGCATGGTAAATTATAAAGGTGACTTAGCCTGATGATGGAACAAATTAGATTCCGGAACGTTGCAAGATAACATTCAATGTAATATCCAATTTATATGTAATAAAGATCAATTACATATATAAAGATTATAAGTTGTCGCAAAAAGAGAGAAGCTATTTATTCAATGAAATACTAACAACACTTATACAACTTTCCGTTAATCATAATGAATACATTTTTAACTTTAATTTCACGTTCGTTTTGATTATTACTTTAACTTTTCGAAGACAGTTCCGACTCTAGGTTCGACATTTCGAAAAGTGCGATCATATTTATCTACTTTTCTACAATACGTCTTTTCGCAACCGACTGTCCGGTGAGCACGAAGAGATGGAACCATCCCCGTATTTTTAGGAAATGGCCCACTGCGTGGTGCAAAGCAACGCAGTGCTTCGAAATCTCAAACGATGACGTCATCTGCTGCGTCCGCTGGCTGGCAGCAAAACATAGTTGGGTGGCCCTCGTTGGAGCTCTTCTTGTAAGATCCTGACCTTGTCAATGCTTGGTTTCGATTGATTGATTTGATGTTTTCGTGTTTCCGGGCACGTCATTTGCTTTGCTCATTAGTCCTGTTAGTGTAGTGCATGTTTTTCTCGGGAGTTGGCGGCGATCTTCCCCCGCTGAATGGCAAGATCCGGCGCCGACCTACCGTCGGCTAGTGGGGTTTCACTCTAACCAGGACTCTCCCACCAGCGGGGCACCGCCCCAGCCGGGACAAGCTCTAAGCTCCCCACCGGTCTCCCGGAATATGTGGCAGTGTAGTGCATGTTAGTGTAAGTGTGTGTGTATAAGGGGAGAGGATAGGACAAGGAAGAGGAAGGACAGATCGAGCGCGGTCCGTGGCCCGTTTGGTAGGGTACTGCTCCGGCATTCGCCTAGCATTGATCGGAGAAACCACGGAAAAGTACTGATAATAGCAGCCGGACGATAGAATTCTCCTCCAGATAGCGACTGAATTCCTGACAGCGACTGAACTGCCGCCGTCAAGACTCGGACCTAGGATCTCCCGGTCAGCTTGGTTTTGACGAAGTTATGAAGCTCTTGTCAAAAGTACAAGAATTGCGACTGTAAGGAATCGAATGAAGAACCTCTTACGCTATAAAACTTTAGCTGCGTGTAATAACTACAAATCCTTTAGCAGCAGGGCTCACAAAAAATATAAGGGATACGTGGAATAATTTACAGTATCCTTGAATTGCACAAATTGATTGATTAGGTGTTCCGGGCGCGTCAAATGTTAACATCAATAGTCCCGCAGATGTAGTGCATGTTTTTATCGAGGGGGTGGCGATAATCTTCCCCCCTGGATTGTGAGTTCCAGCGCCGACCTACCTGTCTGCTTCCTGAGATTTACCCAAGCAGGTCCCCCTCACCACCGGGGTAAAAGTTCTAAGCCCCCGTCAGGCACTCGGGGTTTTGTTGTAGGTTTTGTTAGTGCATTCAAGTGTAACTGTGTGTAAGAAAGGGGTAAAGATAGGACAAGGAAGAGTATGGAAAGATCGCTGGCAGTCCATTGCCCGTCTGTAAGGCTGCTGCTCTGGCATTTGCCTGGTATTAATCCGAAACACTAGAGTTATCCTCCAGACAGCGGGTGAACGTGACATAGCTGGATAGCTGGTGTCGAATATCCTGCCGTCATCTGGACTACCACCCTAGGACCTCCCGGACAGAGGCACTAAAGTGACATCATTTGATGCCCGAGACCAAATAAGTCGGCCTGAATCACACAGAATAAATTGTCGCGCAGGCAACTACTCTTCACTAAGGTTGTGCAATCGAATCTCGCGATAAACTGTGATTTTTTTGCGCCCTGCGTCTGTCAGGTAAATGAACATCTCTCCCTCTAATGCCATAAGTAATGTGCATATTATATTCCCGAAGGTTGCCTGTCCCTCCCCCTTGGAACGTCATTTTTTGACATTCCCCTTCAATATATTCACCGGAAACATTCTAATAAAAAGTTGGCATAAAAGTTTGAAAGCACAAAAAAATTTTTTCGGTTTTCCGAGATCGAGGGTATTTGCATCGAAATAAATAATTACTGACCTGACATTAAAATGAATATTTTTGTTCATGGACATATAATGACAATTTGCAAGTAAACCTATCAGTATTTTTTAGGATTTATTTTGGAGAGCTTGTGTATTAGTTTTACAGTGAAATAAAATTGAAAATATACTTTACTTCCTACAGTAAGAAACTAAGAGAGCTACAACAGCACGTACTTTCTAGCATTATTTGTAACGGTTTCGCAATATTACAATACTACTTGAACTCGCGAAAGTTATTCCACCCAATAGAAAGTCTGCACTTACGCTGGGATTCCATCTCAGGAACTTAATTTTAGCACGCCATTTGCGTTTTCCCGCCAACCTCATCGGTTAACTACCTTCACAACAACTTCAAAACAAAGTTTAACATTTCTCAGAATGTTCATGAAAATTCAGAAATTTTCATTGACATTATGACAATAACTAATTTGGGAAGACAAATACGAAAAATCTCTGTTTTCGATATTGTAACTGAAGGAAGAATTTTTGAAATTTTACAAACGAATCTTGATCGTTATAAAGGTCAAATTCTCGACCCTTATAAAGATGAAGTATAATCAAGAATGCAAGGTAGTAAAAAACATAAAGATGATGAAAAATGTAACTAAATAATCTGTAAAAATGACAATGTTTATTTTATTTGACGTTCTGATTGGCAAGCATGATAGCTCTTTTGTACAATGTGAACTTTTAACGTGAAAATGTGTCTGATATTTCACGAAACTGAAAAAGTTTTTAAAATGCTGCATTATGTATTTCGGTCTTCATCCTGACGATCAGCGAGTGGGCGGGAAGATGGGGATGTTTTGGCAACGTCCTATATCCATGTCAGTCTTGACAGATGGCTTCTTGTATCTGAGCGGAGTATGCCTTTCAAAGTGTATTGGCGTATCTTCCCAGATGAAAAGTGAGAAATGGAACATTCTGACGTAAGACGTCCAAACTGTATCTATTTTCTGCTCCTATGTTATTGGTAGTTTAAAACGTTGTAAGTAATTCAAAAGTAACACGTTTTGAAATACTTATTCAATGAAAGTAAACCGAAACATAGGCATATACATTATTTACATGTTATAAATGGAATGAATGGCTGATTACATGGGAATCAAAAGAAAATGCAAATAAACATTTTCTCTGAGCATTACTATTTGTTCAACAATCCCTGTGGTTTTAAATAATCCACTCTATCATCCGTGTGGTTAAATTTTGAATGGGAACGTCAATAGAAATATTAATATAGGTGGAATGTATTTAATTTTTAAAGATTAAACAATGTAGTGAAGTATTAGTGATAGTTTGCTTATTTTCTTTGAAGCAAATCGAAAATAAATATTTCGTGTTACACTGCACTACTTTGTAATTTTCAACTGAAGATCTATCAATCGTGTTAAAGATACGTGATGAAAGTTTTTGTATTTAGGATAATAATAATAATAATAATAATAATAATAATAATAATAATAATAATAATAATAGTAATAGTAATAATATACCACAATAACAAGAAAACGATTGTGTAATACACAAATATATACGAATATGTGCACTCACTCCCATCTCAGCTACCATCTATTGGTGCCTAAATGTCACCGTGCTTCTCGTGGGTTATATATATATATATATATATATATATATATATATATATATATACACACACACACACACGAGTATAAGTGATATATCCGAGATAAAAAGCAACAACAAAATAATACAGAGTAATAGTACAAGTTTGATGGTACATCATATTCGTACGGTGTATGGAAATAATTCCTCCAGAAGTACGCTACGGAAGCTTATCAATGCGCGCGAAGTGAATAAAAGAGCAAAACCAACAGATGCGACATTTTGTGGGGCGCCTGTCCAAACGCATTCGCGCCACAAAAACGCCGACGGGCGGGCGGGCGGGCGGGCGGGCGGGCGGGCGGGCGGGCGGGCGGGCGGGCGGGCGGGCGGGCGGCCGTGGCGCCCCGAACCCAGAGGGGAAGGGCGGTGAGCGGCCAGGCGGCGGCGGCGGTAGGGGCGAACGTCGACGTCCCACCCCTGCCACATCTGACGAGCAGAGGACGTCACGTGAGGCACTGGCCAGAGCACTCGCTTTCCACCTGCGGGCTGACAGGGATCAAATACCGATTTATTCATGTGAAATTTGTGAAGAACAATAAGCGTTTGCCGCGGGTTTTTGCGATGTTTCTCGTTTCTCTGCTTCTCGGTACACCATTGGTCTACCACCATTCGACCGGGAGAGGTGGCTCAGGGCATCACCTGATGTCATTGCTGTGCCTCCGACCGACAGGTCCTAGGTTCGAGTCCACGACGGTGGTAGGATTTTAAACACTAGCCAGATAGCTGGGTAGAGTTCAGTCACTGAATAGAAGAAAATGGTAGCGGGCGGCTGCTCTGATCAATGGTTTTCCAGGTTTTCTCGGATGAATACCAGGCGAATGCCGGAGCAGAAATACCCTAATAATCGGGCTACGGATCGCGCGCGATCTATCCTTCCTCTTCCCTATCCTATCCTCACACCCTTACTCTAACATGCATTACACTACTACACATGCCGGGAGACCAGTCGGGAGCTTAGAGCTTGTCCAGGCTGGGGCGGTGGCCTGCTGGTGGGAGATACCTTGTTGAAGAAATCCCACTTGCCGACGGTAGGACGGCGCAGGATCTCGCCATCCAGCAAAGGAAGGTCACCGCCACTTCACGTGGAAAAACATGTATTACACATACGGGACTAATGGCCTTAGTAGTAGACGCTGCCGAAATCTCCAATCACTCAATCCAACGCCATTCAAATCATCGTCATTACCCATCAGTTAAAGAAGTGTTAATTTCACAGGAGCAGAAAGTGGCTGCAGATCATAATAAAAATAGATGTGGTAGAGAATGGCATATACGTTTTCGTACTAGTTAGTTTTCTCTTGAGTGTGCACCAGATTTTTGGTTTTAACCCACTCCCTTTCTAGCTGCTATGTATTGGCTCACTAGGGTTTCTCGCGGTACTAACAGCTCCTGTGGAGACGCACCCGGTCAACACCACCCTCGCCTTTACATCCTTACATAATAAGAGAGTAGCCTCGGACCATCCCTCCGTCCATCGATATTCATTAACGGTTAGAACCCTTCCGGTCCAGTCCAGACAAATGAGTTGTCTTTCACGTCACAGTCTCCGAAGAACGAACTGGTCATTTTTGGAAAACATTAGAAAAAACAATGAAATATCACTAAAATGAACGATTTTGTATTTTTTGGCAAATTAAACGGGTTTTGGATGACTTATGGCACCATCAGGGGTAATCAATATTTCTTCAATAGAATTAATAATTTGATTCCTTTTCACATCAGAAATTCTAAAGGTTATCCCGCAAGGGCATTCTGGAAAATGACTATCCTTTCTTGAATCTAGGATAGTTTACCACACAAAAAAAAGTTTCGTAATGATATTATCTGCGAAAAGTGATGCAAACAAAAGATGCGATGTGCTATCTGCACATTTTTAATGTTTTCGTTTGTTAATTATTGGGGGAAGAGAGAATACTGGCATTATAAGAAATCAATGTTTACGAGTCGAAAGTAAACAAACCTATCCCATGGAAACGGATAGATCCATCACAGACTAGACACTACACAGAAAGGAAAGTAGAGGGCGGCTCCTTTGATACTCAGTGAGCCACCACGCAGCGCTGACTGCCACCTTGAAACTGTGCACAGGAACTGCAAGAGTAAGCTCAACCACTATTTTCCTAAAAACGACTCAATTTTTATTATTCTAACTTTTCCTGCAATTAGTGCTAATTGCACTGTTTATTATGAAATAAAATCCATTTTGGTGTATTATTTTAAAAAATACACAAACGAAATTTATTAATTTTTTTATTACACAAATGTACACTTTTCTCGACTCTACATCACCTTCTCAGAACCTGTAGAATCTGCAACTCTATGTGGAAATAAACAACTACTGGATATTATATACGATTGAATTACATGGGTGTACGTCTGATCGGTAATAATGTTAAATAAGAATAGTTTGTATTGACAAGCATAGTTTGTACTGTTATAAATTACAAGGAGACATAAAGAACAAGTGACGGACGATAACAGGATTGTGAAGAAAATTCTATCTTACAATCTAAATGTGGAAATGACACGCTAGGGAAGAGGGTGGGGTTTAATGTTCCAGAGTTCTCGCACGGGTACGCTAGTTAAACTTTATTGTGTAATGAAACAAAAAAAATAAAGAAATATTTTAACCTAAACATTTTCTGTTACTTTCTATGTCTGAAAATTGAAGAGTCAAATTCATAATATAATTTTAAGATGTGTTTTACTATGAATTTGCCAAGTACAAATACAACTATTTAACATGAAAATACCGACGTAGACGCCATGCTAAGACATATTGTACATACTTTTACATATTTGCCTGCGTCGGTACTTGTAACTAGTTCTGGATCTAGGGATGCAGTATGAATCTAGGGATCCGGTTCCTCAATTACACTCTCAGATTGTGCATTCATTTCAGCCCGAGTTACCTGTCAGGGCCAGAGATTACATAAGGATTATGGTACAAATGTAATACAGAATGGACTCGGATTGCACCCACGCCACGTACGCACAACATTCATGGCTTATGCGGATTCAAACCCACAGTGTCAGTGTGCACGTTCTACTAGAATTCACCTGCAGCAAGACACTGCCGAGTCCGAGTCATATACCGGGAGCGGTAACTCAGCGCATCAACTGATGTCACTGCAGCGCCTCTGACCGCGAGGTCCTAGGATCCAGTCCGGACGGCGGCAGGATTTTCGACACTAGCTTTTCAGCTAGGTCGAATTCTGTCGCTGTCTGGAGGAGAATTCTAGCGGCCGGCTGCTCTTATCGGTAGTTTTTCGTGGTTTCTCCCATCAACATTAGGCAAATGCTGAAGCAGTACCCTAACAAACGGGCCACGGACCGCGCGCGATCTATCCTTCCTCTTCCTTGTCCTATCCTCTCCTCTTACATACACACTTACACTAACATGCACCACACTATCACATATTCCGGAGTACCGGTCGGGAAGACTGGTGGGAGAGTCCTGGTTAGGGGGAAACCCCACTAGCCGACGGTAGGTCGGTGCCGGATCTCGCCATATAGCGAGGGGAAAATCACCGCCATCTCCCGACACAAAAACTTTCACTACACTAACGTGACTAATGACTGAAGCAGTTCACGCGCCCGGAAACACGAAAAAATCAACCAATCAATCAAACCGAGTCACATGACAGTCCTTTTTGTAAACAAGTTAGGTGGATGTAATAAAATGATTTGATGTAACTAGTGATTTATTGAAATTGAACTTATTGTGCATGGGCGGCTTTAATGTACTTTGTAGCAATGAATATACATATCTGAATTACACTCTCTACTTCCATTCCTATTGCAAAGATGCAAGCAAAGCCACTTTTCCACTAAAATTTACCAACACTGCACTCAGTTTTCTTCTATTTAAAAATAACAATTTTCTTAAAATTGAATAACGCTATAGATAATGTTGTATGATACAAATTTACAGTACGTGTAACATAACACAATGACTTGTTGTTTTTTCATTAATATTTAAATTCAGAAAATAGTATTAGTCCAATAGCACGTATATTTTTCCATATTTTTTTTTATTGTTCGACTTCGTAATAATAGCGAAAATAAGACTTTCAGAATATCAATGAATGAAATCAATGAATAAAACCTGGTTTTATATGCAAATTTTTTTCGTATGTGCAACATTTTTAAAATGTTGAGATTTAATGTAAGCTACTCGCAAAAATAAAAATATTCAATTCAAATTATAGGAGTCGCAAAATCAGCAAAATCGATTGTCAACGTCTAGAGTTTGGCCGATAGCGTTGATCACAGGTGTAAGGACAGATGTTTTGCTGTTTACCAATTTTTCGGTATCAATGACTCACGAAACGTATATTCTGACTACAAAATTCATAACTGATTCTTTTCCAGGAAGTTATTTACCACGTGTAGGAACAATAACTATTCACTTTTTCGGTATCAGATACCCACAATGTGCGTTTTCTGTGAAAATTCGTTTTTCCACATAAAGTCTCACCGATACTAATGACCTCAGTAGTTGACGTGCCGGAAGTCACTAATAAACAACCAACCAACCAACGATCGTTCACAGCCCATTAATGCCTTTAGTTCATTCTCTCTCCCACCCCATTCTCATCCGCGCGTCGAACTCGTGCCAGCTGCTGTGCACAGCATTGTGACATTCACCCTCGTGTTTTAATTTTCACTCTCTAGTTGTAACGAGACAATGACGAGGTCGCGATGGTGATATGCAATCGGCGGAGAAGTCAGTGACGATATCGCGACAGCAATGAAAACGTGTTAGAGAAAGCAACATCGCAGGCGAGGACTCTTTCGTGGGGGTAGGGTTTTCCATCTTATTTCATAAACTGGTGGCAATACTGAGGGGTGGTCAACTATACATTTGTATGTTCCTGGAAAAATTAATAGGTAGCCTCCTGCCAGGATTCTAGACACAGAATGGGCCAAGTGTGGGTTCGTGGGAGACTAGTAAGCGCGAATGAAGTCAATGACCACGCCGATGACCACGCTTTATACCGGCTTGGGTGGCTCAGCGCATCAACTGATGTTGCTGCATTGCCTTTCACCTGAAGGTCCTTGACTTCCACTGCCCATGGTGGCAGGACTTTCGACACTAGCTGCATAGCTAGATCGAATTTTTCCTCTCTGTTGAGGAGAATTCTAGTGACCGGCTGCTCTGTTCTTAGTTTTCCGTGGCTTCTCCGATCAACACTAGATGGATATCGAAGCAGTACCCTAACAAACGGATCACGGACCGCGCGATCCTTTCTATTCCTTGACCTATCGATATCCGTTTCTTACATACACTTCCACTACCATTCACTACCCTATCACTCATATCAGGAGACCAGTCGGGAGCTTTGAGCATGTTTCGGCTTGAGCGCTACTCCGCTGGTGAAACATACCTTGTTAAGGAAAACCTAGCTAGCCGCTAGCCTACGGTAGGTCGACGTCGAATCTTGCCATTCAGCCTAGAGAATCACTGTCACCTTCCGCGGTAAAAAAAAAGTGCACGTCTCTTACGAAACTAATGACCTTGGCGTTTACGTGCCCGGAATCCCTAATCAATCAATCCACGCCTCATAGTCACGGTTCTTTGATGTTCAAGACATCATTCTCTACTCCCGCGAACTTCTTATTTCACATGAATATGTCGAGTTGATATCGTGCAGAGTTGCCTGAAGTATGAAAAGCCGCACCAGGCGACGCTAGCGCCTACATCCTCGCCCAACGCAGTTTTGTGCTCGGTCCAACAGCGAGTGGAGTGGGCCGGGCGGTGCGGAATCGCGGCCGCGGGGGAATCGGCGCGCGCCGGGCGGCAGCTGTCTCCGCCGGCGGCGGGGCTGGGGGGGGGGGGCGGACGGAGGCAGCTGACGCTGGGCAGCGGCCGCCGCGTGCGCCTAACGAAGACACATGCCCCGGCGCAGGCGGACGAGGCGACGCCACGCGACGGCCAGTGCGGAGTGCACGGCAGTGTAGATCGGGGGAGGTGGAGGAGGCGTTTGGGGAGAATGGAAGGGGATACAAAACGAACCGGATGACAAGAAGCGGGGTGAGGTGGAAGAGGGAGGGGTGGAGAGAATAGGAGGGGGTGAGGCGCAGAATGGGAGGGCGAGGGGAATGTGTGTGGTCAGGGGCTGGTCTCACGGGGAGTCGCGGAAGGGGGCCGATGGCGAACTAGAATGGTGGGACACGGCAGTGCTCTGGGGCGAGGGGGTGGAAGTTGATTGATTTTTTTGTTTCCGGGCGCGTCAACTGCTTTGGTCATTAGCCCCGTTAGTGTAGTGGATGTTTTTTCTCGGGAGATGGCGGTGATCTTCCCCCCTCTGGATGGCGAGATATGGCACCGACCTACCGTCGGCTAGTGGGGTTTCCCCCTAACCAGGACTCTCCCACCAGCGGGTCACCGCCCCAGCCGGGACAAGCTCTAAGCTCTCGACCGGTCTCCCGGAATATGTGGTAGTGTAGTGCATGTTAGTGTAAGTGTGGGTGTAAGGGGGAGAGGATAGGACAATTCCTTGTCCTATCCTCTCCCCCTATCAGGAAGGAAACATCGCGCGCGGTCCGTGGCCCGTTTGGTAGGGTACTGCTCCGGCATTCGCCTGGTGTTGATTAAAGAAAACACGGAAAACTACCGATCAGAGCAGCCGGCCGCTAGAATTCTCCTCCACACAGCGACTGAATTCGACCTAGCTGCAAAGCTAGTGTCGAAAATCCTGCCGCCATCAGGGCTCGAACCTAGGACCTCCCGGTCAGAGACGCTGCAGTGACATCAGTTGATGCACTGAGCTACCGCTCCCGGTAAGTGGTGGAAGTGAAATGCGGAGAATCAAAAGGAACGGGTGGAAATAAATGGGATGAATGTGGAATGGACAGAGAAGAACACGGCAATAAGAAACGGGGCGGGGAGATACAGGAGGGGAGAAGAGAATGGGGGGAAGGGAACCGGTCTAGACGAAGAAGGGCGGGTCGTGAGGCGACAAGAGGCGGGACAAGATGGCGAAGGGAAAGCGAGGTGGGAAGAAGGCGAAGAGAGATGGAAGTGGAGAGGTTCGGGAGCGGCCATTAGGGAGGGAAAGTCGGGGGGGGGGAGGGAGGAAGGAGCGAGGAGATGAGCCGATCTTAAAGAAAGTAGGGGGCGGTGGGTGTCGGTGGAGATGGGATGAGGACGGCTGCGAGACGTGAGGGGGGAGAGGGGGAAGGGGGGTGGGAAGAGGAAGACAAGGGCGCAGGTGAGGACAACGTTGAGGGCTAGGTCGAGTGTCGCCTCGAGGTGGGGCGGGGCGGGCAAGGCCAAGCAAGCTGGTTTAAAGGGCCGGGCAGATCGAGTGACAAGAGGGCGTGGAGGAGGTGACGTGGCGGGAAGGGTCGCGCGGGGATAGATAGGACGGGGGGGAGAGAAAGACGTTGGTTGGCGGGCAATATGGTCTGCTTGGCAGGGCGGGTGAGACGAGGCATGGCAAGCCGGGTCAATCTGGCGGGCGGGCGGAGCGAAACGGGTCGTGGGGTCGGTTGGTAGCTGGACAAGGGGGAGAAGGTCCAGGCGGAATGGGGCTGCGGATGTGTCACGATTCAAAGAACGCAGAAGGACGGAGGTACAGGATCGGTCGCCGCTGCAATTGAACAAGAGAGGTCCTGTGTTCTTACACCCAGCGTATTCACGAGATTACGATCAGTGCACAAGTCCGTACTATTGACGTTCTGATGTCGTAGGGGTTGAAATGTGCTCTTGCGGATGCGTGGTTTGCAGATCCAAATATTGTGTACTATTTGTTTTCACTGTATAGCAGTGTGCTGGAAGAAAAAAATGGAATGAGTGCAAGGGTTCACAAATGATCTCAGCGCAGGAGGTTATTATTACAGATTTATCTTTCATTGAATTCAAGTGAATGAGTCAATCAATAAAACAATCAGCCACGAAGAAATTCGTTTGCGCTAATATTTAATTTTAGAGCTTATAGAAACTACCGCCGAGATGTATTGAACCATACCCAAGAACATTTTTTCCAGTTAACAATACCAGCAATTGTTATACATTTTCACTCCAATGTTGAAATTCACAAGAAGTTATATAGCCTTATAATAATTCATTTCTAATTTACATTTACTCCAAATGTTAACAAATTTAACAGTTGTTATTTTTCTCTAAAATCAATATTTTCAACCCATAGATATCGTTGTAGTAATGTCTTTTCACATGGCTCAGACCTAGGGATTACAAGCTTTCTTTTACTTCTACTCTATGCATACACATATACGATAGGGCGATTGTAGGGACCCACTAGGATAGATCTCACATTTAAAAAATATATAAGTAGATAAGCAAATGGTAAAGGGCTCCCTAGAACGAGGACAGGTAGTATCCTATTTGGGCGCCTCAGTCGGATTTGTGCGAACAAATCAAGGTCTAAGTGGAAGGGTAGAAGTACTTGGCGTGAATAGCTGTGGCGCGGATTGCATGCAATTGAAATTGTTTTCAGCCCGACCGCAACCCGATTCAGATTCTCTGCCCCACACAAGTTCATTAAAATTCGGGATCGATTCGTTTCAGGTTGCCCTTAAATCCCGGAACTCAACAGCGTTCCTCTACGTGCAAATACGAGAAAGCGGGTAATCCCTTGCTCATGTGCCTTCGGACGGTGTCTAAGTCGCTGCTGTACAGCTAATACGAATGTTCTCTTTCAAAGTACGTAAAGCTGGGGCTTACCTTGCACATAAAAACGTTTACACATTAAAAATATTGCAGCAAAAATTAAAAATAACAAAATAATAAAAATAAATTTATTTCAAACATTTCGAATTAAGTAGGAATATTGAAAATAACATGACTACTTCACGAAAAATATATGTCACTTTTTTCGTAATTTTGTTTGTGCTCGAATAAAAAGTGTACATTTACAAGTAAAGTATTGTTTCGAATTTCATTAAAATCTGTGACAACTAGAAAAGACCAAAAATCTTTATGTTTAAAACATTAAGAGATATATAAGCATTTTCATTTAAAAATTCTGATATTTCCGCTCAAAGAAATTTCGTGATTTTTTATTTAAATCAAAAGTAATAGACCACTGATGTACAATTTGTTGCTTTTATTAATTGTTATGTAATGTAAAAACTATTTTTTATTTGAATATTATAAACTTAATATAATTAAGGATTATCTGCCATCAATTGTCCATTATTTCATCCTGCTAAACGTAAGCGCACTATTGAAAGCATTCGACAATTCCTCTTAGAGAAAACGTGTGAGCCTAAGATCCATTTTTAAAAAGCTAATAAAGCGAGTTTTCCTGAGTTCGAAAAGTAATTTTAAATCTAAACATTGTAATTATTGAAGTTTGTTCAGGTATATCTAAACGCAATCGTCTGTCATAGATGTTCTTTCAGACCCAATATCAGTGTTTATTCGTACACATGGTTTTTGATTGATTGATTGATTTTTTCGTGTTTCCGGGCGCGTCAACTGCGTCGGTCTTTAGTCCCGTTGGTGTAGTGCATGTTTTTTCTCGGGAGATGGCAGTGATCATTCCCCCGCTGGATGGTGAGATCCGGCACCGACCTACCGTCGCCTAGTGGGGTTTCCCCCTAACCAGGACTCTCCCACCAGCGAGGCACCGCCCCAGCCGGGAAAGCTCTAAGTCCCCGACCGGTCTCCAGGCATGTGTGGTAGTGTAGTGCATGTGTAAGGGGAGAGGATAGAACAAGGAAGGGGAAGGACAGATCGCGCGCGGTCCGTGGCCCGTTTGGTAGGGTACTGCTCCGGCATTCGCCTGGTGTTGATTAAAGAAACCACGGAAAACTACCGATCAGAGCAGCCGGCCGCTAGAGTTCTCCTCCAGACAGCGACTGAATTCGACCTAGCTGAAAAGCCAGTGTCGAAAATCTCAACTCGAACCTAGGACCTCCTGATCAGAGGCACTACAGTAACATCAGTAGATGCACTTAGCGATCGCTCCCGGTCTATTCATCGATTGCAGCAGGGTTTGCGATTGATGTCTAGACAAATATCAATGATATAAACGTTCTGAGGAAAGAAGCAAAAACATTCCCCTTAATTTGGCATTATCACAATCAACCATTCGAAGCGGCGAACGTTAAAGAAACGTCCTATTGCTCGGTGATTGGGGAATGGCAAATTCAATTCTGACAAGGTGCCGGAAAATCATGTGATGTCTTTAGTGTCGGGACTTTGTGGCACCTGTAGGTATTTGATGATTAGGCAATGATCAGAGGCTTTCCTGGTTGCTCTGATACTTTTCAGGAGAATAGTGCAGAAGCAAACTATTCAGCGTGACATGGACACAATCTTTATTCTCAACATCTCTAACGTCTTCACCATCATTAATTCAATTATATTCTATTTAATGATGCTATATTTTACGTGGCCAGACTCAGACAATTCGGTCTGCTTTCCCGTCCATTCATGCAAAGTTTGCTGTGCTCTTCCGCCATTTGGCGGAGAAAGAAAGTATCACTCGGGGGACGAAACAAGAGATTTGAGATTTAGTCCAGAGGCTTCTTTGGGTCTTCATGATATTTGAAATGCAGTAAATCTACAACATGGGACATCGGCTTTACTTTCCCTTCAAAGAAAAGCGTACGAAGGATTTTTTCGCCCTTAACCCATTGCTTCGATCGGGTTTGATCCCGTGAACATGGGTTTGACAGACAGATACGCTAATCGTCTTATCACCGAAGCCGCGTGACATGTTGCCAGTCATCACTACCATCATCATCATCATCATCATCATCATCATGATCATCATCATTGTCGTCATCATTAACGGATTTCCCTCAATCTGAACTGGGACGCCACCGTAGGGACGTCGTTTCGTTTAAACTCATGCCGTCACAACCAGCATTCGCCGACCAAGTGGCCTGTCGGACCGTGCAACTGACGGGGGGGTGCGCTAAGTAAAGAAACCGGCAATGGTTCTAATTGCACTGCCAAAAATACACCGTTCAGATGCGTCAAGGGAACACGACCTGAGAACGCAGCATGTGATCTCTTTCCACTTGAACTCACGGTCCCATCTCCCGCGCACGCGCGCAGCTGCTCTCTTCCGCTGTCTCCGCCCGCACTCCTGGGGTGTCCACACCCTGAAGGAGAGAGCTCCGACGTTACGACTCTGCGTGCCCGGAATCGTCCAGCGCGCCTAGGACGGGACGACAGGGGACGACAGAGGACGACAGGGGCGGTGGTACTCCAGCCAGACCAACCGGAGACTTCACTCCGGCCCTCGCCCACTTCCCGCCCGGCCTTGCCCCGCTCCCCGCGCAACAATCGATACTCGCATTGCGCGAGCGACGCGAAAGACATTTGTGACAAGGGTGAAATATGGCCCCGCAAATGGACCCGCCCCACCGCCCAGCCGCCGAAAGAGCTCATTTTTATCGCGGTCTGCCAAACATGCTAACTGGGTATTGCTTTGCCGTCTTTCGTCTCGAGTGTAGCCGTTCGGCAACATCCGGGTGTATTGCGCGATCGCGCATCTCCGAATGAAATCTCTATAAGTGAGGGTGCGATCTCGAAACAGGCAGAATTCTCCCTTTGGAAGGGTTTTACGATAATGGCCAACCTCAATTTAATTCCGTTGGAAAGTGAAGCTTGAATTTCACACTGTATTTAAACCACTGATTTATAGAGAGCTTTTTTGTTCGAATGCGTTCTGGTTGGACTGCCGTTAATATTTTAACCGAGAGAGTTGGTGAAACAAATCGCTGAAGCACTCAGCCTACGTTCTGCTTTCCGTGATAAATAGTAATTCAACGGAGACACGAGAATAAATGAGGCTCGTTTCATTGCATACTGATACTTCCTTCTAATTCACAACGTATGTTTCCATTTCTTTTAATACAAGCTTAATACAAGCTAACGAATATTATGATTGGGAATTGTTGGAAAATTGAAAATTTTGAGTAGTCTATATTCGAACTTTCAGGTTACTGGTTAATTCCTTTTTAAATTCCATAAACGTTGTTCAAAATCTTTCACACCTGTGGCAGTACGTGCACGACTGTTTGAACAATCTTACATCGATGTAATTTGGTCGATATAAATCTTGTAATGAGGTCATAATATTACAACTCCTAGAAATAGCTTTTTCAATACGTCCTTTTTATATTGACCAAAATACATGAGTAAATATATTTGTGTGTTGTATATTGTACAGGTAACTGCTAAATTTCACAGTACATCCTGCAAATAATCCTCCCAGGAAGATCCTCTCATATATTAATCTGACGCCCCTGCGAGTCCGCAACCCGCGGCACAGACGCGGACGGCGGAAAGCCTATCTCGAGCGTCGGAGGCGCTGATGCCATCGGGGATGAAGTCGTCGGCGAAATCGAAGTCGTATTAGCCGCTAAGTGAGCGATAATTGATCGAATCTTCCGACGAGTCGAAAAGAAATCCCTTGAAATCATTACTGGCGAAGATTCGCCGCTGGAAGGCGGGGCCGCCGGCCTGCGAATCAAAGAGCAGCGTCGCTCTGCCCCGCCTATCTCCGCTCCATCCCCTGGCGCCCCCCACGCCGACTCACTCCGACTCGTTAATCACTGCCGCCCAGAGGGCCGCCACTGCAAAGGTCGTGCCGCGGGGGAGAGACGGAAGGAAGTCGATGGAGTGGGGGGCTAGGGAAGAAGGGTATGACTGATGGAGAGGAATGGGAAAGTTATCAGTAAGAGGATGGGAGGGTTCGGTGCAGTGAGTGGGGATAGTGGGTTGGAAAAGCGGACTGTGAGGCTCCGGGCGGCGCGTTCCGGTCGAAGTAGGAAGCAGCGGGATGGAGTGTAATGGGTTGTAATGGGAGGAGGTGGATGCAGCGGGAGGATACGATTGATTGATTGATTGATATTTTCGTGTTACCGGGCGCTTCCACTGCTTTGGTCATTAGTCCCGTTAGAGTGGTGCATGTTTTTTTGCGGGAGATGCCGGTGATCTTCTCCCGCTGGATGGCGAGATCCGGCGCCGACCTACCGTCGGCTAGTGGGGTTTCCTCCAACCAGGGCTCTCCCACCAACGGGACACCGCCCCAACCGTGATAAGCTCTAAGCTCCCGACCGATCGCTCGGAATATGTGGTAGTGTAGTGCATGTTAGTGTAAGTGTGTGTGTAAGGGGAGATGATAGGACAAGGAAGAGGAAGGACAGATCGCACGCGGTCCGTGGCCCGTTTGTTAGGGTACTGCTCCGGCATTCGCCTGGTGTTCATCGAAGAAACCACAGAAAACTACCAATCAGAGCAGTCGGCCGCTGGAATTGTCCTCTAGACATCGAACCGAATTCAACCTAGTGTCGAAAATCCTGCCCCCTCCCGGCCTGAGGCACTTCCGTGTCATCAATTGATGCCCTGAGCCATCCGATCCGGTAAGAAGGGCGAGGAAGAGCGAGTGCGGGAGGACAAATCACGGTTGGGGCGCTGCAGGGAGGGAGTGGGAGCGTTTGGGAGGAGCGGAACTGAACCCGACGGAGCAGGTTGCGACAGAGCGGAGCGGAGCGGTGCGTGGCGAGGAGGAAAGCAGGGGAGGGGAGTGCGACGACTCCCTTGGGGAAGGGCCCCCCTCCCCCCCGTTCCCCGTCAGAGTTAAGGAATGCAGATGGAGTTAGCGGCGGACTCGGCGTGGGACAGCAAGGCACCAAACAATGAACTGGTTTCAGGTCGCAGTCTGTGGTCTCCTTCGAATGGTTTCGGATCTCGGTCGCTTTTCAAACGCTTTTTACAGGCGACTGCTTTGTTGTTTATATTCCGAGTAAAACATGGTGGCCTTTCAAGGTCACGAGCTGCAAGGAGAGGGGGACAATGCCATGCAATCGAGAGCTTCGTTACGACTTACATTTTTGGTACTGAAGCTCCCAATTAGATGACTGCGTCCCCGTCTCTTTCCAGCTCCTGACCTTGATCGAACACTACATTTTAAACGGAGTATAACGTTCACGTATGTAATGTTCGGTTTTACAATTTCGTCGATAATTAATATTATTATGTAATTTGGAATTTTCAGTCAGATATTTCCCAACCGTATTAACGGCACATCCGCCGCTGCAGGCAAACGCTGGGACCTCTGGGAGTTCTTTAACCACAGCAATAAATTAATAACTTCAATCTATACGATTCAAACAATTATAGCATTCAATGAAATCAAATTGAAATAAATGCATTCTATCTTTAATGGTTATCTGTATGTTGCTCTACATTGAATTAGATTGCCCGAGCAATAAATCGGACAGGAATGTCTCACATCGCATTAATAAAAAAAATTTTTAAAATCTCTTTTGATATGAGCCCAAACTTGTGGTAGTAAATAGGGAATTAAATATGTTTGTATAGTTTTGCATGCAGTTCGCGAAACAAACATAGTTAACAATTGAAATGCTCAAGGGAGACCGAATTCTTTAATTGAAAAGAGATACGCTTTTTGAAGATGAATGTGTTACATGAACTGAACTGTTTTTCACAACAAAGAGAACAATTGGTACTCTTCGTAATTTTTTTCTACTACAGGCGACAAAATATTCTCTTCAGACACTTCGTTTTGTTCATGTAAGACTTTCTTGACACACTTTTTCTGAGAATAATAGCCTAGTTATTGGTGACAGTTGAAATCGACTAATAGAATGGGTGAGATTATTGTTGGAGCGACAGAGCTCTGTGGTTTATTAATTGCTGATCCAAACATCTCCTTAATTTCAATTATAAAAAAGAGAAAAGTAATTGAAAATGAAAATGAAAATAATATCAAAATAGTAATTACAAATGCTGAAAATTAATTAATTGTGCTCCACAGAAATTTGGACACAACACGTGTGACTTCTCTAATTCATTTTAATCCTCCATTCAAAAATAAATTTCAATTACAATTTTAATAAGGGACAGAGAGTTTGTAAAATATAAATCGTGAGTCAATGAAATGTCATTATTTCAACATGAAATTATTCATTAGACACTACTACGAAAAATGTTGCTACTCATGAATTTCAAACCAATTCTGTTGCAGAATGCAGATAAAGCAATTTGGGTAGTATTTCTATAAATATTTTGTTTTTCATTTTTCTTCCTTTTTTCTTTCATCTTAATTTAAAGAATATGAAACGGTGCGCTGTGAGAATGCACTTGATATGGTTAGTTTTGTTTTTTAAAACGTTCAATGTTTCATTATTCTATTTTAATTCAATTTTAATTTTTCATTTCAGTAAAGGGTTTTATTAATATAAATAATATATCTAATATTAAAAATATGAAAAGATATTATGAATAACGCTGCCGTAATGTCGTGTGGATTCTCATTTAGCACGAATTTATTTAGCAATTTGTTTTTGTTTTTTTTACTTGGGTGTCACTTCCTTTCAGTTCCTTACTGCAAATCATTCTTTTGAATACCTTTTTGGTACGGTTTGATCTGTGTTGGAGCTTAGGAGAAATAAAATTGCAAATATACTATATAAAAGCTGTTTCGGATTTTATATAACTTTTAACGATTTTATTTAATAGAATGTGTTGATTATTTTGATAAACATAGGAATGTATAAATGAGTATTTAAATTGTTTCCAAGGTGTTTATATTAATTTTTTCAATCATTGCAACCTATAAACTGAGTACATGAATTTAAAATGATCGCCACGTAATTTTAATATGGAAAGTTATTGAAATATTTTCATTAGTATAACATACTCTCCATAAGAATATAAAAGAGTTAGAAAGTTTTTAATTAATAAGAGTGAAGATCCCAACTTTCGAAAAAAAATGTCAAGTGGAAAATCATGAAACATTGCAATATGATAATGAAAACTTTGAACGATCAATACTTAAATAAAACTCTTAAGATATTTCAATGCATTTGCCAAAAGACTTTGAGAAACTACGTCTGTGCAAAATTGTTGAAGTAGCACAAGCACATATACTATGAAGTATTCTTTTTTCTTTTACTAACTTGTTCCTAAGTTTCTCTTGCTCTCACTTTCGCTCAGAAGGCCATGTTTTGATGCGATCTAGATTCATCAAAACTTGCACATCTGGTTATTCTTCCTCTCATCTGATTTCCCAGTTTCGGGAGATGAACTTGTGGAATTGTCTTGCGCAGAGAGTGTTCATGGCCCGGGGACGTCCCCACCCCAGCCCTCTGTAGTGTTCTCTCTGCCGCACGATGCCAAGAAGTCTCAGGCAGCACTGAAGGGAATTCCAAGAGGCTGGAGATTTGCATTACATGGCATGTGGCTATACACATAACTAATAATGTTTTCTACTTGCAGTCTTTGAAATAATTCCGATAATGATATAAATTGGAAGAGTACTGTAGCATCTACAAGGCTGGAAAATATTTCAATCATTTTATTATTCATAATTAATTTTACATTGTAAATAATAGAATAATAATGCAATATTCACGTCATGTCCAGTCGGAGGCAACGTAATATCTTCAACAACGAGCTAAGGTTCGGGGGTGATGCGTTCTTCATAAACATATTCTCACTTTGATCCTTAGAGTAGCCCTGGCGTTTATCCAATTCTCGGTTTCCATGTGATCCATTCCTCAAGAAATAAAAAGGCTCTGATACACGATGAGAACGCGCATGAGGGTCTAAGGCCCAAACTAGACCATATCACGATCGGAAAAATGTAAACAATTGAGGCACACAGGATAATAATGGCAGATCCCAACCGATATCACATTTTCAATTAGAAGTATGATTGTACAGTCCTGCCATGTACTTAACATATGCTGAAATATCAAATAAATTGGGATACAGCAAATTCCATCTTCAAATATTTGACCGAAGTGAAAATGAACCTGAATGAAAAAAAATCCTTTTTCTAAAAACCAACGTCGGTTGGAATCTGCCATTATTATTCTGTGCGTCTCAACCATTTTCTTATTTTTTAATGTACTTCCCGATACATGAGCAGAATTTGTTTCAGCCAGCCACTAGTATTTAAAAGAATGAAGAACGCCGCGAAGTGTCACCATAGAGAATTACTGAATCAATGATCCTGAAACGTTTTTTTTTTCTATTCGGTCTTCAGATGCACCACGTTTAAATTGAAGATGACAGTACAATATAAACAAAGCCGCATTTTTATAATGATAAAAACCTCATGAATCCTAAACCATTTACGTAAGTTTTGCTGTTCAATCATTCGTGTCACGTAACGTTGTGAGTTTTAGGCATATAAAACAATATTTCTTTTTGATTGTCAATATATGTTTGCAAATAAAAGTATCCAACATTTTTAAGACAATCATTTATTCCAGCAATTGCACAACGTTTCCTAACTAGTTTTGTTACATCATCAGGTGCTACAATAATGGGACACAGAAACTGTTATTGTACATACCAATTAGTGTAATTACTAGTATAGTTTATAAACAACTACAATTGTCTCAAAAGTAAAAGTAAAAATCTATTGAGTAAAATTAGAATTAATTTTAGGTATATAATTTCCGATCTTTTGTTCTTATTTCATAACCATATATACTTTAATATCGTACACGTATACTTTAATGTCGTACACGTTAGTTCCCCGAATTTGCAACCTCATTTTTACAGCTAATAAGTGCTAGTTTATAAATTAATTAACAGGCTTGTGTAAAGTGATAGCGATAGGGAAATATACATCTTTAAGTCGGCAAAATAGACTTTAACAAAATTGGAGCTGAAAAGTACTCCTTCCAACCGAAGAAGAAGACTCGTCCACGGATTTGGCAACTTGGACACTTGGGGCAGATATCGTAATTTTTTCTCTTTTAACGTCCTTCATGCTACTTATTTTACAAATCAAGATAATGATAGAGGTATTCAAGATTGCGAAAAGACGAGAATAATTCTAAATCGAGAAACGTAAGTTCGATGTACCATCGAATCCGAGATATCAACGAATGGGAGATATCGACGTGTGGGAGACATCGAGAAGTAGAAGATATCGGCAAATAAGAGATATTGACGAGTACGAAATATCGACGAGTGGGAAATATCAATTTATAGAAAATATCGACGAGTGACAGATATCGAGGAATTCAAAATATCGTTGTATTTGTGATAAAGACGAGTTCTATAATTCCAAGTTCGCAATTTTGAAGAATTCGAACATTTTAGTTGGAAGACGTTCTTACAAAAAAAAATTATCAGCAATCATAATTACCTATTCATGAAAGATAACAATTACATACGGCCTCTAAGATTGCCCATGGGCAGCGTACTAGCTTCCCTTCCTGTGATCCTTGGCTTGACCCCCGGTCGAGACGAAAATAAATACGTAGTTTTTCTTCAAATACGTCTCAGTTTCTGTGGCTGTGTGAAGAAGAAAAGCTCAGACAGGTGGAGTTTCCTTATTACAGGGGAATACGAGAGTTCGCCGCATGTCTCCTTAACCCCGGCCCCTCAAGCGTGGGAATTAAAGTAGGAACAGGCACGGAGAAACCGTTTGCTAGCCGGCCAAGTCGGACAATGGCCCAAAACGCCAAATACCACGTACGGCTTTCCGCACAGCAGCGAACGCAACCCGAAGCGTCGCGTGGGGCCAGGGGCCGGGAAAGGTTTGCTAGCCGGCCAAGTCGGACAATGGACCCAAAACGCCAAATACCACGTACGGCTTTCCGCACAGCAGCGAACGCAACCCGAGGCGTCGCGTGGGGCCAGGGGTCGTTTTCAGGGAAATTGTTTGCTAGCCGGCCAAGTCGGACAATGGGCTAAAAACGCCAAATACCACGTACGGGCTCTGCGTACAGCAGCGAACGCAACCCGAAGCGTCCCGTGGGGCTAGGGGTCGTTTTCAGGGAAATTGTTTGTAACGACTAAGTCGGACAATGGAACGCCAAATACCACGTACAGGCTTTCCGCACAGCAGCGAACGCAACCCGAGGCGTCGCGTGGGGCCAGGGGTCGTTTTCAGGGAAATTGTTTGTAAGCCGGCCAAGTCGGACAATGGACCCAAAACGCCAAATACCACGTGCAGGCATTCCGTACCGCAGTGAAGGCAATCCGAGGCATCGCGAATGCTGTTCAGGGCCATGCAGGGAAATCGTTCGCTTGTCGGCCAAGTCGGACAATGGACCCAAAACGCCAAATACCACGTGCAGGCATTCCGTACCGCAGTGAAGGCAATCCGAGGCATCGCGAATGCTGTTCAGGGCCATGCAGGGAAATGTTGCTGCGCAAGTCGGACAATGGACCAAAACGCCAAATACCACGTACAGGCTTTCCGCACAGCAGCGAACGCAACCCGAGGCGTCGTGCCAGGGCCAGGGGCGAGACAGGCGCGTGTTCCTTGCGGCTGCGTGCATTGCCGCGCCTTATTGGGCGCCGCGAGAGTATTACGCAGCGGTTGCTATGGCGCTGCTGCGATCAATGTGCGCAACCTCTGCCGCCGACCACACTCTCGCCTAGGACGAGACTGGCCCCCACGGGCAATTGCGAACGAATCCTCGTTGCCGATTTTTCTTCATGTTCTATGTACATGTCGTAAGGTGATGCTAAAACTGGAAGACTTAAAGCACAAAGGATGGAAATGTACTAAATGTAGTATTGAAAAAATGAATTCAAAGATGAGTGAACACAGAAAATACCACAAAAAGGCTCTATCTTACAGACAATTGGAAACGAATGTTACTTTGGAATTTTTCTTCAAGTTCTATAAAGATGTCATATGAAGATGCAAAAATTGAAAGGCTCAAAGCACAAAGGATGCAAATGAACTAAGTGTAGTATTGCAAAAATAGAGTTCAAAGATGAGTGAATGTAGAAAATTCTAGGATGAGATTTGTCAAACGTGGAATTAAAAACGAATTCTTGTTTGAATTTTTGTCTTCAATTCAATGTAGACGTCATATGACGATGCTAAAATTGAAGAACTGGAAGCACAAAGGATGTAAATGCACTATATGTGGTATTGAGGTAATTAAGTTCAAAAGTGAGTTAATTTAGAAAATACTATAGAATGCATTTTTCTTCCACCGCTAGAACTGTTTCAGCAATTTCATTTCACGAAATAACATAGTTTGAAATGTACACTCATATTCTTAACCCAAAACTTGCCACAAAAGCACTTACATCTTTTGGCGTCTGGACCCCTCAATTCAGATTTATTCTTTGATTATTGTGAACAAATATTTCTTAATAATATTTCTGGTGAATAGTGAATAACTTAGTTGGAAGTTGACACTGTAGAGGATAGAAAATTAATTATGAGTGAGAATATTTCCTGGAAGCCGGAGGATAAATGCTATATGAGAAGATTTTTCTCTATGAATATGTATCATTATTTAAACATCTGTTGAAAATCAATATGGACGACCACTGCACATATCCAGCGCCATTGGCGGGAAGGGAGTTCTCCTGTACGCGGTATCCTTCTGTAGAGGGGTCATCCTTCATATCAGCTCTGCCTAATCTGAACGCTTTAACCCATCGTCAGACTGTGAAGTATAGCAACGCGGCAGCTCCACATACATCACTCAGCCCCTGAAAACGTTTTTTCGTACTCCGATCTCGTGCCACGTTGCTCTACTTTTGTATACATGACGTTATGTCGCTTCTACTATTGATATAAAGTTCAAAAATTTACTCACTGCAGGATACTGTCAGAATTCCGTTCCCGCCCGCTGCTCACACTCCTCTAATAGTGCTTCCTTTTGTCACGTCAGATGATAGCACGCGGACTCAGCGGCTTTAAGTTACAGAAATATTCTTATTACTTTTGATCCACCCTATGAATATAACTATGTCATATTCAGTTGTTCTGTCTGCAGGAGGATTCTAGCAACCAGATGCTCTCATAAGTAGTTTTCCGTAGTTTGTCCGATCAACTCACAAGGTAATCACTACAAGACTTGGGAAACCAATCGATAGCTTAGAGATTATCCTTACTGAGGGGGAGCCTTGCTGATACTTAGAGGCGAACCCCGCAAGCGAACATGTTGGTCGACACTGGCCCTCCGCTAAATCCGGACTACAACACCCTCGATATTCATAGAAAAAATGAAGTAGTTAAGGCGGCCAGAAGCATGAAATACTCGCTCATAAAATGCATTTTAACGAAGATGTAAGCCAACGAAAAATTAACTTTAATATTATAATTTTCATTTTATTATACTTGATTACTCAATGAAGCTAGTGTTCGCAGATGATCAAATCAAAATATTGTAATGTCAAGATGGATATTACAACCTTTGAATTGATTAAAAGCTACAAGACTTACTATGGAACTATCTGTTCATAAAGGAAAAGGTTGCGATATTGTGGAAAACAAAATGTAAGATAGAAAATACAAATCGAAAACGAAACAATAGTAATTCAGCGGTAGCAAGAAAGCAAATCAAAACTGTTAGGTATCACAATGACTGATATGAGGGATTGTTGATCATGAAAGAAAGGTCGAAACATTAATTATTTAAAGAGAGCAATTAGATTGTGTCAAAAAAATAATGATAACAATGACTCGCTTTTACAATTTTACAGAGTAATATCTATACTAACTCTCGTATATGCAAGTGAAAGTTGGGTAATGAATGAAACGAGAAGAGTAGGTGCCAAGCGAATGAAATGACATATCTAAGGAAGTGCCTCGATACAGAAACTCACGACATAAAACGAACAGAGCTAAGGAATAAGCATAATACATTACAGATTTCAATGAAATGGCTAAGGAGTTAGAAAAGGGAGAACTATACATCACTCGTAAATAAACTTAGTAAGGCTGCCCTTGCACTCTGGAAACATCATGAAAATCAACACATCATGAAAACTCCTCGATAGGAAGAACATTGAGAAAGTACTTTCAAGATGGAGGAACACAACGGAGCTGCGGTAGACGCATAACTCATGAAATAATGATAATGATGATGATTATAATTGTTGAAAATGTGTTTCCTGATTTTATTTTTTAAATTATCTGTATACAGTTCCTTTAATATTTTAATACAAATTTCATTTGTATTTATTTGTTCAACAAAAAAGCCGAATCTCGACATGAGAGCGTTACCAGTTACAGGAAATTAATTGTCCAACGCTTTTTATCACCAGAAACATCATAAATATTTTGAAATTATTGTAGAGTTGTCTATTGGTATGATTAATATATTAATAATTTTGTAACACGAGTATAATGAATTAGTCTCATCTCTCCTATTAATGCTGCTAGTTATTAAGACAATGAACGTGACAAGGGAACAGAGATCTACGCTAAAATCCCTCACACATTTTCATTTATAGCCTTTGATTTAACTGATATTAATAAGGTACAAATTCAGCATATTCAAGGTGAAATTCCATTTTGGGCGTTTTAGTTTGCTTGTAAATAATTCTATATTTCTCTTTCGCGCATCATTTTATAAATTGAAAACTTCGTAGCCAAAGTTTTCTTTCCTCTTTCGCGTCGTTACATGTTCTAAAAGAAGACGCTACTAGGTGTCTGTGCGACGTTCGACAACAGGCCAATTTGTGCGTGCCGTGTCGCCGAGAAGATACGCGGCGAATTCCCTGTTATCGCGCCTTCCAGACGCCGGCTGTTTGCGCGCGCGGGGCTAAAGGCTTCAGACGAAATGCCTTTAGACCCCCCGAAGCCCTCGCGTTGTAAACCGCCACTGCATTTCGCCCGCGCTTAACGCGGCAGTTTAGTTCCTTGTAACTTCCTCTCGCGGCTCCGCTCTCGACCGCCGTTCCACCCCCACAGACAGCGCCGCCCCCCCCGCCCACCCACTCTGGACTCCTGCCACTTCCCCGCCCCACCAGCCTCGCGCTGCACATTCCTTGCCTGCCGTGCCCATGCCTGGGTCGTGCCCTTGCGCGTGTCATGTCATTGGCCCCGTCGTGCTATTGCCTGCGTTATGTCATTTCCCTGACATGATGTAGCACGAGTTATGCTACTGTCCGAGTTATGCCATTGCGTGCGACCTGCCATTGCCCAAGTTAAGCCATTGCCCCCGTCACCTTGCCATTGCCCCCGTCATGCCATTTTTCGTCATGCCATTCCCCCAAAATCATCCCATTGCCCGCGTCCTGCCATTGCCCAAGTAAAGCCAATCCTCAGTCATTCCATTGCCCCCGTCATGCTGTTCCGCACGTCATGACATTTCCCCAAGTTATGCCATTGTCTGCGTTACACCATTGCCCGCCATATGCCCAGTGTCTCTATGCTCCCGTCGTCTCCTGCCCAACCTTACCACGACTATCCTTATCATCTCAATTTATCCCCCCACAATCATGCTCGCCTAACCACGCAACTACCTACCACAACTTTCCACCCTACCCCCGGCGACGATGTTACGCGGTGACGATGGTGTAGCAGTTAGCGTATCGGACTCCTATACCCAAGTTTGCGGGTTCAAACCCGATCGAAGCCGTGGATTTTTAAGGGCAAAAAAATCCTTCGTACGCCTTCCTTCGGAGGGGAAGTAAAGCCGGCTGTCCCATGTTAGTACATTTACTGCATGTAAAAGATCCTCAAGCCTAAATGATGCCTCTGAGCTAAATTCAAATCGCCTGTTTCGTCGCCCAAGTAATACCTCCTTTCTCCCATGATTGGTGAAAGGAGTGTAACGAAATTTGCGTGGTCAAGAGCAGGCCACATGGCCTGAGTCTCGCCACGTAAAATAAGGCAAATTCAATTCAATTCAATACCCCCCTCTTTACCCTTCTCCCTTCCACTGCCGACCTTCCACAGCTTCACGGCTCGATTGACGCCCACCCCTTGAAGAGCCCACGCACCCTCTCCCCTCCCCGTCCCCCACCCGCAGACCTTGTTTGCGTTTGTTGCCGCGCCGCGTGCGGTGGGTGGAGTGTGCGGCGCCGCGGTGGCGAAAGGGGATGCGAGGGTCTACGAGCGGATGTGGATGAGAAGACGAGTGAGCGAAGTTTATATGAACGTGGAAGAGGATACGAATGAAAATTAACGGAAGGGACGTACTAATTTCGTAGACATATTTTGTTATAAAAGATTTATGAGGTATAAGTTAAATGTGCGTTTTAAAATGCAGCATTCCAAAGTAGAAATAACATTAAATGTTCCGCAAACAATTTCCTCTTTAGGCGGTGCGCGGTTTTTAATTTATTTTCAACCTGTGCGTGATGGGGTAAAGGTCAGAGAAAGATGTGAAAGGGCGGATGTAAATTTGTCGCGGAGGAAGCCACGAAATTCAACCTCAGTTTGCAGGTCTCTGAGTGTACAAAAATTGCAAGAGCAGGTGCGAAGGTCACAGTAAATGTGTCTCCAACTGAACCTTTGGAGACCTGACTCCTATTCTCTATCAGGTCTTGCTTGATAAATTGATTGGTTACTAGTTTGATTGATTGATTCACTTTTTGTGTTTTCGGGCACGTCAACTGCTTTGGTCAATAGTCCCGTTAGTGTAGTGCATGTTTTCCTCCGGAGATGGCAGTGATCTCCCCTGCTGGATGGCGAGATTCGGCGCCGACCTACCGTCGGCTAGCGGGGTTTCCCCCTAACCAGGACTCTCCGACCAGTGGGGCACTGTCCCAGCCGGGACAAGCTCTAAACTCCCCACCGGTCTCCCAGAATATGTGATAGTGTAGTGCATGTTACTGTGTGCGTGTGAGTGTGTGTGTGTGTGTGTGTAAGAGGAGAGGAGAGGACAAGGAAGACGAAGGACAGATTGCGCGCGGTCCGTGACCCGTTTGGTAGGGAACTGCTCGGGCATTCGCCTGGTGTTCATCGGAGAAACCACGGAAAACTACCGATCAGAGCAGCCGGTCGCTAGACTTCACCTCCAGACAGCGACTGAATTCGACCTAGCTGAATAGCTAGTGTCGAAAATCGTGCCGCCGTGGGGAGTGGGAACCTAGGACCTCCCGGTCAGAGGCGCTGCAGTGACAGCAGTTGATGCACTGAGCTACCGCTCCCGGTGATTGGTTACTAGTGATTTCGAGCGCGTCATAGTCTAAAGTCATTACTCCCGTAAGTGTAGTGCATGCTTATTCCTCACGAGGATTGATCTTCCCCCACTGGATGGCGAGATCTGGCGAAGACCTACCGCCATCCGTTAACCGTTTTCCGTCTACCGTTTTCCCTAACAGAGTATTTCCATCGAGCAGGCATCACCCCAGCTGCGACCAGCTTCAAGCTCCAGGCAACGTGCATAAATAAGGGGTAGGATAGGACAAGGAATGGGAAGGAAAGATCGTTTGTCAAGGTACTGCTCCTCCGGTGCCGGATGTTGACCGGAGAAACCACGGAACACTACCGATCACAGCAGCCGGTCTCTAAAATTCTCTTCCAGTCAGCGACTGAACTCGACTCGACCCTAGCTATCTCGCTAGGGTCAAAAATCCTGCCACCGTTGAGACACGGTCAGAAGCACTGTAGTGATATCAACTGATGCTCTGACCCAACTCGTAATGCATCAATATACCGTTTGCGCCAACTCTATATTATTTTTAATAATGGACTAATACTTGAACAATTATTATAAACAAGGATGTATTAAAATTAATTTACTATTTTGATTTTGGGGAAAGCGATTTTTTTAGCTCTCTTCTTCCAAACAGATGTCCCTCGTCTGAATGCTCTTAGGATTCGACGTATTTGCTACAGAAATCTACGTCACCTTCCGAGTACTGAATGATTTTGAGATAATTCATTGATCCACTGTCGTAAGGATTTACGTCATTTTTCACCATTGTTAATTTTGCACACCATATTGACAAGAAAAACACTTGACGAAACACGCGCGATATCGAATATATTCTCCGCTTGTGACAGGACACTGGTTATCGCTCAACAACCACACACACTTTTTAAAACGTATATAACATAATTTAATGATCTAAATTTGAAGGATAAATTGCAATGCGAAAGAAATGTATAGTTTTAATATTTTTATCTTTATAATTTTCAAAATTTCAGCTGTTTTCATGAAAACAGGAACTATACAATTTTTAAATGCACTTTGTGTTATCCGGGCAAAAAATAAAACAAAAATGTCGCCAGTACCTGGATAATTGAATGATAGATTGATGACTTTTTACACAGATAATGAAAATGTCACAGAGGTTTCATATAAAGTACTCCCAATGGATTTACCACGTTTCAGTTCAAAAGCTTCTAAACTGTTAGTGTTAAGCGTGACATCCATCCATTCTACACACACACACAAACACACACACACGCACACACACACGCATGCACACACGCGCACACGCACACGCGCACACGCACACACGCGCACACGCACGCACGCACGCACACACACACGCACGCACACACACACACACAGACACAGTTTCAGACACAGACACAGGTACAGACACAGATACAGACAGACACACACACACACAGACAGAAAAGAGACAGAAGAAAAGAGAGAGAGGTAATAACTCTAATTTCTGACGTATGTGAGAAGTTATAGTTAGAAAACCACATTCATCGCATATTTTACGACCAAAAATTCGAGATTTTATGGAGGTGATTTCAGTAATTTTCTCCATACTGTGGTACCAGTAAGAAAAGTGAAAAGGTTTAATATTAAAGACTTGTATCTGAAAGCATTGGAAGTATTTAAGACATTTTATAAATAACCGGATCCATTTCGGAAATTTTGTCTAGACAAGAAGCATCCACAACTATAATTGTGGCGAAAAATAATTTGGCATGTCTACTTCAAAAAAATTTATTTTACTACGCGTCACCGGACGACTCTCATTTTTCATTCGTAGCTTTACATAGTTAATAATACATACACTGGGATCTCCAAATTTACAAGATCGTGATATAATTAGAAACATGACAAAATGCGGTTTCGAGTAGGAAAAGAAAGTCAAACGAAACATACGGTCTGAGCAACGAAAGCAGACCCATTGTTCAGACCCCTTCAGCGGCGGCTTTCTCAGCAGCCCCCTTCAGCGGCGGTGATGGTGTAACGGTTAGCGTAACGGGCTGTTATACCCAAGTTCGCTGGTGCAAACCCGATCGAAGCCGTGCATTTTAAAGGGCGAAAAACTCCTTCGCACGCCTTCCTTCGGAGTTGACGTAAAGCCGGCTGTCCCGTATAGTAGATTTACTGCATGTAAAAGATCCTAAAGCCTAAATGATGCCACGAAATTTAAACTGCCTGTTTCGTTTCACAAGTAATACCTTCTTTCTCTTCTAGTAGGTGAAAGGAGCTTAACGAAATTTGCGTGGTCAGACGGAAGAGCAGGCCTCATGACCTGATTATCACCACGTAATATAAGTCATTCATTCATTCGTTGCGTATGAGAGATTGCTGAGCGAACAAGAAAGCCAAAGGTGTTGATTTCGCGTGGCCCTAAGAGACCCATTCGCGAAGAAGAAGAATAAGACGAATACATTACATAAAAATAGTAAAGGAAAATAAGTTATTTCACACGAACATTTTTATTCAATTTTTCGTGAGCTTCTAATACTGACATTTTCATTTGTACCAGAATTTACGGCAGCCAGTACGCAGAGGGTTTCTATTCCGACCCGTACTTCTCTTCAATGCGCGAGGCATTCACAATAATTTTGACGCTTATATCTTAAATTCCTCCAGAACCTTTTCTTTGACTACACGTCATTGGACGAGTCTGGCCTTATATTTACAGTTTAAATAATTTATAATACACTATATAGAAATGTTCGTGGAAACCATTTCCTTCACTTGAACATTTTTATGCATTTTTTTCTGTACTCCAGATATTGACATTTTCATTTGTACCAGGATTTACGGCAGCCAGTTTACAGAGGGTTTCTTTTCCGACCCGTTCAATGCGCGAGGCATTCACAATAATTTTGACGCTTATATCTTAAATTCCTCCAGAACATTTTCTTTGACTACACGTCATTGGACGAGTCTGGCCTTATATTCGCAGTTTAAATAATTTATAATACACTATATAGAAATGTTCGTGGAAACCATTTCCTTCACTTGAACATTTTTATGCATTTTTTTCTGTACTCCAGATATTGACATTTTCATTTGTACCAGAATTTACGGCAGTCAGTACACAGAGGGTTTCTTTTCCGAGCGCCACTCTTCTTCCAGACTCGAGGCATTCACAATAATTCTGATACCTACTTCTTAAATTCCTCCGGAAACTTTTCTTTGACCACACGTGACCGGACGAGTTTGGCCTTACATTCGCAACTTTAAATAATTTATAATACACTGTATAAAAATGTTCGTGGAAACCTTGTCTTTCACGTGAACATTTTTTATTCATTTTTTAGTGTACTCCAGATATTGACATTTTCATTTGTACCAGAATTTACGGCAGCCAGTACACAGAGGGTTTCTTTTCCGACCCCTACTTCTCGGTTCCCCCCGCGAGGGCGTGGGTTCGCGTGCGGTGGCGCTCCGTAACATGCGGAATCGAGTGCGTGCTTCCGGAGAGCAGCTTCTTTGTCCCGCCGAGCAGATCGCGCTGCGCGTTTGTCTCCCGGGAGCCGCCTCGCGAGGGCGCTGCGGTCGGCGAAAGTGAAAAAGGAAACGCGAGGCGAACCGTCTAAAGGGTTTCACGGAACGCCGCGCTAGGCCCTGCGAGCGGGCACGTGGTTTGAAATGCAGAAACTATGGGGGAATTGTTTTTTTTTTCAAAACAAGGTGTTAGTGATGACTAATTCCAAATAATTTATCCAGTTTGTCCATTGATTGATTCATTGATTCATTGATTTTTTCGTGCTTCCGGGCGCGTCAACTGTTTGGTCATCAGTCCCGTAAGTGAAGTGCATGTTTATCTTGAGAGATGGCAGTGATCTTTCTCCGTTTCATTGCGAGATCCGGCGCCGACCTACCGTCGGCTAGTGGGGTTTACCCCTAACCAGGACTCTCCCACCTGCAGGGCACCGCCACAGCCGAGACAAGCTCTAAGCTCCCGACCGGTCTCCCAGAATATGTGGTAGTGTAGTGCACGTTAGTGTAAGTGAGTGTGTAAGGGAAGAGGATAGGACAAGGAAGAGGAAGGACAGATCGCGCGCGGTTCGTGGCCCGTTTGGCAGGGTACTGCTCCGGCATTCGCCTGGAGAACCACGGAAAACTACCGATCAGAGCTGCTGACCGCTAGAATTCTCCGGCAGACAGCGACTGAATTCGACTTAGCTGAAAAGCTAGTGTCGAAAATCTTGCCGCCGTCAGGACTCGAACCTCGAACCTCCCGGTCAGAGTTTGTCGATATTAAGTTAAACTTTGCAATGCTGAGATCAATTTTTTATTAACAATGATGTTAATAAAACACTAACACCTTTTCGGTAGGTACAGCAATTCAAATAATCCATGGTCTCCTATTCATCACTATTAACATCACTCCTGTCTCATTTTGCAGGAGAAATAGTCAAATGTAAAGAAAAAGTATTATAGTACTTTGTAATTTTTACAATGAGAATAAAACGCTGCACGATATACTCTTCCTAACATCTAATTACAATTTCCAATTCGTTTTCCAAACTACTCACCTCGTTCGATAATTCTCCCATATCGTACAATATGTTGTCTTGTACGATTAGTTTTTCGAAAATAACTAATATATTGTTGGTTTAAATCGTGATTTAAATATTCTTTTACCACAATGTTTGCATTAATGAAATATCTATTGATGTTCTTACTGTCGATGCTGTTTCTCAATAGAAATCTCACGAACTTCGATTCTACTTTGAATGTGTTCTCGTCGCTCCCTTTCCTAAATACTAGCGACCATATGGTGTAGATTAAGTTTTTATTAGCGTAGAAGCAAGCGAAGGTACTACAAGGGAGATTCTCAGAGGCGTCATTTACACTCGAAATTTTTTTGTATTCGAAAATCTACGCCATGGGACAACCGGCTTCTTTTCCCTCGCGCAGAGAGGGACTGTTAACTGAACTGGGAACTTGTTAACTGAAGGGTATTGGAGTATGTCCGATATTACAATTGATTCCAAGAAAAAATAATATTTTTAATGTATATTATACTTACTACTTTCCAATTGACACATTGTATTTCTTGATACGAACATTTGTCAATGGCAGTATTATTTATAATCATCCATTAATTATTCGGTGGGGTCATAAATTGCAGTTTTATTTTTGTTTGTGCTTAAACGCATGTTATTATACTTCAGTGAAGTGAAAAATATATTTATGAATAAAATAATTCTATTATTACACATTCCATAATAGTCAAAGAGCGCATGAATTAACTATGAGGCGATGCAACGAGGAGAAGTGGAGCTCCGATGTTGAGTTTTCTACACTCAGAAAGAGGACAAGAGAACCCTGAAAGATTCTGTCGGACCGAGTTTGATATACTTTCGGCAATTATTTATAAACCATAAAGATATGAAGAAAATTATGTGTAAAGTTTTTTTGAATTGAAATTTTCTTTGTGTGCGCGTTGACCTGTGATAACCCCACTTGTTACATGTGAAACGCCCGATTACACATTGATCGATACTACCGCAAACCACAGAAACAAATAAATTGGGTTGCGACGTCGTCCCAGCGTGAGAGGCAAATGTGATTATATAACATGCATTAAAATGAATTAAAAACATATTTATTGTACAACTTTAAAACACAGTTCAAACTGAAGGATTGGAAACCATTATAATTTAATTACTAACAATTCAATTAATTTAAAAACTTTTACCATAACTTAACTGTACTCCCACTCTTCAATATTTGAAGTTTAGAGAACATATTCAAAGACCTTTTCATACAATATAGTTTTCGTTCATATTGAACTGAATTGCAAGTTGCAGTTCAGTCTTTACGATTTATTTATGAAATCGTTTCAATGTATTCGATTATTTCCAGTCAAAAACTATATACTGTTTGATTGACCCGCATCTAGCGGCAGTATTGTTCACTAATGGATTTGTTTACTGCGGACATTATCCATCCATTTCAATTTTGTGGTTAGACTATAACTGCGGGAGATGGAACATTGGGGTTGACAGCTACCGAGCACGTGATGCGCGGTTGCCAAACTCACAAGCGCGCTATGTCATCCGCCTTCACTCCAGCAATTCACGGCACCTTAACAACCACGCGACTATACGACCTTAGAAGACTGTGAACTGAGCTCACGCCATCTTGAATGAGTGTCCTGTTTGAAAAGATACGCTTAACCGGAAATCCTACGAGTCGTTTACAATCTTTCAGGGCTTGTTTCATTCGGTTACGAAACCGAGCGCTCCGTCCCACGCTTGTAACCAAAACGTGCACGTGGCCATTCATCGGTAGCGCGAGTCGGCCGATGCTGACGTAACTGACAAGCGATTGGCCCAAAGTGTTCCGTCGCCATGGAAACGTAGAGACGCCGCGTAACTGTCAATACCAAATTCTCATCTCCCGCAGAATAGGTGCGATTTTGCGATACGTAAAATTTGGAGAACTGATGTGGTGGATTCGAGTTTTTGGCTATTCTGATGCGATACTAATACGTGCAAACATGAAATTATTGAATCTCGTTTCTGCAGCCAAAACTATCCATTCAGAGCGAGTTTTTGTGCTCTCACTGAAGCATTCGTAGCGACAACTATTATTGTAGGGACAAAAATAACGGCGTATATTTTGTCTCCTTAATATTAATACAATTTTTAAACAGTATTTACAATATCAAAAATTTAAAATGGATTGATAATTGAAATTGATTGATTGATGATGATTGATGATTTATTAATGTGTGATTGTTAGATAATTGAAATGGATTGATTGATAATGGATAAAATTAATTTATTGTACGATTGATAATATAACGACAAATGTATTACTTAAAAATCACAAATCCAGGACGCTCGTAAACCCGTAAATCAATTCGGACTGCAATTCATTTGTGTATCGGCAGTCACCCCTGTATGCACATGAGTTCGGCAAATTCTATTCAACGAGCATTCATGTACCTGCAGAAAACCTGTTCTTATAGGTTGTTTAAAAATCAGTGGCAATGTCATATTTCCGTTTTATGAAATGTACCGTTGTATGTTCATTGGCATAAAGTAATAACATTTCGTTCACCATATGTAACATAGACGTTTGTAAAATTTATTCTGTGATATTCTGTATATTTCAAACAATATAAAATGAAAGATGCGGGATCGCTAACAAAGCGCCACGACCCGAGCAAAATCGTGTTTTGCAAAGTAAGCAAACTGTACTTGCAATACCACAAGCAAAGTAGTGTTATACAAATTTCATACAATGATTTTGTTAAAAAAATAATTTCTTCATGCAACTTGGTACAGAAAATTTATCATGCAGACACTACACGCCATTGTGTGTCTTTTTTGACTACATATTGGAAGGAAGTATGTAAATAGGGTTTTACGGAAATAAGAGTATGGTCGAGTTAAGTTCGAGTCGAGTTAAGAAAAAGTTAAGGTCGAGAAAGAAAAGTTCGAGTGCAAAAAACCGGCTAATTCTGCCAAACAGTGGTCATACACTGAATTCTGCTGCATCAGACAGCAGTCTTAATACGTTTAGGCGATAAGTAATGGAATCGAACAGATTAAAAATGTTTGCGGAGAGTTAAAATTAATATGAGGTATGTTTGAGGCACAAGAGATATGTTCGTAAAAAAAGCTTCACATTGCATTAGTAAGGTTAGATTCGTATTTGACATAAACTATGAGCCATTTATTCGTAATTTATTTCTAATGAAATATCCATTGTTTCGAGAGATCAAATGACCATTATTTGGAAAAAATGAATCAGAGATCTCGCACAGGGCTTCTCATACGTTAAATAAAACAAACTTAACTCTACTTTCACGTTGAATGGTTCAGATCGGACGAATCAATTATGTTCATTTGAAACAGTTCTGCCGACTCGAAAGTTCGACTGTGTTCGGGCCCAATACAACTAAGCTTGCACACTAGTGAGCGTTTGAAATACTCGGTCGTAAACGGGCGTGTTCTCTTGAACGCGAATTCGGCCGAACACAGACATTCCGCGTATCCTAACGCGTAGCCGAAGTTATTGCATTGTTGGCGCTTTCCGTTCACACTGAGCCACTGTGCAACGGCATGCCAGTAGTGGAGGGGGGAGGGAAAGCATGGGGGGGCAGGGGATGGGAGGGCGCCACGTGTCGTGGGTGAGGGTGGAGGGGGTGGTGGGGTGGGGGTGGAGGGGTGGAGGGGTGGAGGAGTGGAGGGGGTGGATGGTGCGGTGACCGCGAAGAGACCGCATGTGCGGGCTCAACAGCAAAGGTGAAGAATGGATGTGTAATGAAAGGCTTCGGATGTAAAATGCTATTTCCCTTTGGGATGTTTGGAAGCGCAAGTTTGTTTGATTAATTTCACGTTTTATCGGTGCATTATCCGTTCTTCACATAATTTTAAAACAGTTTGATAAAGAAGATATGGAAAATAGGTCTCCGAAATAAGTATATAAAACAGAGAAAAAATCATTCTCATTTATAAAATGTACAAGAATGTGTTTGCTGTTAACAGGCAAAACTATAAGACACAACACCACAAATCATTATTATTCTCTAAACGTTTATGTTACACTTTGTATTTCTCGCAAAAGATGAAACTTTCACTATCTTTCGCCGTGATATATTTATTTTTAGAAGCAACGTACCTTTCAATCAGAAATCAGCTACCAATTGTTCAATGTGTGTTCTGAAAGTGTCTGCTACATGGTCAGGAAGTCCTTTAATCCTGAAAATAAAGACAGCATGACGATTGCATTGCAGAGAATGAAATTAAAACATTAATGACCATACTTAATCCTACCACTTGTTTAAGGAGACTCTAAACTTGCTTGTAAAGATGAGAGAGAAGAAGAGTAAGAGCATATGTTCCTCGCGTGGATTTTAGCCCGATGTTTTAAGTGCAGCTGTGGAATCAGCTTAGAACTCATCCGAAAGACCACCTACGCAACCTTTCTACAGTTTATTTTGTTAGTTAATGCCTTATTTTACGTGCCGACTCGGGCCATAAGAATTTGAATGTAGCTCAGAGACTTCTTTTAGGTTTGAGGATCTTTTACATGTACCCGTGTATATCTACTACATGGGACAGCCGGCTTTACTTCCCATCCGAAGGAAGACGTACGAAAAATTTTTGCCCTTAAAAATCCACGACTTCGATTGGGTTTGAACCCGAAAATTAGGGTTCAGCTGTCCGGAACGCTAACACTTATACCACCAGCACAGTTGTACCCACAGCAGACATTGTGTAGAATTTCAGTGGGACATCTCCACAGTAATTTCCCTCATGTCGAAAATACATCACTGTCAGGGTTCGAGTATAGAACTTCCTACTCAGACGGGAACTAGAACCAACATATGTGAACGCAATAGAGTATCGATTAACAACATCAGCACAACATGATGAATCGCCATCGTTTAACATTGCTTGACTAGACATTGCGTGTGATTATTCTACGCTACATGCATTCGTGTAGCTGCTGGCCCAGTAATTGTCATGCCATGTACAAGAAACTGGGGCACTTGAAGAGAAAATTAATAATAATAATAATAATTATAATAATAATAATAATAGTAATAATAATAATAATAATAATAATAATAATAATAATAATAATGGACGACTTAAAATTATTTGCAAAAGACAGGAATGAGTTAAGCAGACTGTTGGAGATCACATCACAATTCAGCAAAGACATACACATGACTTTTGGAACAGACAAGTGTGCCACACTTAATGTTAAAGGAGGAAAAGTCGAATCCTCAATCACACTAAACACTTTTGCAGAGCTTAGTCCAATAGAACAATTACAGCCACATGACAGTTACAAGTATTTAGGTTTCAACCAAAATATAATGATTAATCACAGAGACAGCAAGCAGCAGCTAGAAAATATGTTTAGACTCCGTCTTCGGAAAATCCTAGAAACAGAGCTGATTTCAAAGAATAAAGTAAAAGCTATAAATTCCTGGAGCATCCCTGTGCTGACTTATTCCTTTGGAATAGTCAGTTGGTCACAAACGGATCTTGATAACCTAAATAGAACGGTACGCACTATGCTCACTAAGTTCAGAATGCATCACCCTAAATCAGCAATAGAACGCCTCTACATTCCTAGGAAAACTGGTGGTCGTGGTCTACTTGATCTGAAAGCATTATGTAACCGCCAGGTAACAAGACTAAAAAACTACTTCAACTCCCAATCCGAACTGTCGCCTCTACATAAAGCAGTAGTAGTATGTGACAAAGGCTATACTCCCTTAAATCTGAGCAACAATGCAGACTAACCTGATATCACGTCAGTCAAAGAAAGATTACAGGTCCAAACCTCTCCATGGTAGATTTCCCCATGCTCTAGAAAATGCCGACTACGACGCCTCAGTGCGATGGCTCAGAGATGGGGCTCTATTTGGAGAGACTGAGGGTTTCATTCAAGCAATTCAGGACCAAGTTATTTCAACAAATAACTACAAAAGATTTATTGAAAAACTAGAAGTTAATGACGAATGCAGAGTATGTCATCGATCATCAGAGACAATAGACCATCTCATCACTGGGTGCACAAACCTCGCCAACACGGAGTACCTATATCGGCACAACCTAACTGCAAATATTGTACACCAAGCACTGGCAACCAAACACGCTCTACTGGCAGATGAGTAAATCATCCCTCATTATAAATACAAAGCCAAATCCGTCATAGAAAGTAAACAGTTCAAAATGTATTACGACCTTCCAATACATACTGATAAAACGATCCCGGTAAATAAACCAGACATTCTACTACATAACATACAGGAAAAGAAAGCATTCATTATTGATGTTACACACCCTGCAGATCACAACATCAATAAGGCAGAAACAGAAAAAATCTCAAAATACATTCCCCTATCAATAGAATATAAAGAAATATACAAACTTGAGTCTGTTGAAATTATACCAATTGTAATAACAGCTACAGGTCTGATTAACAAAAATCTAAAGAATTATTTAGAAAAAATAGGTCTTCATCCTCATAAAATTATTCCAAAAGCTCAAAAGTCAGTCATTCTTGAAACCTGCCGGATTGTTCGCACAGTCCTCAATATGCAAAGCTAGGAATGTGGTATGCCTAGAGGCCCCTCAAACCATGAACCCCGGGTGAGAAACCCCCGAGAAAAAAATGAAATAATAATAATAATAATAATAATAATAATAATAATAATAATAATAGGATAGGAAAAATGAGAGATTGATTGATTTATCGATTGGTGATTCCAGTCGTCAGCTGCTAAGGTAATTAGCACCGTAACTGAAGTGCATGTTTTCATTGCGGAGTGGATCGGTGCTCCCTTGTCATTGCCTGTCGAGATCCGGCGCCAACCTACGTCGACTTACGGGGATTTTCCCCAACCAGTGAGGTATATCCCACTTGCGGGGGACAGCCCCAACCGCAACAAGCTCTAAGCTCCCGACCAGTCTTCCGACATATGTGGAGCATGTTAGCGTAGTGCATGTTAGTGTAAGTGTGTGTGTAAGGGTAGAGGACAAGACAAGTAAGAGGAAGGAAAGATCGCGCACAGACTGTGCCCCGTTTGTTAGGTTCTGTTCCAGCATTCACCTGGTGTTGATCGGGGAAATCAAGGAAAACTAGAGATCAGAGCTGCCGGTCGCCAGAATTTTCCTCCAGGCAGTGGCTGGCGTTAAACGGCCGCTGTCGGGCGTTAAACTGTGTTGAAACACAGCTGTGTAGTTAGTGTCGAAAGTCCTGCCACTGTGGGCAGAGTAACCCTAGAACCTCTCGGTCAGAGGTTCTGCAATAACATCAGTTGATGCCCTGAGCCACCTTAGGCGGTCAAGTGCAGAGGATAGGGCGGGGGGAGAGGGCGGTCGCCAGGTGTGTGGAGGGCGAGTGGAGTCGGAGTGGTTAAAGCCCCAGCGCTGGGCGAGGGCCGTGGTTAGCGAGGTTAGAAACGTACTCGAACCGAAATGGCATGGAGAGCTGGTGGTGGAGAGGTGCAGTCGACCGACGGAGGCGATGGTAGCGGCGTGTGCTAAGGAGAGGCGGATCAAAAATGGAAGCAGGATTCAGCAAGGGATGCGGGAACGAGGTGAGGGAAGGAGGAGTGGGACAGGTGTGGCAAGGATGGACAGTGGAGGCGAACGGAGCGGTAGTTGAGTGGGAATGAAAAGAGGGCAGTGGTGTGGGGTCGGAGGATGGTGATGCGATGGGGGAGAGGAACCAGTTGCGGGGGGAAAAAAGGGCCAAGGAAGAGGGGGAATGGAGTGGGGGGGGGGGAGGGAAGAGGGGGGGATGAGAAGGGCGAGGGACTCTGCACCGGACAGAAAAGAAGGGGCGGGGTGAGGAAATGGGAGAGAGAGGGTCGATGAGGGGCGGGGTGAGGAAGGGAGAAAGAGGGGCAAGGAGAGGCGGGGTGAGGAAGGGAGAGAGGGACAATGAGGGGCGGGCTGAGAAAGGGAGAGGGAAGGAAAGGAGGGGCGGGGTGAGGAAGGGGAGAGGGGGCAAGGAGGGGCGGGGTGAGGAAGGGAGAAGGAGGGACAAGGTGGGGCGAGGTGAGAGAGGAAGTGGGAGAGACAAGAAGGGATGGATGAGGAAGGGAGAAGGCGGGACAAGGAGAAGCGCGGCGAGGAAGGGAGAGAGAGGGGGAAGGGAGAGGGGGGGGGGGGATGAGGAAGCGAGGAGGGACAATGGGTGGCGGAATAAGGAAGGGAGAGGGATGGACATGAAGGGGCGGAATGAGGCAAAGAGAGCAAGGGCAGGGCAAGGATCTGTGCGATGCGAGGAGGACGAGTCAAGCAATGGGAAGGAAAGAGGAGCATAGTGTCCAAATGGGGCGGCGAGGCCAGGAGCGGCCACGAGAGAACCGGGAGAGGTGCACGGCTCGTAGACGGAGCCAGTCGCCACCCCCGGAGCGGGAGGGCGGCCGGAGGAGGGGTGGGAGCCGCGAAGGCGTGCGCGAGTGGCCGAGGGCGAGGACAATGTCGCGAAGCCGCCGCCAGCCCTTGAGGGCCCTCGCCCCGCCCCTCCCCCGGCACCGCTCATTACGCTCTGCTTAAGCTGTGGCGCCCGCGGTGGCGAGGGCGGCGGCCGCGCACTGGCCCGCAGCGCTCCTCGCGGGGCGCAAACGAAACCCTCCCACCCACGCACAGCTACTGACGACGCTTCGGTGCCCAGTGGGAAGCCTCTAGCAACGTAGCTAGGTGGAACTGCGCCCGTGTTTGGAGAGAAAGTTTCGGAAAGGTCCATGCTCACTCGAACGCGGAATATATTCCGGGAGCGGGCGCGAGGAGCGATATCCCATTCATGTCTGCGGACCGGGAAATTTATCGCCGCAACGAAGGTTTTTGCGCGGTCCGCCCCAGCGCGCTGTCGAGACGTTGGCTCGGGACACCTTACAAGGCGCGTCCGCCCTGGTGGGGAAGGCTGGAACCAAAGCCACCCGCACCGGCTACGGTGGCTCAGGGCATCCACTAATGTCTCTGCAGCGCCTCTGCGCGCAAGGTCCTACGGTTCGAGTCCCTGAGGTGGCAGGACTTTCGACACTAGCTTTACAGCTTGGTTGAATTCAGTCGCTGTCTGGAGGAGAATTCTAGCGGCCGGCTGCTCTGATCGGTAGTTTCCGGTGTCTCTCCCATCATCAGGTGAATGCCGGAGCAGTATCCTAACAAATGGAGCACGGAACGCGCGCGATGTTTCCTTCCACTTCTCCTATATTCACCTCCTTCCTTACATACACTTGCCTCACAGACCACCGAAATGCTCTACACTACCTCACAAGGGGATCTGTCAGGGCCTTAGAGCTCTTCCCGGCTGGAGCAGTGCATCGCTGGTGAGATATATCTGGCTGGGGAAAACAGCAAACTGACGGGCAGGTCTTCACCGGATCTTGTAATCCTGTGTGGAAAGAGCACCGCCCTTCCCGCGACAAACACAAACACTACTCTTACAGGAATAATGTCTTAGCAGTTATCCTGTAACTTGTCTTAACAGTTCATGGGTCCGGAATTTCTAATCGATCAATCGATCCAGTCGGAATCTTCGAATTTTGATGGCGCAATAGAATTGCACAAACGTTTTGATAACGTATGACCAACTCTGTAACTGTGAAACTAGGAAGTCATCCCACGCGTTATGCCGGTTGTAAGTTATTGCATCGCCTTGATGTGTTATCTTCGGTTCGTTGTTTTGTTGGTGTCTTAGATGTATCTTTATTTTTTGTAGCCGCGTGTCTCCCAGCTATGGGCGATGTGAGTAATTGTCGTTATGTAAATTACAAGTAGCATACTTTCATTTGGTTCTGATTTTTTTTTATCATCCCATTTTATTTACATCCCAGATTTCAAAGATATATGCGGTATCGGTGCATATATGTGGCAACAATATATGCGGCAACGATATTGGCGGATTCGGTGGTATAACGGTCAGCGTACCGGGCTGTTGTACCCGAGTTTGCGGATTCAAACCCGATCGAAGCCGTGGACATTTAAGGGCGAAAAAATCCTTCGTACGCCTTCCTTCGGAGGGGAAGTAAAACTGGCTTTCCTATGTAGTAGATTTACTGCATGTAAAAAATCCTCAAGCCTAAAAGAAGCCTCTGAGCAAAATTGAGATCCAGCTGTTTCGTCGCCCACGATAATACTTCCTTTGTCCGCTAGGTGGAGGAAGGAGCGTAGCGAAATTTGCGGACGAGCGGGTCTGATGGCCCGAATCTCGCCACGTAAAATAAGGCATTAACTTAACTTAACCAAATATTTTCAAAGAAAGTTCTAAAATTATTCAATACTCAGTGAATTTAAAATCTATGGTTAATAAACATCAAAACGACGAACTCAATTGTCATAAATGAGAGACTAAGGGCGACTCGGGTCTAAGGCAAAGACCGGGCGGATTCGAGTTCGCACTAAATGGCAGCAGTAAGTGGGAAGAAAGTTGCTACTAATCTATTAGAAATTTTAATAGATAATAGCGCGCATTTGCTTCGCTTCATGTCAACGACAGTAACTGTGCCTTTTATGATAATATGGATAATAATAATAATAATGATGCTGCTGCTGCTGATGATGATGATGAAGCTTGAGAGATGAGGCCTCATGACATTGTGACTACCGCAAACGCCTTCCACCGCTGGGACCAGAGTTTGATCCCCGACCAAACCGTGCGGAAGTTATGATGAACAAAGCGCACTCAGCAGATTTTCTCGATGTACACCGTTCCCATCTCTTTCCATCATTAATCCATCATTCATCTACCACCCTTGTCGTTATCGTCTGTTCAACTGACCATCATTAACGGTCCAGAATGACCTCAGAGGTTGAGCAGTCCCTCAACTTTAATAACAAATTATTTTTGCCGCCCATGTAACACAGACTGAGACGGAAAACAGGTTTTTGCCCTCACGACTCACGCCCTAGTTCAGAACGCTAATCACAATAGTTTGCGTGTCTCACAGTATGGACAACGGTAGAGTGTTTATGTGGGGTTAATGTTGGCAAGATTACGATTGGGGTGCGGGTTGTGTAATGGTGGGATCAGCCAACCACGCGACAATTACATATTGACATTAACCAAGCATTGTTGAGTAGTCTAAACGACGTATTGCAGCTCAGCATTCTTGACTCTTGCTACCGAAGTTCAATACTTACGTCAATGTGTAAAGTAAATACCTCACAACCTTCTCTGGGATAGTCTTGTGTGTTCAAACATGCGTGAAGCATTTATTTCTCTTGTAAGTCAATTGTTGAAAATGGTGTAAGTTATCCGTCAGTCGTAATTTCACGTTAAATTTGTGTGTAATAGGAAGGGTTAAATTATTTACGGTTGATGAGTTATGGGTTGGTATGTATTTACAATCGTAATGTAAATATAAAATCATAACCCTTCACAAGATAAGTTGTCCATCACCATGTTCACAATAAAAAAATAGATCAAATGATCACAGGATTACAAGATATAACTCTTTTGTAAAAAATAACTTTGACGAGTTTTCAGATTATTTGCCAGGATAAAAGATATGACCATTTAAACAATAGTTCTCATTTTCACTAAACTCTCGAAAGTTTTCGAAAACTGCAAACATTCAAAATATTTTCGGCGTTCTTCTACAACTGTAATATCGAAAACAGACTGGTTTTTTACTCAATGAATTCTGCTCTAAAAAAAGTATTTTTAAAAGCGGATATGTGCAATTCTTTTAAAAATACGAGTAGTTTTTGCGTAATTTGTACTTGAAGTAATGTGATTTTTTTCTCGAAAACAAGTATAATTTCTTGTTTAGTTTTTTCTCGGAGAGTACAAGGAACGCTCAAAAAGTGGATCATAGATGTAATTTACATTAAACTCTTTGAATTTTTAAAGAATTAGAAAAGTTACAAATAATATGCGAAAGTATGTGTTCTAGCAATACTACTTCTTTTGTAGTAGAGGAAATATGAATACTAGAAGTTAAAAGTATAATAAATTATCATTTAGCAGTGACTGTGTTTATTTATATAATCGCATTACTAAAGTTTTTAGACCAGAAGTGTTAATCACATTTGTTAAAATGTCTATTTGAATTATTGGAAGTGTTATTCTCCCTTATGTTGATGCATTCATTAAAAATATTCCAATAACAAGTATTTTATACATAATAATATGTGTATACAAAGCGCACAATAACAACACAATATTTCAAACACAATTTAAGAATGTATACGGTGGTTTACTTAAATTTTGTATATAAAAATATTTGATGGATGAATCATTTTGTGATAGTTAATTTCACATAAGCAGTAGAAGTCACTTGATAACTTTAATAAACTAAAAGAAATTTAATTTCTGCCAACGTTGATATAGCGCGGGAGGTCCTTGTGCACTTCTATTAATTTTGTAGTTCATTTAAAAGCTCGCGGTTCCTTTCGAAGTCACACTTTAAGAAAAAAATGCTACCCAAGTCATTGGAAGATATGTAAAGCCGCAATAAATTTTTAGATTTGTGGAATGTCAAATTCTGAATTAGACCTGCTCCGCAATTTGTAAAATCACTCACTGCTGTTGCAATGTATATATAAAGAGATCAATTTTTCTCAAACGCCAGCCCCCTACACGTCCCTAATACTCGGCAATCAGAGAAATCAACATCAGTGCTGAAAGGAGAATACTAACATTCCTTGCAGTATACGTCTTGTTTGGTGAATCATCACAGAACTAAATCTAGCTATTTAACGTCATTACATTTTGTCCCCCAAGGTTTTCGAATGTAGCACTGTGCAGAATTTCACACTCTGTAACCCTTTTCACCTCTTTGTCCTTCCAGCCATGTCTCTCCCGTCTCAGGCCACTTCCTTGGCTCCTTCGCTGGGGGTGGGCGGCTCTTACAAGGCAATTGTAGCACGTCGCCTTTACACGACCAAAATGAAACCGTCGTTTGAGAGAAGTAGTTGTTAAGGGCCGAGGGTGTCCCGCGATGGGAATCACTGCATTAAAGGGCAGTTCTCTCGAAATCCACTTGGTCTATGTTTCTTGACGTGATCCAAGTGCTGAATGGCCAATGAAAACGCTATTTATGAAACTGGTGGGCCATTAAAAGTAATGATCTTCAGCCAATGAACGGCAGAACGTTTGCATGATGTTAGGTGTCGGCGGAACGTAATGAGTAGGCTCGGATCAGAAATGGACATTTTGTTAGAAAGGTGCACTACTTGGTGACGTTAATTTATACGCAAAGGCGTGAAGGATCGACGGTTGTTTTTTCAGATAATTTTATGTTTCTTCTTGCCCACATAACTTTCACATTAACTTTCATTTAAGTTAAAATCGGGAACCTAAAGATCATTTCATGAGTCCAACGCCACTTGGTTTAAGACCTAGATTTTTATGCAACTGCTAACATACCCATCGAGTTTCTATTGTCACCTCAATTGTTCTGTGACCTTGTACTTTTTTAAATGTATGTTTTCATTTCAATTTGTTTTGATTATAAAAGTTTCATATTTATTCAGTTAAAGCCATATGACATAACTGTAATCGCAACTCTGCATTGAAACGCAATTTGCTCCAAATCAAGTGACACATCTGTTTCTTGTCGTGATCCAAGAGCTGAATGGAAAATGAAACCGCAACTCCCCGGGTAGATTGACGATTCATAATAATTATATTCACGTAATGCACATTGTCAAAATGAGACAGAAATACAAATTAATTGAGATACGTATGTAAAGCAGTATAGAAGAGTATAAATGTTGGAATATGTGAATGGAAATGGAAAATACCCAAATCAAAAACAATATCAAAAGAACTGTGACATCGCAGAAAAAGTATAATCCAAAAATAGAATTAACTTGTGGTGACTGAAAATATGAGAAGGTGGTTCGATCTCAATGACAAACTTATGTTAACCTCAAAATAAAAATATTATTGAACCACATAGGACACTGGTCAGATAGCAAGGTCGCTCTCTGGAGGATAATTGTAGCACTCGGCTGCGCTGATTGCAAGTTTTCCGTAAATTTTCTGATCATTATCAGGCGAATGCCGGAGCAGTACCCTACCAAGCGGGCCACGGACCGCGCCCAACCTTTCCATCCTTACATGCTCTACACTACCTCACATGCCGAGAGACCGGTCGTGAGCTTAGAGCCTGTCCCGGCTGGGGCCGTGCGTCGCTGGTGAGAGATACCTAATGAGCAAAACCCCGGTAGACCACGGTAGATCTGCGCCGGGCCTGGCTATCCAGCGGGACACGATCACCGGCATCTCCCGAGAAAAACATATACTAAACTTACGGGACTAATGGCCTCAGCAGTTGACGCGCCCGGATTCATTAGTAATTAATCAATCAATGAACTACATGGAATTCGGGAAAACTGTCATTATATTTTTGTACAAAATTAAAACTAATCATATTTGAATATGTTTCGTTTCTATACAAAGTTATATAAGTTTTTGTTATAATATTTGGTGTTAGGGAAAAAGTGGTGATGTGTAGCGGGAAAAATTCCGCGGAACAAAACCACACAAAGTATCCAAAACGTAGCTCACACACTACTCATGAATACTAATGAAGTACTCGCGTACATCACAGCACACTCGTAAAAGTTTCTGTTACGTACCACAACACGCTAATGGCACGTTAATAATAAATGGAAAAATTGAATGGGATGTGGCCTTGTTCTTGGAGCCTTGCTGTCGCTAGACGTCAACTGATTAGTAGTCAGACTTGGAAATGAGTCGATAACTGCAGTATGAAAAAAATGGAACAACACAATTCAATGTTTGGAATTTTTAGCCGAAATGAAACAGGTTCATTGTTTACGATATTTTCTCGAATTTAGGAATATGAAACAAAAGCATTGACACACCGGTAGCGGCAGCGCTTCTGACCGGGAGGTTCGAGTCCTGACGGCGGCAAGATTTTTGACATAAGCTTTTCAGCTAGGTCGAATTCAGTCGCTGTCTGGAGGAGAATTCTAGCGGCCGGCTGCTCTGATCGGTAGTTTTCCGTGGTTTCTCCTATCAACACCAGGCGAATGCCGGAGCAGTACCCTACAAAACGGGCCACGGACCGCGCACGATCTGTCCTTCCTCTTCCTTGTCCTATCATCTCCCCTTACACACACACTTACACTAACATGTACTACACTCCCACATATTCCGGGAGATCGGTCCGGAGCTTAGAGCTTGTCCCGGCTGGCGCGGTGCCCCGCTGGTGGCAGAGTCCTGTTTAGGGGGAAACCTCACTAACCGACGGTAGGTCGGCGCCGGATCTCACCATCCAGCGGGGGAAGATCACCGCCATCTCCCGAGAAAAAAAACATGCACTACACTATCAGGACTAATGGCCGAAACAGTTGACGCGCCCGGAAACGTGAAAAAATCAATCAATTAACCATTGACACCTCTCACTTGGCCAGACTCTGCATAGTTCCTCAATAATTTATGCGTATCTTTTTCATGATATATAACTATAAAATTTCTGAACTCCTTCCAAGTTAGTATAGGGAATATATTCGTTACTGTTTTTACAAATCGCAATAATGTCTAAAGAATTGTATGCGATTGTCAAGCCAATAATTCCGGTATATTAAATATAATACAATAATAAGTATAATATTGTTTCTGAATTTGACAATATCCCTCAAGTCAAAAAGTTAGTATTGTGCTAAAATTGGATGTGATTCGGTTACCCTCTGTCGCGACATAATCTAATCGGATCTTTGAATCTAAACCTAAATATACTCCTAGCGTACTAGCGAAACCTACCGTTTTCATAAATAACGAAGGCTTTCCTGTAAGCCGCAGGAAGCTATCTTGTGTTCTAGCATTTCGGACTTGAAACTGCATTAACACTGTCGCATCAATAATCTGCACAGTTTGTCTTCCCGCACCCGTGTTACCAGCACCCAGGCCCTCTGAGTGCCTGGTCTATCGCCTCCTATATTATTTCAGTGGTATATATACCTTTTGCTGCCCTCACTCGCAACCTAACTTTATAAATAGGGTCTATAAAGAAAGAGAATTTCACGGAGACCTGATGGATTGCACTTTGGCTTTGAAAATATGAAGGATTTATTTAAAAAACGTAACTAAATATTCATGTCAAAAGCAACCCGCAACACTCGGTCAGATTTTTGAATCTATGTCGTTAATAACTCCTAACGAAGCGTTTTAGGGTCTTAAAAATAAAAATATTGAGGCGAAAGGCCTCAGTAAACGTTTCTATAAACTTATTCTGCAAGATAAGATCATCTTGAACATTCTATTACATTTTTGCTGGTACGATGTTTCTCAATTCTACTCCACCTGTTCAGAGCCTGTAGAATCAGCAACAGTATGTGAAGCTAAACTAATTACTTGATATTCTACGTGATTGAATTATATAGGTGTACCTCTCTGCTAGGTAATAACATTAAATAAGAATCGTTTTATTGTCGAAGGTGTATTGTATTGTTATCACATACAAGGAGACATATAGAATCAGAGACGGAGGATTGCAGGGTCTTGAAGAAAAACACATATTACAACTTAATATGGAAATGGAAAATAGCGAGAGTTCTTGCACGGGTACACTAGTATGAATATATTCCCCAACTTGGTAAATATATTGTTGATATTCGACAGTATGCCACGTTTTTGTATTTGGTCTCAATAATTCTCAACATTTCTTGTAATGGAATAAATATTGGCAATTAACAATAGTTGGTTAACGAATAATAATTGTGCTAATAATTTCTAACACAAGTGGAAATTAAAAGTAAATCACGCTCTCTCCGGCGTGTTAGTGATGCATAAAATTTGGTTAGATATCAAAGAATAAAAACAATGAAAAACAAATAGGCTGCAAATCTGAGTTTTGCAACCTATTATTATACTATGCATATCGACTGAATTCCCTTACTGCTTTCGGCACAGCTGGCTTCTTGCGTCCGCAAGGCTCAAAAGAAGAGGGTGAGCATCATTATTTATTTGCTATTCTCATGACACGTTTTTGATATTCTTTTTTTTTAAAAAATTGTAGTTTGTATTCCTATGTACCATAATGAACTATACTATTGCATTATTTGTGAAGAAATTACTGCTACAACAGTGTGGAAAATGTTACTCTTTTTTAATGAAGTAGGGAACTATTTCTTAAAAATCAAAGGGTATTAATTTAGTTTATAAAAAACAATTAAATTTTCACGTGGTGAAATTTAATAATGCACCACAAAATCCATAGATGTGTACACTTTTCTTCTACTTAGCGCGCAATGGTAAAATTAATTTAGGAGGCTCGTATTGGCATAGTATTTTGTGACACAAGTGAATCTCCAGTGAGCCACAACAGTGTATTGGGAACCAATATTTAAGAGATTTTTGAACAAAATTACTACAAATGTATATTTTCAAAATATTGGAAAATGTAATAAATGAATATTAACGATCTAAATATTGAATCATTTTTAAAACACTGCTTAAACATGTTAAAAACGAATAAAATAAATACAAAGTATCGTTCACAAAACCATTCTCATTGCATATCACACTCTAGCTATGTTCAGTGAATAAGGTAGGTTGAATAAATTGATACTGAACTGAACTGAAATTGGGGCTCTTAGAATAATAACGACTGATCCAAACTGATGTTCATTTTCAGAAAAACGACTTCTCGTCTTTTCGTTCACGTTCATTCCGAACAACTATCTTTCCGTTCATTTTCATTCCGAACAAACTTTCCGAAATGAAATTTGAGGGTTTCGCCATATCCCAATTCATTTCATATTTCATATTTCATATTTCAGCATATTATATGTATATGGAAGGACTTTACGTCATACTTCTAACAGAAGTTGCGAGGTCGGTTGGGATCTGCCGGTATTTTCCTGAGCACTTCAATTGTGTTCCGACTGTTGCCACAAACACTACCCTTATTAGTGATGGTCTCTTACATTCTTTAAACAGTGAGCGGTAAAGTCAAACGTCCGTTAGGATCACGAACACAAGAAAAGGGAGAACAAAGGGCGTAACTTCCTTCCTCGCCTTCCTTCAGATTTGCGTTTGTTACTCATCACAGACTCTACTTTGCATTGTGTTGTGTACGTACCTGCACGAACTATGTACTCTCACATTGCAGACAAGAGAATTCACTTTGTTTCATGCATTAATGTAGTGCAGGTAGCTGCCTTTCTGTAATGACTTAGCACGTGAGATTCACAGTACGGTAGACATGTTGAATTGATGAATCAAGAGGATTTTGTATAGGGTTTACTGGAAATATCACTATTTACTACTTAATCTAGTACTAATTTTATATCAAGGCGCACTCCGATTGACACAAGTTTTAAAAAATGTATTGTTAAGATACTTGATTGATTTATTTGTAAATGGCTGTAATTAATTCCATGTCCTGAAAAATGACATGACCAAATTGTAAAAATAGCCATTCCACTGTACACAATTCGATTTTTACTTCACGTTACCTGTTATAATAATTAATATAAACATAAATATAATTCAAAAGAAGTTCAATTTTATATTATATCAAAAAGAAGTATTAGAAGTTTTCCGAACATTACTTTCTTTCACTCCCCTAAAGTAATATTTGCTATTTTTTGTATTGGTTCAAAGTTTTTTAATTTATTCTCCTACATTTTTAGCTTATAATGTATATTTTATTTTTAATATTTTCTCAAGGGCATAAAGTATTAATACCGTTTTTCGTAATTATCTGCTCATGCAATTGTGCTGAACAGTGAGCGACATCACGCCCATCATCTGACATTTTCTTTTTTATAAGCAGTGTAGTTGAGAGAAGTTTAATTCGTCAAGCCAGCTTATGAACCAGGAAACAGCGCTGATAAAGTTGCTAATATTACGTGCAACAATAATATACGTGTAATGTGTTTTAATAATATTGTATCAGAAAATATTGAATAAAGAAACTGTATCTATTTTGTTTCATAGTATACGCAGTGCAAATGTGATCAATAATCAATAATTAATACATTTGTTAGGCAAACTTGTGATTAATAAGGAAAATGGCTTAAGGAGCGAATTGGAAATGGCTTAATGGGCTTAAGAAACGACAAACATTTTCAGATTAACGAAAATGTTATAACGAAATTGTATGCTTTTTGTCTTACCGCTCTATTGGAAAAGAAAATATTTTGTGGAGTTCCGTCGCTTATATTAAAGAAATGAGTCGGGGAAATTGCAAGTTCCCGACTGGTGTTACATATGCGTAGTAATGTTATGCTTGTAGATATAGGAGTATGAGAAATGGGAGAGGGGGCAACAAGGATGAGAAATAAAAGATGAAGTTCACGACTCCTTCGTCAGAGAACTTCTCCTTCATTCACTTGAGATTAATCAGAGTAACCACGGAAAACTTTGGCCACTAATGAGGGCCGGCCGTCAGAATTTTCCTGCAGTCAGAGACCGAATTAAATGTATCTATATAACTAGTGTCGACAATTCACCACGATCGGGACTTGAAATCTAGTCGCTACAGCAGCAGCAGCAGCAGCAGCAGCAGCGGGTGTTGTCAATGGGCCAACTCCAGAGAATAATTGAGGTTTAAAACTATGTTATGTTTCCTCTGTATAATTGGGTTAATGTAGCCCCATCTACCTCACTCATTTTGGGGCAAAACATTTACTTTACTTAATGCGTGATCTAATGCAGGTGACGTACCATAATATGACACGGCCTTTATGTATACTTTCTAGGGAATTAGATACATGAAATTGATCACATATTTGAGCCACAAACCATTGCTATTTTCTCATATTTGAAGTATATAAAAAGTACGGTAATTCTCCAAAAAAATATTTGTCGAAATTTTGATGGTAATGCAAGTTTTGAGAAGCCCTGATACGGAGTAAGTGTTTTTTTTTAAGACGACCTTCCATTTGTTTGCAGGAAACACTGGAGCGAAAATAGTTTACAGGATATTCTCCAAAGTAGATACGCTCCAATAAATTTGGACGCAATCCAGGCTCTGTGAATGTAACAAACTTTTAATTTTTGGGAGCATTATTATGAATCTCATAAGATATTTTTAAAATGTTCTCAAAAAACGTACAAAATACTTTTTACATTTTTGCTCGAATATACAAAAGTGTTTTTATAAATATATGGACAAATTGAAGTCCGTGCCTGATGAAGGAAAACATGATATGTAGGGCATTCAATAATTAGAAACAAACTGGTCTGGAGAAAAACAGTTGGTAGGACAAGTTTGCTAATTTTAAGACATTAAGTTGGCATCATTGGGAGGATCCTTGACCATCTGGATGATCAATATAGTTGTGTTCATAACCTCAAAATTAAGTTCAACGATAGCGAATCGATTTGAAAATTCCACATTGGTTGAAACAACGTTCTATGATTCGTTCTTTACTTGCTGAAAAACAGATAAGATATAATCTAATAAAATATAACTAATTAAAGTGTATGGTGAAATTTTATGAACAGCGGAAATTTTTACAAGTGAATAGAACAGTTCAAAAATGGTCGAGACTCAGTGACTGACGAACACGTTCTGGCCTCATGAGCAGGAAAAGTCCTGTTGACTGTACCATGTGGACGTTTTCGGTGTGTTTGTTTGTGATTATCTAGATGAACAGCGTATAATAAACAACCAATACTACTCAGATATTATTTTCAACAAGGTGAAGCTAATCATGAAACAAAAAACCCGTCGTGAATCGCAGAGGAGAGGTGTGATTCTCTAGCAAGAGCATGTCCTCACACTGTTAAACAAAGCTGTGAAACCATAAAAAAATGGGTTGGGAGGTATTGCCTGATACCTCTTACAGCCCCAATTTAGCCACATCTGATTTTCATTTGTTTGGTTCACTGAAGAAGGCATTACGTGAGAAAAACGTCTAAGATAGCAAGATATCAAATAATTTGTGATCAAAGAAATTGGTTCAAACACAAAGATAAAAACGCCTGTGCAACCGGTGTAAAAAGCTGGTAACCTGTTAGGACAAGTGCATAAATGTTGGTGGGGATTATATTAAAAAGTAGGGAAAGTCCTGTATTGTAAAAATAAATAATTTGTTTTACCAGACCAATTTGTCTCTTTATGTGCTTTTGTCTTACCGCTCTATTGGAAAAGAAAATGTTTTGTGGAGTTTCGTCGCTTATATTAAAGAAATGAGTCGAGGAAACTGCAAGTTCCCGACTGGTGTTACATATGCGTAGTAATGTTATGCTTGTATTGATTGATTGATTGGGTTTAAAGGGCGCTTCAACTGCTAAGGTCATTGGCGCCCATGTCAAAGTATTTCTAAAATGTTATGCTTGTTGATATAGGAGCTTAATACATAAATAAAAATCAGGATCTTAATACATAAATGAAATAAAAGTATCTCACTACATTCTTTCCACCTTAGATCTTCTCGTTATTGTTAATGTAATAGATGTTTTATAAATTACATAAATTACTATCCGTTTCTATTTTGACGATTCGTTCTTTTCTATCTAAAGCGCATCTAGGAACTGCTGTGCCTATTACATGGACGTGCCTAATGAAGCCTTAAAAATGCATTGTGCGCTGTGCATAACGCGGTGTTTATGTGCCTGCGCCGCGAGCATTCACTTTGCTTAATGCGTCGTCTAATGCGGGAGGCCTGCCTGCGTAATGGGACATGGCCGGCGGCGTGTACGCGTCAGGAGGCTGCATTCGCAATGCGCCCGCAGCGGGCCGTTCCGCCCCGGCCCGGTTTCGATCGGCGGACCCCGCTCTCGGGCCCCTCCCGGCAGACGACTCGCTCCGCGCTGCCCCTTCCCAAAGATTGAGTCATTCATTAATTATTCCGTTCTTCCGGGGCGCGTCAACTGCTATGGTCATTAGTCCCATAAGTATTGTGTATGCTACGGGAGGTAACCGGTATCTTCCCCGCCAATTCTTGATGGATTGATTTTCTCGTGTTTCCGGGCGCGTCAACTGCTTCAGTCATTAGTCTCGTGAGTGAAGTGCATGTTTTTTCTCGGGAGATGACAGTGATCATCCCCGCTGGATGGCGAGATCCGGCGCCGACCTACCGTCGGCTACTGGGGTTTCCCCCTAACCAGGACTCTCCCACCAGCGGGGCACCGCCCCAGCCGGGACAAGCTCTAAGCTCCCGACCGGTCTTCCGGAATATGTGGTAGTGTAGTGCATGATAGTGTAAGTGTGTGTGTAAGGGGAGAGAAAAAGACAAGGAAGAGGAAGGAAAGATCGCGCGCAGTCAGTGGCCCGATTGGTAAGGTACTGCTCCGGTATTCGCCTGGTATTGACTGGAGAAACCACGGAAAACTACCGATCAGAGTAGCCGGCCGCTAGAATTCTCCTCCAGACAGCGACTGAATTCGACCTAGCTGAAAAGCTAGTGTCGAAAATCCTGCCATAGTAGGAAGTGTAACCTAGGACCTCCCGGTCAGATGTGCTGCAGTGACATCAGTTGATGCACTGAGCTATCGATCCCGGTTGGTATGCACACTACATGAGTTGCTGTCACTAGGAGCGGATAACGAAAGGGGAGGGACGAAAGAGCTTCTTGGAACACACTGGAGGCAATGTGACTCGATCAAAACTATGCGTTTTCTTTAAACGCGAACATGGAAACATTTCTTATCAAGCGAGTATTTTATCAAAAGTTTACGAAACTATTTTTATTATACTAAACATAATTTCTATCTCCATTTCCGGTATTAATAGGTATATTTCCGATGTATAAGACCGTGATATAGACTTAAAATTCAGGAACTGACCAAATATTTAGCTTTTGTATACTCTTTTTATTCTCAACTTTCTTTTTATTTATTTATGAATTGGTTTTTTTTGAAGCGACTAATTTGTTCCTCAAAGTTTAATTCTATCATAATTTTTTTATTGTAATACTATCATTTCATATTATAGTTATAAAATAAAAGTATATAATATATACAAAATGTACAAATATAATTTGCTATTGCATAATTGTTTCACAAATAAATGGAATAAAAATAGAAAATGCATTTCATTAGACCTAAAACCATTTTGGTGGTAAAATGAGATATGAGAAATTTCGACAGTTCGCATGTGCCACTGGGGGTAGAAGATGGAACCTCAAAAATGCGGAACAAAAGCGGTAATGTGGTGAATCTGGCAACGCCGAATGGAAAAGCGATAAGCGCATATTTTATCGAATTATTTGAACTCGAAATGCTCACCATTTTAAAGCACGTGATTTTAGTTTTTGCCACTTACTCCAACAAATTATCGAGTATTTAATTTTTATTTTATTCTACTAATTAGTTTGTGAAAAAGGAGATAAAATGTTTACAAAGATGATCACTTAGAGATATCACATCCCCAATTACCTTTGAAGATCGTTATTACTAAAATACCTGTATTTTATCCCAGAATAAGAGAAAAGATTAGTACGTAAACATTTAATAAAATATTAACGTCCATTAAGCAACAAATCATTTTAAAAATATTTTTCTGTTCAGCTATATTATCATATCAAGTGATTAAACTTTTCAGTGTCACATAGGTTTTTACTAGAGATATCCACTACACTGAATTAATACCCAATTCTGAATTGACCTTTATTTGCCCATACTAATGTGTCTCTAGATCGGAAACCGACAAAGGACGAGGAATACATTGCGTAATTACCTCACGTAATGATAGTTATAGTTATTAACGTCTTTGGGCAAAAATAGGACGAAAAAGGAGTAGCATATAGAGTTTGCAAGCGGAGGCGATAGCAACTAAGGTTTGGAATTAATCATAGTTCAGTCGTTTCACACTTTTCGTAACGCCACGTTCTTATCACATACATTCACAGAAAGATCAAATATCTTTTACTTGAATAGGATCTCTCAGAGACCAGCTTTTGTTACAGCTAGTTTCGACAGTTTTTGACGGATTAATGAAAATCTTAAGGGACATTGACACTTAAATGTGGTATTCGTTCCTATGTTTGTTTGTGTTATGTGCACAGTACAGTATTAATAAAATGAATAAATGAATAATGGTTAACATTCAATTCTCTAATACTGTACGCATGAAATGTATTTTACTGATTATTTACTCATTAAGATTCGGACACTGTTTTCGAAACAAACTCCTTTTTTAATATAATAATATTAATATATATATATATATATATATATATATATATATATATATATATATATATATATATGCAAATATATTGAAAAGTGTCATAAAACTACAAAACATCATTGCTTTTCGTAATTACAATACTACTATAGAGCCTCTGACCATTCTGCCATTCTGTTCGATTCTGTTGCCAAGGAATACGTTCTTGATCGCGAAGTGATCTTCTCAACATTTCCCTGTATATCAAGTGGGTTCCCTCTTGATATACTACATATTTAAATACACGTTTCCAAATAAAGTAAAACTGAAATTTTTTTTCTATTATACCGTTAAAGTGTCGCAATTATTTTCAGCAAGAAATCTAGACATGAATGATTGTAGTTATCAATAAATAAAAATAAATTAAATATTATTGGTTTGTTCGTGTTATAAAATAAAATATAATGATATTTCTTTAATATTTCTTCACAATGGTATGAATTATGAATAGTTAAAACAGCTAGAACAATCAATTATTAACTGTCCTTATTCTAAGAGTCATATACGTTACCGTTAGTGTTAAATAGTATATGAGATTCATTATGATTGAAGAGATTACATAATGATGCTATTGAATTAGTCTCTATGTTGACCAGACCAGATCAGATCAGAATGAGTATGAAACGCATGTGATTCGGTAGTACAATATATTTTGGTATCAAGCGGCTGATTTGTTTGCGTAAATTATTCTTTTTTTTTTTCGAACTACTTTTCTCACTTTGCAGTTCTCTTGTTAATATAAAGGGTTATTGAAATACGGATTACGTTGAAGAATTGTCTGGATGGACAATAATATGGTGGACAAAATGATGAGCTTAATGATATTCGCATTAAGATATTTCGGCGAATAAAAACCAAATGGATTCTTTATTAAATGCGTTTTTTTTTCACAGAATACGACGTTATTTAGTAATAAATTACGCTCAGAGTGTCGATAAAATACATAAAAAGCATATATGAGCTTTAATAAAGTTCAATTATAATGACGGGGAAACTTGTATTGAAAATAACAGTGGACATGTTGAGTTGTATAATGAACAATATACTTGACCAAACATTCAGCGTAAACTAGAAAATGTTACGTAATACGGTACATGAGACAACGAAACAATGAGGTTGATACAGTTTTCCTGTAGAGAGTCAAAATTCTTGCACTTAAATTTAAAAAATAGTTAACCTAGAAATTTGCATGGGCATGAAAATGCTAGAAATATGATTATTAATGCAATTTAAGTTGTCGCATGCAGGAAAGTGCAGAGTTCTGGAGTGCGGGAGTAGAGAGTAGTGTTGTGTCCTCATTTGTGGTAAAATGCAGTGAAAGTCCACTGAACTAAATATATTAAGTCTACTTAAATTAGACCACTAAGTTTGCTCAATTTGCAAAACTTTAATAATTCGAAATTTTGTTGTGATCATTTCTTTAACTTCTTTAAGAACATTAGGGTTTTCCAAACAATATTGCTTGTGAGTGTTTTAATTTAATTGTCGGGATCATCAAAATGATCATTTGTTACAATGTATTTTGTTGTTTTTTTTTCTGATCTTGGAGACACAGGAGTTTAACGTGTACAAATACGCTGAGACGAAAGCTAAGAGTTCGAGTTCTGTGCAAGGGCGGAAGCTTTTTACTATCACCTGTTCCATTGGCAACATCATTCTAACCATAATCATTCAATTCTCATCACCTATCCTTTCTAAACACTCCTATCATTATCTTTATTGCATAATTACATTGTGCAAAGCAATGGCAATCACTTTCTGTGATCATATGGTTCCGAAAATGTAGGGCATAAAGACGACAACTTCTTTCTTCACTCACGCTCGGTAATCGAGTACGGCTTTCGTAATCATTAACAACGTCATATCGCGTACAATGAAATACTGCAAATTAGTTTTTATTCAATTTTTGGAGCATGGAATCTACACAAGAATATGTTAATAATCAATGTATGTATGAATAACCGTATTATCATTTAAATGCGTTCACCTGCCCTACAATGAGACTACAGCGCCCGGCTGTGATGTATTGCCAGAGACTATCAAATTAAATTGATGGACCCCTATTTCGTGAATCAAGTTCAGAATATTAATTCAGAGCGACATGCTTTTCATATAGAAATGCCACGTAGGTGCAGCATTTACTGTTTTAAAACAAGTTTTAAACAGCACATTTACGTGCTTTCGGGATAAATATAAATCATATTCGAAACAAAAATGTTATTGTTATGTGATTTGTAATAGAAGTTGATATTAAATTACTCTTAGAGTGTACCAACGTTAAAAAATTAGACAACTCCAACCTATTAGAAGAAAACACTGCAAAGCAAGAGCAAGTCCAAGAATATGTCGGATGCCCCAATACTTCCGGAACATGCTTTGTCTTATTGCAAGGAAAAAATTAAATACAGTGGACTCCGGTTATAGCCCACTCGGTTATAGTGCGTCTTGCCTTGCCCAGCTGTCGGTGAACAGACCACTGCGTTCCTAAGCTCCACTCAATCGTAGTTCTTGAAACTCTGTGGGAATTGTCTGCGTGCACACTGGGCCCGCTCAGCCCCTACATTGTGATTGCTTTGTGCTGTACTTGGTGACACTGAAGAAGATCGCTGGTAACACTCACCATTCATCGAAATGAAACGACACGCTTTCCTCACCTCAGACGCCAAACCTCGGACGTCAGCCTACGTCACGTCATAGCACCCCAGCACCCACGGGCACTGCCCGTCATACACACACACACACACACACACACACACACACACACACACACACACACACACCTCCTCTTTAATCTCTTGCACACACACACATACACACACCTCTCTTTAATCTCGTACACACACACATACACACACCTCTCTTTAATCTCTTGCACACACACACACACACCTCTCTTTAATCTCTTACACACACACTACACACACCTCTCTTTAATCTCTTGCACACACACACCTCTCTTTAATCTCTTACACACACACACACACACACCTCTCTTTAATCTCACACACAACACACCTCTCTTTAATCTCTTACACACACACACACACACCTCTCTTTAATCTCTTACACACACACACACAAACACCTCTTTAATCTCTTACACACACACACACACACAACCCTCTTTAATATATTTGAAATTTTAATATAATATATTTGAAAATTTTCTATATTTGAAATTTTAATTTAGATTCACCTAGTCAAAAGGAGAGAACAGGAGTCTCAGAATAAATGTTAGAGACTTTGATGGCATGTAGAGGGGTTGAATATGATCGTTATCTCCCAACAATCAAACGGTGGGAAATTTTATATAATAAAGTTATTAATGTGATATTTGCCCCTGCTTGATAGACAACTCATCATACACTGGTGTTTGGTAGGTACCTCTGATTACGTCTTTTCAAGATAAACGTAAAGAACTAACAATTATTCTGAGACACATCTATAAGCGCATTAAAGACGTGTATTTTAGGGTTCTTGTGCAATTACGTTTCCGCTTCCTGTCTTTTGTACATATCTCTGTGTGCAGAAGTATTTCGTAGACCCCTGACCACAAGCTCACAAATAGCCGTACATCTCTGCGTGAAACCCGGTGATGTATCTGATTCTGATCTGCTTCCGTTCTACCACCTCGGTAAAATAGCCTGTAGTGAAGCTGATTCTCTGACACCGATTCTCCAGCCACGCTCAGAAATTTCTTTCGTGGAGATAGCAATTTACGGTACATGTACACATCCAATAGGACCGTACTGTAAAGGAAAACAAACGATGTTTTGTGTTTTTACTTGTCTAGTGCGAATGAGGTGGGTTCTTTATAACTGGCATATAACTGCTTGATAGAAAACTGAACCGTCAAAGCACCAATTTTCACCAAAAAGAATTGAATTTTTAATGCTATTGAAATTAACCCGGGAGTGCTCTCAATAGATATGTGAGATCCCAGCCACGGCAATTTTATGTTCCTGAATTATTGCAATGAATTAGTTGCCTGATATTTCATGTATTTCTTTATTGTACTTTTCTGAGAAAACCTGGCCTTCTATTGTTATCCTTTCACTGAAGCATGTTGAAACTTGATCGCTGCGCTGCGCGATATCTGTGAGATACGTGGGATGCACTGGCGCCAGTGCATTGTCAGCTCCTGGCCTAAGCGGCACGTATCATGGCATTATTTTCATCCGCGTCTATGGAAAGTTGCTATTTAGACAATTTAATAATTTTTCTTATCTAGGATTGACTGTCACAATTTCTTCCTAAAGAAAAAGAAAATGTATAGGACACGTCTGTAGGGAAATGAACAAAAAATGTGAGCCTTGCCAAATGGAAAAAAGACAAAGACTTTCTAAATATTTTTGTGAAAATTGTTCAATATATGATTGTTTATAACATGCTGCAATCATTTGTGGAAATTGTATTTAATATTCTTTAATAAGATCTTTAATGATTTTGGCGTGTACTTTGCCAATTTTTACCTTTCTCTCCGTAAATATTCAGACAAGATTTTTGCACTGTAGGATTCATTAACAATTGCGTTGGGGAACATGTAAAACGTAAATAAAATACATATTTCAGAAAATAGAGTTTCAGATAATTCACATTCCCAAAAAGTTCAGCTTCAGCCCAAAAAAGTTCCATAGAAGTTTGTAATATTTATTTTGAAACATCCTACATAAGTATATTTTTCCCTGTTCACACAATCGCCATCAAGTAATACCGTACATTTCAAATTTTCATTCACGCTATAATTGAATTTTTACGAGTTGTTTTATTGAACCTCTTTGTTTTCTTAGCAGACACGAAGCGTCTGTGAATTACATACGCCACAAATTCATGGAATAAACCACGAAGAGCGACGTTTTAGAGGGCAGTGTATTCAAATTTATTGGATGATTTATTTTTTAACCTACAAAGTATCCTATTGGCGAGAGAGGCGTTCAAAGTGCCTGTAAAAATTTACGACTTGATGCTCGATTTTATCTGTCGTGAAATGGGTATTTGTACGCGTCGCTGCCACTAAGGGATTCCGAGTGGAGTACCCGGGAAGCTCGATGCTACATCCCCGCGCAAGTCAGGGACATAGAGCGGTGCGGAGTTTATATTTCGTGTGCTGCAATACCTGAAGGAAGAAGGGTCTGATACAGAAGATGTATAAAAAAGGTTTGGGTCTGTTGCAGAGCTCCCTCTCCAGGTTGTAAAAATATGATGATTCGCCTTGCTTGCTGTCCGTGTCATGAAATATCTAGCGTGGTTTCCTGGTGTGCAATAAAAATGTTAGGCGTTAAAGGACAGTCTGAAAGCAAACGTCTCACAAAAATATGCGCGTATACACGACACGTGTACACGACATATAAAGGTGTAAGGTTTTACCCGCACCGCAGGAATCCCAGAGAGCATATGAGGATAGTTTGCCGAAGGGCAATATTCCCTGGTTAGTACGATGTACGCGGGAATTACGCTCTGACAAGCTTATTTGATTTTGCGTCAAGTTTGCGTCAACATTTACTGAAAACAACAGCTTTACCAGAACAGTTTTCAAATGTTGCAGCTTGCACGTAAATAGTGATTTAAAGATATTGCAGGTAATAAAAATCAATATTCTCCCCTCTATGTAATATTTTGTTATAAGTTGCCTCACTGCTTGTGCAGCTAAAAGGATACACCTTGCATACACAAATTTCATCACATGAATTGTGAACACGTGTTGATGGGATCAGTCCTATGGGAGCTGTTTAATGTATAATTCATATTTTTCAATTAATTAATTTTATTGAAAGCATAAAACACTGATTAGCGATAGTCAACGTTACAGTATTTGCAATAATGTTCTCGTATGTTTGATCAAGGGCTTTTTTTGTATTTTATATAATGTAAATTCAGAGGAAACAGTCTATTTACCATTTTGTTGTTTATATCCTCCAAAGTTTATTATGATAGTCTCCCTATTGAAACCCCTTTTCATAAATAAAGATAATATGTTTCGCGTTAGGAAAACAAATTTTACGAGTCTTCTCTTTCTCTCTACGTCCAGGGAAAATAATTTATAAAGGTCTCTAGGGTTATCTCGTTATGTTATTAAGCTACAAAATTAATAATTTTATTTCTTGTTTCATGGAATTTACCTGGGAAATCCAGACACCGTTTGGAACCCGTAAGTGTAAAAATGTTTATACGTAACATGGCTCTTACAGAAGCTGTGAATTTTCAAGGGCTAAGCAGTAATTTGTGATATGAGTTGTAACAGGTATTTATGATACGAGTAGTTAAAGTGACTTTATTTTGGGAGTAGGAAATGTTGCGGCACGAGGCCGATAGGCCGAGTAGCACAATCCTACGAGCAAAATAAAATCACTTTTACTCCATGTGTCCTGCATTATATTTTACTCTTTCTATTTATTTTATTTCAAGGATTCAAATTATCTGACGATACGTTAAGGTGAGCAGTAGCTGATGCGGTCAGACGAAAAACTTTTGTTTTCATTGTTGCATTTGCAGTTTTGTCTGAACACTACATTATCATCTCTCGTTTAACACAAGTACTAAATTTTAAATTATTAGCATGCTGTACATGTCCTGGAAGTATTGCTTTTACTAATGAATGACATGAATGCTAAAAATATGAATATTTTTTTTTGGCAAGTAGGAAATGATGTGACAAAAGGCTGACCGGCTGACCAGAGACCGACCAACAAGTGACGCAATCCTTGGCGAAAAATTAATTCACTTTTACCATGTGGATCATACACTATTTTTTAGACAGCTTTACTAACTTTCCTGTTATTTTAATCCAGATAGACAAATATCTTAATTGGGTACCACGTTATATTAAGATCAGTTTTAGAACGTCAGATTAAATTATTTTGTTTTAATTTTTTCAATCCCAGTTTTATATGGTCATTTGAACATCGTCTCACTTTTAGTACTAGTACTTCTGAAAATTGAACTTTTAGCACGCTGTGTATGCTATAAAAGTAGCGGTTTTCTCTAGTAGATGAGAAAAAATAAATTGTAAGCCTTCCTTCAGAAATCAAATAAAACTGCATATTTCCGTAATGGAAGTAATTGGCATGAAAAATAATTATTAACTCTTTCGACCACACCTTTGAGCTACAGCTTCATCACTACATCCATCTGTTTGTAGAGAAGGAAATACCGCACGCAGTCACACAATCACGATAGGTGTAACGAGTATGAGAGATCCATCCAGCCGGAGCCTGCTTCGCAAGACATAAAACCGGTAGCGGTAGCTCAGTGTATCAACTGATGTCACTGCAGCGCCTCTGACCGGGAAGTCCTAGGTTCGAGTCCTGACGGCGGCAGGATTTTCGACACTAGCTCTTCAGCTAGGTCGAATTCAGTCGCCGTCTGGAGGAGAATTCTAGTGGCCGGCTGCTCTAATAGGTAGTTTTCCGTTGTTTCTCCGATCTACACTAGGCGAATGCCGGAGTAGTACCCTACGAAACAGGCCACGGACCTTCCTGTTCCTTGTCTTATCCTCTCCCCTTACACACACAATTATACGAACATGCACTATACTACCACAGATTCCGGGAGACCGGTCGGGAGCTTAGAGCTAGTCTCGGCTGGGGCGGCGCCCCGCTGGTGGGAGAGTCCTGATTAGGGGGAAACCCAACTAGCCGACGGTAGGTCGGCGGCGGATCTCGCCATCCAGCGGGGGAAGATCATCGCCATCTCCCGAGAAAAAAACATGCACTACACCCACGGGACTAATGACCAAAGCAGTTGACGTGCCCGTAAACACGAAAAAATCAATCAATCAAATCAATTGACTTAGCAATGAAGCTAGTGAAAATCCTGCTTGCACCTTCAGGACCCCAACCCTAGCTTCTCAAAGTCAGAGGTACTGCAGTGATAGGAGTTGATGGCCTTGGGCCACCTAAGCCGGACTCTTCGTCGAGTTACTTTCAGAGATGTAGACTACTGGAATGTTCAAAGATTCAACCGTTGACCGGTACAGAGCTGCACCCACATTCTTACGCACGCACAGAGGAAATTGAAGAGGTGGATTCCAGAACTAACTAAGCCAATTTTCGATTTTTTTTTCGTTATGTCGCTTAGAGCATTGTTGACATTGTGCATGAAATTGTCAAAAAAATTTAAAAAACTAGAATCAACTTTTATTGTAAACTAAACTCAGCTATGACACTGGACATGTACATATATTACATACACATACATTCTGGAAATGATGGATCACTGCATATGAATTATGGTAATATTATATAGACGTAATCTACAATAAACGTGAATACAACGTCCTCTCCCCACGCTTTACACAAAACAAAAGAGTCATGTCCCGCGTGGGGTTCGAATCACCACCCATTTCGACTTATCCGCCTCAGGCTTCTATCTCTTGAAGAAGAATCACTTGACCGTACTAACTGTAAACGTGTTGCGGCTATGTAATATGATAATGTGATAAATTCAATGAAGTAGCTAAAATTGATATTCTTATGCATTCGCCATCTTAAGTGTGCTTTGTAAGATTGAATACATGTATCTCAACAAATCTGATACTAATTATTTCCATAGAAAGTAAACAAAGTTACTTTAGACTTTATATCTTTCAACATCACACTCTTTAATGAACTTTCTCAAAATTAAGTAACTGTACAGAATAAATTTACAAACATTATGTTCACAATGTATCAGTTAAAACAATGGTTTAACTTGCCATTCAATATTTATATCCGGAAATTGTGTTTTATTAAAAGCTCATACATTTTTTTATATTTTCTCAATTTTTAAGTCCCTTATTAATCGTTTGGAAATATAACTTTTGTAATAATATAGTCGCGTAAAACCGAATTTTATGTGTAAATTTTCAGTGGAAAACTTCGTGTCGTTTTTCTGACAATACATTATGAGCTGTTTTGAAGAAATGCATTTTTTGAGCTCATGTTCACAATATATTTTGGACATCTTTAGAACTTTCACGAAAAATGATTTGAAACACTCGTATTCACAGATGCAATAATGTATACAAAACGCTAGTAATTTAAATATTAACGGTGTGAGAGAGTTCTAAAAAATACAGCAAACGGCGTTTATATCATTTTATAGTCTATTTAGCATTATTAGTGATTTAGTGTCATTTTGAAAAATCACAAACCTTTAAATGGTGGGATATTAACATGATCGGAATATACTTCCACTCATATACTATTACTTGCAATGTATCATATCTGACATATTTAACAACGTTTACTCAATCTATCGGCTCAGAAATTAATAATTCATGATTTTTCTTTTCTATGAAAGGCATTATTTGAGTTCGTTGGATTTGGAAACCACCTCTTAAATTAACATACAATGTAGGCTTTCACAGTCGGTTTCTACATTTTTTGACATTTTCGGGTTTGTAGACCGTGGTCTAATGGAGACTTGTCATATCACCAACAAAGAGAAGTCTGCCCTAAAGAACTTAAACCGGAATAAGGACATCATCATTATTTCTGCAGACAAAGGTAATGCGACTGTCATTATGGACACTGAAGATTACCAACAGAAAACCACAGACATTTTGAATACCGATAATTACAGGCTTCTTCCTAAAGATCCTACGGCTCTATTTACGCAAGTCCAATGATCTTCTCTAGAAATCCTCTATACCACCTGAGGAACAGAAGATTCTTAAGATTTCTGAGGCGTTACCTCCTAGACTCTCTGGCTTACCAAAGATCCACAAACCGGACACGCCACTACGTCCAATTGTGAGTGCTATTAATTCGCCAACGTACACTTTGCCCAAATACCTCTCTAAACTACTACTTCCCCTCGTTGGAAACACAGAAAGACACATCAAGGATTCCTCTCATTTCATTGAAAAATTTAAAGGACTTCGCTTAAAATACGGCGACCTATTGGTGAGTTTTGATGTCACATCGCTTTTTACCTTGGTTCCAGTGCAGGAGACTTTAAATTTCTTAGCAAAATATTTCCCAGAGGATGACGTCTTACTGTTTAAACACGCACTAGCTACTACTTATTTGCAATGGAACTGTGACTTTTATGAGCAGACGGTCGGCGTAGCTATGGGGAATCCCTTGAGTCCAATTGTGACCAACGTTTACATGGAGTATTTCGAAGACATTGCCTTAAACAGTTCTCCTATGAAACCGACACACTGGTTTCGTTATGTTGATGATACTTTGGTGGTTTGGAGTCACGGTTAACACGTGCGTTCGGATTTTCTGGAACATCTCAAGAATTCACTTTACTATGGAGGTGGAAAAAGATAAACAACTAGCTTTCTTAGATGTTTTGGTCAACAGGAATCTAAACGGCTCTCTTGGACATAAAGTTTACCGGAAACCCACGCACACGGATCGTTATTTACACAAAAACTCAAATCATCATCCCAGTAAAAAAACGCGCTATGATTGAAACTCTTTACGACCGTGCTTAACCCCCTACCCGAAGAATTACCACATCTCGAGAAGGCATTACAAGCCAACGGTTACAAGTCCAGCGAAGTAAGGAGAGCTCTACACCCGAAAGAAGACCGATGAACAAAACCGTACCGTATGCTACACTACACACCCTAACCGACGCTACACTCGGTAGAGTTTTCCTGCCCTATGTGAAGGAAGTAACGGACCGCATAGGGAGACTGTTAACAAGACATAGGGTCAAAACAATCATTAAACCCACCCAACAACTCCGCAATCTATTACGCTCAGTCAAATATCCCCAGGACCGCGTGTCTCTAGCCGGTGTGTACAGAGTTCCTTGCTCTTGCGGTTTCGTATACATAGGTATGACAGGGAGAAGTTTCAATACTCGTATAAAAGAACACAAAACGAACTGCTGGCTATGACATACAGATAAATCAGCAGTCGCCGACCACGCACTGTCGGGACGTGGACACGACATGCGTTTTGAAAGATGTTCTCTCCACCACCACACACTACAAGAGACTCCAAATGGAAGCCATCGAGATTTATAAACACAAAAACAATTTCAACAGAAAAGAAGAAGGTGACAAATTAAACAGTGTATGGTACCCAGCACTCCGGAACACCAAAACTCGGCAGCCAAGCAGAACCACTGACGTGGCCCAATCACGCGCGAGCGCCGCTGACGCGACCCAATCAGACGCGAGCGCCCGAACCTCGCCCTTCACTGCAAATACGGGCACCAGAGCCGCGGGAGCGTGGAAGCGGTTAAGCCGGAAACCGCGTGGGAGGCGCGGAAACGCGCCCCGCCGGGCCTGGGCCGCCCGGTTTCGAGGACGTCACGAAGCCACGGACGCCTGAGTGAAGTCGGCGCCGTGGCGAACAATGCGAGTGTTTGTGTATATAGTGTAGTGCTAGTGAGTGAAGTGCGGTATGAATGTGCGAGTGTATGAGTTTGTATATATATAATAAGCATGAATGAGCGTGTGAATGAACATAAAACAAAAAAGGTCATGAACAATTAAAAGAACGTTTTAACTTTCTCTTTAAATTTTTGTAAATAAAACGAAGAGCCCAAAGAGGCACTGTTTAGTTTTAAGTAGATTAAGATTAAATATAGTTAGTTTTTTCAAGTTACCGCCCTCTCTAGCTCCATAAACCGAAAGGTTGGAGTGCAAAATATATGTATTCCCGAATCTGAATAAATTCCCGCCTCACCAGGGCTACTGGTGAGGGAAAATGAAAAAAAAAAAAAAAAAAAGCGTGGGAAACGTGACGGCGCCACGGACGCCTGAGTGAAGTCGGCGCCGTGGCGAAAAATAAGTGCGTGTACAAAGTGTATATAGAGTAGTGCTAGTGTTGTGAAGTGCGGTATGAATGTGCGAGTGAATGAGTTTGTATATATAGATTAAGCATGAATGAGTGAGTGAATGAACATAAAATAAAAATACAAGAACATAAACAATTTAAAGAACGCATTACTATTCTTCTAACAAATTTCTGTAAATAAAACGAAGAGCCCAAAGTGGCACTCTTTAGTTTTAAGTAGATTAAGATTAGTTTTAGTTAGTTTGTTTAAGTTACCGCCCTATCCAGCTCCAAAAACCGAAAGGTTGGAGCGTAATCATGTATCTCAGAATTGTAATAAATTCCCGCCTCGCCAGGGCTACTGGCGAGGGGAAAATGAAAAAAAATCGGGAGCGTCAGTCAACGCGTTGCTGCCAGGCAGACAACTTCGCCCCCGCCACCGTCACTGAGGATGCCTGCCACAGTTGCAGGCGAAACGTATGGGAACAGTCTCCGTTAGACCACGGCCTACAAACCCGAAAATGACAAATAACATCTCTTACATTATTTATCTACGGAGCCAAACTGTAAAATCGGGAAAGGAACGTGATCAAATTCATGGATGAAAGGAGTTTTTTGAAATCTTCCGCGATAAATGACGTCGATGTAGAACATGGCATAAACAGAAGACAGTAGCATGTAATAGCTTACACAAGATATTCAATGAAAAAGTATTATCACCAGATATTTCAAAATTACCGCGACACTGTGAAATGACGCTGTGTCATATTTACGGTTTGCTGACCTTCGGCCTAATGCAGTGAGGGTTGCACATATAATAAAATAATGAATCAATATAACAGGGCTTCAGCACTCATTTTGAAGTTATAAAATGTCTATATAAAAACAAAAATATATAAAATGAAAACGCAAAGAATAAATAGTATTGAAAAATGAATGTACACGTCCATTATATTCTAAAATAAACTCCAAGTGATATTCTCTTGAGATTGCATGCAACTCGCTGAATTGAAACTAGTTTCATATTTTATAGCCTATTATAATGAAAATGGGTGCTGGAGGAAAGGTTGTATTATAATTTGTATGATGTACTTTCCACCTTTTTCATGGAAAGATTTTCATATTACATCTCGCCTGTAATTCAAAAATCATGTTACGCTTTTGAAGCTTAAAATTACTACATAAACAAGATCTGGAAAAGGGAAACTAGCTTCGAAAATGCTTTCAGTGTTGCAGTACCGGGTTGATTCTCGGTAGCGCCACATAAGTTTTTATCTGTGTATGAAGTTTTTACACAGTATTACACGGGATACGTGCCCGCCTGCGTTTAGGAAAATCGCTATTCAGTGAACTTTCTAGTACCCGGGGTTAGCGTAAAACCTGAAATGCAGTAATAAAGTTTGAAACAACACTTGCAGAGCTATACTCAAGCTCTCTCTTTTGTTCTCTTTTCTACACTTTGAATGAGGACTGCGGAAAAGTAGTTTTGCATTTTCGTTACATGCCATAAATATCACTTATCTTCTTTTAATTTTTCTCTTGAAAGTAATGAATTATCCACTCAAATTTTTATTCTTAGAAGCAGAATAATAGTTGGCAGTGTCATATAAAACTAATTTAACTTCATAATTGTGTTCATTTTCTCTTGATGGATCTGCTACCATGATAACTCATGCCATGCTAAACCATGATAACTCGAATGATATCTCGTGAATGTACTTGCAAAATAAAGCGATGTCAACACGAAATCATACTTTAAGGAAATAGAATTGGACTTCTACTTCATTAGTAAAGCGATTCAGAAAGTTGTTTTGAAGTGAATGAGCGGATCTTTGGGGAAATTAGAAACAATATCGATAGGACCAATATACACACGCACAGGCACCCTTCTAACGGCTCAGATCGTTTGAGATCAACGTTTCACATCATCAAGTTTCAGTTTGTAAAAGATGAATTGTGAAGATTAATTCATGCAACAGAGTGTGCCATGGACTAGGTGGAGAAGAAACAAAGTTAAGGCACTCAACAAACTTGCCTCAAATTAGAGTGTAATAAAAGAAAATTCTTTTATAAAACAAAACTATCAGTAAAAGTGCAAGAACATTAATATTTCTTATCCTAATGTTATGAAGACAGTTTTAACAGTGCAGTAATACGGACTGCTCTGTAGAGTGAGTTGGGGCGGTCCAATCTACAAGAAGGAAACGGTTATGCGAATAAATTTTAAAATTACACTTAAAATTGCTACAATTTGAAATTTGTTGTAATCATCAGAAATAAAATCATATTCCTCTAAACCAGCTTTTAACACAAATTACGTTTTTTTAGATTTACGCCATCACCCACCATTTTCCTACACTATCAAATCCATTTACTACACTAAAAATTGACATATTCCATTTCTTTATAAATTATGTTGATAAAGGAAGACAAACAGTGTAACTAAAGTGACATTTTACGCTTGTGAAGTCAAAGAGTGAGCAGAAATGGAAGAAAAGTGAATTGAGATGGCCTTACACTGATCTTCTTATCATTATTGTGAAATATTTTTTCTCGTCACTGCTGATATTTTTACTATTACCAAATGTGAATACTATTTACAACAAACATCTAATAGTATGAAGAGAATTATTTCCGCTGCTATTACTATTTATATTGTAATTTAAAACGATGCCCTGCTATGCTCATAAATTTTCTCAATAAATTTTCTCTCTCTTAATTTATTAAATTTACTTCCAATTTAATCATGGGTTTGACATACAACATTTTAATCCTCATCTCTTGTAAGTGGACGTGCAATTCTATACAGAATCTCGATTACTGAAAGTTCCATTGATTGAAACCAATTATTAGATTGATGGCAACTAATACAAAATATCAGTCGTTCTCAACAATAAAATATAACATTTAATCTTATATATTACAAATTCTATTGATCTCATGAGAATTACTTTTTCTACGAAGAACATTAAAACACCGTACGGGTTTGAATATAGTTCGTAAGCTTACTACAATATCCTGTAGACGGCTTCTCGCCTGAACAGCAGAATGTTGTCCATGGAATCATTGGTATCCTAATTTTCACATTCTTGCCTATCATCAAAATAAATTAACTATGTTCCGTCATGTCCTCAACCATTTGTTATTAACATATTTTAATATTTACCATAAATACGCAGTCGCGACTTATCTGTCACTTATCACACTTATAAATCAATACGCAGTCGCGACTTATCTATTTTTCGTATAAAACACCTACGCGCGACTATATCTTCGACTACTTACCGAAAAATCCTTCCATTTATAGAGCTTAGGGTAGCTCCCTCGAAACACGGAGACTTTTGATTAAAAATTCCAACCACTACATTAATAAAATCTACAATTACAGTTTAATACTACTATTTAAACAAAACTAATTTATCAGACTAATTATAAATTCCCGCCTCACTATCATTTACCTAATACCCAGCCTATGCTAAAAATCCGTTCGCACCTCACCAACCGCTTACGTGTATACGCTTCAATAATTTTCTAGAGAGTGGTTCCGTGCGTCCTTCTAAAAGATCACGGCTATCAGTGCCCTCTCTACACCTTTTGCATATAATGTGTTGGGGGCCGTGTCCATCTGCACAGCGCTATGATACCAAGCATGGAATATTAAACTCTGTTGATCGGTTGTCCTAACAACGCGTATTCTTTGACTTTCGAGTTCGCAAACAATGCCATTATTACTAGCGCTGGATGCCGATTTTAGCATCCAAATTCAATCCTGGGTTCTTGGATTATCACATTATGTATAAATCAAGGTGTTATTGCAATGGACCTTAGAAAACGATTTTGAAAGATCTGAAGTTTTGGGAAGTTATATTTTGTTGCTAAACCGCATATTAGACTTCTCGGTATGGGATTAATAATAATATTTTGTAGAGATGAGGACCGGTATGGATTTGGAGGGGAGAAGATCGACATAAAACTGAGAAGAGTTGGTGAGCTCACTGTGTAGCGTGGGCAAGTTAAGCACTTAAGGGAGAAAAATGTATTCAAAGATTTTGCTGATGGGTAGGAGAATACTAGGTCTGTAAGTAGATGGATTATTGTCAGGGAATGAAGATAGAGTCAATATTTTCTGTGACTTTAAAGATTATTTGCTTTAGGATAAGTATTATTTTTATCTGGGTCTACGGAAATTTTTGACGTAGATTTTATCAAGATTGAAATACCTCTAATGATGGGATGAATTTAATGGGATGAGGTACAGTGGTGTTGGAGGTGATGACTTGTGTGTTGTTTGCATTTTGTTTTATTTGAATAAATACTGTTTCTGCGGGGGGCGAGGAGTGAAAATGGATAATAGTAGGCATACTAAAATAATGTTTTTCGTGCTCCTCCCGACAGCCCGCAAGCGTTATTGCCGGACCTGACAATTGTGTTCACTCGTTTATTACAACATTGTTTGCAAAAAATATATTATTTTATCCAAACACGAATTCACTTAATCCGTTCAAGCCTACGGTTCGGTGAAAATGTTCAATGGTTATGTTAATGAAATATTAAAATAGTCTCTCTTCGAGAAAGAAAATGCAAGCAAATGCTTATCGCTTGCTGATCGTTAACGTGCTACCGAGAGGAAAATTAAGGAAGCAAAGAAATACGAAACGCTTCCGTGATTCAACCTGATTATCTCTGATCTAGTGCTGTGCAGTAGAGTGCTGCGCCACCCCTGGGCCAACGAGCTGCCACTGGGAGCAGCGCCCCGCGCATTCGCCAGCCCCTCCGCCCCAGGGGAGCGGTGGGGGCGGCAGGGCGGAGGCGGGGAAGGGGCGTGAGAGCAGGGCCGGCGGGGTGGAAACGAAGGAGGCGCTGTGACAGGGGGGCGAGGTCTGTGAAAGGGAGGAAGAGAGAAAAAAGAAGGAGAGAGAAGAAACGAGGGAGTGAGAGAAGAAGAGGGAGAACAGAAGGAGAAAGATAAAGACGGAGAGAGAGGGAAAGAAGGGAGAGAGAAAAAGGAAGGGGTGAGAGGAAAAGAGGAAGAGAGAGAAGAATAGGGAGGGGGGAAAAAAGAAGGGAGAGAGAAGAAACGAGGGAGTGAGAGAAGAAGAGGGAGAACAGAAGGAGAAAGAAAAGGGAGAGAGAGGAAAGGAAGGGGAGAGAGAGAAAGGGGAGAGAGAAAGGGGAGAGAGAAAGGGGAGAGAGAGAAAGGGGAGAGAGAGAAAGGGGAGAGAGAGAAAGGGGAGAGAGAGAAAAGGGAGAGAGACAACAAAGAAAGAGAGAAAGAGGGATAGAGAGAAAGAGGAGGAGGATAGAGGATTGAGAGAGAAAGGGGGGAAGGGGGGAAGGGGGCCGGGGGAAAGGGGGAGAGGGGGGAGGGGGAGGGAAGGGCGTTGGGGGAGGAGCAGAAAGAATGGGAACGACGGGAACGGGAGAGGAGCGCGAAGGGCGGGGACAACACGGCCGGGGAGAGTGAAGTCGGTGGAATAACGGGAATAAAATAGCCAGAGGACGAGGGCGGCGGGAGCCAGTCATCAGGAGCGTCGGCGATGTCATTCGAGTCGGATGATGTCGCTGAGTGTGAAGTGATAGCAGTGACGTGGGAGTGGCTGCAATCGCAGAACACGGATTGGAGACACGGAAGTGACAAGAGTGGTGATGACTGGCGGCCCTTCGTATGATCGAAGTGGCGAATGCACGTGTTGGCCGTGCGGATGCCCAGGGCGGCAAACGCCAAAGGCTGGGAGGAGTCGCCACAACGGCGGGGCTAGGAAGGACACGACTGGTGGGAATTGTGAGTTGGGGGGTGGGACAGGGACGGTTGCGAGGAGGCTGCTTTGGAAGACGGTGGCGTGGTGTGGAGATGAGGTCTTTTCGAGATCGGGGTTGAGGAAGCAGCTGGGGAGGAACGGAACAGGCTGGTGGGTACATCGGAGATATCGAATGCAATCAGAGCAAACCAGTTGTTGCACGACGGCAACCATCGTCGATCGTCGTATGAAGGCGAGGGCAACTCCGCGAGATCAGAGAGGACGATACACATTGGTAGGAAGGGAACGGGCTGACGAGTATATCAGGGATGTGGAACGCAAGGAGACCAAACCAGCCGTCGGTCGACGGCGACCGGGTGGGGGGGGAGGTCTTCCAAATCATGGGGAGATCCGCGCGGACATCTGGCGGATCGCAGCTCTGCCGCCGAATCCCACTTGGTGCGATCGCATTCCCCCTGTCCCCCCTCCAGCGTATACGGAACGTTTGTTCCGTACTGGCGCCCGCTTTCCGATATCGCTGCGCTGAGAGCCGCTCTGCTTACGGCCGGCGCGACACATCGCTTCCAATGCAAATGGCCGCGCCCCATGCAAAACAGCGCCCCGCGCTAACCTTTGCCGCCCGCGCCGTTACGACTCGCAGCCTCCGGAGCGCGGACGGCGCGCTGGGGACCAACTGCCGCATTAAGCGGCGAATTCCGCCCGGAAGAGGAAACATTCTGACGAAATTAGAGTGTGTGGATTGAAGGAGCCAATACAAAATGTTGGCACGGCCAATACAAATTATTGAAGGCTCGGAATTCCAATGCCGGAATGGTCCCTAGTCTTGCATCCCAGAAATAAATGTAAAATCTTCCCTTCTCTTTTGAAATTTGTTCACAATTAAGTATTTCGGGTGTAGGAAGTGACTTCTGACAGTTTACGAAAGTAACGCTATTCACGTATTACGTCTTTCTTGTAAATGAGAGGCAAAGGCACTTTTTATATCATATTGGCTTTAGTGTTCAGAAAAATTGGAGAATAAATATATTAACACTTTATGTGCAGCAAGCAAATTGCAATACAATCAATGCACATTCATAAGTAATATAAAATTTCAGTTATTTTTCGTCCGACCGTCTCGGATGTAATTATGTAAATGTAAAGTATTTGAGTGTTTAGGTACAAGAGTAGGCTTTACGGCCTGAGCCTCGCCAGAAATAAACACATGAAGACAGTATTCTGTTGTTTCGTGATGTTAGTAGTGGCGGCGTCAGTTTGCCTGTAAATCCTATAAATGTTACGGGTGTAGTGTAGTTGTGTTTCCTTAGCTGTACGTAAAATACATTCTAAATACTGGATTTGGTGAAATAATCTGGGGTTCAAATTTCTTACCAAAAACTGCCTTACGAAAGAGGTTTTGCATTTCCATGTCATTCAGAAACCCGTATTTTATTTAATCTATTAGAGGCCCATAAAAATGAAAACTATGAAAAACTTTTTTTGTGTAGTAATTTATATAAAGTATGACGAGACAGGAAACTAAATCTTCGTGTTGATTAGCAAAATCTATTAATATTTTTTCCACATTTTTGTGTGGATGATTAATAATTTAGAATATTATTTACTAATGAGTGCGACAACGGAAGTAAGACGGCTCCCATCTACCTTCACTACACATTCTGATGTGCAGGTCACTCTACCCTCAATTAGCTCCGAAAACGTTCGACGAAAAGTTTACACATGCCACGCATCTCACGTAATGTTTTCTTTGTAAACTATTCATGTTTCATAAACTGATTAATTATATTAATTCGTGTTATTGACTTCGTGATGTACTGTTACTAGCACAAAAACATGTAAGCCAAACATACCCAAACTGTAGTACGCAGAAGGCTTACCGGAACTTATACTTTACTACTTCTTTAACCCGCCGACTACTTTAACCCTTAACTACTGGCGTGAGATCTATTACACTTACACTGGCGTTGGGTCATATGGACCCGACTATTCTGATTCAATAAAAGTGTGCCCTATATTTGTTTTTTGGGAGAATTATGGGGTAAATAGTATATATAATTTATAATTACATATAAATAAAAAACCTACATTTTTATTGACATGTTATTGTACATAAGATATATTTTTAAACTGATTCTCACTCAAATACTTGGTATTTTCTGAGTTATTTTGAGGAGATTTGCAGATAATTTTAGATTGCAATAAATACTTTTGAAAAAAAAACAAAAGCCAAAACAGTTTACTTCCTTTCAATCATCCCCTTCACAGGATATGCAGATAAGTTTAGTGTGCATTTTACATATGTGTTGACTGCACAGAGAACACACGACTGAGTGCTTGTTGTCATTTGTGCTCGGGCATATATGACACCTCTTTCTTTTGGCGGATTTCGTTGTGCATCTTGACCTGTCGTTCTCTGGCCGCACATTAGCGGTAACACTAGTAACACCTCTTTCAATCAAATACAATTTGATCTTTTGTCGAAGACTACGATGGATATGCAAGTCTTCCATCCTTCGTTGTACACATTTCAGGACTAGATCCTTAGCCAAATCCTTCAGAAAAACCCTTCTCATAATTTTCTGTCCTGTGTTTGCTTTGAAAATAATATATGAATTTAGAGCACTCACATTTACAAAATGAAAGAATACAGCTAATGGCCACCTCCTTGTTCTTCTGCCTACACTGTAATTACTACACAGCTGATCGCAAGTGTCCACTCCGCCTTTTGTACAATTGTAAAAAGTTACAATTTCTGGCTTCTGCTGAGGGCCTGTGCTTTCATCTATCTTCTTATCTTTGTGGATAGTAGAAATAATTACAACAGATCGTGATCTAGCTGGTACATAAGAGGTCATTGTCACCTCCTTTGTAAAGCCAAATAGGCTTGAATTTACCTCTTTTTGTTTACTTGGCAAGAACTCCAGTGGAATGTCCGGTTTGTTTTTCCGTAATGTTCCAACAATGGTCAACTTCTTTTTCAGAAGATTCTTTGCAAGGGGTAAGCTTGTGTACCAATTGTCAGTTGTTATGTTTCTACCAGTTCCTGAAATGGGGATAACTAGTCGTTGAACTATTTCTATTGGTGAGTTTGATTTCTTGAAGGGCCCTCTGGTTGATTTCCAGAGTAAATCTCGAAATTTAAAAGATAAAATGTCCTCGAATCTACCATAGCAAATACTTTGATACCATACTTTTTGGGTTTGTTTGGTAAATACTGTCTAAATGGACACCTTCCTCGGAATGGGATTAGCTGTTCGTCAATTGTCAGGTATTCTGCAGGAGTGTACACCTTCAAAAAATTAGTTTGCAAAGCTGAGATAAAATCACGCACTGCTGCCAATTTGTCATTTTTCTTTCTAACTTCTCTGCTGTCTGTGTCGTCAAAGCGAATGCAGCGAAGTAGAAACAAGAATCTGTCATAAGACATTGTGATTGAAAAAATCTCAGGGCCATCTTGATCCCACAAATCTTTGAAGTGCAAATGAGAGGCCCTCTATGTTCCCATACAACAAAAGGCCTAAAAAGCATTCATCTCCACGCGATCTGTGTTTCGAGCATTGCGAGCTCTCTCAAAACGCTCGCGAACTTTCATAATGTACATATTACTGTACAAAACTAGACTATCCATTACCTGGTCATCAAAGAACAAAGAAAATATTTCTTTTGGCTTCTTAGCTAATTTTGCTGTAGTCCGTACACCAGGTAAGTGAGAAATTATATTATGACTTTTTGGTCTTCCCATTTGACTCACTGGTTCCTTACTCCATTTTGTCTTTTTGTCCTTACTCAAAAAATAATTTCCCGTTATAGGAATCGCTTCATTCTCTGAAGTATAAACAAGATCCGATTCCGGTGAATTGTCTTCACTTCCGAACCTTCACTAAAAACAGACGAGTCGTCATCATCTTGAAGCAATTCCGCTTGCCCGTCAGTTATCAAAAAATTTGACATGACCTAACAGGATAAGAACAAATGCAAGTTATCTTACTCGTTTTCAAAACATATGCCGACACCCAGTGGAAGCAGTATTCACCACTTACCTAAGATGAGTCGCGAATTATCGCTAAGGCACCAAGCTTGCACATCCGCCACTCTCGAAAGACACGGGAACACTGACGCTGGCGTCGGGTCAGAAAGGGCAATTCAGAGAAACCGATATGTCAACGGCTTTCTTCACAGCATGCCCTGACTCAGAACGTTATCAGAAGAGATTACGTGGAACCCGCATCATCGGTAGCTCGTCGCGTTACCGGAAAATAAAAAAAGAAAATGCCGTCGGGTCAATTTGACCCGACGCCAGTAGTTAAGGGTTAAAGACGCCGTTTACGAATAATTTAATCACGTAAACGAAATGTCTGATAATTCTCTAAACTTTCAAAATTTTGTAACATCAGTTAAAAATAAGTGTTATTCCTTTACTTTCTTTGAGATGAATGGTTTAGATAAAATTCTTTATTTTTTTGTAATTGTGTATTATGAAAATTTCCAACATTTTTTTCTTCACTAAATTGGCTTTCTTGTGCATTCTTTTAATTCTTGTAATTAACTACTCCCTATAGCACGTCACACAGTTTTTAACTGTTTTTGACATGAAATAAATAAATAAAATGATTTAATAAGTATATTTCAAATCATATTGTCAATAAGTTAAACATTTCCTAAAACCTTAGACACTTAATTCTTAAATCTTCATTTGGAAAAATTTAATCGTATATTACACTTAAGACACACGTGAGAGTCAAAGCCTTTAAAACGTACCACAGTTTTTAAAAAAATTAAAAAATCTCTTCTTTTGATTTTCTTATTACTTTTATTTACATTTTAGATAAAATAAATAAATAGTAGTACAAATTTTATCACATATTACATTCCTATTGTAGTACGCTAGTTTAAAGAACTTCAATTTTACAATGAGAGTAAAATATAATTCCCACCGAAATTGCTGTTGCTTTATAATGACTTTCATTTGAGTTGATGGAAGGTACATTTCGTAGAAATGCATTAAGTATTGCAAAAGTGTTGAATCAGAATCTTATTTTATAGAGCAATTTTAGTGCGACTATAGTCCCTAGAGGAAAAATACTACTGGTGCTCAGGAGCAGCAGTAACAGTTCTGCTGAACACCAGGAAACAAAATAATTTTACAGAAAAAAAACACTGATCAAGAATACGAAAGAAAATACTTTCGAAAAATCTGTAATAAAATAAGTAATTAAAAATCAGTTTTCACAAATACTATAATAACATAGTGCAACAGTCCTTAGCTGTGTCATAAAAATGTTTCTGCTACTGTGAAGAGCAAACATTTTTAATGATGTGTGGTCTTCTCCTTGGAACCTTGCACCAAACAAGTGCATGACCTCAGCTTTGTCCTGAGAAGTGTCTATGAAAATTTAGTTGGTACCCACAGTATGAGAATAGACGTAATAACATTGAAATATTTACATTCAAAATTGATATAAAAATCAAATATTAACACTTCACACCAATCATTATTACATTTTCAGTCAAAATTTAAATGTTTCATTGATTTGAAATATTCAAATTCCTGGATATTTTACAAAACTATTACCGCATATCCGGAGGGTGCATAGTTTCATTTCAATTTCCACGCACATTGCAAACTAATTCTATGGATTTATTTTATTTCTCCGAGTTCCAGGGTATCTCACGTTACCATATACATCTTTCAAAAATTCGGAAGCAACATAATTTATTTTTAATTTCTTCGCGCAAATTTTTTTAACCCGGGGAATAAATTTATTTCCACAACATCCTCATCAAAAACATATACAAGAACGTAAAAATATTTTGACCATTGATTCAGTAAAAGTTTTATTATTATAATTCTCAAAACCAATCTAGTTGGACCAACGTGCAATCACAAGCCGCCGGGTGACAAACCGAGGGACCCAAGCACGGAAGTTCCCTCGACAAACTCAAGTGGAGACGGCAAGGAATGGCGGCGCGATTTCTGTAATTTTCAATTTGTCTTCGTGTTTGAATAGTGCAACTAACTTGGCCCGAGTTGCCGCCCATTTGCAGGAAGTGGGAGACGATCCCTTCCCCGCCCCGCCCCGCCCCGCCCCGCCCCGCCCCGCCCCGCCCCGCCCCCGCTGTTTGTTTAGCTGCGTCGGCGGCCGCAAGCCCTGGGGGAACTCTGTACACGACGACCGCACCTAAGTTCGGCCACTCCGCCAACCCCGCGGCCGCGCCCTGGGTGCCGCTTTCACCCTCCGCGCTGCACCCGCCCTCACCACCTTCGCTGCCACACCCCCTTATGTCGCCCCGGCCGTCCTCTTCCATCCCTCCCCGCTGCTTTTCTCGTCATAGACGTTATTTCCCCTTCCCGCCCTCGCCTGTTACGCTGGTTGGCCATGCTTGTCACTCGCCCTGCGCTCCTTTTCCTCCAGTCCTCCTCTGTTCCGAACATTCTCAGCCACACCTCCCTTCCTGTTCTTCCCACCCTCGCCGCTTCCCTCGTTCACGGCGTTCTTTCCTCTTCCCGGACCTCGCCTATTCCGTTTGTTCGCCATCATTCTCAATATATCTGCCCTAGTAGACATCCCCGTGCTCACCTCCATGCTCTCTCTATAATTGTCATCTTTCTCATTTTTCTACCATTCCGCCCCCTCCCTTCTTCGCCTGTTCCGCGTGTTGCAATAATTCTGTCTCACCGCCTTCGTCGATCTTCTTGCCATCGGTGATCCTCACTGTGATCGCTACCTCATTCGCCTCTCCCTTGTCCTGCTCACAGTCTTCACAGGTCTGACATCCCTGCCATTCTGTCTGTCCCGACCGTTCTTGTTGCTCTCGACGTATACACCATTCTTGCAGCACTGTCAGTCATCTCCTACCTTACTGGTCACACCCTTCTCCGTCATCACTATTATCTTTGTAACCTGATGAAGAACCGGCCGTTCTGTCGCCCAGTATTCTTTCCGTCCTTTTCGCAGCCCCGCCTTCCTCCTCGTCGCGCTCCTCGTCACGCCCCTCGTCCCGCTCCTCGTCACGCTCCTCTCCACGCTCAAAGCCACGCTCAAAGCCACGCTCCGCCCCCCTCTCGCCGCTCCTCGTCACGCCCCTCCCCGCTCTCGCACGCTCCTCGCCACGCTCAGCCACGCTCACGCCACGCTCATCGCCACGCTCAAAGCCACGCTCATCGTCACGCTCATCGCCACGCTCATCGTCACGCCCACCGTCACGCCCACCGTCACGCCCACCGTCACGCCCACCGTCACGCCCACCGTCACGCCCACGGTCACACTCATCGTCACGCCCACCGTCACGAACACCGTCACGCCCATCGTCACGCCCATCGTCACGCCCACCGTCACGAACACCGTCACGCCCATCGTCACGCCCACCGTCACGCCCACGTCACGCCCATCGTCACGCCCACCGTCACGCCCACCGTCACGCCCATCGTCACACCCATCGTCACACCCATCGTCACGCCCATCGTCACGCCCATCTCCACGCCCACCGCCCCGCCGCCCCGGCCACTTCCGCGAACCGCGCTGTCGCCTCGCCCATTGTTGTCCCATCCGGCACCACCGCCCCTCCCCCCCCCCCCCTGACATCCCGACCCCAGATACCTCACGCTCCAATGAAGTGAAAGGGATTTCCAGCCACTCAGCCGCTCTGGTTATCTAACTGCTGAGTAGCTACATACATTTTGGGTCCAAATTTACTATTAATGCAGGCAAATCATCTGAATCGTAATATTTAAGTAATAAATAATTGTTCTGGATTTTAGCAATAAGATTATTTACAACATATTGTAGATCTACTGCCTTGAAATTTATAGTTCACATATCTGAACAAAAATTGTTTTATCGATACTTCAGTTAATTTTCAGACAAACAAATAAGTATTTTTCAATAACGAAAGCGTTGTTCACAGGCGGACAGATGGACAGACGAACGTGTTGCTGTCATTCGATTTTTCGGTATCGAGGACCCACAACATATAGATTCTGGCTACACCACATATTTTCTCTAGTCTAGCTCTTTTCCTTTCTTTTCTCTCTTTACCTCCATCATTATCTTTATTTAGTTTTTCATGTTCACTGAGTAAAAGGTTGTTGTCCAAGGTGTTGTCCGTCGAATTCGTAGAATATTTTATGTTTGGAGATAAGTCCTATTCTGGGGAAAAATACGAAAAAATATTAAAGATGAGAATTCATTCTTGGAAAATACAGCTAATTTTAATTATTACCAAGTACAGAAATATCTTCAAGTAACTTTTATTAGAGAAATTAATACAAGTTGCTCAAAATAGTCGATCTCTTTGGTTATTTTTTAAAGCATTGTCTGTTCTTAGAATACAAAATGCTTTCTACTTGTCAAAAATTTAGGGAAATCACAAATATTTTCTCAGAAACTGGATGTTATACTTCGACAAAAAATAAATGTGTTCTTACATTAACACATTATTGCGGTGGTAATAAGTGTAGTCAAGAAGTGCTTTCTGAAACAGAGAAGGTTTCAGACTAGAAAGGCTGGGCAAGCGTAAGGTAAAGCGTTTATTCAAAATTTACTTCAGGAATTACGAGAAGGCTTTGCTCGAAATAAGCATTTTCTCATATAACATGGGTAACTATCCCGCAATAGCTTCCACCCCGGCGTCATCTACGCAGCCATTTCCATTTTCCTCGACGCTTCCATCCTGCTACACCGCCGCCGCCTCCGCCGCCGCCTCCGCCGCCGCCGCCTCCGCCGCCGCCGCCGCCGCCGCCGCCGCCTCCGCCGCCGCCTCCTCCGCCGCCGCCTCCGCCGCCTCCACCGCCGCCCTCGCGCCGCCTCCGCCGCCGCCGCCTCCGCCGCCGCCGCCTCCGCCGCCTCCGCCGCCGCCGCCTCCGCCGCCGCCTCCGCCGCCGCCGCCGCCGCCGCCGCCGCCGCCGCCCCGCCGCCGCCGCCTCCGCCGCCGCCGCCGCCGCCGCCGCCTCCGCCGCCACCTCCGCCGCCGCCGCCGCCGCCGCCGCCTCCGCCGCCGCCGCCTCCGCCGCCGCCGCCGCCGCCGCCGCCGCCTCCGCCGCCGCCGCCTCCACCGCCGCCGCCTCCGCCGCCTCCTCCTCCGCCGCCGCCGCCTCCGCCGCCTCCGCCGCCGCCGCCCCGCCGGCCCCGCCGCCGCCGCCGCCGCCGCCGCCGCCGCCTCCGCCGCCGCCGCCTCCGCCGCCGCCGCCTCCGCCGCCGCCGCCTCCGCCGCCGCCTCCGCCGCCGCCCCTCCGCCGTCGCCGACTCCCCGCCCCTACCATCGCCTCCATTGCATTTAGAAAGTCCTGCGCACGCCTTCCGTCTGAGTGGAAGTAAAGCCGGCTGTCCCATGTTGTAGATTTACTGCATGTAAAATACCCTCCAGCCTAAAAGAAGCTTCTGAGCTGAATTCAAATCGTCTGATTCGTCGCCCGCGTGATACCTCCTTTCTCTGCGAGACGGTAAAAGGAGTGTAACGGAACTAGTTAGGCGGAAGAGCAGGCCTCATGGTCTAAGACTCGCCACGAAAAAAAGGCATCATTGATGTATGGATTGATTGTCTCATACCGAGAAAAGTGGCTCAGGGCATCAACTGATGTCATTGCAGTGCCTTCTACCGGGAGGTCTTGGGGTTCGAGTCCTGACGGTGGCAGGATTTCCGGCACTGAAAATAGCTAGTTCGAGTTCTATGGCGGTCTGGAGGAGAATTCTAGCGGCCGGCAGCTCTGATCGGTAGTTTTCTGTGGTTTCTCCGATCAACACTAGGGGAATGCCGAATCAGTACATTAACAAATGGGTCACGGACCGCGCGCGATCTTTCCTTCCTCTTCCTCGTCCTATCCTCTCCCCTTACACACACACTTACACTTACATGCACTACAGTACCAGTAACGCGGAGGGGCCGGCCGGGAGCTTACAGTTTGTACACGCTGAGGCGGTGCCCCGCTGGTGGGAGATAATTGGTTGGGAAAAATTCCGCTAGTCAACGGTAGGTCGGTGCCGGATCTGGCCATCCAGCAGGGTCAGATCACCGCCACCTCCAGAGCAAAACATACACTTACAGTACTAATAAATTTTTTATTTGTGTCTTTTTTACAACTAGATTACATTGCCACTTTGCTTGGCTTTTACGAGGTATGTGTGAGTCTATTAGCTACGCTCCTATCTGCACATCCAGATCTTCTTACATATACATTTGGATCTCCACGGACTAATGACCTTAGCACTTGACGCGCCAGGAATTGCCAATAATCAATCAAAACCCCTCCATCTTCGCCCACGCTCCCATCCTTCCACGCCGCCGCCTCCCCGCCCCTTCCATCGCCTCATTGACTGCTGTCGAATCGCGTCATGCGACGTCTTCGCGCCTTTGTGACTCTGTTCTTCCTCGTCACACTTCCTCCGCCGCTTATTCTCATACTCCTCCGTCGTCTCGGTCACCTGAAGCTCGATTCACATCGCTCGCAAAAAAACTCCTCGCTCGTCGTTCGTTTCCCGCCCCGCCCCGCCCCTCCCTGCTCCACCCCTCCCCGCCCCTACCCGCCCCGCCCCGCTCGCTCCAAGCAGCGCTTCACCTCCCCGCCCCCGCCACTGCGCCTTGCCAGGCCGAGCGTCGCCCTGTTGCGAGCGACTTCCCAGCGCGCCCTGGGAACAACGAGGCTCAACCCGTGGGAGCACAGCATGCGCGCGTTTCATCCCAACTCATCCCCGTCCTGTCCCAACGCCCATTTCCCGCTCACTCACATTATGGTTTCGCGTCTTCCCATATCAGACCCCCCTTATCAGTCTTCCAACTCAGTTTTACTACACCTTTCAATTTCTCCGTTTGTCCATTTCCCCCATCTGCGCATTACTCCGCCACCTCGTTTCTCCATTTCACCGATTCCCTATTGCCCAATTTTTTATCTTCCCTTTCTTTTATATCCCCGTCTCCCCATCACGATCCCACTCACCCCTCCCGTCTCCCCATTGCCATACCTTTCCATCTTGGACACCCCCATCGCTCTCTCTACCTAAATCTTCCACCTCCCTCGGTCTCCCCACCTCGGTCTCCCCCCCTCGGTCATCCCACCTCGGTCATCCCACCTCGGTCATCCCACCTCGGTCATCCCACCTCGGTCATCCCACCTCGGTCATCCCACCTCGGTCATCCCACCTCGGTCATCCCACCTCGGTCATCCCACCTCGGTCATCCCACCTCGGTCATCCCACCGTCCCTTCCACCCCTCTCCTTTTTCCCCCCCCCACCCCCTTTCTCCCTCCAACGATTTCAACGCCTTGTATCTCCTTGCGCTCGTGTTTCATTGCAAACTTATTGATTTCCTCGTGTAAACCCTAATTGGAGTTCCTGGAACGGGGATCCTAAGTTAAAATTCAAGAACTTCGCTGTCGTCGGAGAGGTCTTTTTTGTCGTTTTTCTGGGAAAATCAACCAACCACATAAAGAGCAATAGAGTGAAAATTACGAAAAAATTATTTCATCCCCCCATCGTGTCTGTTACATTTGTAATCGAGTATCGCTAATGAATACGATATTTTTTAAAGGTGAATTTTAAATACTAACCAGGCAGTTGGAAGGATGGAACGAATGTAAAACTTTAGTTGTAAAGGCCGCAAACTAAAATATTACATTGTAAATACTTTTATTAGTATCTGAAGAAATATTTCGTAAAATTATTATGCTTGTACTAATACTAGTGTAGTAGAAAAGCTTCTCATCTGTAGAGATACATTAAACACCTTTAGTTTTTCTTGCTGTAGCGCTAAAGTCCTGATCGAGCCGTGGCCTGGCATCAGAGTATTTGCAGAATGTACAATAGTTCACCACATTAAGTAGTCAGTATTTTCTACCTTATGAAAGTCGAAATTAAAAAGCACCATTTTCCAATGAGGTAGTTCTATTTTCGAAATTTTATCACATGAACATACGCGAATTCGGCTATTTTCTTTTGCCGAATCTTCTATTTACATTTTTTCAACAACTGTTGTATCTGCCTGGTCTTCTTTCTGAGGATTTGTCCGGTTGTAAGGTATAAACATTAGAAGGAATGTGTGGGATACAGTTACTTGAAGAAAAATATTGGAGTTCCCAACCGTTTTTACCATTGACCGAATCCCTATAACGATGAAGCATGTTCTTAGGAATTTCTTGGTATGTACGTTTGCATGACGACAAAACCCTGAATTCCTTAAAATTGTTCCACTATTAGAGAATGCTGATAATTTCTTACAAATGTAAATATTTAAGAAAGAACTCCAGTGTATTGCAACACAACCTTTGACTGAATCACATGAACAAATAATTATTCGTTTTTCTGTCAATTGTCGATACAAAAATTTCTTAATACAAATGCTACAGTAAATTTATAAGATTCACCATATTTCTGTTTAAAGTTTGCGTTAACGCTCTGAATGATCGATGTTTTTATAATTTTGATGTTATGTTCGTGAATGAAAAATTTCCATATTTATATTTCGTAAAAGTAAAAATATGAAATAATAACTGATTGTCTATGTGTTTGAACGAAATGAACGCGTTTGGTACTGCCTTCATCCAGCATCCAGCATCCATCTCTCGCCGGCGATGATCCTGATGTTCTGGCAGTTCCTCCGTCTTTCCTCTTGTTTCTCACATAGAGAGGCGTTGAATAACTTTGTTTCGAGGAAAGTTTTAATTATAAATTAATATATAAGACCACCATCAAATTTATTTTGTCTCGTAAACTTGCGCACGAACTTAATGTTTAAGGTTACTAAACTGGATTTAAAACATCGATGATTTTTGGTCGATGTATTTCGAACACCGAAGTTTTGTTGTCAACGTCGTATTAACCTCCTGCTTATCAATTACCCTCCAACAATCAATTACCCATCAATCAACCAATTACCCTCCTGCTTATCTGGTGGTAACCTTGATACCGGATGCAAAACCGTTCAGCATAGAATCGTAAGATGTAGTAAATTTGCTCTGACTGCTTAAAAAGATGTTGGGTTCTGAAAATGAATAAGGCTACATGACCCACGCGCGTGGGTTAATTGGCTATCCGTTTATGTTGCTCACTCTTACTAGGCACATTGAGGTTCAATTAACTTTTAAGGACTGGACTTAAAAATATATTATTTTAAAGTTCTCCAATGCATCGAGACATACTAGAAATTTTGCATATCTTCTTTCTCTCTTTTTTGTTACCGTGAATATTGTTTCAAAATTAGGTTTGTAATAAAAAACACAAAACATTCTAATATCGCTCGCGAGTTATCTGTTGTAACTGTTCATTTACTTAGAACACGAAAATATTGTCAGGCGTCAGAAATGGTTTACATGACTAATGATGTGTGATTAGCATGTGTCATGGTCCGATATACCCCGCCGAATTTTGCACATTTCACTTTGTGATAGAACTTTTGTTTGCAGAGATCACCAGTTTATCATGTGTTATTATCTTGTTTTACCCACATGCCATTTAAATGAGCTAATAACGAGTAATAAAGTCGGTTTGTACTTGTCACTATTGTTATAGACTATTACCTCTCTACTACTGGCGATTTATCGTATTTTCTCAAAACGTAAAAATTAGAAAAGGATAGCGTTTAATGAGCAGAAATTACATTTTAATACGGATTTAATTTTCCAATATAGTTGATAATCTGATATGTTATTTTCCAACCTTTTTTGAGATTGGAAAGGGTGTAGTATATCGGAAAGCTAATCCTAGTCAAAAATTTGTTCAATGCAGGAATAGTAAGTTACAGAATATTATTAATATTTTAATTTGTTTTCTTAAATGAAAATTGTTTTCTTAATGTAAATTACAGCATCAAAAATAAAACATTAAACGGTTCTTTGCTTCGGTTTATATCTTATCATTTTCTTTTCACTCAAAATCAGTTTCTACAAGTTTAGTAAAAATACCTTTCTTATGTTAAAACTTTTTAGTAGTACTTAAAATCTCCGATATTGAATAAATTATTATTATCCCCATGGCTGAAACTATTGACAATGCTAGCGCTTTTCAATTTGAACACTTCGCCTTCTGCAGATATCAATGAAATTTTCCTCCCTCACAGGGAATTTATCTTTTCTCAACTATGTTTTCCTCCAACAGCGAGCCTCGAGTATAGTCCTCGAGTATAGTCCCAAGTGAATAAATCGAGAGCAAAAAACTACGTACACTTCAGTCAGACCATTAATCGTTCTCAGAAATCGCATCGTGGCTCACTGAAAGTAGACGCAGAAGATTCTTTAACTTCTTTTCACAAAGAAACTTTTAAAGAAAAATAGTACATTTTGTATGCCCAACGGTACGTTTAAGAATACTGCCCCCTAGTTGCAAAACTTTTCCAGTTAAGATATCTGCATTCAACTCCGTTGGTATCTCTAGGGGCTTACGAGAAATTACTTATTCCGAATGTCCTCAGCTTATTTCTCTGTTTAAAATGCGGGAAATGTATATTCAGGGACATTAGTGAGCAATTACAGGTGCATTAATGGCGAATGTTGCAACACCACCAGCTAATTTACGAGGCGAAAAAAAATTGATGAAAACAACAGGAAGAGTCGCGAATTAACCAAATTCCACGCGCACGCAAACCAAACAAGGCACCCCACGAGAGAAGATAAAAAAGCAAGCGCAACTGCATATAAATCTTCTGGAAACTCGGTCCTAGTTCTAATTTGTATTTCAATTTCCAAGTAAATTTGCCCTGCGTCGGTGTTAAACAAATTAACGTTGCCGGCGAAGTTCTCGGCCCGGATGCAGTGCCACTGCCTGGAGAGGCGGATGTGCCCGGGTTTCTGCCAGATCCTCCAATCCCCCCTGCCCCCTCCCTCCCTCCCGTCCTGTCCCCCATCCGCGTTCCCGGAGAGTGTGGCGTACTTTCCGTACCATTGCAATTCACGGTTTCCGCTGCCGTCGAGTTCTCGACAAGCGCTACGCTAGAAAGGGAGCATTACCCGATGTAAAATTACCAAAACTACTAAGCCAGATCGGAATGTAATACACAATAGTTCTTTTGCCCAAAAATTTAATTGATACCAAAACACATAAAAACCACCAAAGACCTTACATTTTTGACCTTTCGTACATAGTCGCCAAGTTTTGCATGTTCATGTGAATTTCACTAGGATAATGTCCTTTTGCCCACAAAGTTTGCACTACTCTTCTCTGCTGTTCACAAGTTGACGACAGTAACATGCACGCCATTTTTGTTTAGTAGTTCACGTTACACTCGCTACAGCTGCACATGAAAACAAAATACCCTTTATAGCGCAATCTTCAAACTATTTCCTGCAATTTCTTCCATTCTAGTTGCAACACCTGTGGAGAAAAAAATGGTGCTTTACCTTCAGATCTGCCCTCATATATTGAAAATGACGATATTGGATTCTTGTTACTTCTAAGATGAATAACTATAATAAGGGAGTTGCTTAAATTAAGTTATTGAATAAATCGAAAGAAGTATTGGTAATGTTGTAATTAGTGAATGAAACGATGTACTTAGTTGGATGAATCCAAAATCGATATATAAGAATGTAGTTATTTGAAATAAAAAGAGTATATTATATTCCGGGAGGTGATTTCCTCCTATGCTGGAACGGGAGTTTTGGTGGTAACCTACATAAAGGCGAGAATCTTATCATCAGGTCTTCAATAGGCCAAAGTGACACGCACAATATAGGGTATTAAAATGTAGCGCATTAACAATCTTGCAGAATTGTTTATCAAGATATCCTTTTGAAATTCAATTGTTAGCTTAGAATGTGTGTAATTTTATTTGGTTCATCTTCACCCTTCGTGCCAACTGAATTAAGTATTGATGCAAGCATATCAATGTCATTTCTTCCATAAAATTGAGAAAATACCACCAAGTAGGTGTTTTGTGTGAAATGCCGAGAAAATTACAAAGGAAGCCTTAAAGTTAATGTTTTCGATTTTTCAAAAGATAATAAAGTGGAACGAAAATGACTTAATGATACGAGATTAATTTTAAAAAACATTTTAGTTACTTTAATTCCTTATAATACTAAACATATACCAAAACTTTGTTTTGCTGCTATTGATACAATTCAGTTTTTAGGTTGCGGGCAAAGCACTAAATACTATGAAATCCATAACTATGAAGTTCATCGTGTGTTTGACCTATCTCCGCCTGGATTGTGCTGCAGCGTTGACACGACACGGTTTTCCGACAGTCAGCGCCTCACAGCGTCGACCCTAGAGAAGCACGCCCCGCCCACCCCACCCCCATTAGAACGCACCCCCCCACGCTCGGTGCCAGTCGCACACCGCGTTTCACGCAGCCCACTCCACACCTCGCTCCATCCTGAGGCCCGATCCGCACTCCGTCACCCCACGCCCCCACATACCTCACCTGCCTGAACCACCCTGAAGCAGCACTGCATACCATGTCAATCTAGTACCGCGCGCGTCCCCATATGCTGTACGCCCCACCGCCAGCCCCGCCTTGCCTCGTGCCCCTCCCAGCACCGTTCGAATTCAGTCGCTGCATGGAGGAGAATTCTAGCGGCCGGCTGCTCTGATCGGTAGCTTTCCGTGGTTTCTCCGATCAACACCAGGCGAATGCCGGACCGTACCAAACGGGCCACGGACCGCGCGCGATCTGTCCTTCCTCTTCCTTGTCCTATCCTCTCCTCTTACACACACACTTACACTAACATGCACTACACTACCACATATTCCGGGAGGCAGGTCGGGAGCTTAGAGCTTGTCCCGGCTGGGGCGGTGCCCCGCTGGTGGGAGAGTCCTGGTTAGGCGGAAACTCCACTAGCTGACGGTAGGCCGGCGTCGGCTCTCGCCATCCAGCAGGGGACGATCACCGCCATCTACCGAGAAAAACATGCACTGCACTAACGGGACTAATGACCAAAGCAGTTGACGCGCCCGGAAACACGAAAAAACCAAACCAAACCAACCAAGCCAGCACCGTGTCCTACCACCCCTCCCCACCGCAATCTCGCCATGTGTCCCAACCCTCCCCGCTCCGAGTCTCGCTGCACCCGTACCCCTCCCCACGCCCCAGCCTCCACCCGGCCCCCTCCTCGCCCCGCTCAACTGTGGCCCGCGTTGTGTTTCGGGCCGCGGTGCCCCTCCCCCGGGCGTGGCGCGCGCGGCGACAGAGCGGCCGCTGAGGGCTTATCGCGCCCCCGCCGGGACGCACCGGCGCTTCGCGGTGCGCGAGGCGCCGACAAAGGGAGAGTTATGGAGGGGCACATGGTACAGGCTGCAACGATCAACGGGCGGGTATGTTTTGGAGGGGACGGATGGGGTGGGGTTGGAATGGAGTATATATGAGAGGGGATGACTGGGAGAGGGTAAATTGGAGAGGGTGGACGAGGAGGGTGGAGGGGAGGGTGGATGGGAGAGGGTGGATGGGAGAGGGTGGGGGGGAGGGTGGAGGGGAGGGTGGATGGGAGAGGGTGGATGGGAGAGGGTGGATGGGAGAAGGTGGATGGGAGAGGGTGGATGGGAGAGGGTGGATGGGAGAGGGTGAAAGAGGGGGTTGGGAAAAGGGGAGAGTGATAAAAGGAAAGGTGTCGGGGTTCTTTAAAGATTCAGTATCCTTGCAGAACTCGTAGTGTTTTTTTATAATTATGAAAAGGAATTCTGAAAGTGTAAATTAAGCATCTCTCTTTTCCTTGATAATTTTGTTTGTTGATTGTTATGCTATACCATCAGTCGGAATGTCCCTATTCATATTCAAAGAATGCTCCGTTTAAAATGGCTGAACTAAAGGAAGTAAAATATACTTCAATAGAGAATCTTTAATGCCTAAATTTGCCTTCATTCCCGTTTAGAACATTGCTTGCGTTCTTCACATATGACCCAACACACACAGTTAATGCTCTTCCATTGTCCACCTTTCCAATTCTGCGAGTACAATGGTCTTCAAAATTCATACGCAAACTGTAACACAGTCAACATTTCTGAACATAATTTCATGAAAATTAATGAAACATTCCGTTAGGTTCAATGGTGTGTGAATGTCTGGCATTTCTAAACAAAAAATAGGAATGTGACCACAACATGGATTTCTCAAACCAGAAACATAACATCAATCTGCTATTGTTTAGCTTTAATGAAATATTTCGCATTAGTTTGACAAAATCCAACGTTTTGTAATGAAAATATACACATCTGTAAATACAGTTACCTATAGTTTACGTAAAAAAATTATGTAAAAACAAAATATAAAGTAAAATTTATATTATTAAGACTTATTTTGTTAGAATTTTCTAAAAATAAGTGTTATTTGTATTGGTTTAATTTGGTCAACGATGAAGTTTGTTGATATGTAAATTCCTTCTGCTTTGCTCCTTTAATGTAATGCTACCATGGGAGGTCGTAAACCTTTTCTCATAAAACCTATTTACATAGTATAGTGTAAAAAAAGGTATACAATATTTTCAAGAATATTGTACGCATTTATAATATTACATTGCTCAAATTTGCAAAATAATGTGTGATCAATTTGTCGGTCAATACGGATATATGATAGGTGTATGTCAAGAGACACTGAAAAAGTTTATCATTGATTCAGCTAAAATTTGATTTTTAGGCTTTAACGTTTCATTTCAGCAGTCTCTGTTCATTCCATATATTTATTTATTTTACGTCAAAAACAGTTAAAACTGTTTGTGACGTGCTATGTGAATTCTCTGTACGTTTTACATTTCTGTGATCACTACCGTAAGTTATATACTACTTGAATTTAGAATACAGAAAGAAAATGAGTTTTTTTTGCAAGGATTGTTCCCAAAATATTCGCTTGGATGCAATAACAACTATTTTCAATGCTAAATCAGCAATAAATTTGGGCTCGTATCCATCATGATGTCCTTCGTGAAGGAAAATTCTTCCTGCCACGTCAGAATGGAATACGGTAATTTGAATAACTATATTTTCCACGGAATCTAGAAGACGTGCATAGATAATGAAGTTACATTTATGTCCGATTGTATTATGGGGGTTTTGTTGAAGAATCTTGCAGCCGTGTGTATACACAAAAGATGGCCTCGTTAGTAAAAAGGGGTGGTAATTCACATCTGGGCGGCATGGAAGAAATTATATTTGACTAGTGCTAGCAGTGGGTGTTTTGAGCGACAAGAGGCGATACCAAGCTGAAATGGTATGTCGCATGAATTATAATAGAAAACAATCTTCTGTTCGTCTAAGGAAACATTGGCGACAAGGTAAAATTAACAAGTTCCTTCCAACATTAATATTTATTATAATTATTAACCTAATAGTTCTCGCATAATTGTTTTTCAGCATTTTCCCTAGTGGCAAGCTACGAAGTGGGTAGCCACACTTTGCGAGCAACCCATCCATCATTCTATTGCTGTCCCAAACAGTTTCACTGAATCTATCTTGCAGCGTTAACAAGTAGATTGTATTTTTTTCTTGCAGTTCAGGCACTGAACACATTCATCTGTTTATACACATATTGCACGATATTGTTTACATCTTCATTAAGCGCTAAATATTTAGGTGCATTTACACCAGAAGTAGCCGGCGGCGCTAGCCGAATTCGTTTACTACGCTCCGTGAAGTCACGAAGGTTAAGCGAAGTCGAGAATTCGAGACTCGCGGGTTCTTGGTTGGGTGACCGGCCAGGAACCCCGGGATCTAACGTCGTCGAGCCCCTGGCCGAAGGGATAAAAGGCACTGACTGACTACGACGTGACGAGACTTGACTTGACTTGAGATTGTAACGGAGGATTACTCCAGAAATAAAGCACATTAATGGAGGATTACTCCCCAGTGCAAAGCGCTTAACGGCCCTTAAGGAGACGCGTTGCGTCAAGGTGTAGATGCAACAAATTTAAAAAAAAAAAACAACAAACAAACACTTTCGCTCCTTATTCGGACGTTTGGTAATTCACAGCGTAGCCAGCACAATAATCCTATTTTGAACAATAAGAGTCTAATTTCGCCTTTTTTATTTTTATTCCGCTCAGTATCAGTGCAGTAACAGTTCACGTGGTCTGGCATTCACGCATTGCATTTGCGTAGTCTTGGAGAACCAATTAGCCTCGCAGTATCAGATATAAAAGGTGAAGTTTATACATGCTTTAAAGAGAATTGCCAAAGGAATAAAATATTTTATTTTACAATTGGACATAGTTTGAGTTTAATTTCAATTACGATTAACACATATCGGATTAAATCGCTCGATTAAATTAATCACACACAAATATTTTAGAAAAATTAATTTCCTCTAAAAAAAATCTGAGTTACTGAACGCTTCTGCCTTTAAAAGACATCTTACACCTCACCTATAGAAAATAATTGAATTCCTCTTCCCTCACAATCCCTCAAAGCCCTTGAAATTCCTGTAACGCTGGCAGAGAGGACTCCAATTGAACGTTTTGCAGAAGCGATGACGTCAGTGTAATCGATTCATGCCTTAGATTGATTCTGTTATCTAAATAAATCTTAGAATACATTTCTGAAAAGTAAGAGAATGAACGTGATTTCTCGTTCAGTTTAATAAAGGTATAAAATGGAATAGAGTCTGAATTAAGTGTGGAGCAAAGTAGCAGTATGAAACTTGAAAATCATTATGAAAGACTAGATACCTTTGTCTCAAGGAAAGTTGTATTACATGTCACATTTCAATAAAATGATTTTGAATGATTTTAAAGTAATTAATAATAGTAGATAATAATTAAGAATGTGTTATTTGTACAATTATGGCATTAAATACGTTGCATTTGCTTCTTTCTGAATTTTAAACTTCAAAGAGAGTAAATTTCAAACCTCTAACGTAAATATCATAGCAAAAACAATTAAATGAATTCAAAACCTTTTCTATTGCAAAAGAAAGTGTATACTTGACTTACTTCCAACTCATATTGAAACGTCTAGGAACCATCATTTTACTGGTTAATGGAATACAAGGTCATTCAAATTCTGAACATGACATATACTCGGAATTATTCTCGGTTAGCTGAAGAAAAAATTGTTGCCCAAACTATTATTATTGAAAACGTGCTACTTTCATAATTTAATTAAATGCGATCCGTATAACGGCGAACCTAACAAAGTGTTAATGAGAGGTCAGGTTAGCCGAAATCGTATTCCATGTCCGTGTCTCCAGGCAAAAAATCTCTTGTTTTCTCTCAACTATGGATATCCATCAATATGGAAAGGATTTTGAGGTTTGGAACATTTTTATAAATATATGTTTTCACACATATTTCACACACAGTTTACATATACGTATTTGGAGGGATGAAAGGAAGCGAAATAAACACAATTTGCTGCACTTTTGCACCTTTTCGTGAGATTCCTAGATTACGCCATTTTTTTCTCTTTTTCTGCTTTATCATCTTTGTTTCCACGCTTCTCTGCATTTTTAAACGATTAGGGGGCAAAATATGTTTCTCTCTTCTTGAACTGATTCTTGAAATCTAATTTAATCAGAAGTAAACAATATTAAATAAATATTAAAATATCTGTTGCATAAACCGCCAATAATTTATATTTTAACAACAATGGTCAGCCTGCAGCTGTAAAGTCAATTTTAAATTTCAACAGTGTTCTGCAACAGTTTAATCCTTTCTTGCTCGAATGAAAGTGCTGTCCAAACAGCAAATCAGGACAGTGAAATGAGTGTGCAGAAATCCACTTGTCTGTGGCCTGAGGAAAATGTTTACTGTTGCCCTCGTGTCGCCGCCAATACTAAAACAGCGCTGGCAGCGCTTGTGCACCCCTTTCTGGATTTGGAAGGGAAAGCAAAGGGAGTCAGGGGAAATTGCCTGCGTCCGCGTGAGATAGATAGATAGATAGATAGATAGATAGATAGATAGATAGATAGATAGATAGATAGATAGATAGATAGATAGATAGATAGATAGATAGATAGATAGATAGATAGATAGATAGATAGATAGATAGATAGATAGATTTATTAAAGTTCGCTTTGAGCTAATGCTCGGTGGCAAACATTATTACAATTAGATATACAATTACAAAACTATTACGAATATTTACAAATATAATTACAATTAGAATTAGAGATTAATATCCTAGTTATAATTAATTTTGGGTTATCTATATGTTGACTTATAGCTTTTCTAACACTTCACTCCACTTCACTTCACTTCATTTCACTGCGCTGCACTACACTACACTCCCCTCCCCTTCCGTGCCCCCACCACACTACACTTCACTTCACTTCACTGAATAAGAGACATGACTATATTATTAATAATACTAACGATTATAATAATGAAACATAATAATAATAATAATAATAATAATAATGATAATAATAATAATAATAATAATGATAAAAGTCCCAGTGCTATTAATGATGACCTACATAGAATTAAGTATATTTTTAAATTTCACTACATTAGAAGGAAGAGTCTCTAGTCCTTTTGCAGGTAGTTTGTTCCAATCTACTATAGTACGATTCACAAAGGAGAACTTGCCTACATAGGTTCTTTGCTTTCTACATCGAATTTTCCAGGGATGGTCTCCTCTACTTTTATAATCAGGTTTCTGTAATATTTTACTGATGTCTGACTTTACTAATGTGAGCGTCAAGGTTCCTACGCGGGCGAGTGTTCGTGCGGGGTCAGTATGACGCACCTGTGAGGTACGTTCTACAACGCGATCCGCGGGCAGTTTTCTATCAATTACAGTGTTTGATAAAATACTCTGAACCCCCTCTTACGGACTCTGTAAAGAAGAAACAACTAGGGCAAAATTATACGCATATTACCGGGAGCGGTAGCTCAGTGCATCAAGTAATGTCACTGCAGCGCCTCTGACCGGGAGGTCCTAGGTTCCCACTCCTCACGGCGCACGGTGGTGCATTTTCCCGAAATCCTGGCCAAAACCTCAAAAATGAAATCGCGTTTACTGAACTTTTACAAATACTACGACACACTGTATACTTGGGGGCATCTGTTTCTGCCGACTTCGTGTCTCTGGGTCAATTCCCCTGGCATCAGTAGTCCCCCGAACTTACCCTTCGCGGCGTTCGGTAGACCTGCAGTGCAAGAGTAACATAGAGAGACCGTCTTCATTTGTAAGTGGTGGCCATACAAAGTTGTGCAGAGAAATCTGGCAGTATGGATTCTCTTCCTTAAGGTTTGTGAAGTATTTTCATGTTTGTTTAATAATGCATTAATGTATAATACCGACGTGGGATGAAATATTAAAATGCATGAAATTAATACAATAATTTTAATTACTTATAAGTTCACGTAGGCTGAAAGTTACCAATTTCGCGGAATTCCGCGATGTTTCTAATTTCATTTACTAGCTGAATCTATCCTCTTTCGAATCCAATTATAAAATCATGCCCCAACTTGCCCCATTAGTAAATACAAAGAATTAACTTTTCGTCGAGCATGCGTGACCGCCGAATATGCCTCGTCGAGATCCGTCCTGAGAACGGGAACTGCTTTTACAATGCTGTTTCTAGCGGGAAATTATGATTCCTTTTACTGAAATAACAAATTTACTCAATATTATAAACAAAAAATAAATATTTTTAATTTTTGAAAGAGATTATGACTATTCACTAATATTACACGAACATCATATTTATGTACATATTACATCTTCTGAACTGGATTACGCACATTTTATTTCATTACAAATTGTATATAAAGTAATATTTACATAATATGTGTCATCAAAACTCGTCTTAAGGAAGGGTGTGCCCTCGATGAAAGGTCAAATACGTACGTGATATCAATGAAACTCATCATAACAGTTTTAAAAAATGAATCAAAAATACAATTGATCGTAAAGTAATACTTGTTTACTTAACTTCTAAGTTACAAACCAACAATTATTTATATTGGATTGTTCTTGTTATAAAATTAGTATTATATTATTTTTTATGAAATAATACTGCAACTACAGATTGAATATGGTCAAGAAACGTATTCAAATGCATTTCAAAGAAAAATCTGGTCTGAATGTAGAGCTTTCCAAACAAGATTACGGTAATAGCAACGACAGTAATTCAGAATGACGCTTTTTTGAGAAACTTAAATATTCCTCAGAAATAACCAGGATAGATGAGGGTATAATTAAGAGATTTATAAAAAAATTATTGGCACTATCCAGTGGATATGCCAATATTGCTATTTTGATATGCTATTTTTTTTTTTTTGGTAGTACGCACTGGATACTGCCAAGAAATATGTTTCCAAATATTCAAAGTAATACATGCATAGAATCTATTCACAAAGATATAAGACGGTATGGAGAAGGCTTCTCGCGAACATGTTCAAGACTGCACCCAATCCAGGAGATGTTTAATCGGCTGTTGAGATCTTCTGTTCCTTTCATTTCCGGCTTGAGGGATGTTCCCAAAAGAAAGTTAAAATTCTTGAACAAATATGCTTTGTCTCATTTCCCTGAACCCAATAGGGAAGAACCCGTAGGGCGAAATGTACCCTAGTAAAAAATGTGATCTTCCTTTTCGGTTCTTCGGACACTATATATGAATTTTCTCTGGCAGAGGGCATGAGATGGCATTAATACCGTGCTTCTTTATGCCAAATGTTATCAATTAATGTGTATTTAATCCCTACGGTTTTCTAAAATCAATTTTGTGAATTGATAAAATTTAACCAAGTTTATGTAGAAAATATATATTTATATTTCACAGATTTAAGCAGTGCATTATTCGGTATTATGTTACCAGCTCCCTTACGTTATAAAGATAATCTAAAATAAATTTGGTCATCGTAGAAAACATACTATACTCTCAGAGGTTTTGGCCAGGAAATCGCCAAAATGCACCACTGTGCGGCGGCAGGATTTTCGACACTAGGTTTTCAGCTTGGTCGAATTCAGTCGCTGACTGGAGGAGAATTCTAGAGGCCGGATGCTCTGATCGGTAGTTTTCCGTGGTTCCTTCGATCAACACCAGGCGAGTGCTGGAGTAGTACCCTACCAAAGGGGCCACGGACCACACGCGATCTGTCCTTCCCATTCCTTGTCCTATCCTCTCCCCTTACACACACACACTTACACTAACATGCACTACACTACCACAAATTCCGGGAGAGCGGTCGGGAACTTAGAGCTTGTCCCGACTGGGACGGTCCCCCGCTGGTGGAAGAGTCCTAGTTAGGGGGAACCCCACTAGCCGACGGTAGGTCGGCGCCGGATCTCGCCATCCAGCGGGGGAAGATCACCGCTATCTCTCGAGAAACAACCATGCACTACACTAACGGGACTAATGACCAAAGCAGTTGACGAACCCCGAAACACGAAAAAAACGAACCAAACTAGCAGAGAAGCTGTCAACGGGTGTGCATTAGGCGAAGTGTATCTCCTGTCTTCTCGCATCCTTTTACAGCGAACTCTAGAAGCCCTAGTCCCTTACGATGATCCTGAGCCCACAGGCTTTCCCATTTTCCTGTTATTTATTCTTACAAATTTTAAGATTGTTCTGTCGGTTAAACTTTAATTAAAATTTAATAAAACCATCCCCCGTCAAGTTAAATTCGCCCTTGCCAAACGAAAATGTTACAGGCTATTAAACCATTTTAGAAACATAACAGGTATATAAAACAAAACGTGTTGATAAATACATCTAATTTTTAAAATTTAAATATTCATGTTTAAACACCAGTGTTTTATTCTAGATGTCCCATTCCCAAAGAGAAGTTAATCATGGACATTGCTGTGCCCGTCGAGCAGGCACAGGATGTTTAAGCATAGGGTGCTCCAGGCCGAAATGATCAAGCGAGTACGAGCGAGCAAATGACACGCCTTGCAGATCTCCACTACACTCACTCTTCATTTTGCAGTATATTTAGACAGATGAGACACAATAGTTCATTAAAGATGAAAGCTATTTCATTTTTGATTTAATTTTTGCTGATGAGTTGAGAGATAACGCTGGTAATGTTGAAGTTCGTGTCGTTGAGTTTGACAACTGTGTTGTCTTTTATTTCCGTAATTTATAATTTTAAAATAATGTAATAAATTACATGTCATTTTTTCAATGTATTGAATAAGATTTACAGATACCATGATGCTTCATGATTTTCACGGTCCTCTATTCCCATTTCCCTTAACAGTCGTATCTTCCTATAATACATTAGCGTATCCCCTGAGAAGTGAACATTTCCCCATTATTACGCGATCTTCTCAGGGCAGATTACAACTTCGTAACTCGTTCTTCTCCACCCCGCAAAGTCCAGACGTCAAAACCAGCGCGTTTTTTCGACACTCGTACCACTCATTTGCGGCGTGCACAGTGGGGAACAAACTTGCTTTCATTTCCCCGCGCAACCAACTCCCGGTAAAAGGGTGGTGGGGGCCGGGAGCGATAATACACTTGGCCGGTAATTGTGTTTGTTCAGCTGCAAATCGAATTCGAATTTTCGAGTTATGAAGTTGAGCATTCACCCGTCTCCAATCGTTGCCAGGGGTGCCAACTGAATGCGTGCGCTGAGCGCTAGTGTAACTTAGCCGTACAAGGGAAGGGTGGTAAAAGGAAGTCAAATGTCAACTGAGATACTGGAAAGTTTAGGAATATATTCTGTAGATAGGATTTCTTACAAAACGTTCAATGGAATCTCCACAGGATTTGAGAATAAAAGCATTCATCTGTGTGAAGAGCTAGGGCACTTTTTCATGCATCAAAATAGCATAGCTTGGGAGAGCAATAATGAAGTTTAAAGCTTAGAGGCACATTACTATACATGTTAAAACATGTAAACACTAAGCGCAAAAATTAGTAGCTACATAAACTAATAACCCGGGAGCGGTAGCTCAGTGCATCAACTGATGTCACTGCAGCGCCTCTGACCGGAAGGACTTAGCTTCGAGTCCGACGGCGGCAGGATTTTCGACACTAGCTTTTCAGCTAGGTCGAATTCAGTCGCTATCTGGAGGAGAATTCTAGCGGTCGGCTTCTCTGATCGGTATGCACTAATTTGCACTACACTATCACATATCCCGGGAGACCGGTCGGGAGTTTAGAGCTTGTCCCGGCTGGGGCGGTGCCCCGCTGGTGGGAGAGTCCTGGTTAGGGGGAAATCCCACTAGCCGACGGTAGGTCGGCGCCGTATCTCGCCATCCAACGGGGGAAGATCACCACCATCTCCCGAGAAAAAACATGCATTACACTAACGGGACCAATGACCAAAGAAGTTGATGCGCCCGGAAACACCAAAAAATCTATTAATAAATCAATCCTAAACTAGTAAAGTAGAACAATGTAATGCATCTAACACAGCACATTTGCTCAAAACCATATTTAAAAAGACAACAAAAGAAATATGAATTGCCTCCGCATTTACCTCGGAGATAATGAGTTGATACGGTAGAGAAAAATCCCTTTGAGCCAGCGCCGGTTCAGTATTCTCCCTTGACGAGGCAACCACGCCGCCTGGACTGCCGAACTGCTACGTAACGAATGAGCAGGACGGTTGCCAGGTTCCCGCCCAGTAAATGAAACGCACTAATTAACACCAGAACGGAGGGAATTATTCGCTATTTGTGTGCTTCTTCATTTTACTGTTTCACTCATCGAATCATTGTTCACTAAAATATTTTCGTTCCTCTCAATTTGTCATTTCATTCGAATTTTATTATAATTATTTCTTGAACGATGACCTTGATTCCACCTCCCTTGAGCAATAAACATTTGAAACCAAAAGTCGAAGCAAGCACTGATAACATTTCAAACTTGAAAAGTAGTTGGCGCGAAACAGACGTTAGTCAAAGCCAGTTGCTTTCATTGTCGAGAACTTCTGTTCAGGTTTATTACTCTTCTCTAAACAAATGCCTGAGGCAGTTACAGGTCCTTCAAGGAAGGCACCTAAAACTCCTATCTCTGTCCCTACTGCTACCTGCCCAGAGCGATGACCTGGCCACACACGTAGAAGGTTTAACAGTGATTTTCCAGAGGTTGGCATTATTGTAAATACTCCAGTGGCCGACATTGTTACTAACACCCCCACTCCGCCCAAATGTCATTAATTCATCGTTCAAGAAAAGTTGCACGAGTAATACTTTACTTTCTTTCCTCGTTACCAAAAAATATATCGATCAAAATCACCTCCTCACTATTGATAGATGCTGCCTTCAGATTGAGAACGGGTGACAACTCTCTTACGGCACATGTACATACCCTGCAAACTCTTCAGTGGCGCATTTACAGCTAAAAGTCATGAACGCAATCTCGAATATTTCCCAGCCCTGATACAGTGCGATCCCAAACTTGTAAGCCGGTTTGATAACCCGCTGACCGATTTACCCAAATGGGTAAGTTAAGACTTTTGATGACACGCTGACTGGCTTACCCATTTGCATAAACCGGTCCGCTCGTCATCTAAAGTCTTAATAACCAACCGTGAGCTTTGACTTCCCAAAACCCCCGTGGCCTAAATCTTCCCATAGCAATTATGACGTGTCTCAGAGCTTAAATATCCTTTGCTTCGCGCAATTGTAATAAATGCATGACAATTGTATTGATGCATACAAAAGAAGCGAGTCACTTTGGTAAAGGAAAAGACCTGTTCTATTTTATGTGAATTATTTCTCACCAAAGAACTGTAGAAAAGTTAGAAAAAAAACTACAACATATGTATTCGACCCCTCTAAACATTGTTTCATGTCGATTAGTACTTATTTTCTAAGACTATTGGGATGGTCGGTGCTTACAAACAACACAAAAAGGAACAACACAGTAACAATTCACTGTCGACATAGAGTTAAATATTTCTGGAAATTTAATTGAAATAATTTCATATATAACAATATTTAGGCACGTATGTGGTAGTGGATTATAACGAGATATCATGATAACAATTTTAATTTAAAAACGTACTGCTTCATATATTAGTGTATTCATTGTTTGTTTGTTTTTTGAAGGTTTCTTGGCACTGCTTTTCTAACGGTTGCTTGGCACCGCTTTTATATACTACATTCACTCACCTACCAATTAAAAATTTCTTGGTCATTAAACTTAAAAACTTTATATACTCGGTTCGTTAACTAGTATAACCAAGAACTTGTACACTCTTGTAAACTCCAGAAGACAAAGAATAGAAGATATGCTTTCAACAGACTGATTGTAGCTTACACAACCTAATGACGTAATGAACAAATGACGGCAGATAACTATTAAGTCTATTAATTTTTAAATATTATTAAATATTAGTGTTTATTCATTGTAGATTCACGACCAAATAAGTCAATTTAAGGATGTTTCAATTCAAAGAATTTGGTCAGAGTTCAATTCGAAACATTAACACTTCAGATTACTAGCGTTTCTGACCATTTTAACAGAACATCTTTTACATAGTTTCACCGCAGAATTTTGTTTTCCTTCATTTTTCACAATGTCTGGAGCGGTGGAGTTGTGCAATATACACTTTCATTCACTAATTAATCTTCGGAGATGGAATGATGTATTATATAATTCATGTCAATTAATTAATTATTAATTAGACTGTTGGTGATATAGATACCTTATTAATTCACAGTAAATAAACAGAGGTTGTCTGGTATCAAATCTATATTTCTTCTTAAGATCTTTTCGATCGCGTAGGAACTTCGTTTTCCGCCCAGCAGCTGCAAGCTCTGACGATGATCGCTACGCGATCGAAAAGATCTTAAGAAGAAATATAGATTTGATACCAGACAACCTCTGTTTATTTACTGTGATAATTCATGTTTAAGTAAGGTAGCTATCTGTTGAATTATTTATGATTATTTTTCAGATTTCAATGAATATTTGTTTGCATGTTGAGTATAAATTTCATATATTAACAGTATTCTTGTAATTTGTGTATTGTAACGAATATTGTGTCATCTGCCGGCGCCACCACGAGCTGCCTGCGAGCGCGGGTTGCGTTATTTGCCGGCGGTCCCTGCACTAGATTATTCCAGAACGTTCGCGGGGTCCGGAAAGGTCTCGACGGTGTGTGTATCGCGGTGAATAGCAGTGCAGTGATTGTGCTCAGTGACGTGAACCGTGGTCAGTGCATCGAACTGTGGTCAGTGCTTAGGACTGTGCGACAGTGTAAGAGAAGAGTAATGTAAATAATTAATCAAGAGAAGTGTAGTGTAAATAAATAATCAAGGGAAGTGTAGTGTAAATAAACAAAGAGAAGTGTAGTGTGTAGTGTAAATAAATAATCAAGTGTTTTGAGTCATTGTGTTAAGAAACAAAATAAACATTTTTGTTAAAATAATACCGGACTTTTAATTCACCTCCTAGAAACGTAACAGTATTATTAGTCGAAAATAATGAGCTACAATATTTCGAAACATCGGCAAACTGAAATGTGTTAATGTTATGAATTAAACTTTGACCAAATCCCACGATTTGGAACATCCTTGAGATTGTTGTTATCAGTTAACATTAGCAAGTGATAACCCTTATTGTGGCCATTGCCATTCATTTAATGCAGAAATCACAAACTCAGTACATAGCTCTATTTATTTTCTGAACAACCCCCCTAGTTTTTTATAGGTAAAGGTAAAGTAGATCCTGATTGAAAATTGAAATCAATTGAAAAAAATAATTGCAACAAAGAACGAAATGAAATCAGCTTCCGTGCAAATTTGTATTCAAATCATTGTTCATAAAATATCTTTGATTCAAATATTTGAAAGTAAATTTAAGATACATACTAGATTTTCAAAAATACCTTTAATCCAAATATCGCAGAACTTTTATTACTGAAATTAATAAAGCCGTTTCTAAGCAATGTGCATTTTACTAATTTTCTAGTGATAATTTTAAATAATGTATTATTAAATGAGATGGTACAAATATCCACCTACAGCGGAAAATTTTCCAGAGTGTGCAGATTAAATCATAATGCAACATTCACTCCAGCATTAAAGAGAAGATCTGAATGTGCAATTTAGTCCAGAGGTTGCAGGAGTAAAAAGTTTTTCTGCCGTGGATCCATACATATCTCTCGTGGCGGACAAAGGCTCGAGGCGCGAGACTAAGGTAAATTACCCTGGTGAACTGAGCTCAATCTTTTTCTTTCTGCAAGTTTAATCTCACCCCGGGAGTCTTTCGAGAAACGAATGGAATCGCGATTCCAGAAACACTGCGAGTGTTCTTGACGTAGGCGCATAATAGGGTATGTAGAACAAAAGAGAACGAAGAATGAAGAAAGTTGAAACAAATGAGCTTGAGACAAATGAACTACAGGGAAAAAAAATTTTGACAAAAGAATGGTAGGAAAATGTCCGTGTATGAAAAACGACCACGCTAATCTGTTTTGAACATAAATAACATGCACATAACTATCGTCATTTGCAATTTCGACACATGTTTCCAATCACAAAAGGTAACATATCATGCGTGATCAGAATGTAACAATTTGTGCAAACAAACCGTTGAGTAGCGGAGTTTCCCCAACCAGGTATCTCCCTCCACCGGGGCACCGCCCCAGCAGAGACAAGTTCTAAGTCTCCGACCGGTCTCCCGGCATGTGTGGTAGTGTAGTGCATGTTAGTGTAAGTGTGCGTGTGTGTGTGTGTAAGGGGAGAAGATAGGACAAGGAACAGGAAGGAAAGATCGCGCGGGGTCCGTGGCCTGTTTGTTAGGGTAATGCTCCGGCATCCGCCTGGTGTTGAGCGGATAAAACACGGAAAACTACCGATCAGAGCAGCTAGACTCTAGAATTCTCCTCCAGACAGCGACTGAAATCGACCCAGCTGACAAGTTAGTGTCGAAAATGTTGCCACTATCGGGACACGCACCTAGGACCTCCCAACCGTACAATGGCTCTGCAGTGACATCATTTGATGTACTGAGCCACTGCTCCCGGTAACAAGGAGTCATCATTTCGACATTTACAGCATGGATTAGGCTTTCAGGCCTGTTCCGTTTCCAGGACATTAACTTGGTAATTTCACCAAAATCTCAGTCATCCCCCACCGTATGGGTTTAGTTCAGATCCAGCATTGCCACTGATCTGCAACGTTTTGACCAGAAGGTCCTAAAGTTCGACTCTCGACGGTGGTATATTTTCGATTATAGCTAGGCCAAATTGAACTTCTACCTGCTGAGAATTCTAGTGGCCGGGTGCCCTGATCCATTGTTTTCCGTGATTTCTCCGATCAACACCAGGCGAATGCCGGTGCAGTACCCTACCAAACGGGCCAGGGACCGCGCGCGATCTTTTCTTCCTCTTCCTTGTCCTATCCTCTCCCCTTACACACACACTTACACTAACATGTACTACACTACCACGTATTCCGGGAGACCGGTCGGGAGCTTAGAGCTTGTCCCCACTAGCGCCGGATCTCGCCATCCAGCGGGGGAAAATCCCCGCTATCTCCGAGAACAAACATGCACTACACTAACGGGAATAATGACCGAAGCAGTTGACGCGCCCGGAAACACGAAAAAAACAACCAACCAACCAAACAGTTGATGTGTCGGCGAATGTACGCCTCCTTTGATGTGTCCTAAAGACCGACACGCTAGGAGTAGGGTGAGCCCCGAATGTTAGTCACTCGGCAAGTAGCAACTAACTCATCCTCAATACTTGGGATTCGGTGAGCGGTTGCTCGCTACTCGCCGAATAAAAAACGTTAGGAGTCGAGTTAATATTTGCTGTACATTGTAAACTCGTAGTTCTGAAATAATATTGTTGTTTTAGTCTCTTGAAATTTACTTCGCTAGTGGATTCAACAACCTTATTTCTGCTTCTTCTCTCTTCTTTCCCTCTTGAATTGTTATTGTCGACGCTTCTACTCCATAAAAAAGGACTGGAACGGTTGTGTTTAATCTAATAGCATTAACGGAATAACGAACCCGATCTTGACCGAAATGTATTGCATTATATTTCACGCTAGTTTTTTTTATCAATTTCACAAAAAATGAAATTTTGAATTCACACAAAACACGTTTCGGTTTTTGGCATCATTTTGCTGTATTCTTTTTCCCCGATGGAGTTGGAAAGACATGAAATGTATGATTATTATTTTATTGCATAGTTCGTTAATTTTTGAAAGTATACATATCGCAAAAAACAATTTACATGCACACAAATATGGAAAAACAATTTTATAAATATTGGAAGGAATTTCCGGACTTTCGTGTAAATTTAGAAAATTTATATTCAAATCAATTTTTTCGCAAAAATAATTTGACTATATTCTAATCCTAATCAGACTACTCGTGGAGATCACTACAGTTCTATACTTTACCTGTCGTCGTTCGTATTATCCATCCAATAAACTCACGTGTCTCTCTCTTTCTTGCATGAATGCCATTCCCTGCAGGAATGGAACGTCATACGCAGTTTTAACTGTTTTTTGACGTAAAATAAATAAAAAAATGACTTCTCCTCACAGCCGTTCTTCCCATTCTCTGTGCCGCCTTCACCGGCAGCGGTATCTCAGTGCATCAACTGATGTCTCTGCAGCGCCTCTGACCGGGAGGTCCTAGGTTCGAGTCCGGACGGTGGCAGGATTTTCGAAACTAGCTTTTCAGCTGGGTCAAATTCAGTCGCTGTCTGGAGGAGAATTCTAGCGGATGGCTACTCTGATCGGTAGTTTTCCGTGGTTTCTCCGATCAACACCCGGCGAATGCCGGAGCCTACAAAACGGGCCACGGACCGCGCGCGATCTGTCCTTCCCCTTCCTTATCCTATCCTCTCCCCTTACACACACACACACACACACACACACACACACACACTAACATGCTCTACACTACCACATGTTCCGGGAGACCGGTCGGGAGCTTAGAGCTTGTCCCGGCTGGGGCGGTGCCTCGCTGGTGGGAGAGTCCTCGTTGAGAGAAACCCCCACTAGCCGGCGGTAGGTCGGTGCCGGATCTCGCCATCCAGCGGCGGAAGGTCACCGCTATCTCCAGAGAAAAACATGCACAACACTAACGGGACTAATGACCGAAGCAGTTGACGCGTCCGGAAACACGAAAAAATCAATCAATCAATTTGTGCCGCCATCAAATTCCCTGAATAGTGAGTCCAGCGTTCGCCAGCTCTTCAACGTGAGACATCGTTTATGAGCAGTTTCGTAAAGAGGACAAGCGTAGATGATCACTGTCATGACAACTCTCCTGGGTTAGAGTTTTGGGATCGATTCTTACATAAAACAGGATTTTTCACTTTGGTAGGATTTATAACGTTTTCATCAGCTGCGCAAGGTCACAATTTCATTACATTAGTGGCTTGTAGCAGAAGATGGTGTTTTGAGCGATACATTAAAATACTAATAAAAATATTTTCTTTCTAGGTGCTATGATCCATTCAGAGTTATTGTCTGAGATCCGCGTATTTGAATACTGTTTTGCAAGTCATTACACATGAAGATGTCAATGTCTTCTAGCTCCCGAAATTCACGGGCATCATCAAGGATAAAGTAAGACCATATGCCAATAAATTAATTTTTGTTTTTGATGTTCTATCACTTGAGCGTGTGTGGCTTTATTATTCATTTTTGTTCCTCATATTTTCATTATTTCGACGAAGGCTAAAACTCTAAAAACTATTGCTGGTACATCAGCTAGTGTTTGGTCCAGTTACAAGACATGAACAATATCAACCCACTGTGTATTAACAGTAGGAATTTACACATAATATCACAATTTTCCGTAACTTCATTTTCTTGCCATAAAACCCTGATAACGTTTTTAGGGATTATTTGGATTGTAGATTGTATACCAACTATCTTGTCCATATAACCTGTTTGGTATGTTTGGTTGACTACAAAATTAGAAAGCTCTTTAAATTTTTTGCAATTTTAGAAATGAAGGTTATTTCTTCACCCTTACATTACCAAGAGGGGACATTTATATGCCTCCTGTTGATTGATCTTTCATAAGAATCAATATTTTTTAGAATTCAACTACTTCCAACTGCTGCTTTGACTGCAGTAAATAAAATGTTTTTTCTAAACTTCAGTCTAAAACCAATGAACTGGAGCTAGGGTATTTTCTATGGAATTATTTCTGCTCCCATTACAAATGAGTTCCTTGTCAGTGTTACCTGACACGTTCTTTGTTTATATAAAAACACTAGCGATCTTCCTTGAAGGTAGTTTCTGGTATGCAGTAAAATGTTACGCACAAATCTGAAAACGAGTTTCGGTATCCGACATCTCAACTCCCCAGAACCGAACCACAGTGAACTATTCCATGGTTCCTCGCTTCTAAAAACACTAATTATACAATTTTTATAGAAAATTTACAATGTTGTCTTAATTGTTGAACTCATCTAGGGTCATAAAATCTCTCTTGCTGTCAAATGTGTTCTAGTTCAACGAAAACATTGTGTAAGCAAAGGAATTATATATACACGTATATATACTACAACGCATTTCTCCCTTTTCTGTTACATGGATCACACTCCTATTATGTACCTTCTTCCCACCACTGATATCACGAAAATTCCTTTTTTTTTTCGAAACCACTTTCACGTAGTGTCCAAAAGGATACAGAAGAGAGCTGCGTTTAGAGGGGGTGAGAGCTGCAAGGACCGGTTTAGCCACCGCGAAAAAGAGTTTCGTTCGCCGGATGGCGGCGGCGGCGGAGCGCGGCGTGGAATATCGTTATCCCGGTCGCTTGCGTCGGAGGCGGTGCGGGGCGGGGGGTGGGGGCAACCTCATAAAAGTTGGCGGCGGCCGGCCGACGGGTGGGTGGCTGGCTAGCTGCTGGCGGGGCGCAGCGGTGGAGTTGCGCGGCGCGATTCGCGGCCGTTGCACTGCTCTTTTAGTTCTCGAACGCCCCCTTCGCCCCGCGCCGCCACGCCCACGCGGACGGCGCGCTCACTCCTCGCCACTCCCACACCGCTGCTTCGTTTCGCCCTGCACCGGCAAAAATCGCTCCGCTCCCCCTCGGCACGTTCTCCGTCGACTCGGATACTTTTTCTCTTGTTTCTTCGCTCCACACCCGCTGTTCCCATCTTCTCTCTCCCGGCAGCCCTCTCTCCACAACCCTTCACCCGCTGTTCCCATCTTCTCTCTCCCGGCAGCCCTCTCTCCATTCCCTTTCTCGTTTCCCTTCTCTCCGTTTCCCTTCTCTCCGTTTCCCTTCTCTCCGTTTCCCTTCTCTCCGTTTCCCTTCTCTCCGTTTCCCTTCTTCCTTTTCTGCTTCATCTTTCTCTGCTTCCTCTCTCTCCACTTCGTCTCTCTCCGCTTCACCACATTCCCTCCATCCTCTCAATTCACCTGCAGCAACTCCGTTCTCTCCTCGCCCCATCCTACACCGGGAGTGGATGTGCAAGAGCCCGGGCAGATAGCGTGTGGGTGAACGAGTGGCAAGTTTATCAACGATGGAACCTAGCGAATTCTCTCCCTAACATAAACAAATTATTTTGTTACATTAAAATATAACATAAATCCTTATGTTACGATATACATTAAAGATAATGTGCATTTATTATTGATATATTGTGCATTTATTATTGATAAAGATATTATGAAATATTTTATATTAAAATGAAGGAAAATACTAATTGAGCCGGCTTTCTCTTTGAATACATGCCTCAGGACAAATTAACACTGTTCAGACAACATATTTTTTGTCGTAAGTATGCACGTACGTAGCCTTGCATGTAGTTACTAAAATTTACACGCAGAATAATCATCAGTATAATAACGAATTTTTTTAAAGTTCTCTGTTACGACAGTAATTTCGTGAAAGGCAGGTCATTAAAAGCAGATGTAGCTTCCATTCATACAATTCATTGATAAACAAAAAGGAAGCATTTCCAATAGTGACACAAATCTGAGCTAACAGTTTTTACCCATTTGAAAAGGGACTAACTAATAACAATACTTCTTAAAATAGATTGTTCCGCGGCTAACATTTACATGGTTCCTTAAACTTTTCAAGTTAACGTGAAATGCACCAAAATACAAATCGAGTCATCGGCGAAAACAAAAAGAACACATTCCTCACTACTTTTCGATATAAATCTTGCACGTCACCCCATCCCTTGGGATGGCTCGGGAGTCGACCGGAAGATTTCTTCTCCTCGGATCATTTCTCGCGACGCGACGCGCTCGCTCCGCCCGCTCCGCCCCGCTCGCCCTGCTCCGCCCGCTCCGCCCGCTCCGCCTCCCGCTCCGCCCCGCTCCGCCCGCTCCGCCCGCTCCGCCCCTCCGCCCGCTCCGCCCGCTCCGCCCCGCTCCGCCCCGCTCCGCCCGCTCCGCCCCTCCGCCCTGCTCCGCCCCGCTCCGCCCGCTCCGCCCCTGCTCCGCCCCCTCCGCCCGCTCCGCCCCTCCCCCCCCGCTCCGCCCCTCCGCCCGCTGCCCCCTCCCGCCCGCTCCGCCCGCCCCGCCCCGCTCCGCCCGCTCCGCCCGCTCCGCCCGCTCCGCCCCGCTCCGCCCGCTCCGCCCCGCCCGCCCCGCTCCGCCCCGCTCCGCCCCTCCGCCCCCCCGCTCCGCCCCTGCTCCGCCCGCTCCGCCCCGCTCCGCCCCGCTCCGCCCCTCCGCCCTCCGCCCGCTCCGCCCCGCTCCGCCCGCTCCGCCCCGCTCCGCCCCGCTCCGCCCGCTCCGCCCGCTCCGCCCCGCTCCGCCCCTCCGCCCCGCTCCGCCCGCTCCGCCCCGCTCCGCCCCGCTCCGCCCGCTCCGCCCGCTCCGCCCCGCTCCGCCCGCTCCGCCCCGCTCCGCCCCGCTCCGCCCCGCTCCGCCCCGCTCCGCCCCGCACCCCTGCGCGCGGCCATTTGCGCTTTTCCGTCCTTTTGCGCCCCGCGCTACACCCCTTGCCACAATATCTTTGCACTCGTCCCCCCGGATTGCTCCGCATTACTTGCACCTTCCTTCCCTCTCCGCGCCATCCTCGACCCCCCCCACCTTCTCTCCCATCCCTACCTCTTCCCATCATCACCCTACGGTACCATATGCTCAGCCCCCGCCTTCCCAGCTTGCTTCAACACTCTCCGCTCTCCTATCTCTTCGAGTCCTGACGGTGGCAGGATTTTCGACACTAGCTTTCTAGCTAGGTCGATTTCAGTCGCTGTCTGGAGGAGAATTCTAGGGGCCGGCTCCTCTGATAGCTAGTTTTTCGTGGTTTCTCCGATCAACACCAGGTGAATGCCGGAGCATTACCCTAACACACGGGTCACGGACCGCGCGCGACCTTTCCTTCCTCATCCTTGTCCTATCCTCTCCCCTTACACACACACTTACACTAACATGCACTACACTACCACATATTCAGGGAGACCGGTCGGGAGCTTAGAGTTTGTCCCGACTGGGGCTGTGCCCCGCTGGTGGGAGAGTCCTGGTTAGGGGAAACCCTACTAGCCGCCGGTACGTCGGCGCCGGATCTCGCCATCCAGCGGGGGAAGATCACCGCCGTCTTACCAGAAAAAAACATGCTCTACACTTACGGGACTAATGACCAAAGCAGTTGACGCGCCCGGAAACACGAAAAAATCAATCAATCAAACTCTCCTCCCGCTTCTTTCCTTACCTGCCTTCCCCTTCCCACCCGCTCCGCTTCTTACCACCCTTCCTCCCCTGGGTTCTTCCGCCCCCATCCCCCCAGCTCCGCTTCCCTCTTGCCCCTGTGCTTCTTGTTGACCATTCCCAGCCCATCTCTCCCCCTTCCGTCCCGCCTCCACCCGCCGGTCCACGCCATCCTCCCGCCCCCGCCCCCGCCCCCCCCCCGCCCCCGCCCCCGCCCCCGGAGCTGTCACTGGCGACGCCAGCCCCTGGCCGGCCGGCAGAGCAGGGGTGCACGGGCCCGCCCAGGCCGACACCGCCCGCATCTGTCCCCGCTACGGTTGCCAAACGTCCTGCAGTTGGAAGGGCAGTCCTACATTGACGGCGATTGTCGTCTCGTACTCCTTTGTACTGTGAATATCCTCATTTCAGTGAATTTTTAATATTTGTCATCTATTTTATCACGTGTCTAACATCCTACGTTGTATCTGATTAATTTAGAATAGAAAACAAGCATTTCCTTTCTCTAAACGCCCAATAGGTACATGACTCACGCATGCATGATATTGTCTCTATCTAGTGACTAAAATTAAATAGAGACGTTTAGATCACCTTCATCGGCAGTTTTTCACTCCAATCTCAAATGGAAAGAAGAGAGAATGGTTCTGATGACAGTCTACGTTAAATAGTAGGATATCGATCACGGGATCGGTCAATTAATGAAACACATTAGTTTGCCAACGTTTCTGAATATTTAATTCCTTGTTGTCTGAACAACGTTAGAAATCACACAAAATATGCCATGAATCAACATACATGAGGAAAAATAAATAAATTAATTAAATATTCCGAAACGTTGGCAAACTAATGTGTTTCATTAATTGACCGATCCCGTGATCCATATCCTACAACTTGCTAACGGTCGCGATTTCTACAATTGCTAAATTAAACATTAATAAAAAGAAATGTCTTGATATGTGTTCTTTTTGTTTATCGAGTGTTCTCCCGTTTACATGAACATTGTTGGCCCCCCCGCCCCCCTCCCGGCCTCGCCTCCCCCCACCCCACCCACCCCCGGTAATTCACTGCGGCGATCAGACCTTGCGAGGGACCTCATATTCGAAGGAACGATGGATCGCTTCCGATAACATTTATCATATGTTGGAAATATCAATATTTTTCCAATATTCCCAACAATATCGATACGTTAAATGAAAACCTAGGCTATTGATAATCAAGGATAAATAACGAGATTTTAAGTTTCAAGGCTGTTTGAAAACCAGCCGAAGAGATCTCTTTGCCCCCCACAAATTCTGCATGAATTGTCAGGCGATCGAACTCGGGCCGCGCGGGGAAAGACGTTATTATATTCATTATCCATTAATCCACGGGGCTCTTTGATACATGTATTTCGCATGGATGATAAGATAAGAGTTTCAATTATATAACGAGCTCGTATATATTAAGAAATATTGTCGGTCTTAAGAAATATTTCGGTCTGCATGTATACATTGTGGTATGGGAACATTGACTACAGAAATGTTCGTTCCTTTTCAATGACAGAAAATTAGTTTGATTGATTGATTTTTTCGTGTTTCCGGGAGCGTCAACTACTGTGGTCATTAGTCCCGTTAGTGTAGTGCATGATTTTTTCTCGGGAGATGGAAGTGATCTTCCCCTGCTGGATGGCGAGATCCGGCGCCGAACTAACGTCGGCTAGTGGGGTTTCCCCCTAACCAAGACTCTCCCATCAGCGGGGCACCGCCCCAGCCGGGACAAGCTCCAAGCTCCCGATCGGTCTCCCGCAATATGTGGTAGTGTAGTGCATGTTAGAGTAAGAGTATGTGTAATGGGAGAGGATAGGACAAGGAAGAGAAAGGACAGATCCCGCGCGGTCCGTGGCCCTTTCGGTAAGGTACTGCTCCGGCATTCGCCAGGTGTTGATCCAAGAAATCACGGAAAACTACCGATCAGAGCAGCCGGCCTCTAGAATTCCCCTCCAGACAGCGACTGAATTTGACTTAACTGAAAAGCTAGTGTCGAAAATCTTGCCACCGTCAGGACTGGATCCTAGGACCTCCCGGTCAGAGGCGCTGCGGAGAAAATTCGTTCTTGTCGTCCACTAGTAAAGTTGATTCTTACAATTTAATGTACATTTTCTTGAAACATTTTCAGACTTATTGATAACTAGCGTACTTGTGCTGCCTGACACGAATTTAGTAATCAGGTCTTCCTTTTCCCTCCAGATTAATCCCTTCGCTCAGTTTAATTACAATTGAAAATTGACCTTTTCCCGTCTTTAATAATTGTTTACAGAGAGAACGGTTATTCAGGAGATTCGGGGAACATTAAAAATGTGATAGAAAGGTTTGAAAGATCTTATTTTGTAAACGTGAGAAACAACTTCTGACATTTAGAAATGAAATCTAGATTTCTGTTACAACACACCGTTTTGGGGTTATGTGAAACCACCTAACCAGGAATTAAATGTCTTTAATGTCACTCTGTACTTACTCTCCAAGACTATTGAAATAAAGGACCTTTACAACTTCTGGAACAATACAACAAATATTCACTGTGAAAACAGAGCTAAAAAGGTTTCTGATTATGTAATTTATATGTTTTATATTTATTAAGATGTATTCATTTAGAATGTTGTAGTGCACCATAACAGAAAATCATTTAGTTATTTCTTTAGAAAATCATTCTTATTAGTTCTTTTAATATTTGAAAATATACTTAACATTACATTAGTGTCTAATGCAATAATGAAGAAAACATTACTTTTTTAATAATAATTGGCTTCGGTGTGGTAATTTTGAAGACCGCTTCTTACGCGGCACTGCACAACGGTGCAAATTATTTAATACTTTCTAAATGGCAGCAAACGAAATCTAGCAGTGTTTTTATGTAAAAACCTCTTGAAAAGTCAGCGGACGTAAAATAGCATGATATAAGCAGATACATGGCATAAACCGTGCGTCCGTAGATTCTACGGCCTTGGTCATTTAAGGCGACCTGTCGGCGCCCGTAGATTCTCCGGGCAGCGACCTCAAGGGGTGAAAACCGCTAACTTCATTTCGCTAACTAGAACACGATTTTGGTAGATCTATTGAAACTCGAACGACAAAACATGTATGCTCGCGCAAGTTTTCTTGAAACACGAGCTCCCTAGTCATCACCCAGCGCTGAAAAGCACGATCTGTTGTATCTCAACTTAGGTTCGACTCGGAACGGCACGTACAAATTTACAACGCTGGCAACAACCGCCTCGTACTTTCAAAACAATTGTCGCATTTCTCGTGGGACGCTTTGGCGCGTTAAATTCATGCCCACAGTTGGTACGCCCGTTTAAGCTGTGACGTAGCCAAAACCCTCCTCTCACCGCACCCCCCGCTGTGGAATATCAAGAAAACTTGCGCGCGTAGTAGTTTATCATGTCCAACGACATACAGTAGACCACGGAAATTACGTAATGAATAAATGGCAGATAAGCATTAATTATATTAATTTTGAGATGATATTCAAATTAAGAGTTTATACTACAACTCTGGTTAATAATAGTATGCTACAACGCTTCCTGGCCCTCTGTATTTCATGTAAAGTAAAACTTGCAAAATTTCGTCGAGCAGAGGTATGGAGCAGATAGCTCAAATTTCCTTCTAAACAAACACCCTTAACGGTTTAAATTAAATGGGAGAGCAATTCGTTTCTTCCCTGTGAAAATCCCTGTCTTACTTTTTATTTAAAATTGGTTGGGTGTGAGGGTCGCATTATAACATAAATAACATACATGGCTTGTTACTTAGTTCTTAATGTTTGTGATCGCAAATTTTATTGAAAGAAAATTCTTAGAAGAACTCTGCCACAGGAAATCAGATGGAATAACTCTGCAAGTGGAACTTGTAAATTACAAATAGATGTTTTATTTTCGCCTTCTAAAAATTCAGAATGAATACAGAACCTAACACATATTTAAAAAGCCCAGATAAGCAAGATGGAAAGAAACTATCAACCAGCAGCTCGTCCATCCAAGTAATTAGGAATTTTAGTTCTTCCGTGTACATGAATTTTTTGTTAGTTTTTTGCGCGAGCATCGTATTACGCAAATTCAGAATTTATTATATACTTAAAAAACTGTCAGTTTGATCTACAAAACTGCAGTGTTCCTTTAAAAAAGAGTTCAGAAAAATCACCTTGAGCTGTAAAAAACAAAAAAAGGTTCTACCGTTTGTTTGTAGTAGAGGACTAGTTGTTTTTGTCATATTTTCCAGTTCTTGAGAGAGACAATGCAGCAGTCAAGAAAGCCAAATAAGAGAACTTCTGTGTCCTGTTCGGATTGTGGGTTCACCTTCCAGCTCTTCGGAGAATCTTGTCTTGAAAATCATACAAAAAGAAACAATGAAAATCGATATGAAACGGAAAGACACAAACCAGTCAATATATAGAATTTCATTTCTAAATGAACTTGTGAATACGACAAATAGTGTACGAATAGAATACGAGTAGATTACTGTGTGACAAGTCTAACCAGTATCAATACAAAGGACAAAGATGGTTCAAGTTGAAACGCAAATATTTGCATCTAAATAATAACAATTCAAATTAATACGACGTTTGTAGTCAATTGAACATTAACATATTTTCCCAACTCTAAAATTTTGGAAAGCATAATACAGACAAAAGGCAACAAATCTTACTTGCATTTATGAGTAATTACGTTTTGCAGTAGGTTTACTTACATAATTCATTTAACGTGTTATTTTAAGTAACATTACAGAGAGTTATAAACTTATTGCATTCTGTTATGCACAAATAATATATTATAAAATTACTCAAAATAAAGAACACCAATGTTGGTTAGATTTGTGATCCTCTGGGAATAAAACATATTCTCCATGTTTCAATTACAAGTGACAAAGGTAAAGCAGGAAGAGAAGTAAAATATTTTCGCCAGTTAAACTGAAACGTGTAAATACATTCACAATAATACTTAAAGAAATTTAACGCACTACCCTCTAAACTTCATAGGTCGTGAAAGACAAGTTCACGCAATTTGAATATACATTGAATGGACAGGAAATTAAGTATTCTGGTAAGAATTTATTGTAGCATTATTACTTTCTGTAACACCACAATAAGCAAGTAACATCCACCGACTCATTCTCTCACTTTTTTGTTTTTAGTCGTAAGAGGAAAGCACTAGATATCCGTCACGTGTATAAACCAACGATAATTCTTAATTTCAAGACTACTGCACAATATTCGTTTTATAGAGACAGAGAATATGAAGATTTTATCATTTAAAACTAAATAATTTTCTATTTTTTTTATAAAACATAGCAATATTTGCGTTTGTGTGTGTCTCATGACATCAACTGATGTCACGGCAGCGCCTCTGACCGGGGGGTCCTAGGTTCGAGTCCTGACGGCGGCAGGGTTTTCGACACTAGCTTTTCAGCTAGGTCGAATTCAGTTGCTGTCTGGAGGAGAATTCTAGCGGCCGACTTCTCTGATCGGTAGTTTTCCGTGGTTTCTCCGATCCATACCAGGCGAATGCTGGAGCAGTACCCTACCAAACGGGCCACGGACCGCGCTCGATCTTTCCTTCCTCTTCTTTGTCCTATCATCTCCCCTTACACACACACTTATACTAACATGCACTACACTACCACATATTCCGGAAGACTGGTCGGAACCTTAGAGCTTGTCCCGACTGGGGCGGTGCCCCGCTGGTGGGAGAGTCCTGGTTGTGGGGAAACCCCACTAGGCGCCGGTAGGTCAGCGCCGGATCTCGCCATCCAGCGGGGGAAGATCACCATCTCCCGAGAAAAGATATGCACTACACTAACGGGACTAATGACTAAAGCAGTTGACGTGCCCAGAGTCACTAACTAACCAACCAGCCTGTGTGAATTATTGCAGGCTCATTCTGGCAGGAGTGCGAGTTACGAAGGAGTTCAAGTGACGGAGCCTCCACTGCACAAAGCGGGGGTGAGAAATGTTGGCTTTCTCAGAGTGACGAACTCTCCGGACGCGGCCCTGTCGACCCCTGGGCTAGAGGAAGGTCGAAGGGCTGTCGCGTCGGCCTTTGTGAGGGCCCCGCCCCCGCCCCCGCCCCTGTCACCCCAGAGCAGAAGCGTCGCGCGACTTTGTCGACGCCCCATGCCAAGCCCCGTCACCGCCCACTTCCACCTCGTCCACATTCTCGTCCCCTCCTGCCCACTCCAATCTCTCCCAGCATGACCCCCGCCCCGCGCCCACAACCGCCACCACTCAGGGCTTTTCTTTGCGGAGAATTCACAGGAAATCAGCGGCGGAGCGGGGAAAAGGAGTTTATGTTCTTAACAGCCTTAAATGTGGTTTCTTCGTCTTTGTTTCAATAACATGAAACATATAGAATTATTTCTTAATGAAATGTGTTTCATATGGAAATCGTAACGAAAAGGGAACTGCTTTTGCATAATGAGAGGTTAACAGATAACGAAGTCACTTTTTTAAAAAAAATACACTATTCATTTCTATGATTGTTTTACATGCACGTCTAAACCAAACAGAAATATTTGTTTGTTTCAAACAACGCCTTTCTTGCAAAGGGTGATATTTGAGACGTGATGCAATAAATGCTATAACTAGTGCTCATTTTAGATCACTATATGAAGTGTTTTAATGTATCCATATGAGTACTCTAATTAAATATTATCATGATCATATATAAATTTGACGGAATTTTTGTAGCTTACTATATATTAAATACCAAACTAAATACACGCCATCTTAATGAGCGTGTTAAAAATTTATTTCTGATCGAGAGCGCATTTCCCTTTTTCCTTAGAACGTTTCATAAGTATCATCATTGAAATTTATTAAATTTGTCCTTAGCACGCATATTAATACGCATTTTTGACATATTTCAGAGTCAATTGTTTTATTTGCATATATAAAGCATTATATACAAATTCTGTACATTTATAGTGAATGTATTATTCTCTCTAAGGATCTTTTACATAATGAAGATTGCAAGAAAATGTATATAACATAATACATATAATTCATTAAATAGTCTCAATTTAGTTGTTCTTATTTGCAGAAATCATTTTAATGTATTCGTATTACCTCCAAATTGGCGATCCTCTGGTAAAGCCGATATACCGGCAACACTTTTGATCACTCATTGCCAAGACTGGTTCCAAAATAAATAAAAATGCCAATGACACAAGTCCTTACTTTTATTGCACATATTACGACCCACAGAATTAACAAACTTTTACGTTTGATTGTTTATTTCGTGTTTGCGGCCGCATCAACTGCTGTGGTCATTGATCTCGCAATTATCGAGTACGTTTTGTGTCACGGTAGGTTGGGGTGTTTTTCCTCCGAACCGGGAGCGGTAGCTCAGTGCATCAACTGATGTCACTGCAGCGCCTCTGACCGGGAGGTCCTAGGTTCGAGTCCTGGCGGTGCACACTGGTTGAATCGGGCCTAAAACGTGGTCATAATTACAAATGCCAGTGGATTTGCTCGCTGAGGAGTAAAAGGAAAGTTACGAAATGTTGCGCGAAAAAAAACAACGAATTTTTGGCAAAAAGAAACTATTGTTGTATGGCCCTGTTATCGAAAAAGTGGATACATTTAGTTGCTAAATTTAGAAAAAAGTCATCTATCACGTGGTGTAGTTAGTATCCATATTTTGTGATTTCTTGTTACCAAAACTTCGAATGACGGTAAAATGTCTGTGAGGCTGTCCGTCTGTGAGGCTGTCCGTCTGTGAGGTTGTCCGTCTTCCGTCTGTCCGTTTACCGTCAGTCCGTTTACCGTCAGTCCGTTTACCGTCAGTCCGTTTACCGTCAGTCCGTTTACCGTCAGTCCGTTTACCGTCTGCTCGTCTTCTGTCAGTCCGTCTTTCGTTTTTCCATCAGTCCGTCTGTGAAGAACTTTAACGGCTAAACCATTTATCTGCATTTTCTCCAAAATTGATATTCCCCACTGGACGTGTCTGATGTCGCGGCTCGTTAAATTTGAAAGCAATTTTAAGTTTGGGGGTATATTACATGAAACCTCTGGGACATTTTCAAATTTTAAAAAATGGCTCCATCTTTTCGGATTAAATTTTGTTATTGGGTAGTGTGACGGGGGATTAAGAAAAGGGTGAAGATCTCAAGTTTGTTGAAAACCTTGATTTTTTCGAATATTGCAAAGGTTCAAAATTTTTGCGGCGTCTTCCGTACAGTACCAATTTGAAGACACATTTTTTCGTTAATGAAATCTGTTCCTTAAAGATAGATTTTGAAATAAGGTCATATACAATTTTTCGAAAAATTGAGTACTTTTGCGTAATTTTGCGAGATTGCATAAAGAAAGCACGTCCCAATGGTTGACCAATAACTCCTATTAAACGTATCAATTGATTTAATGATATTCGAGACAGAGAAATATCATTGTCCAACATAGGATCTTCTCACACTTGGATGGTCGACTAACAACGCGCGGTAATATTTTAAAGAGAGATTACTCAGGACTCAGCGGCTGTGTTCTAATGTACTCAAAACAAAGTGTACTCAAGACTTCAGTGCTTTTGTGGTGTATATTCCTAACGAGTTCTCACATTTGAATAAATGAACGACAATATGCCTCTCAAATAGGAAACCATTTTTTTTTCATTATTTTTATTTTAAGTCGCATAAATTACATAGGTCATAAGCGACTAGTTCTGTAATACAATTACACTTCTGAGAAAATATAGATAGTTTTACAAAATTGTAACTTTTTTCTTGGAAACTTTAGATTGCATTAGATTGCAACTAAAGATTGCATTGAGATTTTCATTTCCTAGACACTTTTTTCTCTCTTCGATGTGTACGGGGCATTCCAAAGAGATGTGCTCTATTGATAGAATTTTATTGCAGATGGTACAAGTAGGTAAAATTATTTTGTTACACTGATGACAAGAAAGAAAATGGTTATTCAATATTTTATTTAAAAAAAATTGATTCTAACACCTATTACATTTCAACCTTAACTTATTTTTTTATTAAATTGCCTGAGCCAAACGGGCTGGTGCAGTTTCACACTATAAACGATTATGCCATGAGCATTCTGAAAGGTCTACAGTTTTTAATTGTTCTTTTTAAATCAAAATGTGCATAATTCTGAAATAAGTTATTTATTTCAATTCCCTAGAAAGTTAACATCTTAGACAATTGAAGTGACACTCAGAGCCTTTTATAGCTAGAGACCTTTAAGATCGTCAAATTATTATTAAATTGAGCACTATTATCACTGAACGAAAAAGGATATCAATTTTAAACCAATAAAAATGCTTAATATTTATTTCTACAATAATTTTATTTTTTTCGATTAATAATCTTGTTGGATCAGTGTTTTCTCCACAGTTTTCTACTAGTCCAATTTGCCCAATTTTTGCTTTAGTTGTTCTTCCCCTCGATTTAACTATACAATCGGAAACGTCAAAGTTGCAATTTTTCAAGCAAACACAATAAATTGAAATGATTGAAGGCGTTGTCATTGTCAACAATATTATTTATTTCAATAAGAGCAGCTTTCGATGGCTTAGCCATCATCATCAGTTTTATGATACAAGAAAAATATAAAAATTAGAATTAACAGAGTTACATAATTCAAAAACATCGTAAGAATTGAAAGGAGAATAATTAAAGAAAAGAAATAATGAAAGAAAGATGGGAGCGGGGAGTTATATCTTTGATTAGTAACTCTGTTAATTCTAATTTTTATATTTTTCTTGTATCAGAAAACTTATGATGATGGCTAAGCCATCGAAAGCTACTCTTATTGAAATAAATAGTATTGTTGACAATGACAACGCCTGCAATCATTTCAATTATGTAAATGTCAACTACAACTCACCACTGAATCAATAAACACAATAAATCCCCATTTTTCAATTCACAAGCAAACGAAGACGTATGAGAATGCTTCGAGTCAAAAGGACGCCGAAGTCAGTTGTAAGTGCAGTTTTAAATCAGCGCTCCAGCGGAATTGGGGAGACTTTCCCGGGAGCTTAGCCTGTCGGCGGCCGTGAAAGAAGCGCGCATTTAAAGCGCTCGCCTTCAATTGGAATCTTGCTTTGGTCCGTCGCCAGCGAAATGGCCTGTTCGGGTGTGCTTGCTAACCAGCGTGCCTGCCTCGCCTGTTGAGCGACCCCGTTCGCGGTCCCCGAGCATTCATTTGCCACGCGACGGTTCGTTGGCGGCCACAAGCAGCGGCGAGGGGGCGGGCGGCACGGGAAGCGGAAATGGGAACGGCGAGCATGGCTGTCAGAGGCGCAGGCGGTGGCGGGGACGATAATCGTAATGATGGTGATGGCCTTTTACGGTGATGACGACGGTGACGATGACGCTGACGTGCGATGGTGAATATATCGATGATGGTGACTGCCATGATGGTGACTGCCATGATGGTGACTGCATGATGGTGACTGCCATGATGGTGACTGCCATGATGGTGACTGCCATGATGGTGACTGCATGATGGTGACTGCCATGATGGTGACTGCCATGATGGTGACTGTATGATGGTGAGTGCTGTTACGATGACGTCTGACAGTGACGATGACGGTAGCTGTAAAAATGACTGTAACGATGACAGAGACGGTGGCGGAGTCGAACGGTGACAGCGATGACGAGTGGCGATGTCGATGACGATGGGAGTAATAATGACGGTGACCTCGAACTCTACAGACGGGGACTTTAACCATGACAAGAACTGTTACCGTAACAGTGACGTGCGGAGGTAGCAGTAGGCGGGGCGGAAAGGCAGCGGGCGGTGTAGCGGGGTGCCGTTGAGGGCGCAAGCAGATGCAGTCGGAGCAGGCAAGGCCCGTGCTGGAAATGGGAATCGATCCGTGACTCCGAAACTTCGGAAGCTGCGCCGGAGCTAACGCTGCATTTCACAGCGCCTTCGTGATTGAGGTTGGCGAGTGCAAATTCGAACCGTCCTCCAGATTTACGCCCCTGGAAATGAGAAGAGTAAATGGGCGGCGCCGATAGACAGCCGCATGCGACGCGGGGCTTATGACGCCCTCAAGCGCGCCATCTGCCAGCGCCGAGGCAAAACGGTGACCACCGTGATAAACTGCGTTAACGCAGTGGGACGGCGGCTGGTTTTGCTAGCCGAAATTTCTCCATTTGGGCGTAATTAACCCTTCAGCGCTCTCGAGAGTTTAAATCAAGCTTCATCGGAAAAGCGGATCGGGAGCAAAGAGCTGCCAGCAGCAGTCGGAGCGGATGGCTGGAGCAGTTGCTAGAGCGGTGAATGTTCAAGGTCACGAAGGGTAGACGAGAAAGGTCGGACCGATTATTTTCACTTGAGATGTTACGCAATATGTCTTAATGTTAGATAAATAATGTAAATGTTACGTAATAAGAAGCAAATAGGTATTAATAGTCAGGTCATATTTAAACCCAATTGAAAGATTAGTGTTTTATTTTTTAAAACTGGAGATTGTATGAAGTGTTTGCTAAGTCATTAAGTTTTTAATTGGTTAAAAATATATTTTAAAGAGACATTACCCACCTAAAATGCAGCACAATTAGAGAAGAACGATTGTAATAACTTTAAAACAAGATTTGCTTATTATGCTAGTTATTGCTTAGTCATGTTCTTATTTTTCCTTACGAGTTTGTCACATCGGAAGATGATTAATGGGACGTGAAATTCCCTAATCTAGAATTGTTTTGCAAGATTCTTTGGAGAATGTATTACAAGTGAATAATTGAGAATAAGTTACAGGATAGCACACGGAATTCCAAGGAAACTATGAACTTTTAGGAAGTTTCTCTTATAAATCGAGAATCACCATCCTAAATGCAATCAGAATTGCTGTCTGAGATCGTATGCTTCCGTGGGTGCCTCCTGGGGCCGAACAATTGTCACAGTGCGGAGCTAGTAGCGGCCGCGAGGATTGAACGCTTCAATTCTCATACCTCTCAATTTGCTCATTAAATTTCTCATGTTGCTCTTGCTGGGCTTCAGCCGTCTGCTTAGAGCTGGAAGCAACTGACCTTGGCTTCAGGGAGCGAAAACGTGAAGCCCCTACTTTAAGCGATACTAACGGCCAGTGAGATATTGTTCTATTCCAGTAGAACGTCTTCTTTTACAAATTATTTATCACGTACTTGAGTACATTTTAACCTTGACACATTACGGTTTCAATGTCATATTAATGAATTATTATATAGAGAAAAGAATTAATGCGAAGTTTAGGGAATACAATTATGATGTAGAGACGTGATTGTCATTTGTGATTTTTCTAACGGCACGTATTATCAATCTCTATCCAACAAAATGGAGTTCATTTTTTCTCATAGTTTGAAAACTAAAGAAGATTTGAAGTCCTGAACCCAATGCTCTCCACCGAATCTGTGTCATGGTGAATTTTGTAGAGTAGGAGGATTCCCCTTATCTACAGCGTGATGAGGATTAAAGATTCAGAGATGAGATGCTTTGCACTGAAAGCGAAAATAAAACACTCCTGATTAATTTTTAGAAAGGTATCTGAAGTTTCAGAAGCATAATTGATTTTTCCAGACATGTGTGGAGAGCATTTGTATATCTTTTAATTCTCCAAGTAACACTAAAATGGTTATATACCTCGAGCAATAGTGTTCGTAATTAAAGATTAAAAGAAAGGCTAAATATTAAAAATATACTTACATACTGTGACATCAATAAAAATGAGAATGATATTTTACATGAGTAAATTATACTACTGAAAAAATTAATGAATATTTCTTAGAAATATTAACTATTATAGCAATAGTAAATATCAGATGTATTAATTCGTAGATAGAATAACTAAGAGCAATATACTTGACACATTTAGTATCCTAAATACAGCATATAGTTAGTTTAATTGCCAAGTAAATTCACTAACTCTAAACAAATTCACAAGTAAGAATCTTACTCCCAAAATATACATGTTAATGGCATGTGAAAAATGCCACGTCCATCTAAACACTTGTCAAAACGAATCCAGAAAATAATCCTAAAATACTTACTAATGTCCGAAAATACCAAGTTTCTAGTCATGGTATCATTGCTAAGTGAATACCTGTCTCCGTTTTCCTCTTCCGCTGTTGGAATTGGTAATATTGGGACGGCAACATTTGGACTACGACATGGACTCCGCGGGAGAAAACCTTTTTCTATCATCCGTCTTTCAATGAGAGCGTTGTGGGGTAGAAGGGATCACTTAACCCGGAAAACTTTTCTGTTCTTGTCCGGAACATAGGAGTGCTTCTTCAGTATCTGTTCAACTGACAGAGTTCTTCCCGCTTGTAGTGGCGTTGAAGCACTTAAGTAAAGACGAGGAACATGTGAAGGGAAAACTTGTGATCAGTAGCCGGAGCCTTCAAGCTACTCCACCATCCTCTGGCTCCCAGAGATGGGGGAGGAAAAACTAGCAAGAGAAGGGCATTTCAGGAACAGAGAGTCAGTCGCTTTTCTGGAGAAGGAGAGTCCCACAGCCGTCACTTCTGGATATTAATAAGTGAGAATAAGGGAAATTTTAAACACATTTTTAAGCATATTGTTTACACAAAGATTTAGCATAGTTGTAAGTTTATATGGAGGAGTGAAGAAAGTTAATAAGTGTTACAAATATATTCAATTAAATGATACTATGACGTAAGAGGCAACCCGCAATATGCGGAAATACTACTATTGTTCATCGTACTTAACTCGGAAACGATGCATTTTAGAGCCTTAAAATCTTATTTTCTTGTCACCTAGGTGACAAGAGTTTTGCCTTTTTAAATCTTATATATCCAAATGTACAAAATAAGACATTGTTTAGAGGTTTTATTCCAAGCTTAGCATTTAAGAGCAGTCACTCCGTACATCACTTGATATTTGCATTTGTGTACGTGAAAACATATTATTATAATGTGTTTATAATAGTAATAATAAATGTAATAATAATTTTCGCGCGTGAATGACATTCGAAGAGATTTATTTTTTCACTCAGCAAACGATACATATGAACAACCAGTACTAGAGACAATATATTTGACTTGCGAAGGGCTTTGCTCTGTTGGTGGTTGACACCATGAGTCCAGTTTCCTATGGCACATGGGAGAGGTGAGATGTCCAGTGATTCCATTAATTTCATAGGTAGATTTTCGTAGGCTTTCAAATTTCATAGGTATTGCAGGGAATTAAGGCAAACAACGGCTAATGGCATATTCCTACGCGCTCATAGAATTCAATATTTATACAGGTATATTCTTCGGCAAAAACCTCAATAACGTTAAAAATCTAAATGAATTATTATCGAATTTCAACCACTAGTTCTAATACCAAATATCACATGGTATATGAATGATATTATTTGCTACATTGTAGTTATTCATTGCTTTCCTTCACTGACAATATTCGTTTTTAAGCAAGCGGTTTGCGCTCCAAGAAAATTGAAATGAATATTAGTGAAATCAATGTATTTTTTCTCTTTTGATGCTTAGCTACATATACATTTTATTAACTACTTTGATAAATGACATTTCACGAATATGGCAAGAGAACGTAGTAAAAGAATAATTCCAGAATTGTTCTTATAATGGATCTTCAAAGTATACTTTTACCAATAATTAAAATTCAATATGCATTTTGCAAACATTATTCTAGGACACTTTTTATCGCTCTTAATGCTGTTAAATTTCTGACTACTTTTCTAAAACAAGTTAATAATTTAATTATATATCCTTGTATATCCATGGCAAATCAAATAAGTCATAACACATCTTTTAACTTATAAACCAAAAAAGATAGTAAGATGTCAATTGAACAACCAGCGGCATAGACCGAGATTCGGAGGATACCTAAATAATTTACATTTTCTCTAAATTTTTATTACCAAAATAAGGGTCAACTTTGATTTTTAAATAAAAAATATAATACATTTTGGCTTGTCAGAAAGAGCTTAAAAGACGTCATCAAAAAATGCAAAACTTCGTATGTAAGATATTTTCTTGTAAATAGGTCTACACTTTCCATTTTCGTCCTATTTCATTTCACATGTTCTCAGTTTCCACTGAGAAGGAAACTCGTGAGCCAGTTACGTTCGTCCTTTTGACAAACTCCACCAGTTACTTGAGAATAAATTAACATCTGGTTTTGTTCATACCGCATACTCAAAAGTTTTGTTATTTGTTACTTTATCGCTTACTACGCACGTAATATAGAGAAAGTAATGTAACATTGACAATTAGAATTTGAGAATGTGGACAAACATAACTTGTCGAAAACATCCACGATCATGCAAAATGACGCGAAAACTATACATATTTTCGGAAAATTATACGTAACCTTTTTTCAAGATCAACAGAATGTAGTATGAAAAATAGTACCATTATCAAAACTTTAGTTGGAGAAAGACGCCGAAATTTTTTTACGCGTCATTTCAATGAAAATGGGAACTCTGCCATTTTTAAGAGTCTTTTAGGTTATCTGAGGAGAAAATATAATAAAACAAATTACAGCTAGTTTTGCATACATAAATATTTCACGTGAGTACGTGAAACTAACAAGAAACTAGCGGGAATGCGCGGAATGTCAAAACATTTTCTCCTTTTGTCACTAGTTACTAACTATTCATATTTTTTAAAACAAATAAGGGCAATAAGGGCAAATCACTTAGATCTTTAAATCTGCGGAATTAATTGCATAGAGAAAATCACTTCTGGCTTTGATAGTCGAGATGTAGATGTACGATTGGTTCAAAAATAAATTAGCTCTTCGCAATTTTCAAAGTTTCATAGGTTTTAATGAAAATTATAACTACACCATTTTTATAAATACACGTTATACTATCAGAGCAAAAAATTAAAGCAACATTGGCAATAATTTTTCCCAAAAAAATCCCAAATTTTAGCTCTAAAACTTCTAATGTGATAGACTAATTCGTCACATTTCCTTCCTTTCATCCATCCATCCAGACTCACCTCAGTTTTGGGGTTCAAAATTACGTGCATCGCCTTGACATCTGTACCAACCTTGACCATCTTTGAAATAGCATCAACAGGCCTTAATCCTGGCGAGTGCGCAAAATTAAAGAATCGTAAACATGGAGTCTACTACCGAAAATTCAAGATCCATCTTTTCTTCCGTCTATTATAGAATTACAGTAAACCCTCGTTAACACGAATTCCAATAGACAGAAATAATGGCTATTCTTGTTGTAAATATTCGTGTCATCCGATTTTCATACATCTCAATACTACGTTTCTTTTAGCAAATTTAGTTTGTGTAATTTCGTGTTAAGCGAATTAGTACTAACGATGGTTTACTGTACTTATTTTTAAATCCTGTATCAATCACATTCATTCTGGGTAGAATGACAACAGTTTTTCATCGAAGGAAATGAATCGAAGTAAGTGCGTTTGGAGAACCTTAGAACACTTCACAGCAATCGAGCAACTCATTTTACAAGTACAGCTTCGAATTTGTGTCTTCGTTAAATCGATAATATCTCCACTTCAAAGGACCAAAAATTAAAAGATAATCTAGGTATCGAACAGAAGGGAAAAAAAACTTTTCCGTTTCTTCCTGCTCACTAAGATAAAGGCGCTTTTAATTAATTTTTTATATCGAGAGCCGCCAAAGCTTCTTACATCTATTTCCCAAAGAGGTCCTTAATGAGGTGGAAAAGAGACAGCAGATTCGTGAAAAAGGCGGAGACTCACGTAGCGAAGATGGAGGTGGAATTGGAGTCGAACAGTTATTTTGCGATGTAAGAAGATTGCAATGCAGCCACTTCAAGCGATCCTCTTTCAAAAGCGTTTTAAATAGGAGAGGTACAAGTCTAGGTAGCATGTTCATTATTTAGTATTAAAATATTTATTTACTTTTTCTGCCAATAATTCTTTAATATATTAGAATGTTTTTGGTCTTTAAAATAAAAGACAGAACATTTTTCAGTGTAACTGCTTTATATTATTATATATTATATAAGATATACAGCAACGTTCAGGATTTTTCCCTGTCTAAACACCCTTTTAGTATTAAGAAGTCTTTGTTTCAAAATTAGTTGAAAGAACAATAAAATTGTCGTCTCCCTGGTTCTATACTTTTAATTAACGTCGTTTTAGAAATATTGAAATTCATTAATTACCCTTTAAAATTCATGAAAAAATGATGTAAAAAATTATAAAAATACTGCCAGACAATTTCGAGGTGAAATATTTATGAATAATTGATATGTTTACCCAAAATTATAAACGAAATTAAAAAAAAAAAATAAAAGGTCTGGAATGTCGACAAAATTCTCTAACACGGCATAGAGTTACAACTTCCCATTACGTCAGTTTCCAGGATATAGAAATTTTAGCCCGTGAAAAGTTATTGTATCCTTGATTAATATTTGAAACGTTGTATATTAAATCATCATCTTGTTTGAATACACAGGTGGAATATAATAAATTTACTAGTTTATATGATGTATTATTAAGTAATTTTTCACAAAATTAATATTTTTCTTACAATTAACATCATTCTGTCTAGCTTGATTTTGTAATGTCCCTCTCAAACTCCCTCTGTCTACTTCCTTTCATGAAGTGTAGGATATTATAACGAGATACTCTAAATTATTTATAAAGATGCGTTCTGTTGTGACTTGTATACATTAATTATAAATTCTTCTGTTTATATCTGACTCTGTGACCATTATTAAAATATCATATGTATTTATTTTCTCAATTAAGCCTGACAATGGAAATTAATACTTTCCAAAACGTTGATGACTATATGATATAATAGGAAGCAATTACTCTGAAAAATGTTCTGTATTTAAAATAAAAGACCAAAAACATAATAGTTTTTTTTTGGTACAAATCGCAATCTTTTGTTATTAGTACTTCTCACTGACGCTGTAGCATAGGGAGAAACAATGAAATCATAATGTCTACAAATCGTCTGGCAAATGAGTTCTTTCACAAAAAAATGTTTATGGATATGTGGTGTATTATGTACAGAACTTAGTAAATATATAACAATTGTTTCGATATGTCCAAAAAATATAATAAATATTTCGCTTTAATATTTCATCTCCAGATTTGGAGCATAAACGTGTACCTTAGGAAGAAATATTGGCGATATTATATCGCTTGCTCAGCAAAGATTCAGTTTAATGGGATAATTAGACCGGGAAAAGGTTTCTTGAGTTTTCAGGAGTTTTCACTTGGCTATTTTCATGGCGTGTGATAGTGAGTGAGAAGTCACTTGCGTTCATATCTCAGAGTTTTAACGAAAACAAAAAGCTTACATTCCATCTAACGAACCTGTAAACTTATAACAATCACTTGCTGTGCAGTGTGGTTTTCAAGTACTTTCAGAACCAATGTAATACTTCTGATGATGTTTGCTTCTCATTGTAGTTGGTTTTCGAGGAATTCTCAGGTACTACATGCAGCAGAGTTTTTGTTGAGAAAATCATCTACAGCAGAAATGCATTTCGACGGTAGCTCATAAACATAAATATACATCTCGAACGTGGCAGGTAATCATGATCGTTTCGAGAGATTTGGAGAACCTAGAGCACGTAATACAAAAATTAAAAAATACAAAAAAACTAAAACATTTCTTTGTGGAAAACAGAATTTAGAGCAAATTCCACGTTTACCGAATCTTACCACTACATAGATAACTATTCCCCACCACATGCAAATTGGTCGAAACACAAATATAACGAGTAAACAATATAATTCGATTTTATCAACACTGCGGCAAGTGATACAATATAAAAAATACATTATTTTTTTTAAACAGAAGAGACAATTCCCTTCCATCTATTACTTCTCTTGAGTTATTTACCGGGAGCGGTAGCTCAATGCATCAACTGATGTCACTTCAGCGCCTCTGACCGGGAGGTCTTAGGTTCGAGTCCTGACGGCGGCAGGATTTTCGACACTAGCTTTTCAGCTAGGTCGAATTTAGTGATTGTCTGGAGGAGAATTCTAGCGGGCGGCTGCTCTGATCGGTAGTTTTCCGTGGTTTCTCTGATCAACACCAGGCGAATGCCGGAGCAGTACCCTACCAAACGGGCCACGGACCGCGCGCGATCTGTCCTTCCTCTTCCTTGTCCTATCCTCTCCCCTTACACACACACTTACACTAACATGCACTACATTACCACATATTCCGGGAGACCGGTTGGGACCTTAGAGCTCGTCCCGGCTGGGGCGGTGTCCCGCTGGTGGGAGAGTCCTGGTTAGGGGGAAACCCCGCTAGCCGATGGTAGGTCGGCGCCGGATCTCGCCATCCAGCGGGGGAATATCACCGCCAGCTTCCGCGAAAAAAACATGCACTACACTAACGGGACTAATGACCAAAGCAGTTGACGCGCCCGGAAACACGAAAAAATTTATCAATTGAGTTATCCTTCTGTATTTCGTTCCCAATTTGTATATTAAATCACTCCACCAGACATATTTGAAAGGAAATTAGAAAAAAACAAACAAACGGAAAAGCAATGTGCTACTGGACCGCGCTGGCTGCCCCGTGGGGAGATGCACTCCTCGTCCTCATTGCCAGGCTTCCCCGCGGCCTCTGCGAAATATTTTCTCTTCGCCGCGGCGGCGGCGGCGGCGGCGGCGGCGGCGGCGGCGGCGGCGGCGGCGGCGGCGGCGGCGGCGGCGGCGGCGGCGGCGGCGGCGGTGGCGGCGGCGGTGGCGGCGGTGGCGGCGGCGGGGGCGGCGGCGGCGGCGGCGGCGGCGGCGGGGGCGGTGGCGGCGGCGGTGGCGGCGGAGGCTTTGTAAGATTTAGATCAAGCAACTGCCCTTTCGTACCGGCGCTTCTGCCGCCGCCGCCGCCACTGCGCGCTTGGGCGTCGCCCTCAAGTTTTCGGCCCGTGAAAAACCCGCCCCTCGTTGAAAGTTTTATGACACGCTATTTCAAAGTGTCGGGAAGTAACCTGGAGTGGTTCGGGAAGTTGGCGCCGTGTGCGGCCGCGTGAGATGGGATTCGCGCGGGAGCAATGAAGAGACAGAGACACAGAGAGAGAGAGAGAGAGAGAGAGAGAGAAAGGGACAGAGAGAAAGATAGAGACAGAAAGAGAGACAAGAGAGAGAAAGAGAAAGAGAGACAGACAGAAAAATAAAGTGTGACAGAGACAGAAATACAGAGAGAGATAGAGAGAGAGGGAGACATAATAGAGGGACAGAGAGAAAGATAGAGAGACAGAAAAAAGACAAGAGAGAAAAGAGAAAGAGAGAAAGACAGTGTGACAGAGAGAGACAGAAATACAGAGAGAGACAGAGAGAAAGATAAACAGTGAGATAGAGAGAGAGGTAGAGAGAGACATGCAGAGAAATAAGCAGAGAGCGAGAGAGAGAGAGATAGGCAGGGAGAGAAAGAGGGAGGGAGAAAGAAGAGAAAGAGAAGGTAGTAAAGAGGGCGAAAAGAATGTAGAGAGAATACAGTAAAAGTAGCAGGACAGAAAAATGGAATGGGAGGGATGGAGAATAGGAAGGAATGGAACTGAGATCGTCAATGAAACTTTCTGGCGAAAAGTTGCTGTTTTTCTTTCACAGGAAAGGTTTTATTTAGATTCAATAAGACATTTCTTAAATATTCGTTTACTCTTCTAATTTTTAAGGAAATCAGATCCTCCAAAATTATTCAGTAAATTAGTGCTCCAGAGACGATTAGAAAGGGGGAGGAAGAGAAAGAAGAAGAAAGAGAACAGGTGAGAAGAGAGGATACGTAGAGGGGGTGGGGAAGGAGAGGGAGAAAAAGAAGAGTGAGAAGGACAGGGGCGGGAAGGTGAGAGAGATAGAGGAAGAGAGGGAGAGATAATGAATGAGGGTTACGAATTAAGATGCAGAGAGAAGGAGGAGTAAGGGAAGACAAGAGAGAGGGAAATTAGAGAAAAAGAAGAAAGAGAAAGAAATAATGACGTACAATATGCGCCTGCACCGAGCGAGAGTGAACTAAATTTCGGCGCAATGCACAAGCCCTGCAAGTGAATGCAGAGAATTCTCATGCACACATTGCAGCATACCGTTATTCCTCTTGCTTAATAGAACTTATTTTAATTTTATACATCCTCGTGCATTACTACCGATCAAACATAAATAGAATTACTAGTTCTCCGGATGAAGACTATCAGAAATATCACTCATTCAATGCAACACCATCTTAAGTCAAAAATATCATTTTTGTGTAATTCCATTAAAGAACGTCGTTTGTTTTGACTTAGTTGTTTCTAAGGCTTCCTTAAATAAATATTTTTTAATATTCTTTTTACTTTCTACTGCGATAATATTAAATCTGAGTTTCTAGTATCAATGTGTGTGGATACGATGATGTTTAAGTATTAATTATTGAAGTGACGTCCAAACAACAAGAACACACTTAGTGGTAAACGATAGTTTCATAACGTTTAATTTTAAGTTTTGTAGTTAATGTGCGACATGAAAAAATGTATTTATCGGGATTATGCTGATGATTTAATGATAAATGTAGTTCCTGAAAAGTTGCTAATACATCATACAATCGCCAGCATGAGCAAACGGTCCCGAAACAAAAATGCCAATAATGAAAAGTTTTTGACCGACAGAATTGGTCGGTTAAAGTTATACAATTACATTATTTTATAAAACATTAACTTTTAAATGAACAGTATCAGAAATATTAAGAATGTAAAACTTAGTGAAGCATGTAGTGGAGACCTTAGTAAGTTAAAGAATAATTTTCAACAAACGATAATAATACAATCGTAGAGCAAATTTTCGAGATACGCAAGTAAATAGTGAATCAGAAATTAACTTAAGAATTCATATATTTACAGCTCTGACAGAATATTTTTTAGAGATTCAAATGGGTACTTGAAATTCGAAAAAAGCTCAACAAGCTGACTTTTTAACCTGATTTTCGTGGTAATAGAAATTTCAAAGCACACTTAGATTAACTGAAATGGAAATACATGTAAATGTCATTAAGTGATTCAAATCTAAAACCTTTCTACATTCATGTAAGTTACAAGAATTGAAAAGTAGTATTCAAATTATTCTCAACACATGAGATAAATTTGTATACTATATGATTAAATATTTTTTATTTGCAGGAATGTCTCCACTGTGGAAATTGAACACTAGTTTGTAAACGACTTTTGATTGTTAAAATTAGTTTTCTGTAAGATTAAGCCGGTATTATAATTATCCATTGACCCTTTGTTTACAGTCACATACCAATTGGGAGGGGGATCACCGACGGACGGAGCGAAGTTCCCCCCCCCACACACACACACCCTCAATCGTTGTTTTCGCTAGGAGTTACTGTTTCATCTGTAGGACATTTGAGGAGCAAACATTCCAAAACTGACATGTCTATTTGGCAAAAATTGAATTGCTCGGCTGTTTTTACCTATAATTTTATTTCCAGGAAAAAACTGAGATGAAATACATTACGTAGCTCTTAATTAACTCTTCATTAAGTTAAAGGGGGGTTCAAAACTGTAAAATTTGTGCCATAGTTTTCAATTCTATTAGAAAAGTGTGATGTTGACGTATCACGTTTTTAATATTTGCTATTCATTTATTATTACAACCTTTTCAAATCCTTTGTGATAATTTCGTCTTTCAATGCTTATTAGTTGTTAACAAACATGTTCAGTCGCCATGCGTAATCTCTTCTGTATAGTTCCATTAAAATAATTAAAGTTACCTCAGTATCTCGTAAAATAGAAATGAATTATATATGTATTAATTAGCCCTAAATGAATGTATTAATTAGGCCTAAATTGGGTGACATAAGAAGTGAAGACTTGGCAGAGAACTCGTAAAAGACGGAAGAACAAAACGTCAAGCAGGCGTTACTAGATATATGGAGGGTTTCCATGACATCAATGTACTGTTCGGTAGTGAAAACTGAACACTGAGAAAGTAGCTCGCTTGCCTCGCACGTCAGAGATCTGGGGCTCCGATCATACCAGCGACGGTGCACGACAAATACGGACCGCGTAGTGAATGCATAATATAGCACCCTCCGGAGAGGAGATGGTTTTATAAACAATGAATGGAATAAATGCAGTGAATTTCATAAGTCAAAATTCCCAGGACAATTTTCTGACGTCGAATATTCAAGATAATAGCTGTGAGTAACAAGGTGGTGTCAAGTTCTTTTTTAAAATCGTTTAAATGAGTGCGCAAACATGAAGTGGGATTTTTGTTGGGAAAATAAGGAATTGGAAATCTGGTGTTGTTTGGTTTGGTTTTGGTTTTTTTCGTGTTTCCGGGCGCGTCAACTGCTTCGGTCATTGGTCCCGTTAGTGTAGTGCATGTTTTTTTCGGGAGATGGCGGTGATCTTCCCCCGCTGGATGGCGAGATCCGGTGCCGACCTACCGTCGGCTAGTGGGGTTTCCCCCAAACCAGGACTCTTCCACCAGCGGGGCACCGCCCCAGCCGGGACAAGCTCTAAGCTCCCGACCGGTCTCCCGGAATATGTGGTAGTGTCGTGCATGTTAGTGTAAATGTGTGTGTAAGGGGAGAGGATAGGACAAGGAAGAGGAAGGACAGATCGCGCGTGGTCCGTGGCCCGTTTGGTAGGGTACTGCTCCGGCATTCGCCTGGTGTTGATCGGAGAAACCACGGAAAACTACCGATCAGAGCAGCCGGTCGCTAGAAGTCTCCTCCAGACAGCGACTGAATTCGACCTAGCTGAAAAGCTAGTGCCGAAAATGCTGCCGCCGTTAGGACTCGAACCTAGGACCTCCCTGTCAGAGGTGCTGCAGTGACATCAGTTGATGCACTGAGCTACCGCTCCCGGTGGCTGGTGTTGTTGATTTGATTAGTTGTTAGGTTTAGATTATTAAAATTTTGATTCTGTTAAAGTATGTAGAACGAGTTAGTAATTAGGAAATTCGGTATTCAATAATATTTTAGTTTTTTGTATCGTAATGTTTTCATTTATTTGCTTTTGAAGTTATAATAAACGTTTTTTAAGTTCTATGCGACATTTTTCTTTAACGAAAGTTATTTTTAGATGTTCCCTGGAGAAAGCAATTGTATATTCTCATACCCTCGCCTCACCTCCAAAATTGAAAATATTTTAGCACATACTTTCCGAAAATGTTTGTAATATGTTACTTAATATTATCATTAGTTCTTAAATATCTTTAAAATTCTTAATTTCATAGCTATTTATTGTGATATTCCCCGATGAATCCCCAAATTGGTGTTGTATGGTTCCAAAATGGCAGGTACATGCAACTAATAAAATTTTCTAATATTTTCTTGAAAATACAAGAATACATCATGGCAAATTACAGATATATAAATAATATACAATAGTATAATTTAATAATTCCGTCATATGAAACTTTTCATCGTTCTATTTCTGTGGTGTCGACTGTTACAGTTTGTTGCACCCGGTGCGATCAAATTCATGAATATGTCAACATCTGACGTAAGCGAGACACGAAATTCCATGAATATCAAAATCATGTGATGTTAGCTAAGGGGAGCAATGAATGTAGATTATTCACTAAGATACCAGGAGTTACCACCAAACATAAAGCAAGTTGCTAACAGGAAGTACTGATTATGTTGAATTTTGCAGAAAGATACGAAAGCAGCAAACATTGTTCTGAAGAATCTACAAAGACGAAACTTTGCGTTCGGCCAGGTTGTGTTGCCATATGTTTTAAATTAATGTACTCCAGCAAGTAAAACGGACAAAACAGTACCTTTTTCCGGGCGAAAATAATTCGGCTTACACATACGAATGTATAATTATGGACTCATATTTTTAAGTTTATCTGAGGATACATTCGTACCAAGCGAACTAAATAGTGTATAAAATATGTTGTTTTGACTTACCCCAGGATTCGCCTTCTCGTCGTCTCTGCAAGACGAGAAAAGAAAATAGAATAATTATCAATGAGAATATATTTATACAATTATCACAGTAATTAAGATAGTTACAATATTAATAAACATATAATATTATTGAATAATATATATAAATATACAAGTTGCAACTAATTAACTATTATTAATTAAGTTATCTCTTGCATATCTCTTTTGCGGCAGTGCTACAAAGAAAAACCTCTTAATACGTAAGTTCCACTAAAGGGCGTGGTGCACAGAAAGTAGTTTACTTCATATAGAAACGAAAAAAATCGCTTTTTTGGAATATGAGACAAACGAAATGAATTTCTCTCTCTCACTCTCGCACTCACTCGCTCACTCTCGCTCTCACTCGCTCACTCTCGCTTTTCACTCCTCCCCCCTCGCTCTCCCCCTCGCTCACCCCGCTCCCTGCTCTCTCCCCTCTCGCTCCCTCGCTCCTCGCCACTCCGTCTCTCTCCTCGCTCACTCTCGCTCCTCTCGCTCACTCTCGTCCTGCCCTCGCTCACTCCTCTCTCGCTCATCTCTCTCTCGCTCCGCTCCTCTCTCGCTCTCTCCTCTGCTCCTCCCTCTCTCGCTCACTCTGCTCTCTCGCTCACCTCGCTCTCTCGCTCCTCGCTCTCCTCGCTCCTCTCGCTCTCTCTGCTCACTCTCGCTCTCTCTCGCTCACTCTCGCTCTCTCTCGCTCACTCTCGCTCTCTCTCGCTCACTCTCGCTCTCTCTCGCTCACTCTCCTCTCCTCTCGCTACTCGCTCTCTCGCTCCTCTCGCTCCTCGCTCTCGCTCCCTCGCTCTCCTCTCTCGCTCCTCTCGCTCCTCTCGCTCCTCTCGCTCTCTCTCGCTCCTCTCGCTCTCGCTCCTCTCCCTCTCGCTCTCTCGCTCCTCGCTCACTCTCGCTCTCTCTCGCTCTCTCGCTCACTCGTCTCCTCTCGCTCACTCGCTCTCTCGCTCACTCCGCTCTCTCTCCTCACTCTCGCTCTCTCTCGCTCACTCTCGCTCTCTCTCGCTCTTCTCGCCTCCCTCCCCTCGCTCCTCGCCTCTCGCTCCCTCGCCTCTCGCTCACTCGCTCTGCTCCTCTCGCTCTCTCGCTCATGCTCCTCTCGCCTCACTCGCTCTCGCTCACTCTCTCTCTCATCGTCCTCGCTCACTCTCGCTCTCTCTCGCTCACTCTCGCTCTCTCTCGCTCACTCTCTCTCGCTCTCTCTCCCCCCTCGCCTCTCTGCCACTTCGCTCTCTCGCTCTCTGCCTCTCTGCTCTCTCGCTCTCCTCGCTCACTCGCCTCTGCTCTCTCGCTCTCTCCTCCTCGCTCTCTCTCGCTCCTCTCGCTCTCTCTCGCTCCTCTCGCTCCTCTCGCACCCTCGCTCTCTGTCCTCGCTCCTCTCGCTCTCTCTCGCTCACTCTCGCTCCACTCTCGCTCTCTCTCGCTCACTCTCGCTCTCTCGCTCCTCTCGCTCACTCTCGCTTCTCTCTCGCTCACTCTCGCTCTCTCTCGCTCACTCTCACTCTCTCGCTCACCTCACTCTCTCTCACCTCACTCTCTCGTTCCTCTCACTCTCTCGCTCACTCTCACTCTCTCGCTCACTCTCACTCTCTCGCTCACTCTCTCTCGCTCACTCTCACTCTCTCGCTCACTCTCTCTCGCTCACTCTCTCTCGCTCTCACTCTCTCGCTCACTCTCTCTCGCTCACTCTCTGTCTCTTTCTCTCTAATTGGCTATTTTCGTTCCTGCATTACAATACCTTGGAAATACTACACAAATAGAATACAAGAAAGTAAAAACCCTATGTAGGTACAGGGACATACAAAATATTAATCTATCAAAGTATTACGCAGTAAATACGTAATATTCTCTGTGCGTAGTATACAAGGTAATAAACCTGACCTTCTACCAAACTATGTACAAAATTCTGTTTATTAAACATGCATTTATTCATAGTGATTCAAGGCACAATTTGTAGGTGGTTGTATTGATGGTCCATCCTACGGCTCTGTTTGCAGATTACGGCCCTAGCATCTACATGTCTAAACACGGATTAAAACAAATTCTGCCTCACACTGACCCCCGGGCGTATTCAATGTTAAATATATTAACTCACACAAAACTAAATAAAATACGATCCATTGTATATATTAAAAAACGATTTTTAAAAATACAATTTGAGGACTTGGTGCTTTCAAATTCCATAAATCATAGAATACTTATATAACGTAAATATTACGAAGTGCCTGAGGAGAAAAAAATAGTAAAAATGAACATTTTTTATCAATTCACGCCATTTCATTTTGGACATTGCGCTATTACTGACAGCTCTTTCACGAAATGGGAAGGTACAAGATGTAAGCCAGATTCATCGTTTAAACTAAGAAATGAGAATAGTATCCATAACAAACATGGAGAACACTTATCGGGGAAACAAAAACAGACTTGACATTTGAATAATTGATTTGGCATCGCTCAGGATGTCACAGCAAGGAGATTAAGCTACTTGCGGCTTAATCTCACTTTTGAACAGTTGGGCAAGCGTGTTAGAGGTGGATTTTTAAAGAAAATTTACGATGCATTTAATGGTTGAGTGTCGATCACTGTCGTTTCTGACGTATGCAAGGTTTAGCCTATCTCAATTAACATACCTGAGAGCTGTTCAATATTGTTTCACCAATATTACACATTGTCTCTCCAATTACGTATGTAAACGGTTATTGTGGCTATTGATCACCGCGAGACGGCAATATAGGATCAGCAGCAAACATATCAGCTACTGCAGCACAAACAAGATATTCAAGCAAGTTCTAATTCAAACTATGGCCACATTGCATTTATTTTAAAAGTATTTATAAAATTAAAAAAACGCATTATCTTCTTATTAATTAGATGAAGAAATGTTTATCTCAACTTGCTGAGGAACATTACTACACTGCAGTTTCTAGACAATTTCTTTTGTGGCATCGTAATTGTTGTACCTTACGTGAGCCGAAGCGATTAAGGTACCAGTATTTTGAAGTACAGACGAAGAAAATATCTTTCTTCAAGATACAAAATATGGAAGACTCAAATTTGTAAATTTACAGAATTGGGTTGAACATTAAGACAGTCTTGTTTTGGGCGTGGCCCTTCTCGCCAGCAGTCTAAGTATTGCAGCGCACCTGCTGTTCACAGTTGGCACCAATGACCCAAATCTTGACCAGGGCTTCCAGCTTTGGGAATGCACAGAAAGCTCGAATGATATACACGATGCATCGGTATTGAAAAACACAAAAACACTCTCTTTACGGGAATCTACACTTCTATGATGAAAATGATCAAGAAATTATTTATTACTAATACAGAGCGTTCAAAAAGTCTCTCCGCAGTTGCTGTCTCCCAACTCCACTTTTCTTTATACGGAAACTGCAACATCGCGAGCTTAATCAGCATGGCAGTGTTCGAATGTTATTCTCAGAAGAGCGGTTGCTGCAAGCATGCAGAAGTTGAAATAAAAATACATGAACGTATTCTTACGCCATCACCGCGATGTTGCCGTTTCCACATAACGCATGGTGGAGTAGGAAAACAGTCACTGAGGAGAGACTTTTTGAACGCTCTGTATTATGAAAAACGCGCTGGTGTTTTTTCCACACGGAAATGCTCACTTTGTGTTTGACTTCTTGGCTCCGGGTGACGGCGCGTAGTGGGCTTGAGAGGCGCCACCCGCACAGCCAATTTGATTGATTGATTTCTTCGTGTTTCCGGGCGCGTCAACTGCTTCTGTCATTAGTCCCGTTAGTGTAGTGCATGTTGTTTTCTCGGGAGCTGGCGGTGATTTTACCCCGCCGGATGGCGAGATCCGGCGCCGACCTACCGTCGGCTAGTGGGGTTTCCCCCTAACCAGGACTTTCCCACCAGTGGGGCACCGCCCCAGTCAAGGCAAGCTCTAAGCTCCCGACCGGTCTCCCGGAATATGTGGTGGTGTAGTACATGTTAGTGTAAGTGTGTGTGTGTGTAAGGGGAGAGAATAGAACCAGGAAGAGGAAGGAAAGATCGCGCGCGATCCGTGGCCCATTTGGTAGGGTACTGCTCCGGCATTCACCTGGCGTTGATCGGAGAAACCACGTAAAACAATCGATCAGAGCAGCTAGCCGCTTGAATTATCCTCCAGACAGCGACTGAATTCAACCTAGCTGAAAAGCTAGTGCCGAAAATCCTGCCACCATCAGGACTCGAACCTAGGACTTCCCGGTGAGAGGCGCTGCAGTGACATAAGTTGATGCACTGAGCTACCGCTCCCAGTACGAGTCATTCGAAGAAGTAGAATGCACTGCGTGTGGGGAAAAGTGTGTTGGAATCGCCTTCTCCGTCCGGTGCCTGTGTGGGTTCATGGGGGACTCCGTGAACGCTCTCTTTATCTACAGCTTGTACATGAGAGGCGTACAATGTACTTCTGTCTTGTTCAACGTTGTGGCAGTTCATGCTTACAACGTTTTTGTTGACGTTTGATATTTATATTTAATTTACAGCTCACCTGCTCCGACATAACGCATTTCATCTAGAATATTTTTTAAATGTTATGGGATAAAAATGAGGGTGGGCGTCACAAATATTTGTTTTACTACCTTTTATGTACTACTCCAGAAATGAAAATGAAGTTTTTGTTTCTTCGAGGGTATTTAGTACGTTTTGGATAAATTTGTGGTAAAAAATTGTTTACAAGCTCAAAATTGTGAGGCCTTTATTGTTTAACTTACGTGTTTTTGGGGAGATACAAAATTACGCATTAACATAATCGTATCACAGATTCTTTTCCTTTGACCTAAGAAAGAGATAAAGTGGATACAGCATTTAGGCCTTTCAGTTCCCTCGATTCTAATAATGACCACGATAAAAATATATTTTCATTCATTTCAAAGAGCTGAAATATCCTGATGGCCTTTCTTTCCTTCTTCTTTTTACCACTTATTGAGGGACGCTCTTTAAGAAACGAATGGGCTGCCAACTGGAGAAACATGGGAGCGTGTGATGACCCATCGAAAACGAACTCTTTGTATTAAAACTCATCAATGTCCTAGATATGAAGATTTTACGGAAATGAAAAATATTAATATAACACCAAAGGGCGAAATTATAGGAAGAGATTTAATTTTGTTTGTTGATTGATTACGAGTACTATACTCGATTGAAGAATTCAAGGGGGGGGGGTAAACAAAATCATTTATGTCCTCCTTTTTTGTAGGCAGGGGAACAGATTGGTGGCTTGCCTTATGTTTTCTCCTCTTCAGAGAAGGGGGTCATCATAAGAAATGCATGACAATGTTTCACTCACGTCTGTGCGTGTCGTAAGTAACCAATGTGAAGCAAGAATATATTCATAGGTAATATCACAGCACTTTGAGTGATATTCTGTTGACTATTTCACGAACTAAGACATTATATGAGTCGAATAGATAGTTAAAAATCACAGAAATTACAAAAAAGAGAAATATTACACAAAATTGCTACCGGAATACGTGAAATTTTCATTCGGCTCCAATATATCACTCTCTCGAAACAACTTATAATCAATATATATATATATATATATATATATATATATTATATATACACGACTTATTTAACTTATAAAATAAAAACGAATAAGAGTTTAATGCAGAAAATAATTTCAAATGTGTTTCGATTTTATGGCAATAAAACTTTCAGAAAACAATTATAACAAAGCTACTTCAAAGATGATTTATTAAAAACACAATTATTTATGTTGTAGGAATTTGATTTTCCATGTCTAGGTATTCCGTGGAAGTATTTGAATCAAATCATGGTTTGATATGAGGCATTTGCTCTGAAACAACTGTTCACTCCATTTGCGGAGATTTTAGTCTTTTTGAAAAGCAAAAATCTCACCTTCAACGCATTTTTATGCGCATGAGATGTGTTCACGCCACTTTTCGCTGGAAAGAAGCGGAATTTGAATTACATCCCTTTGTGGAGATTTGAACGAACTTTCCAAAAAAGGAATAAAGAGAATTTTCGTAAATAATGAATAGGCTGGTTTTGATACCAAAGTCTCTTTCGTGGTGATGTGAGAACCCAACAACACCACAACCTCATGAATTATTGAATGACATTTTTGTTTCCAAACGCGTGAACGCCAGCGGTCGCTAACCGTCTCCGGTGTCTGTGAGCTTCAATATTAATGTCAATCTGGCCGGGAGATCCTAGAGTTCGAGTCTCGACGGTGGTAAGATTTTCGATCCCAGCTACATAGCTCGGTAGGTTTGGTTTGGTTTGGTTTCTTTCGTGTTTCCGGGCGCGTCAACTGCTTTGGTCATTAGTCCCATTAGTGTAGTGCATGTTCTTTTCTCGGGAGATGGCGGTGATCTTCCCCCGCTGGATGGCCAGATTCGGCGCCGACTTACGTCGGCTAGTGGGGTTTCCCCCTAACCAGGACTCTCCCACCAGCGGGGCACCGCCCCAGCCGGGACAAGCTCTAAGCTCCTGACCGGTCTCCCGGAATATGTGGTAGTGTGGTGCATGTTAGTGTAAGCGTGTGTGTAAGGGGAGATGATAGGACAAGGAAGAGGAAGGAAAGATCGCGCGCGTTTGGTAGGGTACTGCTCCGGCATTCGCCTGGTGTTGATCGGAGAAACCACGGAAAACCACCGATCAGAGCAGCCGGCCGTTAGAATTCTCCTCCAGGCAGCGACTGAATTCGACCTAGCTGAAAAGCTATTGTCGAAAATCCTGCCGCCGTTAGGACTCGAACCTAGAACCTCCCGGTCAGAGGCGCTGCAGTGGCATCAGTTGGTGCACTGAGCTACTGGTCCCGTCATAGCTCAGTAGAATTTAGCCGCTGTCTGAAGGAGAATTCTAGCGACCGGCTGCTCTTATCGGTAGTTTTCCGATGTTTCTCCGAACACCACCAAGCGAATGCGGGAGCAGTACCCAAACGAACGGGCCACGTACCGCGGGAGATCTTTCCTTCCCCTTTCTTATACTACCCTCACCTCTTACATACACTTACACATTCATTGAACTTCACTACCACACATGCTGGAAGACCGCTCGGGAGCTTATAACGTGTCCCGGCTGAGGCGGTGCCCCGCTGGTGTGAGATACCTGGTTAGGGAAAACCCCGCTAGCCGGCGGGTAGATCGGTGTTGGATCTCGTCAGCTAGAGGGGAAAAATCACGCGAGTGATGATCGCCACCTTCTACAATAAAAACATGCACTATACTTACGAGAATAACCCAGGATTACAACGGCTTCATCTGTACACGACGCAACTATTCCCGAAAGCTACCCCCTTCCCCTCCCCCCATTTCTGAAACACTGTATACCTTCATTGTGTGAAATACAAAGTAACTTTGTAGGCGTGCCTATTTCCGGTATACGCCATTTTGACATGCGTCGTCCAGTAAACTACGTGTTTGTAATTACATCAGTGACATTTTTACCCTACATTGGCAAATATCGTCAATAATGAACCCAAACTCCTTGTCTTGTAGCATTTAAGTTTTGTTCTGTGCATGAATCAATCATAATGGGACGATTGCGATCACAACAAAGTTCACATGACGTACTTCTGCGGACGCTTCTCAAAAGCCACTTGTGGACAGCCCCAAGCAAGGTCCACTGTGAGAGTCAAGTCATTTAAGCGTATCCATAACAACCTTTAAAAGGTATTTTGCAATTCCATATAATACATGTTCAATCGATTGACTTTAGCGTTTCATTGAAAAAATGTATTTTTCTTCATATTTATCGAACGTAGTCGGTCAGAGTGCCTTTGTAATAATTCTTAGTACTGGTCGTCTTTATGTAGAACGATTTTCCTAAGGATGACCCAAAGTGACAGCTAGTGCTGGCAATATAACTGAAGGTTCTGTGGTCATTGTGCCCTCGAGCTCATCAGACCCCCTCCCTGCATTCGTTCGTTTGCAGTTGGCAAACTTGTAAATGGCTTCAAAGCTTCCTTTTGTGATGTCCACGTCCGACAAAAATAGAGTGCGCAGCGAGAAATAATTGAAATTAGGAAGGGCAGTGTTATATGCTCTTCTGTAAATATCCTTTTTTCTAGAAACATTACATTAAATTTAATTTTTGTGTGATAAATATTATGTTTATTTTAAAACCGAGACGAATGTAAGATACGTACTGGAGCACGTGCTTTCGGCTTAAAATCATTTTTCTTTCTATTTACATTCGTGGTAGTTTTCTTTTACTGATTGTGAGAGCATGTTAATTGGTTTGGTTTGTTTTCTTCGTGTTTCCGGGCGCGTCAACTGCTTCAGTCATTAGTCCCGTGAGTGAAGTGCATGTTTTTTCTCGGAAGATGACGGTTATCATCCCCCGCTGGATGGCGAGATCCGGCGCCGACCTACCGTCGGCTACTGAGGTTTCCCCCTAACCAGGACTCTCCCACCAGCGGGGCACCGCCCCCGCCGGGACAAGCGGGAGAGCATGTTAAGAGATTTTCCACATACGTAATTAAATTTAAATAGTTCCCAGACTCACGTACGTGCATATACCTCAGCGAAACTCTTAATACTTCTGCATAGGGATGTGTTCACAGGAGCCATTAGCACTTTATCAAGGAGCGTGGCTGAACAGCTATCGCAGCGGAGGGATTCTTCCCTGAATAACATGTGATGTTCACTTGTTACGCGAACTGTCACTTTGGCTCATCCTATGGAAAATCCTTCTATAATCCAGGACTAATCATCTTAGCAGTTGATGCTTCCGGATACACTAATTAATGAATCCTATTGTTGTTGGCATCATAACTGTAGTCGAAGTTATATCCCAAGGATTTTCGGGGTTTGCTCCGTCTGGAACGTGAGATTGTCACCCATCTGCGTGTCGGATTTTGGAGTTTCTGCCTCCTGTAGTATTTTTCCCAGCAGAGAACCGTCCTAACCGGATTAACTTCCAAGTTTTCGACTGCTGTACCGACGTGCGTTATTTTATACTGCATGAAAGTATTAATGTGTGTAAGGGGATAGGAGGCGGCAAAATTTAGAGGTAGGAAATAACTCTCTAGAACCATAGCCCGTTTGTTAAATTACTCCTGCGGCGTTCGATTGGAATTGATCTGAGAAACCACGGAAAAATTGGAGCGAGCAAGTCGGTACCTCTCCAGACCCATGATGAATGATTGATTGATTGATTTTTTCGTGTTTCCGGGCGCGTCAACTGCTTTGGTCATTAGTCCCGTTAGTGTAGTGCATGTTTTTTTCGAGAGGTGGCGGTGATCTTCCCCCGCTGGATGGCGAGATCCGGCGCCGACCTACCGTCGGCTAGTGAGGTTTTTCCCTAACCAGGACTCTCCCACCAGCGGGGCACCGCCCCAGTCGGGACAAGCTCTAAGCTCCCGACCGGTCTCCCGGAATATGTGGTAGTGTAGTGCATGTTAGTGTAAGTGAGTGTGTAAAGGGAGAGGATAAGACAAGGAAGAGGAAGGACATTTCGCGCGCGGTCCATGGCCCGTTTGTTAGGGTACTGCTCCGGCATTCGCCTGGTGTTGATCAGAGAAACCACGGAAAACTACCGATCAGAGAAGCCGGCCGCTAGAATTCTCCTCCAGACAGCGACTGAATTCGACCTAGCTGAAAAGCTAATGTCGAAAATCCTGCTGCCGTGGGGAGTGGGAACCTAGGACCTTCCGGTCAGAGGCACTGCAGTGGCATCAATTGATGCACTGAGCTACCGCTCCCAGTCCCATGATGAAAACACGCATGTCTTACACGGAATTAAAACTCACAGCCTTCAATTCGCGTTCTTGTTCTATGCTTCAGACTTCTATACCGCCCAGGCACGATCAGCTCTGTAGTGATTTGACTGACGCATTGAGTCTTTATGGATTTTTTATTAGTGCAAGAACATGCTCAATTAGTAGAATTTTTGGCGTAAGGGATTAAAAGACTTGTGTTCTTTTAAAACGTTTTATCAGTACATCATGTCACGTGTCCAGAAACAAATACATTGATACGAACACATTGCTGTACGTGGTCCCACTAAGAGCCCTATTCCTGTTGCAAGGCAGTCAATTGTCTTTTAATTCTCCCTTCATTGTTGAGGCGCGTGGATATTTATCAACTTTGGAGTGACGTGGTTAATACCAACATTATCTTGGTTGTCGATAATTTTGCGAAGATCAATACAGTCATTTTTTTCAAATTTTATCTTCCCAGTTCTATAATATTTATTTTGTATGATACTCCAACTTTTCTTTCGAAGTTTCCCTTAATTCGTTGATGAATTCAAGAGCACGCGTTGGTTATTTAATAAGAAAAAGAGAGAGATTATCACACTGCCCAGCGCAGAAAAAAGCACAGCTGTCAGAGCACAGCAGACAGATGATGAGAGGGAATTTGCAAAGTGAAGAGAAATATTATTTCAACTGCATTTCAGCGTGATAAAATTAATGAATGAATAAGAGCCAATGAATTTGTAAGTAGTTACAGTATTTTGGTCAAAGTATTCAGAGAAACTCGTAGCGTACATGGATTTGTTCATATCAGGCAAAAATATTTGTTATTAGTTCATGAACGAAAGTTAAAATATTAATTTATGAACGACTAGCTCTTTAGAAGATGTCGCACTGAAATCTTTAAAATTAGGCAGGAAATTCCTAATTACAATTGAATGAAAAGGGTTGCTGATCGTTTCTGTCAAACAGGCAGCTAACCCAATAAGAATATAAAGTTTGTTTCACAAACATATCTCTAATTCTATTTCAAACACACAAACTGCAACTCACAGCGAGAAGTTTTAATATTTTCTTTTCCCTTACAAGTTGTTTACAAGTAATAATTGGACCACGAACGTCTGGCGCAGAGTGTCCATTATAACAAAACCCTTTGAACGTTCGCACCTGAAATTTTCTTCTTCCGAATACGGATCCACTCTGAACATGCCCTTTACTCGGCGGGCGCGTTGAGCCTGTGGGACCGTTTATAGCAGTGAGCGGCTAGCCGCAGACATCGCAACACAATGCACGGCGCTGGGGCTGCGTAGATCTGCGACGGCCCGTCCGCTTGTTCCGGAGCCATTGCCGTGCATCACCTGCAGCGCCTGCGTGGACGGCTGGAAACGGCTGCAGGGGGCGGGGGTGGGTCGGGGCAGCGCGGAGCGGAGCGGAGAAAGCGGCCGGGGAAACGCAGGGCGGAACTTGGGGGGGAGACGGGCGCGGCGAATTGGCAGGGTGGGACGGGGTGAGGCGAAGGCAGACAAGGCTTGACAGGATCAGCAGGAAGGGAGGCGAGGGGGGGGGGAACAGAGTTGGGTCGGGGGGCGGGAAGGCGGGGACGGAGGCAAAAGAACGGGGGGGGATCGAGTGGGACGGGGACAGAACTGGTTGGGGACGAAGCTGGTGGAGTAAAACGGGGATTGAGTAAAGCGGGCATGGAGTATGAGGGAACTAGAGAGCTGCAGGGACGGAGGGGGGGGGACAGAACAGTGCAGGGGGCGGGGAAGAAGGGCGTGGCTGGCGGATGCAGGGGAGGGACGGGCGGGGGGGGCAGGATGGGGCTGGACAGGGCCGGGCGGGATGCAGCATACTGTATGAGACGCACCGAAGCGGGGCCGGGGGGGGCGGGGTGGGTGGAGAGCGATGGGAAGCCAGGCGAGCGGGCGGCGCGTGCATAAATAACACGGCGATTAGGGCCCGCGCGCCGCCCTGTCCCCGGATGCGGACGGTCGCCGGGCGCCGGGTGACGATTCTATCGCGGCGCCACGCGCCACGATTTCGTGGAGAGGAAGCGCGCGCCAACCGACGGCCCCAAAGTGTTTTGAAATCTACAATTGAACATAGTGTGGCGTCGTGAATGAAGGCACACAGACATTAAAAAGTAAATACAAATTGTATTAATGAAAATGTACAAATAATGAAATTAACTGCTCCGTACACACTTTCCGGTATTTCCCGACTACCCGGCGTGATCGTACAGTGCTGTACTAATCGCCAACTTTTTCTTGATACTCCACAGCGGGTAGTGTGAGAAAGGCGGTTTCTGGCTACGTCACGGCGGTGCAGGGCTGCCAACTTCATCGACAGTAAATTTATCGTAATTGCGTGTCTTGCACTGCTTAACAATGAGAATAAAAGCAAGGTGTTTTAAAATTCTGAAGAAATAATTGTTAGTTATAAAAACTATTGAGTAACTAGAAGGAACACTGAATGCACAGTTCGTTTGAATGAGAAAGCGAAAAATGAGAAGTCCGAATTGTAAAAGACGAAGGTGGGCTGCACTGCAAACTGAGCCGTGAGGTTCCGAGTGGAACTCATATTTTTTACCGCGCCGTGCTGTGCCGTGCTGAACTAGAACTAGCGAACTGTAGGATCACGAAAACATGCGCGCATAGTACGTACACCACATATTCTAGTAAGGCCCCGCCTCGAGTGCACGCTCTTACTGCGCCACTCCTGTGACTTTTGTCACCCGTTAACACGCTCCAGCCTGGGCGTGAATTTTGCGCAATGCACGAGGTTCCAATCACAAAACCTGCCGGTGTGAGAGTGTCGGTTCATTTTATACTTGCCAGCTCACCGTCACGTGACCGCCGTTCAGCGTGGGAGGGAGGATCTATCACATGACAACGCCGGCGTCCACCTGGTCTAAAAATATCTGCACACCAACGGTTGTGGAGCCTAAGCTATTCAGCTCTCAAACATGCAAGCCTTTCGCGTTTACTGCCCTCGTTGGGTCGCCAACGTGACGATACAATAGTAAGTCTTCCCTATCAATGTCTTTATGTTTACGATGGCGATCTGATATAATATTTTGATTTTTACATTATGTATTACTCGTATATTTTAGATCGAATACTACACATTCAACAGAACCTAAGTTTTCTTCATTTCTCTATTCAAAATTATACGCCAAAATCTAATTCACAAAGAATGAAACAATATTGCCACAAAGAAATCAACTTAATCAGTTCAACAATCGTAAAAATAATAACAAAAATAGGCTACACTGTATACGAAATGTTTGTACTTTTCTACGATTCCGTTCTTGAATTCGTTCTACTAGCCATCGTTATTAAAGAACTAACACTTGAAGTTTGCTGTGCACTATTGGTAGTATATGTATCAATCGCATTCAATAAACAAAAATATAAAACAGTTAATTATTTCAAAATGCTAACGATGAACACGCGGAGTGATGCATAATCAACAAGAAAACTCTTGGAGCCATATTTGACAAAATTTTGAAAATGTCTGGGAGGCATCATGTTGTGACATACCGATATGTCACGTTAAAATAAACTAACATTTATTTGTAGACAATATGGTGGAACATGCATTACGAAATATCACGAGAGCTAGAGCTTAGCAACGACCGTGAATAAACAATGTAGTTTTTGTTTTTTCTAAATGCATTAAGAGTTGTCTGGATGCCGAAAGTAGAAAATTTGGGATTGGGCGAAGAAGTTTAGACGATCAAAAGGTCAGCTACACCAAAATATAACGAACGTATGGATTGGCTGGGTGAGAGAAGGACGGTCAAATGTTATGAAAAAAAAAGGAAGGTAGTTTAATACAAAGTCTTCGAGGGGTGAATCATGCAGGATTTCATTCTGACCGGCATCGCGCTTCTGAACTGATCGTAGGTTCGTGAGAGGGAACGGGTATAATCCAGATAGTCAGAATTGGGTTATCAGTGAAATTTTAAGGACAGTGAATGATATTGCCGATATTTTCATGTGGAAGTAATATTGATGTATAAATTGGAACTTTGTCGGGAGTGGTAATCGAGTTCGGGACTATGTCATAGGACGTAATCGGGACTGATAATTTTGATAGTTTGAGACAGCTTGGATAGGGGCAGAAGAGGATTTCTTGGGACTTTGGACTACGACAAGCTCGCAAGATATTTCGACTGAGAAGTCTACGAGGGACATCAACGAAGAATCAGAAGAGGATTTCTTGGAACTTTGGACTACGGCAAGCTCGCAAGATATTTCGACTGAGAAGTCTACGAGGGACATCAACGAAGAATAGATAAGTTAACCGCGGTATAAAATTTAAATTCAAAGATATCTTGATCAAAGGCATAACATAAATTCACTAAATTGTTTGCTAAAAAGGTAAAATAAACTTCGTTAAATTTTGTTCTTTAGAAAAGAAAGTGATCCTTCATTTAGTCAATCCAAACAGAAATGAACTAGGAATAGAATCATTCTATTTCAGATTCCCAGCTGCGCTGTATAGTCAGCGGATCCTATAATCCATTATAAAGGTAATAAGGATTATAATATATCGTGACCCATTGACCCAGCAAGCCGGACGCTAAGATCTTTGGCAGATATTAATGCAGAGAAAATTTTGTATATCTCAGTATGTTCTCCCAATTTTAAAGAATGTTTTTCAAAATTTCAAAGCTTCAACTAGAGCCAGATTGACATTGGTTTCTTCAATTTGGAAAATGGTTTAGGCTCTAGTAGTGTTGACGGACCGGACGGACAGACGGAGGGACGGACGGACGTTTTGAAAAATAAACCTTTTCGGTATCAGGAGACCCCAATATGTGTATTTCCGTTGAAATACCAAAATCGGTATTCCGCAGTATTACATAACTTTCTCTATACTACGTATATTACTCCGCATATACGCATGTATACGAGAAAGTAAAAAGGCAGACTGATTCACACAGGCAAAGGACGCTTTACATAGAAGTTCGATTCCGAGAAAAATTGGTCGAGCTTTGCGGAAAGGTTGAAGACTTTGGAACTTGCCATTTTCAACTGTTTAAAAATACAGAGGAAGAACGAAAACTCAACAAAATTTTGATTAGTCGAAAACATTATGAAAATTTAAATGTGCAAACTAGGGCACATTGCGAAGTTTCATTGTACTTGGATTACAAATAAAAAGTTCCACAATGTTACAAATGAGTTTCCTTCCAGCATCGTTTTAGTATAAATGCTATAATTTCCGTCACTATAAGTGTAATGACTTACGAATTAGTGAATTGCTAATTTACGAATTGTAATCCATGGTAATTGTAATTGTCGAAAAATACTGTGTGTGGAACGCATAATTTTATGTTTTACAGATCTCTAAAATAATGATAATTTGCTAATATTGTATTAATAACATCTCAGTAAACATGCATTACACAAACCACTCACTCAACACAATGTTTGACTACTGTAAATCTTTTTCGAACGAAATTACACACTTTAAGGTAATAACAGCTTTCCTGTTGTAAAAAGTATTTTTAAATTCTTCAAATTTGTGAGCTTATACATGCTGACATTGTTCCTTCTTTCAATTCTAAAGATAAAATATAGGCATTCCATTGTCCCTGAATGGGACAGTGTTTCAATACATGAATCTACGTTAAATAAATGTTTATTCAAAATCAGATATACAAGTATGGAATAATTAAGCAATAGGACAATTGTCATCGATTTCTCTTCATTGTTTATAATGCACATCTCATTCATTCCATATGTAGTAATAACATAATAATTATAACAACAGCAATAATAATAATATCAATAATAATAATAATAACAACAACAACAACAACAAGATAGATATATAGAGAGATTTATGGATGTCCAAAGCTCTTCATGGAAGACATCCACATGAGATGAGCCAAGAACATGTCGATATGAAAGCATCGAACTACTGGCTTATATCAGGACAGATCTTTCCAAAATCTGAAGGGTTCATGTTGGCTATTCAGGATCAATTTATTCCAACGCGTAACTATTTGAACCGAATTGTTAGAGATGGCAATGAGCAGAATGTGTTATGTCGGTTATGATTGTCCAACAATGGAATCAATTCATCATGTTACCTCGCGATGTACACATTAAGTGGGCACCGAGTATAAACGGTGACATGATTCGGTGGCCAAAATTTTACATCAAGTGTTGGCTCAGAAATTTCGTCTTCTGACTGAAGATAAGGTACCGTACTTTAAGTACCAACCTGTGAGTGTTATGGAGAACGAAGAGTGGCGCTTGTAATGGGATAGAACTATCTTAACAGACCAGACAGTGATTCACAACAGACCGGATTTGGTTGTTATTAACAAGTGTGAGGAACATATGCTTATTGATGTTTCTGTCCCAAATACTGGAAACATTCAAAGTAAATACGAAAAAAAATCAGTAAATATGCAGATCTTGTTGAACCCGATGAGAAACAATGGAATATGGAGAGATTCAACATTATCCCGATAATTGTTTCAAGCACCGGAGGCATCCCTAGGAGTCTGGTGGGGGGCCTTAAGCAATAGAGTCTGAATGAAGACCTGTACAAATTCATGCAGAAGGCAGTTGTTATTTCAACAACAAGGATAGTGCGGAAATGCATGGGAAATAAAGTATTATAAATTCTATTTTTTAATAGATGAATTTTGCTTTGAATGCTTGCTTGCTGGAAATAATTTTAAATAGTACTGATTCTTCATTTTCATGAAATAAAAGATCATGATAGAGGAAATAATACTCAAAACATGCATAAATATTTACATAACACAAGGTTTTGAAAACTGATATAACGTGGATGAGATATCTGTTTACGAAATAAAAATGGAGTTCAAGTATTTAAAAAAGTGTGAAAACTTCTCACAATCAAATTTGTACTAAATTTTATGAATTGTAAATATACATATGTAAAAGATTTACGATGAAAATAAAATTTCACAACGGCAAAAACTATGGAATTGAAGTCGAGCCCACGATAGAGAAAGGGAGGTAAAACTGCGACTAAAGAATTTTTGTCACAAGAATGACACACTACACTTAAATGCGCCTTAAATGTTGAAATTTTAAACACTGAAATGAAATACTAAAATACACGAATGATAATAATAACGTTTGATAATACGGACTATTTAACTCAATTTGGATGTTCAAATGTTGCCCAATGGAGATCAGATTACCCAAATACCAGCAACAATGTTAAAAACAAAGTGCAACATGGACTCTGGCAATGGAAGTGAAACAAAGAGAACGCGCGAGAGACAAATCTTTCGTAATCCCGCGATGCAGAAGAGAGAATTAAGCACAATGAACAGCTGAAGGGCGCGCACAAATCGCCGGATATTGTTTTTGTTATTAGAGTCCTCCTGAGTGCCAGGGGCGCATTATGAGAGTGGAACAATAAGAACTGAGACAAAAGAGCTGTAAAGAAGGTGCTCCGCTGGTGGAGAAATTAGACGAAGAGGTCGGCGGAGGCAGTGGTGAATCGATATCGCGAAAATCCACATAAGCTCGGGATACTGCTGACGGAGAAAATGCTCCGGCTTAGTGCCGAATTAGCTTCATAAGCCAAGTCATTTAAAGGGAGATAAACGCTGTAATAATATATTTATCAATTATTAATTCATATCAATATTATTGTATTACATTGACGACCGATCTCATCATTAATTTTTGAATTAGTTTATTCCTCACTTCATGGTTTGGACTAACGTCCGTTGCGTCTTCAAAATTTGTTTTAGATTACTATTAAATTATTCTAATTGCATAAGCGTTATTGTATATTTACAGTCATCTTCAATACTTAAGCCCCATCAAACATTTCCTTTCTTGTTTCTCTATTTTGCAGCAGTAAAACTTCAAGAAGAAAGTTTCACTGAACTTCCGACACACTCGAAAACTACATTTGTACTTCTGGCGAGAGTTACTCATTAACTAAGGTTTAACTAACAAAGAGAAGGAGAACTAATGACATGAATGAACGAATTTTTTTCCAAGAATTTCATCGGCTGACCTTCGGAAGAAATTTTCGATTAAATGTGTGAAGATGCAAGTGTTGCGAAAAACGTCTTAATTAAACGACTCACATCGAAACATAGTTTACAAATAATGCTGTTTTCCTACACTACTACGACATACAAAGAAGTGTTAGTCGTTCACTTTCTCGTGAGTCGGTAAATGAATGGGGGAAGGAATGCTTTTATAAATACCTACTACGATGAGAATAGTGGTTTACGTAACAAAGGCGCAAAACAGATGATTCACGCATGAGTCGAGTTTGTCGTCCGAGCAGAGCGAGAACAACAAAGACACGAGTGCGGGAATCGCCTCGCGCCCATGTTGCGTATGCTATTTTTGAACACACCCTGAGCGAAACTCAACGCGACACGTAAAGGAATATAAATAAAATATCAAATAAGTAGAAATACCTTTCTTGTACAAAAGTAAATGGATTCCAGTCAGTGTCGTAACACTGTTGTTTGTAACTAAAAAAGATGTCGTCAAGACGAAAGACAATTGGGAATCGTTACAGAATTTTCGCACAGGAGTCGCAATGTTTTGCAAAGGCTCCTCGATGCACAGTGTGAAAAATTATCTGTTTCGCCCACGGAAAATAAGCACGAGAAACCACGTTCCGTGCAGGCTGTGTTAAAAATATTTTATAATGTGTCACATACATGAAATAATACTTCCGGGAACGCTTGGATCCAAGCGACAGATGTAGGTTGTCTCCCATTCTTTCTATTTGAACAGAGCGCCTTGTGATTAATCTCTTGAGGTAGTTACAACTGAACCTTTAATGCGCAAATGCTCATTAATCTCGCACGTGCTAACGAATTTCACACTAACGAAGGGGGAAGGGATATGCATCCTATGGCATGTGACTGACCAAAGGGGAAAGAAGAAAACGCGTTTGCCCAATCGCCGGCCCATTGCCGAATTTCTGAACTCTGTTTCTTTTAAAGGAAAGGAAATGTTAGGTATCACATTCTTGACAACTATATTACTAATTTTCAAGAATAGTGCAGAAATTTAAAGTGAGCTATTCAACCTGCGGTTTTGTCAGAGGTGCTGGTGATTTCGTTTTATAACCAGGAACGTGAAAAAAATTCGAAAACGATAAAACAGTTTTGGTGACGACCGAAAAATGCAAATGGTTATTGTATTATTGTGGTTGTTCTCATTCTGCACATAACGTCTAATTTTTCATAATGACTGCGTCCATGCTAACGGCACCGCTGACGTCATGCGGAAACAGCTCCCAGTAAGATCCATTTAATGTTTACTATTCCCATGTATCGTTATGGAATTTTTTGTGTTATGGATATGAAATGAACTGTTGTAGTACATATTCATTATATTATTCTATTGCGGTATTCGTTAAGACTGTTTTTGTTGAAATGTTAAATTTATTGCAGTGTTGTACGGAGTATTTTATTTGTTGTTCTTGAGCAGTATGCATGGTATTTTTTAAGCACTTCATGTAGTTTTGTTTGAAAGAACATTGCCGATGCAGACCACTAGTATTGAGCTATTTATCGAAGTATATGTTCTCTACTACCTAGCTTGTTCGATTTCAGCCGCTATTTGCAGGAAAATTCTAGAAACCGGCAGCTCTGATAAATAGTTCTCCGTGGTTTCTTCAATCAATACCAAGCGAATGCCGGAGTAGCACCCTAACAATTGGGCCACGAACTGCATGCGATTTTTATTTTCATTTTATTATCCTATCCTCACCCCTTACTTACGCCCACACACACACACACACACACACACACACACACACACACACTTACACACACAGTTCATGTACTACACTACCACACATCCCCACAGAACAGTCGGGAGCGTGGGGTTTATCTCGGCTGGGAGCCCCGCGTATGAGAGATACCTGGTTGGGGAAAACCCGCAAGCCAACGTTCAGGTCGACGCCGGATATCTCCATTCAGCATTGGAGAATCACCGTCAACTCCCACGATAAAACGTGCACTACATTTACGGGATATGTTCTTGGCATTTGCTGCACCCTGAAACTAATCAATGAATCCCTGCTTCGCTTTCACCATCTTTGATTAGCAAAGTCGGGACCGTAGAGCTTTGTCACCAGGGGCCGGCGAGGAGAATTAGCTCAACGGCAGGATTGCAATTGAGAGCGAAGAGCCCTACATTTCTGCCGCTGGAGATTTCGGCTGCTGGAGCAGCTGTCAGTTGAGACCGCGCGTTGCATCATTGAATAGGCCAACTCGCGGCTCGACCGCTTAGATTCCGTCAACCGTTGGGAACGTGCGCAACGACAGCAAGCTCAGGTGGCTAGCGAGTGCCGTCTTGCTCTCGCGCAGGCAATCGAGAGCGTTCCGCCGCTTTCAGTCGGGGCTTTCGGCCTGCGCTCCCGCAGCGGTCTGTGGATCTCGCGCGCCCCAATTGCGCCTAGCGCCGACGCCAACGCAGAGCCAAGCCATTGCGGCTGTTGGGCAGCGAGGTGGAGGAGCTGACAGGAATGCTGTAGGGGACCGTCGTGGTGACGGTGACGGTGGCGGTGACGGTGTCGGAGACGGTGACGGTGACGGTGACGGTGACGGTGTCGGAGACGGTGTCGGAGACGGTGTCGGAGACGGTGACGGAGACGGTGACGGAGACGGGACGGAGACGGTGACGGAGACGGAGATAGAGACGGAGATAGAGACGGAGAGACGGAGATAGAGACGGAGATAGAGACGGAGATAGAGACGGAGATAGAGACGGAGATAGAGACGGAGATAGAGACGGAGATAGAGACGGAGATAGAGGCGGAGGTAGAGACGGGGGTAGAGACGGAGATAGAGAGGACGATGGAGACGGAGATAGAGACGGAGATAGAGACGGAGATAGAGACGGAGATAGAGACGGAGATAGAGACGGAGATAGAGACGGAGATAGAGACGGAGATAGAGACGGAGATAGAGACGGAGATAGAGACGGAGATAGAGACGGAGATAGAGACGGAGATAGAGACGGAGATAGAGACGGAGATAGAGACGGAGATAGAGACGGAGATAGAGACGGAGATAGAGACGGAGATAGAGACGGAGATAGAGACGGAGATAGAGACAGAGACGGAGACGGCGGTGACATTGACGACGCTGATAGCGTCGATGATGATGGCCGAGACGGTGTCAGCGACGATGGCAACGAGGGGAGTGGCTAAGTAGAGATGAAACCGAAGTGCTAGAGATGGAAGTGCGGGAGCAGCTGAAAGAGGAACTACGAGCAGGCGTGCGAAGGTATTGACTGGGAACGTGGTTGAGCAGGCCCGGGGTAGATGGGGCTGTGTCAGGGCGGTAACGGTGACGCCGGCAGCGTCGATGGGGCGTGGGGGAAAGAGAAACGAAATGGACGTGGGCGTGAATGAATTAATGACTTACTTTACGTGGCGAGGCCATGAGGCCTGCTCTTCCGTCTGACCACGCAAATTTTGTTACTCTCCTTTCACTTACTAGGGGAGAAAGAAGGTAGTACTTGGACGGCCAAACAGGGAATTTAAATTTAGCTCAGAGGCTTCATTTAGGCTTCAGGGTCTTTTACATGCAGCATATCTACTAACACGGGACAGCCGGCTTTACTTCCCTTCCGAAGGAAGGCGTACGAAGGATTTTTTCGCCCTTAAACATGCACGGCTTCGATCGGATTTGAACCCGCCAACTTGGGTATAACAGCCCGATACGCTTACCGTTACACCATCGCCGCCGCAAATGGGCGTGGGCGTGGGTGATGTCGGGGGAGGGAAGGTGGTGGAGGTGGTCGGGGCCGTGACGGTGACGGCGGGGGCGGCGGGGCGGCGGGCGGCGGGGCGGGGGGCGGCGGGGCGGCGGGGCGGCGGGGCGGCGGGGCGGCGGGGGCGCGGCGGGGCGGCGGGGGCGGCGGGGCGGCGGGGCGGCGGGGCGGCGGGGCGGCGGGGCGGCGGGGCGGCGGGGGCGGCGGGGCGGCGCGGGGCGGCGGGGCGGCGGGGGCGGCGGGGGCGGCGGGGGCGGCGGGGGCGGCGGGGGCCGCTGGGGCGGAGCACGGGCTGTTGGCGCTCGTTCCGCCGCATTCAGCGCCGCCATTAGCGCATCGGGGCGCCCTAATGGCCTGCGAAGCGGCGGCCTACACGCGGGCGCCCCTCCCCTGCCCCACGCCACGCGAATGCAATTACGCAAATGATTCGCAATAATAAGTGCCTAGTTGCTCTCGTGCGAGTAAGTCGCAAGGAGTTCAATATATATCGAACGTAAATGCACTTAATCACCAATTTTCTTCTTCTTTTCCTTCAAGAATACAAATTCTCTGGCAATATGGTTCAAGAAGTCTGTGCAGGCTTCGCAGTGTTGATGATTCTACAATACTAGTCGTAGCCATCAGAATTAGTTGTTAGCAGTTTGTGTATGGTTACCCGATCCATTTTGTGTGCTGTGTGTTCTTGCCGTACATCTATATTTCTAAGAAACTTGACTAAGACTGTGAACCAAAAACAGAAACGAAAGTGCAAGGAATAGTGATTTTAGTTAATATTAGAGAAAGTAGAAGTTCTATATACTCTAATCCTCTAGAAGCTAAAGAAAGAAGTTCTATATGCCCTAGTCCAAATATCTTAAATAACTGAACTTTGGTGCCTGCTAACTGGTAAGTTACCGTACTTGATGATGGCTGGTACTTAAAATAACTAACAAATTATAATACTCGAAATCGGAATTTGTAATGCACATGGTCGCATTTACTGAGTTGGATTCAAACTTTTCGGATGTAAAGACGTTCTTCTTTCTATTGTCAAGGCAGCTTTGCGAAAATTTATATAATTTGAACGCGGGTTGCATGGCGCCTGGCGTTATAAACTTGTCGTTATAATGTCGTTATAAACTTCAGGATGCGTATGACAAGGTGTTGTATTAAAATGAAGCACGAGTATATGCGACAAGTAACGTCTTGACGTTAATTAGAGAAAAAATTAACCCAAAACAAAGTAGGTTTGCTTGTACCATTCTCATACAATGTGCATTACAGTAAATTAAATAACTTAACATTCACTTCAAATAGTTCATAATTTCTTCCATTTTAATATAATGTTGATTACAATTGTATATTAACCTTAATATATTCATCACACATTCATCACCTAATTTATAACCATCGGAATGTAAATCTATTAAATGTGTTCTCAAACCTATTAGCCAAAGAAAGTTGTGGGATTTTACATGTTCAATTTAATAACATTCATAAGAAATATTCATTCAAATTGCTGCTAACTTATGCCTGCAAACAAACAGGAATCCGAGCAGCTACGAACCAACGCTGAATTTCCGACTTTACATGGAAACAAACGACTTCCGTTGTCGAAATCGTCGTGAAGCAAAGCACTAACAAACCGTTCCTGGCAGAAAGGTGCATTTTACTCTCCGCACGGCGGGTAATTGCTATCGTTTCGTGGAGTTCCAAACTGCGTCTCTCTCCGGAAGCCACCAGAGTTTATTTCGGACCATTCTCGATTTCGAGAAATTGTTTTTTCCGCACGCAGGGAAAGTGATAACATCTCCCAGTTCCAAAACTGTTTTCGATCAACGTGACATCGGATGAAATGAACCGATTTCCATTAGTGATTTCATTTTTCCCCACTCGTGATATCGCCATATACAGATTGAGTCGTGAAACCCCATTCGCCCCTCTGTCAACATGGAAACGAAAGTTTGCTGGTCTGCATCGACGGCACACAGTAAGAGAATGGCTGCCAACCAAGTACAAATTCATTTATTGCGGATATTATCCCTTAACCAATATTTGAATACCAATAGATACACATTTTATAAAGTAATAGAACATGTTTACCAAAACTTGAAAATTGCTTCGTGCAAATTCATATTTATATGTTGAGAATCATTTCTTTGTAGAACATGCTATTTTTCTCATGTTTCTTGGTTTATGTTACTAAATCACTGATGCTGGGGAAATAATTCATGGTTTACCTGATTATTATTCTAAGCTAATGCATTATAATTTAAGACTGCTATTTTGAAAGAATAGTTATTTCTCTTTAGCTTCGAAATCTGAAAATTTCAATAAATTTCCTTTGAAACTCACAAAATAAAAATAACACGTTTACTTCTCTTTAATGCAGCAACAGAATGTATTTTATCTGTGATACGATGGATCTTCCACAATTTCATTGTGTCAAATGCAGATGTTTTTGTTCGCGTTCATTCTGCTAAATTATACTCGAAAAACATTCCCTCAACAAGGTCTAAACATACGGATTTCTATGAAATGTGTTAAGAAGTAAGTTGGTTGATTAAAAAAAAATGAATGTTTTGAGCAAACAACGAGTACTTCCTACGATGAACTATTTTCAGTCGGTTTGAATTTTGCTTAGTACTAGATTCGTTTTTAAAGTCAAACGTGACAATCACCTGAGACAAGAATAATTTTTAAATTAATCTTAAAAAATTGAAGTGAGAAAATTGGGAACAGTAGCTGAAAAAGGAAAAATGAGAGCTACGCAGCTCAGGCCTAATATTCAGTCATATAACCTTACCTATTGCCACTGAGATTGTTTTCTAGATTTTATCAGTTATTTTCGCCACATTCTCGCTAAGAGGAAATCCACTACCACACCTCGACTTCACGCAAACGTAACATAAGTGATGGGGCAATCATCATTATAATCGTTGGAATTGAGTCCTAAGTCATAGCCTCAATAATTATTGGTGAGAGCAAGATTATAATTTTCGTTTTAAGGGTATTTAAAAAATGAACCATATAGCCTCAATAATGAATTGTCTGAATACCTCTATCATGTCTTGTGGGACGAAGGAGATAACATTAGATAATCTGGATAAATACATTTGCTTATAAGACGTTCTTACTACATGAAACTATACATGAAAGACGTACAATGAAATTAGCCCGCGATACTCATTATTTATCGGAATGGAAAATAGAAAGGGACCCAGAAATAATCCCTGTGGAATACCATTCTGAGCTCTCTTCCAAGAATAATGGCCATTAATTTCATCTTTGATGGCCTGACTTCAACCTACAAGATAATCTTGAAATCAATTCAAGACGTTATCTGATGTGTTTAAACTAGCTAGATGCGCAGTTATTGAATAGTTATTACTTTATTACACATTATCAGTTCAAAACCCTTCGAAAGTGAACACCAAATCAAAAATGGAGGAAAAGTACTTAGCTAAGTAAGACTGATGTTCTTTAAAATTGCAGCAGCAAACGTTCGTTTCAATACATGGAAAAATTGAACGGGTAATTGAATTAATAATCATTTTAGTAATATAAGGTACTAAAACATGAAGTGATTAATGAAATATCATATATTACAGAAGAAAATTGTTTCTACAGCTGTATAAAAAAATCACTTTCTCAAAGACATCAGAGAACGAAAACGAACTATTAATAATGAGGAACTAGAATGCTATTGATAAAACAATCGAACTCGAAAAGTGAGGGGCGAGGTTTCATGATATCTTTCAGTTGATCTACAACAACATCAGCAACAAAAGTATTTAACTCGTCAAGTGAAAAAGAAGTGAATCATCGATCTCGCAAGACCGATGCGAAATGTTTAAATTTCGATATCAAAGAGATTATTTTGTTGAAATTCAGTGAGACCATAAAGAGGAACATTTTCTCTGATACTGACGTAGTTTATTTCTCAACTTAATTTATATTTGAAGCCCTTGAGACATTCTGATGTTGCAGAATTCAATTCCTATACCTTCGTTTTAACAAGTGCACGATATCGAATTCATCTTTAGTAATTTTATTAAAACCTATTATATATAAAGCATTTATTTAGTGCATAGAAGTTGTTGGACAATCGCCGCATTCCCAAAGGAAAGAGAATATAGAGGGAAAAGCAGATAGAGAGATAAAATACAAAGAAAAGGGGGGGGGAGAAACAGCAGGAAAGAGGAGGATGAGGGAGAGGAAAAATGAGAAAGGAAGAAATGAAAGCACGCATGAGGAGCGAGGGAGATGGAGAAGAGAGAGAAAACAGAGGAAAATGAGAGAAAGGATAGGAATGGTAAAAAGAAAAACCAAGAGAGGAAGCGGGAGAGAGAAAATGCATCATTGAGAAAAGCCCCAAAATATGTTGACTGCTCGCTCGTACTCTGCTATAATTGGTTACTCCACCGGATGTCCTTGAAAAATTTACGGGAGCCCCATGTTTCCTGGGTTCCGTTCTGCACGCAATAGAGGTAGGGTGGAGAGTGTGTCCCGTAATGGAGGCCGATGGCGGGAGAGAGTTATTTTCATTAGCCTCCCCCTACCTTTGTGTTGTTTTGCAGCCCGCAAACCGAAAACTAATGTGGTCGCTATGGTACTACTTAGTGCCCTGTACAGTTTTAACGATGGCATCCCTGGAATCACGTGTGTCGACAGGTTGCAGATTTGTTGCAAAGCTCTTTGGATTCGATTGATTATTCCATTGAATTAAAGGGCAACTTTCAATTGCATGCGACTAGCTAAATAAACAATAAGGTTTTATTTATGAAATTACGTTTCCTTCATGACAAGCAGAAACGTACGTGTTTTTTAGTGTACAAGGAAACAAATGAAGGCGCCCCCTGCAATATAGTATTAATTTATTTGGTTAGGCAATATTTTAGAAATCTTTTACACTGCGGCCACATCGAACATAAAATTACAATATTTTTTGTGCTTAGAACACTTCTTTTTGTAATTTCCTTTCGCAAAAATATTACAATTTTTTCATAAAACGGTATAATATCTTACAGTTCCCCTTTTGTAGAGTGATTTGACCCTCTACAAAAAGACAGAAAAAAATGCCTTATTTCAGCACCCGGTAACACAAATCCAATATTCATATTTGTTGCTCTAAAATAAACTATTCTTAGTTTCTGTAACAAGAATTTTGATCAATCGAAGCAAGCCGTGATAACAGAGTCTCTACTGTAATTGAAATAACATACTAGAAATGAATATGATTATGAAGTCTGTTTCATAGGGCTTAATGAGTAGAAAGAATTAGACTATGTAGTTGTTTGCCAACGTTTCGAAAAATAAATTTACATGCCACCACAAAACAGAAAAAACAAGAAACCTTCATGTAGTTATTTATTGATTTATTTCATAGTTGCAAGCCCTGAGGATGGAAATATATTTTCCGAAATGTGGACAAATCACTATGTAGTTTAATTCTTCCCACTGGCGAAGTGCCATGAAACAGACTTCATAATATTTACGGTCTAAAGATTCTCCACGTGGGTACTATGATAAGAATGATTTCCATGACATTTTCTGAGAAACGCTCTCATAACAATTGGTTGGCAATTTCTGTTATTCCTTAACCTCCGAAAGATTATCCTGATGGTTGCATTAGCGTGTTTTCGGTTGCACAAATTGCTCCTAAGTCTACCAGTGGAGCTTCGCTCTTTAAAAACTATATTCCAATGATGTGGCAACAAGATGGAATGATGACAATCCTGTGATGGAATTTGACAATTCTGCGAAGTAAAAACAATGTAGTTGACAAAGGAAAAGAGTTATTTCACATTTACCATTCTATGAATTATATTATCATAGGTACGATTATTTGTGAAAATGTTGCATTCAAGGTTTTAATTAATAATATTATTTAATTTGATGTTTAATGTTTCCGAAATAATTCTAGAAAATTTTCTAATTTCATCAATCATTCAGGGTCTTAAGTTTGAAGGTAATATTGTAGCATACCAACAAATAACAATAAGTAACCTGAGCAGTGAATTACATTGCTTATATCAATTGAAATATGAAATTAAAATTCCAATTAAAAATATTTAAAATAATAAAAATAAAAAGGTAAACTTCCAATTCCTATATTATTCCGCTTATTTATTTTATTATGTATATTAAATATTTGGTATATAAAATAATGTTTGTAATTTGTTATTGTATTTTAGCTGCCAATTGTACCAATTGCATCTACCAATTATCTGATGATGGAGACGCATTTGATCTCCGAAACGTTTTGAAATAAAGCAAAAAATTAAAACCTGATTGTCTAAAAGTAAATTTAGAAACTTTTATCAAGAAACACTTTTAAATGCAGTTCTGTCGAAGGTTCGGAGCTGGCTGGCAACTGACGAGCGCAGTACATCGAGTGGCTGCGCTCAAAAAATTGCCCTTTTCGCGAGCGCTAGAAGAATATTTCGTACTCCCAGTAGAACAGTGTCGTAACTCAATTTAAATCAATTTGAAGTTACAAACATTAATTACAATGAAATTTTATGTTCGTTCGTCCTAGAATAGTACCATTTCTTTTTATGCCTATTTTAGTCAATTATTGCCAATGTTCGTACTTCATAATCGTGATTTGATAATGTAATTTTAATGTAAATTTAAATGTAACTAAATGTAAATTTAATAAAATTTAATGAAAATTAGATAAAATTTAATAAAAGTAAATGTTAATAAAATTAAATTTAAATGATTCAATTAAATTTAATAAAATTTAATTTAAAATTTTAATGTAAATTTAAACCTTTAAAGCGCTCTCCTGAAAAATCACCATTTTTTAGTTTCAACACTTTTCTACTGGGGATGCGCTCTATAACGCGTCCGAGGTTGAAAATAAAGTATGGCCTCTTATGGCGACAGCGATGTCAAAAGGTGGCGGTTTCCTACTGTACTGTATGAACCAAATTTACGCGCTTGACGAATTCCGCAGTGCGGTGGAGCACTAGTTAAGCATTAAATTAATTTGTCTCGAACCTCTCCAATTTTATGAAAGCGTATTTTTTTCCTTGCCTCAAATATAAAACTATCCTTACTAAACACTTCTGTTAAGCTTTCGCGTCCTTTGTGCTTAGAATATGTCGTAAAGAATCACACAGATATATTAATTTTAATGTGCGCCTCAGTTTCCAATCAAGATCTAAAATTCATGCCAACTACATGCCGTTTGAAAAAGGTCGAGGCACTTGTTCCCTCGTTAACAGTTGAGAAATAATAACTTTTGATTACCAAATAAAATTCCTTTGAGGGTAAAATATGTCTGGCCCACTCGAACAAATTGATCAGATTCACAGGAAACAGTGCTGTCTCTCTCTGGGAGAGGGAAAGCTTGGCGGGTTACGCTATGCTTTGGGTACGAATCCTTTTCGAAAATATTCACTTCATAACATTAGTTATAAACATTAATAATCATTTGTTTTTCCCCGCTATGGAGCATTTTACCAAACTTGCGCTTTACGGCTGGTTGGCGAAAGATTCCAAATTAACTTTACAATGAAAAAGAATTAAATTTAAAAAAAGATGTAAATTAATGAATTGACAACTTCAAATCAAAATGAAAAGAAAGTAAACAAAATTACATTTATAGGTTTATAAGTTTCCTCCCCGTAGAGGCGTATTAAGTAGAGTCGTAGGCTTCCGCGGCTGGAGTCATGTGAATAATCTTGGCTGTCGGGGTGACGCCGCGTCGATCAGCCCTGAGGAACACCAGGAAAAGATGGCCGAAACGTCGGCAACACAGCCTTCGACGCGGCGTCACCGGAAGCCAAGAAGGACAGACACAATCATGAAATACAAGCGAACGAACTCTGTAACCTACCGGAACGTGTACTTTCTGAACACAGTGTGATGCGGCAACCGAAGCACGTGGCACTGTGACTGAGGCTGGTCCGACAGCCGAACGTATCCTACAAGAATTAATAAGTTCTTAAGATATTCACCACGATTTGTAGTAAATATATATTTTTAGGGTAAAATTTTACTAATTTAATTGGTATGAAAAAGTACGAGTATGTTAATGAGAATTTAAAACAGTTTGGAAATTTTTAAACGGGGTGTATGCTTCTTTACCGGAAAAGCACGTAATGCCCTGTACTTTATCCTTAACCTCGAACGCGCTGTAGGAGAGGAAGATTTGAAATTGTTATAATTAAATCGATGCTTTAGCGTAATTTTCAACCAAAATTTTAACAATAGTTTATTTCAATTGAATGACAATATGAATACTCCTGTTGTTTTACGTATATTCGTTCCAATCTTTGGCGCAGTACAATTAGATCAGCATTCTCTTTCGTAACTGGGACCAATAAAAACCAATAGGTTGTTTTCTGAATGTTGTATTATTTTCTATGTTCACTATGTCTGATGTAAAGACTTATCTATAACCGAACCATCTAGACTATAATTGGAATATGAATCGAGACCAATGTCTTGGTTCACTAGAGCCGAACGTTTACAATGAACGTTCACTACGATCACTGCAGTCTATTAATTATTTTTGTACATCAAAAATAGTTGAAATTGTGTGTGACGTTTTCAAAATTCTGTGATCCCTACCCTAAGCCCTTAATTCTTGAATTTTTAATATAGAAGGAAAATGTGCGTTTCTTTGCAAGAATTGTTAACAAAATATACTTTCCGATGTAATAAAATCAGCAAGAGAAAATCAGCAATACATTTGGGGTCCTATCCCTCATCAAGTCCTTCGTCAAGGAATAATACTTCCTGCCGAGTGATCAGGGAGAACAATAATTTGAATAACTATATTTCCCGCTGAATTGTAGAAGACGGACAGAGAAAATGAAGTTACATTTATGTCGAGGAGGCCAAGAAACAAGGCCATCTCAGCATTTGCTCAAAGAATCAGGGCAACTGGACGAAAAAACTGATCGAGACGGGGGTCATTCGCCCAGAAACTGCGGTACAATATTCGTAACAGGTTGTTTAAAATTATACAGTCAAAATGGCATTTGCTCAAAGAATCAGGGCAACTGGACGAAAAAACTGATCGAGACGGGGGTCATTCGCCCAGAAACTGCGGTACAATATTCGTAACAGGTTGTTTAAAATTATACAGTCAAAATGGTAAATAATACATCAAATATCACTGTAACAATTAATGTCTTTTTGATGTTCAATATAATCTCTAATTGTACAGAAACAGTTTATTATAATGTTTATTATAAGAAAATGTAATTATAACTATACATAATATAACTCAATACATTTCGTATGTGTTATTTTTAGATTTATAATTATAACTATTATATTATAACTTATTATTTATAATTACGCAGAAAAGAACGATTTTACTTGGGATTTAAACTCTTTTATGGAATTTAATCCTTCGATGTCATCTGGCAAAGTGTTGTAAAATATTGTACATGTATTGTATGTGAGTTTGTTTGTAATGATCAGTTGATACTGTCACCTGATGAATATGATTGTGTCCTGAGTTATATTTATAGACATCGCCGCTTTCTGAAAATATATTTTAGCCCTTACCCAAATAATTTTTGACAAAATAAACGTATCGTAAATCAAGAGACAAGGTAATAATAAAGTTTCTAGATTAATAAAGAGAGGCTTACAATAATCACGTGCGTGGGATTTGGCTATTATTCTTACAATGCTTTCTTAATCTAAAAGTCTGGGAACTATAAAATGTATTTCCCCAGAATATTATGCCATACCTCACGCGGGAATGAACATTCGCGAAATATACACAACGAGCAGTATGAAGGTGGACTGAAGTTGAAAGAATTCTGAACGCGTAGCACAATGAACACAATTTTGTGTTCAATTCATTTAAATCGACGTTCCATTTGAGGTTTGACTGAATTGAGAGCCCTAAAAATTTTGTTGCTTTAACATCAATCAATGATACATCGTTCATTTTCAATGGAGCACAGAATTGTTTATTTGAAATGGAAAACTGCATTAAAACAGTTTACTTTCCATTTATTATTAAATTGTTATTACGGAACGAATTTGAAACATCTGATATTGTACTATTTACAGTTTCTATATTGCATAGAATATTCGCATCATACGCAAAGTGAACTGTTCTTCCGTTTCAAATCGTCGAGGGCGTATCGTTTACAAATAGTAGGAAGAAAGTAGGGCCTAAAATTGATCCCTGAGGGAATCCACGTGCAATTGGCAAAGATTCTAAAAGGTGTGTACATAATGTTCCATCATTTAAATAAGGTATATCTACTCTCTCATATCGTTGTTTAACGTACGAACATTACCAATCTCGGGCAATACCACGGATTCCATACGAAGGTAATTTGGAAAGTAAAATGCCATGATCAATGACGTCAAAAGCTTTTAAAAGATCTAAAAATAATCCAATATGCGCTTCATTTTGATCTAAAAATGAGACATCTTCAAGAAAAGAAAATATAGCAGCTTGATTTTCTAAATCCGTTTGCAATCTGAAAGCGCGTCATGTTTACTGAGAAAGCTAAAGTGAGACAGAGACGCGGAGAAGTGGTGGTGAAAGGTGTACGTAATGTAGTCTCTCTGATATTTTTGAAAGAAACTGACAGAAGAGAAACAGGCCGATAATTTTGAATTTCATTTTTTTGCCTTTCGAGTTCACTACATCCCCTCGAATGGCCAGTGAAGTTCACTACATCCAGAGTCAATTGCATGATGTTTTGCAATACACGATCGTTTTGGTACTAATAGCTCAATTTCTGAAGAAATGAGATATCTGGTGTATAAAACAACCCCCCCACAAATGTATGCTCGTAGCAGAAGTTAAACCCGCCCATCTGTGAACTGAGAGACCGATTCAGTAGGTGCTCTTGCCACATCGACAATTGAGAATGAGTGCACATCATTTTCCTCCAAGAAATCGCTGAGTCAAAACATTGTTGGATATTAGAGGAAAATAGGGAAGATCTACATGTCTTGAGGGTTAACGTCCGTAAGATGAGTGCGCAGGTTGCCATAAAGAACGGGACATCATCCGGAAAATTACCAGCAGCGCCGTTGTTATCTTCTACCTGCCAGAAGCGCCCATGTGACTTGTACAGCGCAATCCATAAATAGGTAGCATGCCTTAAGGAGGCTCAAAAGCTTGAAAACTAGTGGAAACTTTAAATGCTGGTATGTAAAGATCAGGGATTATTATTATTATTATTATTATTATTATTATTATTATTATTATTATTATTATTATTATTATCATCATCATCATCATCATCATCATCATCATTATTATTATTATTATTCAATTTATCAGTAAAAGACGTATGGGGGGCAATGGAAGAAAAAGAAAAAACAACAACATACATAAATACAGTCAAACTACTTTATAAAGATAAAAAAGTGAAGTAAACGTGGAAAAATGTCTATCAGACAACTTCCCAGTAAACAAAGGATTACGGTAAGGCTGCTGTACATCTCCAACCCTGTCATAGAGATATACATAGATAAAGCCCTAAAAGAATGTAAAAGAATGTAAAAGAATGTAAAAGAATGTGAAGAAGTATGGGTGTGAAAATAGGTAATGAAACAGTCTTTAGTCTACTATTTGCAGGCGAACAGCTGATAATTACTGAAGATGATGTAACTTATTTGTTTAGAAAATTATTAGAATGATATGGAAAATGGGGAATGGCAATAAACATACAAAAGACTGAATATATGGTGGTGGGGGGTATGCCCATGATTTAGAGACTAGTTTAGGAATAGTTAAAGGTAATACACAATACAAGTATTTGGGAGTCACGCGAACACCAGAGGGTAGAGACGAAGAGGATATGAAAAATAAAAATATAAGTGAAAAAATAGCCATAAGGCAGTTGAATTCAGTACTATAGAACTTGATTATTTCATTAAAGACAAAGAAACGCATGTATAGCTCCTTCATAGAGAGTACGAAACTCTATGGGGCAGAAGTGTGGATACTCACAAAAATATGAGAGAAAAACTTCAAGCAACAGAAATGATGTTTTGGCGAAGATGATGTAAACTTTCTCTATTAGACAAAATAATAAATGATTAAATAAATAAAATGAATGTGCAAACAAACTTGAACGAGACGATCGAAATGAAAGAACTAAAATGGTATGGGCTTATGAGAAGTTTGCAATCAGACAGACTTACACAAAATATTTGGGAATGAATATCCAATCGAAGAAGATACAGGGGAAGGCTGAGAAGGACATGGAACATGGCAATAACTGAAGCCATGCAAAAAAGAGAAAGGGAGGAGAAAGACGTATGGGATAAAGAAGCATGGACATTGGGTTGCGGAAAACGGCTCAGGCTGTAAAAAATGATAGATAGTTAGATATATAGATCTTTACTATTACTATTACTATTACTATTACTATTATTATTATTATTATTATTACTGTTATTATTATTATATTCCAAATTCACGACTAAAGATGTTGGGTAGTGGTTAACCATAAAATCTATTCCAGGTAACCAGCTTCCTAAGAAACAGATTTAGTAAATGTCGGTGCCTCTTCCATATTTTGCGCAAAATGTAGTGTGCACCAAATTAAACTGTCTTGTACTTCTCAGTGTCTTGAATGACCTGGAAAATTGTACAACTACACGCAGAGATTTTGAAGAACTAATATCAGAGCTACGATAACTATTGGAAACGATCTGTGTTAACGCCCTAAATTCGGCTGTCCCCCTGTTACAAACTCTATGTATTTAAAATATTTCTCTGCCTCCCAGGTGGCGAAGTTTTGATCGCATGGCAGAGCAACGTATATGAGTCGATCCCATTTTCTCTATAAATTGTGAATAACCGTATCCGATTGGTTTGCAGCTATCACACAATCAGTATGGATTCGTTTGTCACTCCGTTTTGAGCACAGACCAACAGACGTCATAGATTTTGACAGACGTTCATTCAACTTGGAAATCAGAAGTAACTACAACTTCATTGTGCATTTTCATGTGTTCGACATTTGTCAAAATTTGAAAATCCGATACTATATGATCTGATTCTGATAAATATGTTATTTGTCAACGTGTGAATCTTTTAGAGACGCTTTATCACAATGAGTTCTGAATTCCTGATCGATCGTAGTTATTACTGCTGCTTCCGATAGGGGCTCCATGCTTTCCTGTTTTAACAACTTAATTCCATTAAGATTCATTTTGTCACATTTGATTTCAAAAGTTAATTTTCTTCTATTCTCAGCGTTTTGAAGTGGTTTCTATGTGTCTTGCCACGTACGTAAATACCTAATAACTCCATTTTCTGTCATAAATTAACGAACGCAAAGTGTATGAATACCGCGATACAGTAGAACCCAGATGTTCCGAACTTTGGTGTGGTCTGTTCGGATTATCCGAAAAAATGTACCGTACATATTCAGGACAATAGTTTAGAAGTCAAAAGACTAAAAGTTAAAACCATTTGATTTGCCAAATAGATTTTAAAATGACAATAGTGATACTACTGTAATAAAATCATCACCAATTGTTTTGTCAACATGTGCTTGTTGATGTAATATGATAAAGGAAGATCACCAGTGGGTGACCTTTCTATGCAAGTTTGTAATTTATAACAGCATATTTACTTATTGCTCTTGTCTTGAAAAAATTGAAAATTTACAGATTTAATTTTTTTAAAAAAATTCAGATACGTGTATAGGAATACGAGACACAATTCAACGTAGCGTGCGATGTGAGAAAATGGAAACGTAGTGTAGTGGTCACATTGTGTCATCGCATCATCAAGCGGATTCAATTTCTTACGGCATAGAAAGATCTCCGATATTGCACGTTCCTCTCACTGAAAATCACTGCTAAATAAATACGTGATAAACACCGTAGTCACCAGTGCAATAAACGTTTCATTTAGCCAATCTTGTGGCCGAGATCGCGGGTTCGAGTCCCGCCTCGGCCATGGTTGTTTTCGTGTTCGTCCTTTAACCCCTTCTCATCACCATTCCGTTTCTTCTTCACAGTTACCATAACGTTAACTCCAATAGTGGTTGCTAATGAACTAGATGTTCATGGGAATTTAAAAACAAAGAAAACGTTTCATTTCGACTTGTGTTTCAATAATTAGTTGTTCAATTCTACAGTAAAGAAAACATCCTTTCTATAAAACGACAAATATGCATTTTATTTATGTTGTATATTGTTCACTCTATCCTGAATTTTGTACGGATTATCCGAAAGTTCTGATTTGCGGGGTTCGGTAAAGGACTCTCGGCGCGTCAACAGTTGAGGTCATTAGTCCCGTAAGTGTAGTGCATGTTTCCCTCGGGAGATAGCGGTGATCTTCCCCCGCTGGATGGCGAGATCAGGCGCCGACTTACCGTCGGCTAGTGGGGTTTCCCCCTAACCAGGACTCTCCCACCAGCGAGGTACCGAACCAGCCGAGACAAGCTTTAAACTTCCGACCGGTGTCCCGGAATATGTGGTAGTGTAGTGCGTATTAGTGTAAGTGTGTGTGTAAGGGGAGATGATAGGACAAGGATGAGGAAGGACAGATCGTGCGCGGTCCGTGGCCCGTTTGGTAGGGTTCCCGTTTGGTAGTTCTCTGGCATTCCCCTTGTGTTGATCGGAGAAACCACGGAAAACTACGGATTAGAGCAGCCGGTCGCTAGAATTCTCCTCCAGACAGTGACTGAATTCGACCTAGCTGAAAAGCTAGTGTCGAAAATCCTGCCGTTGTCAGGACTCCCACCTTGAACCTTCCGGTTAGAGGCGCTGCAGTGACATCAGTTGACGCTCTGAGCTACCGCTTCCGGCACTGGGTTTGGAATAGCGAGGTTCTACTGTATACCGAAAAAGAACCAGTAATTAAAAAGGGCTGAATCTCCGTCTTTTCCCCGTAAGGCTTGTCTCTGCGCATTAGACGGAAGAGGAAGGCGTGGGCGAGGGCGGGGGCGGGGGCGGGGGCGGGGGCGGGGAGGAGTATCGCCGGCCAAAGGGCCGCTGACGCTGCCGCTGCTGCTGGTGGACGGCGGCTCTTCTTTCATAATTGAATTTTCATCTCTCTAATGGAAAGCGCCCTTCGCTGTCCACTCGCTCCCCCCTCCCCCACCCCTTTCGGCGAATTCGAAAGGCAGAAGGGGAGGAGAGAGGGGGACCTCTGGTGGTTGTTCCGCTAGAGGGCCGCGGCGGGAGGAGACTCCGGGCACACTAGGCCCAAATGGGAGGAACTGCCGCTTCAACGAGCTCAGTTTTTTTCATTTACTTCTTTGAATTATGTTACGTTTTAAATTTTGTTTCATTTGTTATTTACTGTTTTGATTTTGTTGTCTACTTTTTGGAATACTGTCTACGTTTTATTTACTATTCGTTTATTTATTTATTTATTTATTTACTATTATTATTATTATTATTATTATTTTATTATTATTTTAATTTACCATTATTTTAGTTGGACCAATTTAGAACCTTCTGGTTACCCCATGGATCTCAATCTGAATTGTCACCGTTTTTCTTCTAATAATAAGTCCAAAATTTTTTATTGTCCATTGCACCGAGCAAAGTCAGAACAATATTTACCCTCAATAATTACCAAATTATAAAATTATAATTTAAGTAACATATGTTAAATGGATGTGAAATTGAAGAATCGCAACAGGAGGATTGATTTGCGAAAACTGCTTTACTTGACACACACTACCTCTTCTCTGCATTAGCAACTTCGTTCTGAAACATTTCGTATAAAGAGATCTTCCCTATCAAGTAACGTGTTCATTTAAATCAACTTATATCATTGCAAGCATTTAATTTCAAAATTCTCATCTGGTCTTTGTAGCCACTTGAAACTTTATTTATGGCCTCCAAAGAGTCATAAGAAATTTTAAATGCGCAGTTAATGTTTTAAAAAAGAAATAAGCATGAATTAAAATTAATTATCAATTAAATCAAGTAAATTGATAATTATACTGACAAAACTAAATTTATTGTAACTCTAGGCAAAGGATTTATTGAATCTGGAAGTTAGTTGTGTAAAACTACTTTCGAACGTGGTTTTTAATTAGTAAATGTCATACACAAAAGATCTATTTCGAACAGGCTGGTCGATGCTTCCTTGAAATGTTACATGCGAAAAAAATATAAAAAAAGATTGGTTCTAATACGATGGTACACACAAATAAACTGCAAACTCATCTTTATAACTATACACAGAAACTTGGATCTGTGGGAAAAAATCCTTTGTTTCGTAGATTTGCAATAGCACTAACGCATAAAACCTGTGTGTGAGATTGATTGATAGTGATTCCGGGCTCGTCAACTACCGAGGTCATTAGTCCTGTAAGTGCAATGCATGTTTTCCTCTCGGGAGGTGGCGATGATCTTCCTCCCTGGATGGCGAGATTCGTCGCCGACCTACCGTCGACTAGCAGGGTTTTACTCAACCAGGTATCTCCGACCAGCGAGGCACTGCTCCAGCCGGAACATAGAACTTGAACTTGAACTTGTAGATGTAGAACATAGAACATAGAACTTGTTATATGTATTAGACCTTTAATTATGTTTTGTTTATAAAATTTACGTGGCGGTGCACGTAAGGTAAAATAGAATTTTCAAGAACGCATACATCATAATCAAATAATTTTAAAAAACACATCCAAAAAATAAACAAAAAATCGGCATGAATTAACATGACTGCCGTGTTGCACTTTGTGAATGAACCGAAGTTGTAAGTTTTTGTGAATTCATGCTAAAAATAATGTTGGCAACTTGTTCTCTAATTGTATTCAAATATCCTTGGCGTGCAGTTTTCAAACTGTCAACATTTCATTTGTACGTAAAAGGTTTCTGTATTAGTTACGTAAATGACTTACTCTCCGCAATGGCTACCGGGAGAGGACTGTTGACACAGTTCCTCACCTGGTTTTCGACCCAGATGTCCTTTGAAGCTCGCCCATGGCTCACCCAGGTCTAGAGAACATTCAATGAGGAGCTTCTCTCGTGATGCGTCCTCGCGCGATACTTACTTCGCCAGATATCCGCCATTAAGTGAACCAGTTACAAACTACCTAGAAGAGCAGTCGGTTAGTTGTCTGGTTGTTAGTGATTCCGGGCGCATCAACTGCTAAGATCATTAGTTCCGTAAATGTAGTTCACGTTTTTCCCTCTTGAGGTGCCGGTGATCTTCCCCCGCTGGATGGTAAGATTTCGGTTTTTTTTTCAACCTGGTATTCCCCACCAGCGGGTTACCAGCCGGAAGAAACTCTAAGCTCCCGACCGATCTCCTAGCATGTGTAGCAAAGTAGTAAATTTAAGTGTGTATGTAAGTAAGAGGTGAGGATAGGCCAAGGAAAGATCGCCGTGGCGTGTTAGAGTCCTGCTTCGCAATTCGCCTGGCATTGATTGGAGAAACCTCGGGAAACTACCAATCAGAGCATTCGGCCGCTAGAAGTTTTGCCCAGATAGCTACTGAATTCGGCCTACCTATGTAGCTAGTGTCGAAAATCCTATCATCGATAGGACTCGCACTCTAGAACCTCCCGGTTAGAGGGACTGCAGTGACATCAGTTGACGCCCCGAACCACCTTTACCGATATATTATTACAGTCACTGGATTGAGGGGTTTTCCTTTTGCAGATATCTCTCTCAGTGACCCGCGAATGAGCTCTAAGCTCCCCACTGATCTACCAAAATGTGTAGGAGAATTCCTATCGGGAAATGACTTTCGCTGAAGGCAGGTTGTGCCCTTTTGAAGTGTAATTTTCTCCCACTGTGTGGGGCGTGAGCGGGCGGGAGCGGGGCGGGAGCGGGGCGGGAGCGGGCGGATCGGGGCGGGAGCGGGCGGGAGCGGGGCGGAGCGGGAGCGGGGCGGGAGCGGGGCGGGAGCGGGGCGGGAGCGGGGCGGGAGCGGGGCGGGAGCGGGCGGGAGCGGGGCGGGAGCGGGGCGGGGGCGAAGCGTTATGGATTCAGCGCACGCCCGCCCCGAACCGCCGCCGCAGAGAAATTTCTGAATAAACGTTACGCGTAATCCGTTTTTCTCCCGCAGCCTACTCCGCCTTCATAAAGTATGGATAAGTTTTCGTCAGCCTGTTCGCCTGAGCTTCGTTGCTGAAGGCAATCGGGATTTCCATTGTCTCTCCTTCGAAGGAACTCTAGTACAAGTGGCTCTGAGTTTACGCTTAACTTTGCTGTCTAATCAGTCTTTTTTTATGAACACGAATAAAATATATCTGTATTATTCATTATGAGACAGAAAGCTCGATACATAATGGTACGCATACTGCTAGTATCGAAAGCTAAGAATATTAATATCAGGCACAAACAGGAACTATATATGATGACTAACTGAACCCGAAGAACAGAACCCTCGCACAGAAGGAAGTGCTGAAGAAAAGGTAGGACAGAAAATACTGCATACCCATTAACATACGTTACGTTTCGTATGTACCAAGATGTAAACAAACTTAATATTTTGGCCTCTAACAGTAAATCTTGCTGTCAACTGCACCTTACTTTATGTAACGAAATGTACGAAATACAATTTCAATATAAAAATTAGAACTCCCTCGCCTCTTTGATGTTTTCCACGCATATCACCAGAATGATATTTACGAAAGTACATTGAATACTTACATTTGATAGCTACAAACAATCGTTTTAACGATCACAAACCACTATGTTCTCCAGGCAAGGTTCAATGCTAATCCATTTCCAACAAACTTGCCAAGTTACGCATGACGCCATCTTCCCGTTTTCATTGTAGCCGCGTACTTCAAACATCGCACATTTCATACATTTTAATTAATAAAGGAAAGGTTCTATGTATTCAATATATAGTGACTTCCACTTCTAATTTTTCTCTCTTTTTTTTAGTATTGTACTTCTCTTGTTTCAAACCGTTCAGTGGGAGCCGAAAAGAAGGGACATCAAAATCGTTTTCTTTATAGCTTTAATATACATAATGGTGATTATGACGACGATTTTCATACTTTTCTTTACACATACTTGGGTGGAGGCACACGCCCATCTGTACTCCCATTTGCTGAACCGATGGTTACAGTGCTGGTTTGCCTTTGCCCTCCACGACAACACGGTAGTATTATCGTGATAGTTAAATGGTATGTGTGTGAATATGAATAGTGATGAAATTAAATTGGGATATGTGGAGATATTAAAATGTCAATCCCGTGACAATCACATGCTGAAATAAAACATGTATCTTACACTGTAGTTCTGAAGGAAAATCAATATTTGGGGATATACAGCATTAATCACTCTAACCAAAAAGGATTGGATTGTACTATAAGATAAATAGCTCATTATGTCGCGTAGCTTAGTTATTTATTATCACCTTGACTGCCTTATAAATGCAGATTTCTCTGAATAATGCTACACAATTCTAGAGCTGATAGGTGAGTTCATGATAATAACTTTTATCTGGCGTGAAATTTCATATAAAGAAGTTACAAATATGTCATTTGCACCCTCTTGGTTGACAATACATCATGCTTTAATGTTTAGCAGGAGTACAGAATCTGATGTCAGAACGTGACCTGCCAAACACCAATGTACAATGTTGCCTACCAACGAGGGGCAGATGTCACATGTTTAACTTCGTTAAATTACATTTCCTACCACATATTGACATTGAGCCTCCTACATACCCTAGACGTTTGTGCCATTAATTCTGACATACATACATAAACTTCACAGAGCAACATAGAAAATGATAAATTAAAAACTCGATCACTATGAATAATATGTATTATAATGTACAATATTATCATAATACGAATAATCTTAGTCTGGTAGGTGAATCAAAGAAGAAACGTCGTTTATGCAAATACAATAATGTGATCAGCCACAAAAACAATTATGAAAATAGAAGTTCTTTACCATAAAACGTCTATAGTTGAAGCAAAACCATAAGATTTTTGTTCCTTTTTACTTTCCAATAACACACAATCCTCTAGCACCGAGTCTAGCCAGAATGCATGTTTTATGGACCCTTAATAGCAAAAAAATCGAATGACAGCAAAACGACTGTCTGTCCGTCCGTCCGTCCGTCCGTCCGTCCGTCCATCTGCTTCTCGAAAACCCTTTCCTCAATCAATCTAAGTGATGTTGCGGCCGTTGAATTTGAAATCAATATTTTAATTTTGGGGGAGGGGGTACTTTACACGAACCCATGGAACATTTTCAAAATTTTCAAAAAAATGGCTCGTTTTTTATTAAATTTTGTTGTTGGATCATCTAAAGAACGTTTAAGAGAATGGTGCACTTCACATTTCCGTTGAAAAGTCTGATATTTCGAAAATTGCAAAAGTTCAAATCTTAACCAGCGTCTTCCTACAAATACAATGAAGAAGATAGAGTTTTTTCATTTAACAAAATCTATTCCTTAAAGGTAGATTTTCAAATAAGGTCATGTACAATTTTTTCAAAAATTTGAGTACTTTTTGCGTGAAATTACGAGCGAGTAAGTACGTTCTGTTTTAGTATCATTATTTTAATTAACAATAGAACTTTCCATTACATTTTCGTGATCCAAATGAAAGTGGTTATTCTTAATTCATAATACTTTCTCTTCAATCAGAGGAGTATTGAATGTTGTTCCTCTGGTTTGCGAATTTCCCGATCTCTCGTGAATACGTCATTTGCTTTCACATCGAGGTCTTTTGTCTTAGCGTGTTTTTCCCTTGCTTTCCACGCTAAATCGCAGAGCTTGTTCTCCCCTTTGCATCGCAATTAGCATCGTCTCTTGTTCGTTTAAAATGTACGATTTGCCGCACTGGAAAGTTTCTCCCACCTGTCACTGGTGAAAGTCACAATATAACAGTGTAACAGTAAAAGCAATTTGCTTTTAACCGGATATAACGAGGATTTTGGTCCGTTGTCAAGAAGTATGGGATTGGGCATGTTTGTTCTGAAATTCTTTTTATTACCATGGAAACGATGAATCGTCATGTTCAAACAGGTGTAAACTGATGCGTCAATCGTTCTGATTGGTTCTTATAAACGAGAGGCAGATACAAGTGGTGATTAGTTTAATGAGCCCAAACAGTTCGTTTCTGTGGTTGCGAATGGAACAACGCAGAGTTTCTGAATCTCTTGAACCACACAGCATGTAGACAGAATATATAATCTGCACGGTTTCCTTTCAAAAATTGTATTTTATTTTTAAATATAAATTCGGTTTCAATAAAGATTTACTCGATCTACAACATAATATTGTAGAATCAATGGCCCCAACCGTTCCTTAATATATCTCATAGGGATGATTCTTGCCAATATACAGAATAACTAGCCACTTTGCTAATATTTAGAAAATTAAAAACATGTGCACATTCCAAACAATAACCTTGATAACCTTATAGCTCGTAAAAACTGAAAATCGATAATATTGATGTAGTAGAATTTTTTTATCTGCCAGTTGTCCCTGAACTAATTAATCACTGAAACACATTCCTGTTGTAACTACTTTTCTAGTTGTTCTCTTGTTCTACTTTTCTACTTTTTCTTGATGAACTACTTTTCTTTTGAAGAATAAATTTTGTAGCTTCAATAATCATTCTTAGTGACAATTTTATGAGAGCATCGCAAAATCCTATACATTACTACTTAGACAAAATAAACCTCGAAGAGCCGTGCCATAAAATTTCATAATTTAATAGACGTTCTACAACAACATTATCTCGCTGGAATCAAAAGTGGGTAGTTTCATCATGCTAGAAATTTTCTGACTACGATAGATTTCAGAACAAACAATTTGATCCTGGTATCTTTCGGACAGTCGAAAATCTAGTCTGATGTACCTTGTACTCTAGTGTCTGATCCTTGGTGTTTAAAAATTCTCTTAATTTTCAGGATGTTTTCATGGATTTTCACGATGGTTCTGCGAGTCTCTGAAGGTTGACCGTTGCTGTGAAAAGTTTGTTTCTCCAACTCTGTCACATGGTTCTTTAAACTGTGATGCTGCAAAAAGTCCATTCTGCAGGTTCTCCAAATCCATCCTAATATTAATATAAGCTTATGACCTCCTTTCTCTTTTTATAATCAGAACTTGCACTATCGAAAAAGTACAGTATTTTGTTAATGACATTTACTCTTGCTTTAATACATTCTCTTAAATGTCTCTGCAATAAATGATAGACATCGTGTATTAAATTTTACAATACAGCAAAGAAAATGCAGTAATTGATTTCGGTTTTTTATTGTTAGTGATAAATGGTTGCACTGTAACGTGTTTGTTATCATGAACGTTTTGGATTGTTTCTTGAATAACAAATCAATAATTGTCCTGAAAATAATTCACGAATGTTAGATCTTCTTTCCTCAAATTTTGTTTCTGCCGTTTAAAAATATTCATTGTTTTTCTAGAAAAATTAGTGATTTATAAGCTATACATAATGTTGGAAGCTTATTGGCATTCTTTTCAGAAAACCTTCAGTTCATGACTGCGTATCTAATGTTGATCTCTCTATTGACACTCATTGCCTGTATATTAATTTTCAAGTACGTTGTCCATATCACTCACTACACTATAATTGAAAACACTTTAATTAAGTCCGATCGTAAATAATTTGAGCCACGCAATTTCCATAATTTATTAATGTTCTTAGGTTTCGTCTTGGTCACTAGACGCATTTCTGGTAGTTGAAAGTTTCGAAATTCACTAAAAAAATTATTGTAATCGTGGGGTCTTTATAATATCAGTTCTATGTCCGTATTTTAATCGCTAGAATTGAATTACTTGTCTCAAGTTTTTGGCACGTTTCCTCTCGTGTTTTGTAAACTAAAAATATTACAACAAACATCGGAGCCCAACGATTTGTAACTTTTACTTTTATAAAACACTAATATTAATTCTTACATTATTTTTCAGGATTTTGTATCAAAATGAACACATAGAAGCCACTAACGAGACTGGAACACAGAATCTTTAAGAAATAGGCAACGATAATTGACACTCTTATGTGAAGGAACAAAGAATATACTGTTTGGAAGTAACACTGTCAGCTACTCACCCTGCATCTTACTCAGCTTCTGGAGGATTGTTTTTAACACTGAATGAGATTTTTCTCTGGAGATTGGGTGCCAACTAGAAATGTTCCCACTTCACAGTAGACCGAATGTGTTCGAGAAAACCAAAATTCATTTCATCGCAACCAATGGTGAATTATTTTAATTATTTGTGACTGTCAAATCACACGCATCTTAAACAAATTCAAAACATTGCATTAGGACTAAAAAGTCACTTAAATTTAGTACGTTAATAAGAACAAAAACATGTGAAGGTGCATAAGTGGAAGATGTTTTCTTTAATTGATTGATATTCTAAAGAAATGTGCCCAAAATAGACTGTGTATAAATAAATAAAAACAGGACATATTTATAAATAACGAGACGTCGCAACCGTGTAATGTTTCATAAATAAAAGAATGTCCTTAATTTTCCATATTAGGAATCAAATAGCCGAATGGTCTCATAAGCATGACGCACGATTACTGATAATATGTTCAAAGAAGTAAACAAGTGAGTAGAAAAATAGAAATTAAATATATGGAAATATATTTAGGAATTTATGGCAACGCTAAAAGTCTACTACAGACAATATAATATAAAAAGTATTATAATATAAAGTAATATAAAAAGTATAACATAAAGAGTATTATTGTCAGAGAAGAGTTTTCTTTTGTTTAAAACAACGCGGTATAGTGAATCAGAACAACAATGTTTTTTAGATGAGATGTAATTGAGATGTGGCGAGCGCATCATGTTATTTTGGTCGTAGGAATGTTTCGCGTTTTAGTTTCAAAGTTTTAAATTGTTTATGAATTAATTTGAAGACGTTGAACATTTGCACTGGCAAACAATATCATACAGACTTATGAATACGTGAGACATTGTCATGGAGTGCACATTCTTTACTGGATGTTATGATTTCGTATTTGAAATGGTGGAATGTGGACAGCAGTGGCAGCCTATTGTCCTGCAGCAAAAACGGAAGTTTAAAAACATATTTTTGTTTTTCACCATCAAAAAAACTATATCAAGGCCAAGACTGTTAGTTTTAAGATACTAGAGAAAATACATGGTCATTTTTCAAATTATCCAAACTGGTCGAGTATACTTGCACATGTGTTTTGATGACGTCATAAGCGAAGTAGAATTCGCTTATTATTATTATTATTATTATTATTATTATTATTATTATTATTATGTCAACAAGAGCAAGGAATAAACAAACCGGTATCTTATACGGTTTATGACTGAGTTCCATGGAGTTATTATTATTATTAGATAGCAACAACCTAAATGATAAGGAATAATTAAAATATATACACCTTCCTGAATTAATTGTAATATTATTCTCGATTTCCTGTATTGGACTGATTTCGCGAACTCACGATCTATAAATACGGTGGAATGGTATATCGCACCCAGTATTAAGAAGGCAAGGATTTAGATGCTATAAAAGTAATTTTATTTCTATTCGTATAGAATGGGAGAAAAGAGTTGTGTATATATATATATATATATATATATATATATATATATGTATGTATGTATAGAAACCATGACAATACCTACTTAAAAAATTACCAAGAATATTCAAGAATCCCCGTGATTTAAAATGTTCCTCAAATGTGTCCGATCTGACTTGGAATGCTCCATTATTGAGAAAGATCTTAAGCTTTGTCAAAACGAAAATTGACAAAATTCGACAATTCGGTGAATCTCCATTCTTTCAATGCTTCTTCATTGATTATTCCATCAAGTTATGTGAAGTTACATAAGTTCCTTTAACACCTTTCCAGCTCCTGTTGAGACACACTAGACGGAGTAATCTCTGATGAGCCCTTTGTCAACAGACTCCCTCATCAAGTTGCTGCGTTTCTTGTGAACCATCTCGTCGCAGTTTAGTCTTTCTGAGTTCAGAGAATCTCTCCTTTTTGCTCCGGCGTTTACCCTTGCTGTTTACTCTGAACAAACACTCTTCAATTTCCTCAACGAATAATGAATTTATTATTTTCATTTTGATGAAAATATTTCCATCCAAACAATGTCGAGAATGGTTTTCCATACAATTTAATTCTCTCTCTTCCGTGAATACAGTTTTCGAGATCAAATATCATCATTTGAATTCACATTCTTCAAATACAATTTTTTTTAGAAATTTCCTCATATTCTGAGAAGTTTGTCACCTTTACAGCTCCTGTTTGCTCAAACCGGACAGAGTACTAGATGTATTGATCTTTTTGTCAGCAGTCTGCCCCTCAGAGTTGCTCTTTTTCTTGTAAACCATCTCGTCCCGGTTTAGCCCCTGAGATGCGAGAAACTTTCCTTTTGTGCGGCTCTCTTCTCCTGTTTCTGCTCCGAACGGCCGCGTCCAAATTGACAGCGCCGTTGGCAGAGCTCCTTGCTCACCACGTGGGTGACGCTCAGCAGGCTTCTTCGCTTCGCTCTCCCCTCCCCGTCCCCTTCCCCTCCCCCTCCCCTTCCCCCTCCCCCCAGTCCCCTTCCCCCTCTCACCCGCTCCGTTCACCAGTCGATATCATCAGCAGAGAAGCCCGCAAACAATTGGCTTACTGAATGTTCGATGCGTTACAATATGAGACACTCATGTTGGAACTCGTCGTGATTTCTGCCAAATTGAAGTTATACACAATTGATATTGCAATAAGTATTCTAAGGATTTGTTCCCAGAGCAAAATAGGTTGTTACTGTGTTGTTTCATATTGGAATATCGTTCTTTGATAAATCGAAGTATGTAGAAGCTACATTAAAGTATCTAGAGCCGCGGTTTGTGTTTTCCATTCTTATATGAAGCATTATTGTACCATTTAAGTATAGCGACTCCTGGCTCACCTGGACGCGGTTATCCCATTGCGAGCTTTGTTTCGGCTTTGATTTTGTAAATAGTAGATCTTGATAGGATAAATGCATCACAGATGATGACCTGTCATAACTATTTTTAAATCAGACAATAGTTGTCACCATGTGATTTTGAATGATGGCTGATAGCTGACATCAGCATGCATGAACCATCCTCCAATCCATTGTATTTCATCTTTTAGTCTCCTTTATTCTTATAATCACTGGCACTATCACACATTTTGCAGAAGACACTTGCAAACCATCATTGTAATTGTTTTTTTAAAAACAGGAAGAGCTTAAACCCTCTCGGGTGTCATTTGATCTGTACAGACTAGATTATGTACATTAAAACAAGTCATTTACATTTGATACATTCACGTTAAAAAAGTCGACTGTTCACGAAATCGTTCATACCACTTAAGCTGTATGAAAATGTGATTTGCGTTCGTAATACAACTGGTTTTAGGATTTAATAATTTTAGGAAACGCTAGGAATAAACTGTGATATTATTTTTCTATTTTTTTAAAAATCAGTTTTGCCGAAAAATACTGATGATTCAATCCTCAGATCAAAGAAAGCTGTGAAATTTCGAAAACTCATAACGCAATTTATCATTAAAACCAGTCGTTGGTTTTGTTTTAAAAAATAAGTTAAATATTATGAAATCAATTACATTATTATCAAACTTCATTATCTTCTTACTTCCAAAATTAGTTTTCCATGGTTCTATGAACGAAGAATGCCTTAGAGAAATGAATATTGCGCTTTAACGCCTTTTACAAATGCTCACCAAAGATTAATAATCCAGTGACACCCACGTTGATCACGTCATATTGGAGAGGACGGTTGCCACGACTTCATAGAAAATGCGAGAGGAATTAACGCCAGGGCGATATTTGAGATCCCAGAATCCCAAGCCTTTTGAATTCGCGTCGAGCTGCCCTGTGGCCGCTGCAGATGAATTCTGCTGAAAGCCGCGCGCGAGAGTGGGGGAGTTTTGTAACGGGAGCAGAAGGAGAGAGTTTCAGCTGGCGAGTCGAATCTGGCCTCCTCTTAACTGCTGCTCTTTCGCCCTGTCTCTCACGATTCGTTTCAGCCACGACGGCTTACTGCGTCACCCACACGGCGCGACTTCGCGCCGCCCTCGCGCCGCCCTCGCATCGCCGCTCGCGCCGCCCTCGCGCCGCCCTCGCGCCGCCCTCGCGCCGCCCTCGCGCCGCCCGCGCCGCCTCGCGCCGCCCTCGCGCCGCCCTCGCGCCGCCCTCGCGCCGCCCTCGCGCCGCCCTCGCGCCGCCCTCGCGCCGCCCTCGCGCCGCCCTCCGCGCCGCCCTCGCGCCGCCCTCGCGCCGCCCTCGCGCCGCCCTCCGCCGTCCTCCCGCCGCCCTCGCGCCGCCCTCGCGCCGCCCTCGCGCCGCCCTCGCGCCGCCCTCGCGCCGCCCTCGCGCCGCCCTCGCGCCGCCCTCGCGCCGCCCTCGCGCCGCCCTCGCGCCGCCCTCGCGCCGCCCTCGCGCCGCCCTCGCGCCGCCCTCGCGCCGCCCTCGCGCTCGGCCGCCTCGCGCCGCCTCGCGCCGCCCTCGCGCCGCCCTCCGCCCGCGCGCCCTCGCGCCGCCCTCCGCGCCGCCGCCCTCGCGCCGCCCTCGCGCCGCCCTCGCGCCGCCCTCGCGCCACCCTCGCGCCGCCCTCGCGCCGCCCTCGCGCATCCCTCCCCCTAGATATGTTTTCCCCTTCGGAAGGTGACGGTAAATTTCCCCCGCTGGATGTTAGATCTGACGCCGACCTACACCTCGGCTAGTGGGTTTTTTCGCAATCAGTTATGTCCCACCAGCGGGACACCGCCTCAGCCAGGACAAGCTGAAAGTTCCCGACTGGTCTCCCCGACTTGTGTGGTTGTACAAGGCATGTTAGTGTGCATAAGTAAGGGATGAAAATAGGACATGAAAAAAAGGAAAATTGCGCGATTTCCGTGACCCCTTCGTTAGGGAACTGCACCGGAATTCGCCAAGTATCGATCGGAGAAACCATGTAAAGCTCCCTATGTGAGCAGTCGGTCGCTAGATTTCTCCTCCAGCCAGCGGCTAAATTCGGCCTAGCGATTCAGACAATGTCGAATATCTTGTCGCTATCGGAGTTCGAACGCCAAGCCCTCCCGGTCAGAGGCACTCCGACACAGAGGTTGATGCCCTGAGCCACCTAAGCCGCTGCGCGCCATTCAGATCGACCCATAGTATCCCTCCCTCGGCGTCGCTCTCTATACCTTCCTGCCTCTGCCTTCTCCTCACCCTCCTGGTACCCACTTCCCCGTCCTCTCCCTGCTCTCCGCCCCTGCGTCACGTCCCCCCCCCCCCCCAACCGCACTCTGTGACTCTACTTAAGAACCTTCCCCCTTCCCAGTGGCGGCGATGGTGTAGCGGCTAGCGTATCGGACTGCTATACCCAAGTTTACGGATTCAAACCCGATCGAAGCCGTGGATTTTTAAGGGCGAAAAAATCCTTCGTACGCCTTCCTTCGTAGGGGAAGTAAAGCCGGCTGTCCCATGTTGGGACATTTACTGCATGTACAAGATCCTCAAGCCTAAATGATGCCTCCGAGCTTAATTCAAAACGCCTGTTTCGTCGCCCAAGTAATACCTTCTTTCTCGCATCATTGGTGAAAGGAGTGGAAATTTGCGTGGTCAGACGGAAGAGCAGGCCTCACGGCCTGAGTCTCGCCACGTAAAATAAGCCAATTCAATTCAATTCAGTCCCATACCGATCCTCATGGTCGCAAGCAATATCTTTGCCTCTCCCCCATACCTTCTGTCCTCACCTTTAAATCCGCTCTGGCCCTGCCCGCTCTTATTCCGTCACCACTTCCGTTCCTACTCTATCACCCCGTGCCAACTAACCATATTCGCCACCCTCGCGTTATTGTCCCCTCTTTTCAACCATAGTGTCCAACACTGTCATACATCTCTCTTCCCGACCTTGCGTCTTTAGCTATTAAAACGTACCCAACACGTCCTCAACATCTCTGTAGCACCGAAAGCGGTGGCTCAGTACATCTACTGTCATTACAGCGCCTTTCACCGGGAGGCACCAGGTTCGAGTCCTGACTGCGGCCGAATTTTCTACACTAGCTCTTCAGCTCGGTTGAATTCAGTCGCTGTCTGGAGAAGAATTCTAGCGGCGGGCTGCTCTGATCGATTGTTTTCAGTCGTTTCTCCGATCAACACAAGGCGAATACCGGAGCAATGCCCTAACAAACGGGCCATAGATTCCTTGTCCTACACTAACATGCACTACACTATCACACATGCCGAGAGACCGTTCTATGTTTTAGAACGTGTTCCGGCTGGGGCGGTGCCCCGCTGGTGGGAGATGGTTGGGGAAAACCCCGCTAGCCGACGGTAGGTCGGTGCCGGACCTGGCAATCCAGCTGAGGAAGACCACCGCCACCTCCCGAGCAAAAACCTGCTTTACACGCACGGGATAATGACCATAGTAGTTGACGCGTCAGGAATAATTAACAATCAATCAATCAATCGTCTGTCTTTCCATTACCCGCACGTTGCCTTCCCTGTCCCGCCCTGCAACGGTGTCTTCCTCTCTTTGTAACGCGGTCCATCTCCGCTCGCAATTCACACTGCGGTTCCGGCGAAGGATGAGGGAGCAGCGTCTGGTTTCACCGGCCCAGCGGCTGCCACGGGCGAGAGCGCGCAGACGGCTCCGAAGCGAGTGGAGATGCGAGCGAGTGATACAGAGGTGAGGCAATGAAAGATTGGAAGCAGCGCATGGAACCCGAGAGGAGGAGAGGCAGCGACTGATGTAGGAAAGATTGGGGATGCGGGATGCAGGCATTGAAAGGGTGGAGTTAGGAAGATGTAGCGAAGGGCGAAAGGTGAGGCGCATTGAAGGAGACAGTAGGTGGTGTGCGTGATTTGTTGCCTGGATAGAGGAAGGTGAGGAAAATGCAAGGACAATCGAGGTGAGCGATGTGAGACGAACAGACAAGAGGAGACGAATTGGGAGACAATTGGACGAGTTAGGGAAGAATCGCAACAATATTCGACGTGGTGTGACCAGATGGGAGATGGGAGAACGTGGTGACGAGGGAGGGAAAAGCACGGTGAGGGACGAAGTAGGCAAGGTATACTGAGGCGAACTGAAAAGAGGTAGAACAAGGTGAGACGTGATGTGCTCAGATGTGAGGTGACACGTGGTGCAAAGAGTAGTGGCGGGATGGGACGAAGAGGGCAGGATGTGTTGCGACGAAGTGGAATGAGGTGGAACAAGGTGACACGTGATAAGGTATGATGGGACAAGATGGGAGGAGGTAGGACGGGGAGGAAGGGGATGCGTCGAGGAGGGGTGGAGAAGTACGAATTGAGACAAGTTTGGACAAAGTGAGATGAGATGGGACGAGATGAAATGAGTTGACGCGAGTGGGGGGTGGGCGGTGTGGGCCGAGATGGTAAGGGGAGGGATGGCGACGGATTGGAAGCGAGGAAATGGGACGAGGTGAGATGGTGTGAGGCGAGCCTTCACGGAACGAGTGGAAAAGGGCCCGGAAGGATTCCCTTGCGACTGGAAGCAGATCGAAGCAGAACAAGGCATGAACGGTATAGCCGAAACTTTGAGCGGTGAAGCCTTGAGCGGTGAAGCCTTGAGCGGTGATGCCTTGAGCGGTGAAGCCTTGAGCGGTGAAGCCTTGAGCGGTGAAGCCTTGGCGGTGAAGCCAAGTCATGGGCGGCGAAGCCTAAGTCTTCAGCGATGAAGCATTGGCGGAGAGCCTGTAGCCTAAGGCTTGAGCGGTGAAACCTTGGTGGTGATCCCAAGACATGAGCGGTGAAGCCTTGGCGGTGAACCCAAGGCATAAGCGGTGAAGCCTAAGACTTGAGTGGTGAAGCCTTGGCGGTGAACCTAAGGGATGAGCGGTGAAGCCGAAGCCTTGAGCGGTGAAACCTTGGTGGTGAAACCTTTGCGGTGAAGCCTTGGCGGTGAAGCCTAGGCAGCGAGGCCTTTGAAACCTTGCTTGGGGTGAAGCCTTGGCGGTGAAGCCTTGGCGGTGAAGCCTTGGCGGTGAAGCCTTGGCGGTGAAGCCTTGGCGGTGAAGCCTTGGCGGTGAAGCCTTCCTGGGGAGCCTTGGCGGTGAAGCCTTGGGTGAAGCCTTGGCGTGAAGCCTTGGCTGAAGCCGACGTTAGCGATGGCGGTTGCGAGATGAAGGGGCGCGGCGGCGGAAGCGGTAACAGAAAAGAGCGGAAGAAGGCGCGAGGAAGGAGCGGGAGAGGGAGCGGATCGAAGTGCCACGCCTCTCCCCCCACCCCCACCCCGCCTGAGCCTTCTCGCGCGGCTCAACCGCACTCGAGCGCGCCGCGGAGGATAATGGCCCCCGCTGGCAGAGAGACGGCGAAATTAGCCGGCAACGTTCGGAAATTCGCTGCTTCCTTCTTCACCTTTGGACTCGTATAACACGCGTAATTGCATGCCGAAAATGACATTGCGGATCATAATGAAACATTGAATTTCGTTAAATTGAATTAATTGGGTGCACCATCATTCCTATTTCGTCATCGAAATCACTTGGTAATTTCTTATTTTGCCGTTTCTAAAGGATCATTTGTTGCAAGATAATGAGCTGTCATATTTGACATCTTTCTATTTAAGGATACACTGCATTCCAGTGAATGGGCATGTTAATGACGCAAATGTATTTGTGTTATATTCTCACAAAGATGAGGAATGGGGATTTTTTCATGTTGCTTGTTCTGATAATAACACAATAATTGAGGCAGTTTTACTTTCCACTAAAAACAAAACATTAATTACGAATGAAAATGTTAGTTGCCCAAAAATTATATAAGCATCTCACTTTATTTCGCGCCCTTGACTCTCCTTTTTTCTCACTTTCCTCTCCTTTTCTCTCATTTTCCTCTCCTTTTTGACATTCGCGACGCAAGCTATAGTTGCCATTCTTGAAGGCATATAGTGTTTTTGTGTTATTTTCCTATAGCACGTGGTAAATTATTATTGCATATTTGGATTGAAAATGGTGCTCTAAAGAAGATATTTCTTCTGCGTGTGTTCGCTCTTGAAAAAATAGTCAATCATTCTTCTACCATATTTATTCACTTTCAGCTCTTTTTGTCTGGTAATTGGGTGTTCATTATATTTCCGATCATAATCTAAATAGTTTGTCGCTATTATATCAAATATAATTCAATTAATTTGGTAGTGCCATTTTCATCCCCATAATGTTTAAACTTTGCACGTTATCACGGTAATTAACTTAAATGTGACGGGAGTGAAAATGATACCACGCCGACAGTTAAAAATGAACCAATATTGAACGCTGGGAAATTCAAAGACTGTTATTGAATGTAACATTCTAGACGGTATTTCTGGTACTGTCCTATTTTTTTAATATCCAAGATTGTTATCATTTGATGTCCTAAGATCTTTCATTCTATGTGCTTTGTTCTTCAGTTTTTATATCAAATAAAAGAGTCTATCAGGTTTTATTGACAAATATGAATTCTTTTATAGTCACTCAGTTTTATGTATTTTGAAAACAAACATAACTGAATCTTTATTGCAGATTTTATTTTCCTCGTGAAATACCTATCATGCATGATACGAAAAAACAACGTAAATATTTTTGAGAAGCTGAGAAATTTATTTTTCTTCTTCTTGCTCTTATTTGTTCCAAGATTTTTCATATTTAACTGTGATCTACCTCCCAAAACTGGAGGAAAAATAAATATTTCTAAGCAATCGTCATATGACATTGACTACGTATGCTAGTGTGGACACTAATTTTGGAAACAAGTCACCTAGCATTAGTTCATGTGTCTCTCAGTCACTCGCGTGTGAAAAGAGATTATGAATAAATTTAGTATCGATTGTCTGCAACGCTCATTGGAGAGATGTTTAATATGCACTATAACATTCATAACAATACGTGTGATGTACATGGCATACAATATTTCTTGTACTAAACCGCCAGAAGAGAAGATCTATTTTCAGTCACTAGCCATCGCAGAAATGGTTGCGACTGGTGCTAAAAAATTGCTCTGTGAAGTTGCAGTTGCTTAGGTTTTATAGCACCAGGAGTAATTCAGTTTTATCTCCCCCACTCTCAATTTTATATTATAGTTATTAAACTATTTTGATTTATGTCAGGTATGCGGTATAATATGGAGACGCTGCCAACGTCACTATTCGGTGCTGTAAATCTCGCAGTCTTTGAATGCTAGGGACATATATTTGATGAAAATATATAGTTTTCTATTTTAGATAGAGAGCTTTTTACCATATCTGAAGTACATATTAAGTAACCTTTTGACATAGTTTTATTAAATATTTTTTTTTTTTAAAACAAACATTTTTTTGTGTTTTATCTCTAAAATACTGTAGAATGTGAAGTTTTTTATGGAGATTGTTAATTTTTCACCTGGATATTCCTTTAACATGAAAGAATTGAAGTTGCGTTTAAAGGCTGCAGAGAATTTTTAGTATTTTTCTAAACATTTCTGAATTGTTTTGGCTATATGTGCAAATATTATTTCTATACCTTAATAGAAGCATACTTAAAAGCTTTATTTTAAAAATTATGATCAGAGGAACATTTGGATTATTGCAATATGCGACAAAAACTGTTTTCAAGGTGTATTAAGTTTATTCCAAAAAGGGTAGCGGCTTTCAGCTCGAATGGATCTTTAAACCTCAATTTGGGATATTTAAATGTCACGGAGAAAATTTGGCCCATACATCTCAAAGATCGGAGAGTATTTATGAACAAAAGAACAAAAAATAGCCTTTTCACCTATTTTGGTCAAATTTCACAGATGTGTCTCCATGGCCAGAATTTTCGCTCCTGCACACAACACGAAGTCACGTGCACTGTGTGACGTCGTCAGAATTTATCGTTGAAAATATTTTCAGCACATCGCAGACCATCCTCCGCAGGGGGGGGATCGCGGTCGCGTAGACAATCACGAACTCTGGTGGAGTGTTGTAAATGATCATCCAAATCCCAGATTTCACGGTGCAACTCATATCGTTAGGTTCAAAGTGGAGGCACTGAGTAGGCACATGGTAAGCCCCGCGGTGACGGGTTCGCCCGGTAACCCACCATTTGGGTATGATTACGTAGGCTTCAGCAGTACGCTCTGAGGAAGGCCACAATATGTTGGCCGAAACGTCAGCTACGATCAAACCGACGCGGCTTCCCCGGACAGCCAAGAACCACCATTTGGGTTCTTGGCGCCGGTCTTTAGGCTGGATTGGGCGAAGGACATTCGCGTGAATGCTGCGGATCCCACATACAGAAGTCCAAACGGACAAAGAAAACCCCCGCCAGGTTTCCTAGGTTCTGATGATACTCACGTCAATAGCTTGAAGGTGGAGGCAGTCAGGAGGGGACTCCGAGCCTCCCGGACCTTAGTTCGGGTGACCCCCTGCTGAGCTCCCGGCTTCGTCGTGGCAGTGGTCCGATACTCTGGGCAATGGGGTGAGACGTGTGCCGGCGCATTTGAGTATTACATTGTTTGGATTCCGGTACTAGCCTGGGTAGCTAGGAGCTCTGAGCTGGCAGGGCGGTCCGACCCAGGCATTGATTGGGGAGGTTGCCACGAGAGCGCACTGCGTTCCGGTAGGATTCGGATACCAGCCTGTCGGCGTACTTGTGCGTCGGTGAGGGATGAGGATAAATCGGAAAGTTTACATGCCCACTCCGGGGTTCACGCTTCCCTGGTAGAGCAAAGAATTTTATAGGGTAGTAGCTCACGCAGGGTCAATAGTGTAACCGTACAACCATCCCTCTATATTCCAGGATGTGTACACACTACAGCTTAACTTTCTGTTATGCCTAAAATATCTTGTGCTCATTCCAACCTTGAGCCAATGAACCTGTCTAGTCTCTGGGCTTTGGAATCTTGATTGATAGGGTATCAGTCATACTCATACACTGGATTGTATACAAATTAAGTATATTTTTACTCTTTCAAAAAAACAATTGCAAAAATTATCCTGCATTCTATGCACCATGACTGCTTTCACACTTGTCTCCACCAAAAACTTCTTTCACAATATGGTGAAAGCATGAGAATACTTCATATGTTATTCTAATTCCTAATTACCATACACTTACTATAATTATACTTGATATTAAATCCAAAATTGGTTTCACAATATAGTGAAATCTTGATAATGATTAACATGTGATTTCAATTACCGATCACCACACTTACTGTAAATACAAGTGATATCAAACCCCAAAACTGGTTTCACAATAAAATGGAAGCTTGATAATGATTACAAAAAGTCATTGACTTGCAGCAATAACCCTTAATACCTCTGAGAAGTAAAGACATTTAATTTAACACAAATATACGTCCACTGTTCAACATGCATCAACTAAAAACTCTCATTTACAATGAAAACAACTGAGATGAATCTTCTTAACCACTTTCTCCCACATTCTAAGAAAAAGGAACTTCCAATTGCTAAAGCTTAATCAGTCTTCATAGAACTGTTTGTCTGTGGTCTACTCTTCCTACATTAACTTTACTGGTTGTGGTAGCACCAATAATGTCGCCGTACTACACGCCCTCACTCAGAGGCTATTGTGAAATAATCTCGCTGCCGAACAATCCTTCAGTATCTCAAAGTCAACTGGCTTGATCCGATCTCATTATTTCCATAAAAAAACACACTGGCATAAAACAGAAGTGAACACGTCTACTTATCGATGGCGATGTTAGCACGCTGGTAGGCGAAGTCCAGAATGTTCTCGGCCGGTTCCCGGTTCCAAGCAGCGCCTTTCTCTCAGACACGTCCAGACGCACTCGTGGCACCTTCCATTACCCAAAAGACTTCTTGCTCTTCTCTCATGCTTCTCCCCCACTAGCCGAGTCAAATGAGCGACTACTTATATGTTCGTCACAGAGCTTACACTACTTAGCCTAGTCAAAAGTGCAACTAGGTAATACAGTGACTTTGTACTGTCACAATAGATCCCAGACCGTTCCGGATATGGGCGCGCGTATTATAAACTATTCAAAGTCGATAACTGCAATGATTAAGCAGTTCAACCGTTTTTATTGGTGAATTAAAGAGAAATCTAATATTTTGTAACGTCGTTCTTTTATTTATTAAAAAGTGTAGAATCGCTGCACTAACGGACCAATCGCCATTGCGCAGAAATCTCTTCTGGCCGCAGTTTCCGCTGTCTAACAGAAGCTCCCCAGGGACCGGTGCACATCATCGGTACTTTTCTGTAGCTTCTTTCGCAGCCTACACAAGGTGCTGATTACACATTCAATCGGCGATAGGTCAAGCAAACATTTCTCCGTAATACCATACGTACCACACGCAATCTGGTGGGTACTGACATGAAACAATGGCCAACAGCGCACTGATGCCTCTCAGATATCCAGATCCCATCCATTGTTATTTACTTGGAGTATGCAACTTACCCGTAAATATCAAGACATCCATGTGTGACATACCCATATGTCACATTAAAATAAACTAACATTTATTTGTAGACAATATGGTGGAACATGCATTACGAAATATCACGAGAGCTAGAGCTTAGCAACGACCGTGAATAAACAATGTAGTTTTTGTTTTTTCTAAATGCTTTAAGAGATGGCTTGGTGCCGAAAGTAGAAAATTTGGGATTGGGCGAAGAAGTTTAGACGATCAAAAGTCAGCTACACCAAAATATAACAAACGTATGGATTGGCTGGGTGAGAGAAGGACGGTCAAATGTTATGAAAAAAATGAAGGTAGTTTAATACGAAGTCTTCGAGGGATGAATCATGCAGGAAGATTTCATTCTGCTCGGAAACGCGCTTCTGAACTGAAATTTGTGGAAAATTTGTATAAATTGGAACTTTGTCGGGAGTGGTAATCGAGTTCGGGACTATGTCATAGGACGTAATCGGAACTGATAATTTTGATAGTTTGAGACCAGCTTGGATAGGGGCAGAAGAGGATTTCGTGGAACTTTGGACTACGGCAAGCTCGCAAGATATTTCGACCGAGAAGTCTACGAGGGACATCAACGAAGAAAAGATAAGTTAACCGCGGTATAAATTGTAAATTGAAAGATATCTTGATCAAAGGCCTAAAAATTGTAAATTCACTAAATTGTTTGCTAAAAGCGTAAAAATAAACTTTGTTGAATTTTGTTCTTTAGAAAAGAAAGTGATCTTTCATTTAGTCAATCCGAACAGAAATGAACTAGGAATAGAATCATTCTATTTCAGATTCCCAGCTGCGCTGTATAGTCGGCGGATCCTATAATCCATTATAGAGGTAATAAGGATTATAATATATCGTGACCCATTGACCCAGCAAACCGGACGCTAAGATCTTTAGCAGATATAAATGTAGAGAGAGGAAAATTTTGTATATCTCACATGTAAAGATTGGAAATCATATTTCTGACATTTTTCGCGATTAGCATGGAGTGTAGAGTGCGTAGAATGTGATGGGAAAGCGTTTTGCGTATGCAGGGCTGCGGAAGCGCCGTTAGCAATGAAGGCTGGGTAGCCCGGAGACATTTCAGTCGTATCCAACGTCTTACTACGTGCTTATCTTCACTAAAATTGTGCCCGTTTATCTTGCATAGTTTATTTCTATCTTTATCACATGTAATTTGCGTCTTAGATTCTTTCTTTTTACAGAAATGAAATTTATTTATTTAACGTCAATAAAACATTAAAAACTGCGTATGACGTGCTATGGGGAGAAGTGAATTGTGCGCACATTTTCAAAATTCTGTGATCCCTACACTAAGTCATATACTACTTGAATTTTGAAGAATGAAGAAAGAAAAAAGCTCCCGTGTAATAAAAATCTATTTTCAAGGACAAATAAGCAATAACTTTTGGGATCTTATCCGTGTTGTCATTCGGAATAATACTTCCTGTCCCGACAACATGGAAACGATAGTTATTTCCCAATGAATTCTAGAAGACGTGCACAGATAATGAAATTACATTTATGTCCAGAAGCAAAACAAGGGGCCATCTCAGCATTTGCTCAATGGATCAGGGAAACTGGACTAAAAACCTGATCGAGATGGAGGTCATTGACCCACAAGCTGCGATACAATACTTGTTATATATTGTTTAGAATTATACAGCCCAATGGTAAATAATACATTAAATATCACTAAAATTAATGTTACTTTCCTTGTGATTCTCAGTATAGTCTCTCATTGTATAGAAATAGTTATGCAGCAGAAACGATTTCACTTTGGATTTAAACTTTTCTATCGAATTTAATCGTTTAATGTCATCTGGCAAAGTGTTGTAAAATAATGTAATGTATTGTATGTTAATTTTTTGTAATGAGCTGTTGATACTGTCACCGGATGAATATGATTTCTAATTTATTTGGAAGACTTCATTTTATTTGAGTATAACTGGTTTCCTCCGTGGTCTAAAGACGAATGAACCCCTGGGTAAGAGTCCTCTCATGTTATTTACCTGTACTGTTGCAGACACGATGCACGAGCATTCTTCACCATCCGCATCCAGATCCGAGCCTGACACCGTGCACACAAAAAGTTACCACCTAGGAAATTTACCGAGAAATAGTTGTTGATTTATCATTGCAAAGCTAATTGTTTTATTAAACAAATATAATCTATGATAACCTTTATAATTCTCGGCGCGCTGGACTTTTATTCAAAATAGTGCAAGCGCTTTGCGAAAAAGTTTCTTAAGTTGAGAATTGTTTAGATAGCCAAAGAAACTTTGTTTTGAGTTTTCAAATCAAACTAGCAACGAGCGGAATTATATTTACAATGAAAGAAATAGAATTTACATACAGAAATGAAATGTGAGATAAATGATAAGAGCACTTTAGAGAAGGAGATGTGTAACAGTTTGGAGAAGATAGTAGCTTTCTATCTATTTAAGTCCTAATGCATTCTGATTACACTTGCTCTACAAAACTGACCTGAAACCATTGTCTCTCTACAAACAAATTATAAATGACCAAGCCGCATGACTAAACGATATGAAAACCACTATTTTATTCACTTTTTTATTTTATTATAAGATTAGATATCTCATTATAAGAGGTAACCTTATAATGCTTTTTCAAAACCCTCCCATGCAGCACAAGATTTTGCCAATGAACTACATTTTACTTAGGTCTATGAGTTTTGCACATCTCATTTAGCACTAGACAGGGGGCACAAACTTCGCTGGGCTCGCGGAGCCTAGCACTCTCTAGTCGAGTCTGGAGCTGCGTGAAATGCAAAAGCAATGTATTTACCGACGTAGTGCGAATGTCAACCATCCACCCGTCTGGGTCGCCGTGCCTGGCGGCCCTTTAGACCGAATCGCGAGGGCAGAAACGAAGCGGAGTGGGGCCGGATGGGGCGGGCCAATGTGACGGACAGGGTCGGGAGGGCTGGGTCGTGGCGAGGTGGGGCGGGAAACATGGGGTTGGGCGGGGTGGAACAGATCGGGGGCGGGCGTGTGGTGGGGGGGACCGAACGAAGCTGGCCGGGGCAGGACGTGGATGGACGGAACGGAACGGGGTGGTGCGGGGAGATGTGGGGAAATGTGGGGGGGCGGGGCGTGGCGGGGCGTGGCGGGGGGGCGGGGCGGGGAATGACGGGGCATGGTGGGGCGGGGCGGGACGGGGCGGGACGGGGCGGGACGGGGCGGGACGTGGCGGGGAGGGGCGTGGCGGGACGGGGCGTGGCGGGGCGGGGCGGGGCGGAACGGAACGAAACTGAACAGGACGGGATAGGGCTGACGGGTGCAATGGAATGGGATGTGTGGGATGGGGTGGAAATAGATGGTGAGTGGATGGATGGAGGGGAAAAGGAAAGCGGGTTGCGGAGCCGCGTGGCGCGGCGCGGTGCATCGCCCCTCAGCGCCACATGAATCACCGGCGATCGCGCTCGGGCGCCGCTGTTTACCTTCTCGCTGCGAGGGAGATTCACAGCACACGGCCGAGCGCTCCGAAGCGGCGGACGGCACGGCCGGCGGGGGCGGGATGGCCGAGGACGCTCAGTGCAACAAGGGGGGGGGAGTGGACGCGCAGGAGGGGGGGGAATGAGCAGGGGAAATTGAATCGGAAGAAACGGACGTGTAAACAGGGATGTTGGGCAAGAGGGAGTAGGGAGACGGAATGAAGAGGGAGGGGTTTGGGAGAGAATGAAGGAATGGAGAGGGAGGAATCGGATGGAAAGCAAAGTAGCTGAAGCGGTGAAGGCAGATCAGAGAGATCAGAGAATAGGTATGAGAGAGGTTTGAAAGGTAGATGAGATTTGAGAGAGAAAAGGGGTTAACATGAGGAGACTTGAAGGAGGGGGTGAGAAAGAAGGTTTCAGCCAGGGAGGTTTGTAGAAGAAAGGGTGAGAGAGAAAGGGTTTGAGTGAGAAATTGTTTGAAAGAGAGGTTTGAGAGAAAGACAGGATTTGAGAGGGACGTTGAGAGAAAGAGAGGGGTTGAGAGAGAACTGTTAAACGAGGGACAGAGAGCGAGCGTTGAGCGCATGCAACGAAGGCAAGTAACTCCAGCGAAGTCAGTCGCGGCGGAGGTGCAGGCGGCGGCCAGAGGCGGAGGAATCGATTTTGCGGCCGGGGAGCCGCCGCTGCCGCCGCCACGCATCACAGGAGTTGCGGGCTCCCGCACCCCCACCACCCCACCGCCCCCACCGCCCCACCACCCCACCACCCCACCGCCCCACCGCCCCCACCGCCGTCCGTGGACTGTTGACACTCTCGTCCGGCTCACTTTATAATACACTGCTTCACCGCCGAAAAGAACAACAAACAAGTTGACACATGACCGGAGATGCGCAGAGTGTAAGCATTTCAACAAACGAGACATGTTGCTTACAAAATAATAAATTATGGCTACGTTACGTAATATTTATAGGGTTTCCAAATGATTGCTAATATGTATATTAATCACCATTGTTATATTGCAGACCTCTTAACGATAGATAAAGTTAAAAATAGTCAAACATTGACTTTTGTTGACCAAAAATAATCAGCAAATACTTAATAGGGGAATGTAAAAAGTTTATTAGAAGAAACAATAACATAGCATTCGTAACTATTTTTATTGTAATATTTCTTAATTCATACAAACTTTTTAAAAAATGCTCGAAATTTATAAAGTTCTATTCACAACATGTAAATAGCCTATAACTCCTCCTTTTATAAGAGGGGCATTCAAGTCCAGTATTCTTCACGATTTTCTGACATTTAATTATTGGTTCTTGGCCAATTTTTCCGTAGGAACTTACCTATATATTATCTTAGGTTTCTTTAAAAACTTCACGAAGAGCTTGTTCAAAATAAAAATTGTCATTATCAAATAAATCAATCTTCAAAATTCAGTAGTGTATAAATTACAATTTTCTTCCCAGCATGAAGTGACTGCCTTATCAGTAAATCAAATTTGAGAGTACGTGATTTCAGAATAATTATTCACAATTTCATGATTATTTAGTTTTTTTAGAATTTTGGAACAGTCAAAATTATTTCCATGATATTTTCACTGACTGATTATTTAGTCAGGCATAACTTAAGCAATGTCTCTAATTCTTATTTTCTATTTATATATTTTCTTTCTTAAAACATATCAACATGTTTATTCTCAGTTTAATCACATTTTGTGCACTTGATCTTCAAAACACCAGAAAAATTACTGTCACCATGAAATTTCGTATAGTTACTCCAATTAACTTTCTCTACCACTCAAACGGAATTTAAATACATGTGTTCGTTGAGTATTTGCGACTCACTTCAAAACAGAGTACAAATTCATAAAAGTGAATAAGACGCGTTTGAATGTTCATAAACGGTTCTACTGTATCTTTTACTTTTAATCCATTCAAGTAGCACGTTTAGGTTATGAGCAATTTTAGGTCAAAATTGTTACGAGCAGTTTGTCGAAAATATGCAACAAGGAATACGGTTACTGTTGCCCGTTGCTATAGGGATATTATCGAACTTAGTAGGCTATTACGGGTAAGTATAGTATTCTCATGTAATGCTGCATTAAAATAAACATTTTAACAAAATCAATCTTAGGAACACTGAATAACATATTTTTCCAGTAAAGAACATAACAGTTCATGTAAAGAACTCTATACGAACAGTTCTTTACATAGCAAAAATATAAAAAGCAATTGCTGATCCATAGCAAAACACGATAATATCGCATATGTAATGGCGGCGATTTCATCATTGGAACCTTGTCGTAAAACAACAGCCATATCGTAAGCAGTCACAAACTCTGAAAATTCAGTCGTTTAGCGCAATGCGAATATAGGCGGAATAACACTACCAATAGTTTTTATTTTTCAGTCAAAATGGAAAATATTTTCTTCTTTGTTTATTTTGCGAGTTCCTCGGCATCTATCAAAGAGGTTGGAGGCTGCATAATTTTATTTCAATTGCTGAGCTAATTGTAAATTACTAATACTGATTATTGAACCCTGTGGAACGCTTGAGCTTTTATCAGAGTATCAACTGATGTTACAGCGGTGCCTCTAACCGAGAGATTCTGGGTTTCAGTCCCAACGGTGGCATGATTTTCGACACTAGCTTGTCAGCTAGATCAAATTCAGTCGCTGTTTGGAGAAGAATTCTAGCTTCCGACTGCTCTGATCGGTATTTTTCCATAGTTTCTCCGATCAACGCCAGGAGAATGCCGGAGCAGTACCCTAACAAATGGACCTCGTGCGAGCTTTCCTTCCTAATTTTTGTCCTGTCCCTAACCTTACTTACACACACACTCACACACTAACATACACACACACACACACACACTAACATGCACTACACAACCACACATGCCAGGAGACCGGTCGGGAGCTTAGAGTTTGTCCCAGCTGAGGCGGTGCCCCGCTGGTCGGAGATAACTAGCTAGGGAAAACTCCGCTAGCCGTCGGAAGGTCTGCGCCAAATATCGCCATCCAGCGTAGAAAGATCACCGCTAGCTTCCGAAGAAAATAAATGCATTACGGGTATAAAATAATTTCATAAAAAATCATTTCTTACTTTTATTAGATAAGAGAGCATGCAATTGAAATTTTGTAATTTATTATTAAATTTGGTCATAGATTTTTGATGCATTAACTGATTCAAAATGCAGGAATAAGGTATTTATAAACAATTTCACACAGGATTTGATGTTAAAATATCAATCTAAAAATATTCTAATATTTTAATGTACTAATATCTGATATTGTCTGTTCTTTCATATTCATTAGATAAATTAAATTTCGTCATAGATGTTTGTTTCATAAACTGATAGCAAATGCGGACAATCAGGTATTTATTAACAATTTTAACTAATTTGGAATTAAAAAAACGTTAATTAAAAAATTCTTTTTTTTTATTTTTAAAAAAAACATTTTTAAAATAAATCGCTGAATTATGCGTAACATTTCAATACAGTGATATACAGTTAAGTGAAGAAAAATTCAAAGCTTTAAAAAGGAACTAACATTAAATATAGGTAACATAAGCTTAAGCCCTAATAACGAAGTATTTAAAGTTACTTAATTGCGAGTGCAAACTGTGAGTCTTCAGGGTACCGGCCTATCTTGTTCTAAGAAACAGGGTTTCAAAATGCAACAGGGTTGTTTACTACACATTCTAGATTTCTACAATCAAGCACTCATTCCACCAACTCTCATCTCAATGTGGGGAGTTCTTGTTTACCCGCGTAATTATCACAATTTCATTAGCCTCTCTGGGGTAGAAACCAGACGAGCTTTGTGCTCGTACTTCAGACAAAAGTATTTTCTTCTAAATGCTCCACTAACCTTTAAACCAAGTTACCCAAGTGGCTCTCTCAGTGAAAAGAGAAGCACTTTCCGACGTTTAAATGAAGTTTGAGTTGATTATTCTAATCACCTTCCACAACGAATTCTTCCACTTCTATCTCATGACTTGTGGTTTCCAATGCGAGTTCGTACGAGTTCTGTTCTAAAGATTTATAATAAAAAAATGTTTATAATAAAAAAAGGTTTATAATAAAAAAACTTAACATAACTTTCGAATAGCGCAACGCGAAAGTTATTGAATGTAGCAAGATGAGAGTATTTTGGAGGGATCCAAAAGCAACAAATTCTGGTGTGAATCCATAGCGACCCGCTCGATTTTACATATTTGTTTGCCTGTGGGAACGTCCTATCCAAAAACTCTTCTTTGTTGGCATAATAGTAATTACGTTAAATAATTACAATAAAAATAATAATTACATTAAAAATAATAATTACAATATAATAATCTAACAAAAGCCCACACACAAATCAAAGAACAACTGTAGATAGAGTTTTGTCGACAAAGGCAATTTAGAAATACTCTATCAATTCAAGAAACTTCACAGTGGCTATTAATATCTTTGCAATACCATCGCTGACATACTCCATGGGAATCATTAAGTGGTCCACGGCAGATATCAACGCCAAGGAAAGATCCATTAGAGTTCAAATGACTCGTTCCAGGTATCACCATCCCAGAAGGAGAAAGAAAGGGGACGCGGTATTATTAGCCTCTCATATTTACATATCAAACAAATTAAGCCATTGAGAAATTATGTCAGAAATAAAGCCATAACATCACAACTTCACGATGTAGTCCACTAGCCAGACGATAAATACACCCCCTAAACCTTAGACATGACATGAATCTGCAACAATCATCATGGGACGATGAAATAAGCAAATGGAAGCAGACGTCACTCCACGGTGTGTATCCAGAAGTAATATCCAATCTACTTGCAGACTCTGACATGCACAAATGGCTCACTGTAGGGTACTTACACCCAGATAGTAAAGGGCTTGTTGTGGCAATACAGTGTCAAAAGTAATAGCAACAAAAACTATCTAAAATGCATCTTAAAAGATCCAGGAGCGCTAAGTGATGCTTGCCGAATATGTGGCCAAGGTTCTGAAACAATCCAGCACATATTAGCAGGCTATAGTATGTCAGCACCTATTGAATATAAACTGAGGCATAAAAACGTGGAGCGAATTATCCACGTCAAAAATGCCAAGATGTACAGATTCCTATGGGATAATACAGTATCTATCAGTATCAACCACAATCGATCCTAGAAAATGAGACCTACAAATTATATTGGGACCGCAGTATTCTGACGGATAAAATCCATCACAATAGACGGGACATCACTATCTGGGATAGATAACCAACACGATCGGATTTATAGACTTTTCTGGTGTAAACACGAATAACATCATTACAACCTACCTGACGATATTGAAAAAATATATAGGACTGGTCCACATTGTGAGTGAACAATGGGCTGTGACACGCGCCAAGATCATAACCATCGTATTATCAGCCACCGGCGTCGTCCTGAAGGTCACCAATAGGGAATTGGAGGATCTGATCGTCACTAAAAATATAATGATTCACATCCAAAAAGCTGTGGTCATCAATACCTGCTCTATGGTCAGAAAATGCATGGATGGAAACGTGTAGAAATTATGAAAAGTTTCACATATGCAATCATTTGGTAAGAAATTGTTAATTTTGTAATAATTTTAGTAATTAATTTGGTAATAGTTTGGTTATTATGTAAACATTTGTATAATGAATCTGTGTAATAATAATTCCACTTATTTTATATTTATTATATTTTATATGTGGTTTCATTTTGTGTTTTATGAATTATCAAACCAAAAATGTAATCAGGCTTTGATTGATATAGATAGATATCTGTATGATTGTATAATACCAAAAAACTGTAAATAATAATAATAATAATAATAATAATAATAATAATTTATTCTTTGAAGTCGTATGATTCCTCGCTTATGCTCGTCCTAATGGCCTTAATGGAGTACGTTTCGAATTTTGTGCTAACCAGAATGTCATGCATTGGGCGGATCACAATATTTAAATCTTACTCAATGCATCAACATCATCAAATACTGTGGTTGGAAAAATATAGTATGATCAGAGTCTTTTTTTACTATAATTGAAATTTTGGTATATAATTTTGTTGGTTTTCGTTTCGAGTTGGCGATGTAAATCGAAACACGGGTGACTACAGTGTGTGCTTTGTTTGCGTTTTTAACTGCTCTCTATTTATTTTTTGTTGGAATTGTCATTTCAATTCTTGTGGAATACATACGTTTTTCTTTTGTTTATTTTTTGTGGTGTTTTGTCCTTCAGTTCGCACTCATTCACAATTTTATTAATGTATTTGAAAAACAAGATCCACTTCCCGAGAAGCGAAAAAACAATATTGGTGATTTTTAAATTAAAAATTGAACTGATTTTGATCCTGTGGGAAAGATTTACTCTTTGACCTATGGACACTCTGGGGATAAAAAGTAACAGCGAAAAAATGGAGCTGCCATTTTGATGGAATAATAAAACTGGTCCCAACGTTGCAATAAAAAAATACGATCTCTCATAACTCTTACCGTATTCAGGGAAGATTATACACCTCCTGACAATTTTCAGATTCCATTAATTTAATCTCGTGCATGTGGATAACTTTTAAAAATGATGAGATTTAGATATTTTATGAAACTTCTTATAATTCATTAGCGGTTGTCAGGTATGTCATTGTGGGCAAGAGTCGATTTTTTATCAGTACATTTCATATAATACGAATTATAATAGTTATCTACAGTAGCAAAAAAGCTTCTGAAAGCTTCATGCAAAAAATTTATTCATTAAGTAGGACTATACTGCTCAAGAATAGCAATAAAAGTGACTGCAAAGTAACAGTTTGCAGACGCTCGGTTAGATGTTGGCAAGTGCGCGATGTCCATTCACTTCAACAATGACGCGATTCTTCATTCGCCCTCTAAATACACAGAGCGTCCAGAGAGTTTTTCCATTGTGACTTCCTCACCAATATAGTAGCTCATTTATAAGGAAATAACGTGTTGGTAGATCTTGAGAAATCCCTTGGTCTGTTAGTCTCAGCGGCCAGTGCTGAGAGCACCCGGATTACTACAGAAACCACACACTGATGGTAGCCGCCGTGACGCACTAGTGCGCAATCTCTTTTGGTCACGGTTTCTCTTTCGATCCTTAATTATTATAACATAGTGCATATAGAACTGAAACTGCATATACCACTAAATTTTGTGGTCAGGCTTATCTTAAGAATCGATAGAAGATGGAGATCGAGGACATAATTGACACCATTATTTCTGTACCCCTGGTGCGATCGTTTTGCTTTTGTTTTTAAATGTGACGTAATAAATTATAAATGAAGAAATGTGCCTACATACGTTTCGATATCCTGTGACGATTTGAGTTAATAAACATTTCTTGAAGATAAGTAATGAACTCTTTTGAAAATATAAGAAGGGTCATTTCAGGTCATATTTGAAAAGTATACTGCGTGACCATTATGTATTCATATAAAATTTTGTGTACCCAGTGCCACTCATATCTTAGATTTCGGAAATTTCGGAAATATTATTTCCTTCTACGTTTAAATTAAAAAATGAGGACTTTGACATTAAATAGTTTCCTTAATATATGAATAACGAATATGTAACTTAATTTCTGAATGCATAATTTCAACTTCCTAAAAACTGCCATTCTTTCAAGTTTAAAGTTGAAAAATTTGGCAAAAGTACTTATGTACTAAGCTATAAATGTAACAAATGTTAGGATGTCCTTTTACTTCCCAGCGATGGTCCTCCTTCCACACCACTCAAGGATCACTTCACAAGGATCACTCACTTCCACTTCCTCAAGGATCGATTTCAGGCCCTATTCTGTTCCTGCTTTACGTAAACGATATGCCCTCGACGATTCGAAACGGAAGAACGGTTCTCTTTGCGGATGATAGGATGGAGCCCGTTCCAGGGCGTCCCAGTCCGTCAGATCTATTTTAATAAGTCAGAGTCCGTTAGAACTCGCCTGAGACCATCAACAATTAGAGTTCGTCAGAGTCCGCCAGGGTTCGTCAGAGTTCGTCACTGTCCGAACGAGTCCGACCGAATTCGATCGAGACTGTTGGCGCGTACGAGTGAGTGTATAAGGAATTGAGAAGCTGTGCCTAGTGGTTCAAAATGCATCTTCGCGCATTCCCCAATAATTCATCAGAAACGTAGGAAAATCTGATTAAACCAGCAGTCCTCTAGAATTCCTGCCCAGTGTCGTGATAGCTTAAACGCTGGTGCAGGTCATGTCCGTCTACGTAGCGTTTGAATTTGTAACCATTCAGCTATTGCAATCGTTTGATCGACAGACTAGGCAACTAGTGGCAGAGTAGGACAGTACTGGCAAATTCAGAAGTGCATGTGGGCGCGTACGTCGCCAGATTGCAATTCACTGGTTCCTCAATCGCAGCGCTGAAAGCATTATGTAGTCAAGATCCGGCGAGGCGTGTCAGGCCTTCTTGTTCCGCCATATATAAATCAGGAAGCTGCTCGCAGCGGTGGAATGTAATCGGTAGACTCGACGTCATAAAAAGGCATCTTCTTGTTGTTAATTTTAATTGAATAACATTAAACAGTATGCATTCGCTACAGAAACTGGAACGTTCACATTTTCATGGAATCTACTTTTCGTATACACATGTTAGACCAGATGTTTTCAAACTAATTAAAGTGTAGCATTAACTTGACAAAATGTACCTAACCCACAATGAGAAAATGTTCAAAAATGAATTGTAAACATTATTATTTGACTTACCTATCAAATGGTTCTTGGTTTGCTTATACAATTACGTACGAAACATGACTTCTGTATTGCAATTGCCAGTCTACTACTTTGACTTCATAGGTAATACATTTCGCATACCAATTTCGGCACCCGGAAAACTCCAACAGACGGTGGGGGTTAACGTTAGTATTCGGATTAAATAGTTGAATTTAAGAACTAATTCAATTTCTGAAATAAATTTAAAATAATTTAAAATAAATTTATTCTTTCAGAACTAATAATTACTTTAATTATAATATAACTATCATTTTCTATCTATTTGCGTTAAAATATATTTAGTTTTAGAACTATAGCAAAGCCACATTTTTATCATTTTATGTACTTGCGGTCCGTTTTGTTAAATTTACAATGTTTCTCTGTTTGCACAAGTTATATCGACTGATACTAAAATAAGGGGGTCTAGCTGTAAGAGTACGCAGTGTTTCCACGAAACAATTACGAATGAAAGCGGTTTCGGTTTTCTCTGAAAATGCAATTAGCGCTGGAAGACGATACTATCACTAAAACTTAATAAAAATTGAAATACTAAAAATCATTAACGACGAAAATTTAACTCTTTACCTAGACAAACATGTAGAAACCTAGTGGTGCTAAAACAACACGTTGCTTCTCCCCTTATTTTCACTCAAAATTACGAGAAAAAACTCAAATGTTTGAAAAATTATTCATTCACACCCTATTTCAAAAATCTGTCTTTAAGGAACAGAATTCATTAATGAAAAATATCTCTTGCTTTAATATTTGAGTTGTACGAAAAAAATTTGAATGTTTGCAATTTTTGAAAAGTCAGGGTTTTCAACGAACATAAGACCACCTCCATTCTCTTAAACGTCCTACACACTATCCAACAAAAAAAATTGATCACACACGAAGGAGTATTTTTTTGGAAATTTTGAAAATGTCTCAAGTGCTTCATGTGAATTACCCTCAAAATTGAAATATCAATTTAAAATGAAGGACCCGCGACATGGGCCAGATGGATTGGGGACTATGAATTTTGGAGAAAATCGGCTGCACGATTTAGCCGCTAGCCTTGTTCACAGGCTGGCAGTGAGACGAACAGACGTTTTGCCGTCGTTCGACTTTTCTGTATCAAGTACCCACAAAATGGATTCTGACTACACCACGTGATTTTTTTCTAAATTTACCAACCAGATTCATCCACTTTTATGTTACCAGAGCCTTGTAATAAGAGTTTTTGCCGAAAATTCTCCATAATTGGAATGATTGAAGGCGTTGTCATTGTCAACAATAGTATACTACAATAGTATACTATTGTAGTATACTATTGTTGACAATGACAACGCCTTCAATCATTCCAATTATGTAAATGTCAACTACACCTCACCACTGAATCAAGAAAATTCTCCATTTTCTTGCGCAGCATTACATAGTTTTCTCTCTACTCCGTAGCTATAAAGTAAAACTACCACGCATCGTTAAGTCGCCCCATTGGTATGCGACTTTTAAGTGATGTTTAAGCTTGCCCGGGCCGAGAAGCGAACCACTATTACCTGGTATAAGCCCAGTTACTTCATAATTTCATCTAGTGAGTTATTCAGCTTATCCAGCAGTATTTCTGGACATGCCCCTCATAATTCTAGGTTGTTCATTCCCTTGCCATCGTTGGCTTGTACAATTTCGTACAAAATGTTTCCTGTAATGCAATTGGCGCCCTACTATTTTGACTTCATTGGCTTAACTAATATTTGATTAAATAATGTTTAAGCTATTCAATCGATTGTCTATCCCATCTGAGAATCCAACCGGCATCTCGTAAAACAGGCAGAGTGGATTTCGATGATGTTGATGTTGATAATTTCCTCAATGAGAAGTTTATAGAGTCTATTCCCAGGCGAAGCTGAAACTTTCGCGTTACTTCTTTCTTCTTCAAGTTCATTATTCAGTAGTGAATTGACTTTGCCTTCCTCTAGATATATTAAAATAATAATAATAATAATAATAATAATAATAATAATAATAATAATAATAATAATAATAATAATAATAATAATAATAATAATGCTGATATGAGTGTTCAATGGTTGTGAGAAATATTAATGGATGATCAATTTCTAATAATAAAGAAAATACAATGCTAATGTCAATGAGTAATTGGAACAAAATAATATTAATAATGTAGGTGCAACACTTTGGCAAGGAATGTGCCATCTTAAATTCCGTAGTTGCTCTGCGAACATCGAGCTTTATAACCCGACAGACTGTCCTCGCTTGTCCAAACAAGCGGAATACGTTGAAGCGGTTTCTGCGGTGTTGAATATTCATCAGCAGCAGTCTGTTGGAAGCCATGTCTACATTCTGGTATTGACGCTGACAGAATAATGGACCTCAAAGCCAATTATTGATCATTTTTTTCTCCTCTCTAATATTTATTTTCTTTATTGGTGCGTCCGTCAGATATCTGGCTTTGAGCTTTTTATGTAGTACACATCTCTCTCGTGAGATCCGTTCATATCAATGGTATCTGATGTCTTAGGATTTATTTTTCGTTCGACCAACTGAAATCTCTTAAGTATACGAAACAATTACTTCTCTATGGGCAAATTGCCGTAGTTAATATGTTATTTTCAGATTAACTTTAATTTCTCTCTGGACTGGGAAGGCAACCTTGCAGAGGAATAATTATGAACTCCACATTCATAGATCATAATTCCCTTTGTAGCAGACTTTTACATCATTTTTCAAGTAAAGCGAAATTTATTACATTTTCTATGATATAGATTTTAGTTTCAGTGTTTTTTTAAATAAATTCGTTGTAAATTTTTTGATGTATGCCATTCCGAATTTTTGTCCCAAATTTTTTTTTTTTTTTTTTTTATCTTTATCATTTTTTATTACGATATATCCCGTAGTAGGGCAAATGTCTCCCTCACTGAAGGTATTTTAAGATAAGCTAGATAGCATTTTAGGTACTATTGTCAATCTTATTTTCCTGTTCACATCTCACAAGACCTCTTTTTGTTCACGTCTAATTGTCACTATCACTATCACTTTTCATCACAATTTCACTTACAGGTCGCTTTTTGTTGTGCCCTTTATTTTTGCATTTTTGTCTCTGTTTATTGTGTTATCTTTTTCCGCTATCGACTTTATCGAGTGTGAGACTTTTCTCCATTACAAAGTTTTATTATGAATTGACGATTTTCAGTCTAATTTTTCTGATAAGGTATGTTTGTTTGACTGTTTGTTTGATTTTGCAATTGAGACTATTCACAATTCTGAAAAATAATGGTTACTTCTACAGGAAATGTTGCAATAAATAGTTACTTATTGCTGTCGTGATTCATGACTGTATCAATTAATATTTTTGAATCTGTGAGCTGCTTCTGTTAGAATTTGAGTAACATTTTCGTTTTTTCCTCTAGATTCAGTGCGCGTCAAGAGAGCGACGCAAATACCGTGACGAAAGAATCTCTCGAGGAAACCTCCATCACACAATGAGTAAGTAATTTTCCTTTCATTACGTTTTAAATGATACGATACTTTAAATTCTTTAAATTATTGCAACGCAATGTGGTTTTTGTTTTAAATTTTGTCGCGTAGTTTCTTTTCTGCGATTTGAAAGCTCATTCTACATTTTCATGGATTTATGTTGTAACACAGAAATAAAAAAACAAATAAAAACATTTTTCAAATTTCTGAGAACATGTGCTGAAAAAAACATTTCAAAATATGAGATGCTGCTTATACTAGTGCTCTCCCAGGCAAGTGTTGACATTTGTGACCATATATTTTGCTTAAATAGCTTTGCATATTAAATATTACTGGCATGAATGTCATCTCTCTCCAAGTATTCATGTAATTAATGGCAAAATATCAAAGGTAAACGCAGGGCGTCTTTCTATGGCCGATATTGTATACGTTTTGTTGACCCCGGTTGCTCTGAATGTCGAAGCTGTCGCCGAAGTATTTTGCATTTCAAAAATTTTCTATTTTGCATGAAAAATGTCTGTTAATCACGCCTTCATCTAAATAATATAATTATGCAACACCAGAGTACCTCACGGCAACGAAAAAATTTTCAAAACAATTAGAAAAACGTACTAGAGATCTGTCATTGATCTGTCATCTGAAACCCAAGTATTTTGAGATCAATAAATTGATTTATTTTCTTGTTGCTCTGAGCTATCTCTACCGTTTTTTATAGTACAACCGTTGGCAGATAGCCATCGATTTATCCCTGTAAATAGAGTAGACAGGTGATTGGATGAGATTTCTGAAGGCCGATTGCTGTGATAGCTGTTTACGTCATTTTTTTTATCATTTCCAAGCGTACATCCAGCCATTTTTCTAAACTACTGGCGTGCGGCAGCAAAAATGCTGCTGAACAAAACCTCACTAAATTGTTTACCAAACTTTTGCACGCACAACAACTAAACAAATATTGAACGGTACAGAAATAAATTAAATATTTTAACAAAAGAACTACTTACGAAAACCGCAGAAGTATACAGTACAACAGTTCTTCACATACCAAGAACATAAACAAGTTGCTGTAACATAACGCAACACGTGAATAGCAAATATTTAATGGCGGCTGACCTCTTACTCGGGAGTCACGTCATCTTGAATTTTCCAGAGGGTGCTGCCTGGACCCATTCTATTGTATCACGCCAGCTGTACCGTAAGCAGTGACTATCAGAAGGATTACCCGATTCGATTACATTTCCGTAAACATCACACGTACAATTTGGTTGTTTACTCCTAGCGCATGTGTGGAAAAATGCATCCGACGTTTTCTTACTGAAGTTTGTGAGGTGACATGCTGCCAGTATTAGATCTATTCACTCTTCAAATTTCACACTACTTACTTATTTTGTGCTGATGTTCACGTATTTTCCTTTTAACATTGCATCATTTAATAAACAAAAATGCAGAGGTATGTGAAAAGGCATAGTTGTCAACGAAATTGGCCCTGAAGAAGGCGTAGTATGACGCAAGAAACGTTGGCAACTGTCCTAGCGACAGCGACTCTCGAACACCCAAAAATCTGTTGACTCGGGCAGCGGAAAACCTACGTTGTCATTTGACCAACCTCTGCTAGATAGAAACTTTCAAACTCACTCGCGAGTCCTCCAACTTCAGAGAAAAACGAAAGCGAAAGCTGAGTCACCTCGCCTTCCTTCAACAGGGATGAGGGCGTTCTCCGGTCCTTTCTCGAAATCCGTCATCTGACTGAGGCTCGAATGTCATCACGCATTTTACGTAGAACGGTATCCACTCTCCTGCACCAGAGAATACGTCATTCTAGGAAGTAACTTTCCAACTTAGAATGAACGTTGATAAATTTACAACTATTGCTCTATACACTTTTAGTTCATCGCACTTGTCTATACTAGATATGGTTTCGGCGTAACCTGCGTACGGTGTACAAGGAAAAGCCAGACGTAAGCAAATTCGCATGTTTGAGAAACTACATCCTGAAGTCTTTAGAATTAACCGAACTTTCACGGTCGTCAACTTGACTGGCGAACATTGTCACTTTGACAGTACAGTAATTGTAGCATTGCTGTGGCAGTACTCCACAAACAACCTCAATCGTGCCTCCGAACGAGATTCTATTGTGTTTATCGTGGCAGGTGGAAAGCATGTAGGAAAGCATGGTCTCAAAGTTGCCCACCGACCAGGTTGACGACCTTCTCAGGGAATCGGTTCGCACCTTGGACCACTCCAAATATTTAAGCGCAAGGGACAGGCAGCCTTAAAAGAATTAAGTAAACGCGAGTCTCTCATCGTAGAAGCTCATTCCGACCTTAAGGTACTCCTCTCGTACGACTGCAAATGTTTTTATGCACATGCGTACTAATGCTATTTTATGATAATAAATGTCTAGTCTTCAAAAATATTTTAAGTATTGTGTTTATTTATTTCTATAATTTTCAGTATAAATTAAATAAATAAAAAACCGAATGAGAAATATAATCCTTTTATCACACAAATGTTAGTATGAACGGCAACTAGTTAGACTGTACGGCCACCGTGTGCTACGTCTCAACGCCTTACGCAGCGTTGCATTATGCCATTTTTCGTTACGCCACCTTACGTTACGTGATCATACATTACGCCACTTCGCGTTATGCCATCTTATGTTAAGCCATATAGCGTTACGCCTCCTTACGTTATTTTATCATACGCTACGCCATCATTAGGGTCCGGATAATTATGTAATAACGTTTGCTTTTTAGTACATATGTAAATATATGTACTTTTGTTCAAAATATGTAAAAATATTTTACCCAAAATAACATATTTTTACATTTTATTGATTTTTTCGTTTTCCTGCAAGCTTTTTTATTTAATTCTTCATACGTTTTGTATATTTTTGATAAAGAATCACCCAGACAAACAATTCAGCATTGTCATTTTTATCTGTAGCGCTGTCTCTAAAATGCAGCTATTGCATCGCGTTGAAATGAGTCCGTCCATAAATATCGCCGGTATTGCATATAAAAGGGCAAGGCGACGATGCAATCCATAGCTTCTGCTATGTACATTTTCAGTGCGAGCAAAGCAGAGAACAGAAAGGAAGTTTGATCCGTGAAAATGTACATTTAGCAGGCGAAACCACGCACCCACTTCGCATCTTTCAGAGGTGTCCAATGACCTTGATACCGTTCACCAGAAACTACCTGCACCAGCGCAGGAGGTGCTGTTGAAGTTTTCTTTCTCCGAGTGTCACACGCGAATCACCGCCGTGGTTTTTAAATTATCTCTTTGAGCTTAATATCTGAAGTAAAATCACGATGTGGCACTGAAATGTTTGGATTCACTCTTTTCGAGCAGTGGTATCTCTTAGTAAGAATTTTGACAGGCAAGTACGACTTTTCAGAGCAGTTCCCAATATCTCTTCGGATAAGAGCATCTTAAGTGGAATTTATACTATCTAAGAGTCAATTGGTTAAATTTGAACCAGCTTTTATTTTATTCCCTATTCCGTGAGAAACATTGACCAATGACTATGTTAATTCAGTTTATAGTTTTATTACACCTTATTCTACGTTTTACTTAAAAATGTCGACAGACAAAACCCCTCTGATATGAGTGTCAGGCTGAAGCACTAAACAGAAATATCCAAACTCCCAAAGACTTCTTATTGACTTAATCTCATGTTCGCCAAAATCCTGAGCCTCATAAATCTCACTTTTGAATTAATTTTTGTTGTGCTATGGTTTGTGCTGACTTTCCTGACTGTAAATTAATCAATCCTTTGCTACGTGAATTTCTGTAAAAATATCCACGTAAAACAATTTCACACGAATCTACAATAAGAAAGAATTGTCCCTGATTTGTGTATGGAAATAATGAATTCCATCCCTTAAGTGGAAACAATGTACTGTATTTATTGGAAATTGGTGATGGTCCCATCTGGGTACAAACTGATGAAACAACTTAGGGGCCCGAAATGAGAACGTTGAATTGGTAACGTTGCAATGCGTTTAATGAACGGTCAAAAGTGTAAATGTATTTTGTTAACTTGTGATGTTGTTATCCAATTGCAACCACCAAGTTTTGCAAAACTGTTGCCGATACAATTTTGTGGCCTCATGGAGTTAATCACAGTAATATCTTCCTTCTGGTACTGATGCAGCGCTGTACATGTGTAAGGCTGCAGAAGTCCTGCAGGTGTTCTATCATATTTCTAACCTTCCTGGTGGTTTTGTTATGTTGCAGAACTGATTATATCTAAGGTTGATAAAGTTGACGTATTGATTTCCGATACAAAACGGGATTAACGAGAAGAGAAACCTGGATTGATTCTATGAGCTTCAATGCTCGAAATTTTGATTTTTGAATACAATTATGCATTAATTAGATTCTGATGCTGTAGCATCCACAGGCATATCGAAGCTATTGCTTGATTCTGAAAAATTGTATTGCTCCATTTTTCATTAAGCACTACAATTAAATCTTTGGAGACGTCTTCCTTGAAACTTCCCGATAGCCTTGAAATTGCCCAATCAGCAGTCACCCTTTTAAAAACTTAATTTATCATTCGAGGATTAATAGAGGATCTAGTAAAATAGTATGGGTTTTCATGTCAAGATTTGAAACAGTTTGTGCTATTAGTGTAGTGCTGTGAGAGGACAATTCCGTCGCACTGGATATTGACTACACGCCAGAGGATCTGTGCAAGTTTAAATACGCAGGAGAATTTGTGCGATGGGGAACGATATTTTAGTCAGTGCAAGGACTTCTTAAAACGAAAAGTCTCATTGATGAAAATTTGAAACAATTATTTTTTCTTACTGTTATGGAGATCGTTATAAATAATAGGATTACGAGGAGTATAATACTTAACTTTAGTTTTTAAATTAATGAAATAGAAATATACTCTAAGATTAAAGTATTTTATGTAAAAATTATGTATGAAATGATAATTAACGTTACATATTTCTTACTTTTCAGTACATATTTCTGTATATTATAATACACATCGCCATACTCTACGCCACTTTGCGTTACGCCACCTTCAGTACTGCCGTCTTACCGTGTGTTTGTTGCGTTACGTCATGTTAGTACAAGTTTAATCCGCTTCGTTATATAAGATTAGATTACGTTTACGTGCGTAGACTGCCGTGAATACATCGTGCGCTGTCGCGAGGCATCACAGCTCTCGTTCTCTTGGCGGAACGCAACGCGCTCTCGGCGGCGGCGGCGGCGCGCAGGGGCAATCGGCGAATGGAAGACGCTCTCTCGAAATGGAGAGAGCGGGCGGCGGCTGCTCGCTTTTCACTCCGCTAAAACACCAGCGCCGCCTCGCACAGAACCCCAATCTGCATCACTCTGGGCGGCACGGCACGGCGTGGCGTGGCGTGGCGTGGCGTGGCGTGGCGTGGCGTGGCGTGGCGTGGCGTGGCGTGGCGCTTCGTGGCGCGGCGTGGCGCGGTGTGGCGTGGCGTGGCGTGGCGTGGCGTGGCGTGGCGTGGCGTGGCGTGGCGTGGCGAGGCGTGGCGTGGCGTGGCGGGGCGGGGCGTGGTGGGGCGTGGCGCGGCGTGGCGCGGCGTGGCGTGGCGGGGCGTGGCGTGGCCCAGCGTGGCTCGTGGCGTGGCGTGGCGTGGCGGGCGGGCGAGGCGTGGCGTCGCGTGGCGTGGCGTGGCGTGGCGTGGCGTGGCGTGGCGTGGCGTGGCGTGGCGTGGCGTGGCGTGGCGTGGCGTGGCGTGGCATGGCGTGGCGACGCGTGGCGCGGCGCGGCGCGGCGTGGCGTGGCGAGGCGTGGCGTGGCGTGGCGTGCGTGGCGCGGCGTGGCGTGGCGTGGCACGGCGTGGCGTGGCGTGGCGTGGCGTGGCGTGGCGTGGCGTGGCGAGGCGGGGCGGGGCGTGGCGCGGCGTGGAATGGCCTGGCGCGGCGTGGCGCGGCGTGGCGCGGCCGGGCGTGGCGTGGCGCGGCGTGGCGTGGCCACACGTCGTCACTCGCGGAGCAGCCTTCCCTTGCCACGCCTCCTGCCCCGCCGCAACCCGTCGGACGCTCTCCCGCCAGGCACGGCCCTCCGCTGTAGTATACGCACAGAGCCACTCCCTCGGCGCCCGTATCCTCTGCGTGTTAAGTGCATTGCACGGGAGAAGCTGTTCTCGTATCATTCGTTTTGAGGAACAGCTCTGCGACGCTTATGGTAAACGGTGTGAGTGAAAATTGCCTGAAGCTCAGCCGAGACAGGATGAATTCTGTAAAATTCTTGTGAAATTGCAAGTGTATTTTCGGGAGGGAAGAAAAATCGCGCTCCACATGGTGGCTTAATTCCAGAATCACACTAACAGATCCCGTCAGGAGCTACTCGACTCCTATCCTTTACGTCTTCAGTGCATTGCACGGGAGATGCTGTTCTCGTAATTTATTTTCAAGAACATTTCTGCGATGCTTACGGAAAATACGGTGAATTAAAATTACCCAAAACTCAGCCGCGATACTATAAATCCCTCTGGTTCTTGCGAAACCGCAAGCGTATTTTGCGAAGAAATATTGTGCCAAAGCTTCTGATTCACACTAGACCTGGCTGATAACGTGGGTATGCTGGTAGCTATAGGTAGTAGGTAAAATTCTGAGTAGGTAAAATATCCACTCGGGATTAGAAGTGAGAGAAATATTCTATAAATGTAAAATTCCAGAAATGAACACAGATTCTCGGTTTTGCATTGACTCAAGAGAATACACAATGCTGTAAGATCGACGCAACAGTATTGCGATTTTACATGTTTTTAGCGACATCACAAACAAAATCGATTTCCAAAAATGTTTAAATGACTTTGTATCAAAAAATACTAAGCGCAGCTGTTCTTTTATTGCATAAACGATGTCTGCTGAAGTTAAATAAAACAAATATAATAATTTAATGACAATTTAATGATAAAATTGTCAATTTGAAAATAATCTGTTGTGTATTTTCCCTTTTTATACCTTTTCGGTTTGGTGATGGGGGTGGGGATGGAAGGGAATCCCCATTCGGGTCAAATACCCACTCGGATTTAAGAACAACTGCTCACCCTGACTCACACTATCAGATCTCGTCAGCTCTACTTGCGTTTTTCTAACCTGGCCGATAACAGTTCATCAGCTGTTTTGGTGTCATCCAATCGAGAGCTAAAACGTCATCATGGTGACGTCACTGTGGTGACATTTAAGCTCCCATTTGCACGAAACCGTAACAGCCGATTACCTGTCAACAGTCAGGTTACAGAAATCAAAGTATAGGAGCTAATAATGGAAAGCTAATGGAAAAGATCATAATGAATATTTTAGGTGACAATAGGGAGCATTTGGGGGTGGAGTAATATCATAATCATAGTTCAGACGAATTGGAATATAAAACTAACTAGTACGAGAAAGATTGTGCTATTTCGTTGCAGCAATATTGTATTAGTTAGTGATTAGAAAGTCTCATATTCTTCGTATTGCCAATACTCGTATACTTCATAATTATTTTTAGCCCTTAACTACTGGCGTCGGGTCAATTTCACCCGCAGGCATTTTCTCTTTTATTTTCCCAGAACACGGCGAGCAACCGATAATGCGGGTTCCATGTAATCTCGTCTGGTGACGTTCCTATTCAGAGCGTTCAATGAAATACGCCGTTGACGCGTCTGTTTCTTTGAATTGTCCTTCCTGACCCGATGCCCGCGTTAGTGCTCGTGTGCATTTCCGTAAACTGATTAGGCAAGCACGGCAATAAATTCGTCTTTGCGACTCATTGCTAAATCGCTCGTGCTCAGCGTGCTCCGCAACTCAATGGCCAATTGGCCATTTTTGAAACATTACATAAAACAAACTGAACACTCCTCTAGAATTGATGCGATGATACAATGAGTCGAAAACTGAAGCTTCTTTGAATGATTGATTAATTTTTTCGTGTCAACTTCTTTGGTCATTAGTCCCGTTAGTGTAGTGCATGTTTTTGTCGGGGGATGGCGGTGATCTTCCCCCGTTGAATGGCGAGATCCGGCGCCGACCTACCGTCGGCTAGTAAGGTTTCCCCTTACAAGGACTCTCCCACCAGCGGGGCACCGCCCCAGCCGGGACAAGCTCTAAGCTCCCGACCGGTCTCCCAGAATGTGGTAGTGTAGTGGAAATGTGGCATGTTAGTGTAAGTGTATGTGTAAGGGGAGAGGATAGGACAAGGGAGAGGAAGGAGAGATCGCGCGCGGTCCGCGGCCCGTTTGATAGGGTACTGCTCCGGCGTTCGCCAGATGTTGATCGGAGATACCACGGAGAACTACCGATCAGAGCAGCCGGCCGCTAGAACTCTCCTCCAGGCAGCGACTGAATTCGACCTAGCTGAAAAGCTAGTGTCGAAAATCCTGCCGCCGTCAGGACCCGAACCTAGGACCTCCCAGTCAGAGGCGCTGCAGTGACATCAGTTGATGCACTGAGCTACCGCTCGCGGTGAAGCCTCTTTGACTTTACATAGAAGGTAACAATGTCATCTCAAGTAGCTGGCGTATCACGATCTGTAGTCATTTGTACTATTTACAAGGACCAGAAGATTAGCGAACACACTCTGCAGTAACTGCAAATTGTAACGTTTTACAATTGTAAGAAAAATGGGGTGGACTCTTGCGATGAGCTATGTGGTAATTACAGTTTAGGCAGGAGAACACGGAGGTGTCAATAAATTGTATTATTTTTATGTAAACATGATTTTAGGCGACAATAGGCAGCATGTGGGGGTGGAGTAATATAATAAAGATAGCTCAGACGATTTGGAATATAAAACTAACTAGTACAAGAAAGATAGTGTTATTTTGTAGCACCAATATTGTATTAGTGATTAGAAAGTGATTGTATTTACTATTAAACACACATTCTTCTTAAAATCCTTACACAGGACATTATTTTCTTGAATTAGAACGGTCAGGTCCATATGATCCGACGCTACTGTAAGTGTTCCAGAAGTTATGCCAGTAGTTAACGGTTAAAATCCAATTTTAGTGTGTAACATCGGTGGTGGTTTATTTCCAATTTTAGTGTGCAACATCATTTTAAATAACTTAAGTCCCTTCCCTCATCTTCGAAGGCAAATTGAATGCATCTCATAATCTTGTGAACACTTTCGGCTGTCTGAGTGCCGTTGCGTCGAGGGCAGTGATGCCGACGTCACGACCGTCATAGCGTTGCCTTCTTCAGGGCTAGAGTTGCTCTTAAGAAGATTGCGATATGGAGAAGTCGTAGGCTTCCGCGGCCGGAGTCCTGTGGATGATCTTGTCTGTCCGGGTGACGCCGCGTCGGAGGCTGTGTTGCCGACGTTTCGACCATCTTTTCGTGGTCTTCCTCAGAGCTGGTCTGCCGACCAGCCGAGCAGACCAGCCCTGAGGAAGACCACGAAAAGATGGTCGAAACATCGGCAACACCCCTTCGACGCGGCGTCACCCGGACAGCCAAGATCATCCTCGCGATATGGAGGCTGACACGTCGGAACCTGCCTCAATGCGGCGTCACCCGGACAGCCAAGATCATCCTCGCGATATGGAGGCTGACACGTCGGAATCACTGCCCTCAATGCGGCGTCACCCGGACAGTGGAACCGGGAGCGCGCTACCGGTTCTATGTGCTCTAGAGTGAAGGGTCGTAATAGATCTGCTTCCAGATGCACGTTTCATCCTCCTCCTCAGAAAATAATTTTGAATGTAACTTCATTATCTGTGAATTTCTTCTAGAATTCATTGGGAAATATAGTTATTCAAATTCTCGTTCTCCATGATGTCGTTGCATATTCCTTGACGAAGAACATGACGAGGGATAAGAGCCCAAATTAATTGCTGATTTACCATTGAAAATAGATTTTATTACATTGGAGATAATATTTTTGTTAACAATCCTTGCAAAAACGCTCATTTTCTTTTGTATTCAAAATTCAAGTAGTATATGGCTTAGGGTAGAGATCACAGAATTTTTGAAACGTGCACACAATTTATTTCTCCCCATAGCACATCACACACAGTTTGTAACTGTTTTTGACGTAAAATAAATAAAAAAATAAGTAAATAAATAAATAAAACTTCAAATATGATAACCTTCACAAATACTGTGTACAGAATGGAAGTGAAGTATGAGTAAATCCTGGGCCACACCAATTTTAGAATTAGAATACTACGGTCAGAAGCATAAGGGATCCAAATAAAGAGAGAAAGACAGAGGTACTAGAAACCTAGAGGAAGTATTATGAAAGCACTTTTAATGATAATAACAGGACAGCCACTGGTGACTGGAGGGAGTTGAATGAGAGTCAAGAACTCCAAGAGCCTCTATGAAATGTAAAAGAGGGGGAAAGCGAATCGAACCTCGTGAATTAGAGATACCAGCAGAGGTCGAAGAGGATTCCATAACGGGAAGATGCATAGAAGAAGCAATGAGAAGAATTCAAGTTGGGAAGGCAGCCGGCCCAGACGGAATATCACCAGAAATGATCATTATATTGGGGAAACGGGAAGGACATGAAAAACAGTATTATGTGAACGGATGTGGAGAGAAGAAAGAATACCGCAAGAATAGAAAGAAAATATAATAGTAACTACATAAAAAAGCACTGTGCAAATTACAGGGTGATTTGTTTGTCATCCTGCACAAGAAAATACTCAAGGATAGAGGAAGTAAAATTGAGGACGGAGGTAGAAGATTTTGAAGAGGAGCAAGAGGCCTTTATACCTTACAGACAAATACAAGACCATATTTACACTCTAAGAAGCTAACTTAAAAAAACAACAATGAGTAGGGGGAAAACAATATGCACTGCTTTCATAGATTTAATCAGCATTCGATACAGTACCCAGGAAAGAACTACGGAATGCACTGGAGAAAGCAAAGGTTTTACACAAAATGATGAGGGGAAACTAAAAGCGTATACAAAATGTGTATGGTACTGTAAGGCTAAATGGATAACTCAGTGGGAAATTTAGACTGGGCAAAGGTGTTAAACAGGGACATTCAGTGAGCCTTCCACTCTTTGTAATCTTTATGGATAAGGTTATTAAACAAATCAAATGTCCTACTAAAAAATGTAAATTTGGAAATTGGAAACTATGAATGTATGAAACTATGATATTAATAACCATTCGTTGAGTTTCATACATCACGTTACTTATTCTACAACTGACGAAAACTAATACGCGCTGAAACTAATTATTCATTCCTATTTTCTTAATTCCTACAGTGTCAATTATATGCCTGTTTCATTCTCGCATATTTCTTGGGGTTTGCTGCGTCGGCTTTTGGTTCATCTTCACCTCACAACAGTGTCTCTTGGCATTGAAATTTACATACATGTAATAACACGAAATATTTACTACGTTTGCGGAATAATTACTTACTCTTAATGCTTAATTTGCAATCAATGCTCTGATTTACCATAATTCTGTATTATAATGAAGCTGATAATGATGTCGTGAATCGAGACGTAGCAATCTATTAAGTGAATTACACAATAAGGTATGGCAAAAAGTACACCAACTATAATTAACAACCGCTTCATTTAATTTGAGCCGTGCACATTTACAGTTTATTATTTAACTTCTAATTAAAAAAAGACGCATATTTTTGGATAATTTCCATAATTTTACATCTTGTTTACTTCTTACATCTAAAAAATACTTGACAAAACATACAACTAAAAATGTCATCTCTTGTCGACAAAAAAAAATTTCCTTTTCCTTACCAGCTACAGCAACCGTTTGAAAACCATTTATGACACTTACATTAGAGTAGGGAATTCTAAATACCATTTAATGAAATCAATAAGGGTCAACCAATTCAATTTCCCCTGCAATAGAAGTTGTGCAGTCTGTGCACAGTGTCCCTACGTCGCTCCTCTTGTTACAAAACGCGTAAAAAACTGTGTAGCACGGGAGCGAAGCGAATCCAAACTCGCGCTTGCTGATTTTGAAGCGTTTGTATTGCGCATCCAGTACGGGAGTGGTTTTCAAAATGTAGAGTTGTTTTATACTTCACTCTGCATTTTCATTGATTCCTCGTAATTCTACAAAAAACACACTAGAGAATAGGAGGAGAGTTTTAGGAAATAGGTCACACCAGGTTCCGAGTACACGGACGTATGTTTCTGCTAGAAAGAAAAATATTCACAAAATGGAATGAAAATTCTCAGGAGTAGCTTACGAGGAAACACACTTGAAAATATCGAAAGTAGTGAGTGATTTTTAAAAATATTTCACAATAATTTCTCTGATGTAGAATTTTGCTGCAGGAAATATTCACATGAACTTTGTAAAATTTTTCCAAAGAGAAGGTATTTTTTGGATGCATTAGTTTCAATTAAAAAACACTCCACACATAAAAAAATACTATGTAGTAGTAGCCAAATATTAAATTATAAATTCAGTATTACTAACCATCACAACTGGTTATCGATGGTTAGTAATTCCAAGAAACAACAATGCACATTATCTCTGTACAACAAGTTGGGAATAAATCTTCTTCTTCCTTCGTCCTCTTCTTCTTCTTCCTGTTATTATTATTATTATTATTATTATTATTATTATTATTATTATTATTACGGATGAAGGGCTAGTCTCAAATCTATGAGGAGAGTAAATAGAATGCGAACCAGCGGAGGTTGCTTTCTGATATGTATGCACGCACATAGTTTTGGATTAGGCCTCTACACGAACAAGTAGATTGCTCCCCCAAGAACAATGCGGGACTCCTCACTGAAGATGATCCGCATGCACAGCTCCACGACCGTCTTTTACGTCCCCATTAGATTCCGTGGCGGCGCTGGCGTAGTGCTAAAGGCATTCGTAACGGTCGGCGAGCAGTTAGTTCTCCATCGTGCAGCCGTTTGTCAGCGGTACTGTGGAAGCTGCGTAGAGGACATTCCCATTCGCTGAATAGCATCAATCACGGTCGTCGGGGCTGCTCGAGCTCCTCCGGCAATTCGTCGGTTCTACCTTCCAGGGGATCATGGCGGTCGTCTAGCAGGCGGCTGATGAAGTGGGCGGGGTGGCTCACATGACGTTCCCTGTTCGGTGCTTATCTGCGGGCCACCAGTATGGCCCGTTCGTTCCTGCATTACCCCGCCGGGAGGAGGGTTGCTTGATTGATTGATTGATTTTTTTGTGTTTCCGGGCGCGTCAACGGCTTCGGTCATTAGTCCCGTTAGTGTAGTGCATGTTTTTATCGGGATATGGCGGTGATTTTCCCCTCGCTGGATGGGGAGATCCGGCGCCGACTTACCGTCGGCTAGTAGGGTTTCCCCCTAACCAGGACTCTCCCACCAGCGGGGCACTGCCCCAGCCGGTACAAGCTCTAAACTCCCGACCGGTCTCCCGGAATATGTGGTAGTGTAGTGCACGTTAGTGTGAATGTGTAAGTGGAGTGGATAGGACAAGGAAGGGGAAGGACAGATCGCGCGCGGTCCGTGGCCCTTTTTGGTAGGGTACTGCTCCGGCACTCGCCGGGTGTCGATCGGAGAAACCACGGAAAACGACCGATGAGAGCAGCCGGCCGCTAGAATTCTCCTCCAAACAGCGACTGAATTCGACCTAGCTGAAAAGCTATTGTCGAAAATCCTGCCGCCGTCAGGACTCGAACCTAGGATGCGCTGCAGTGGCATCAGTTGATGCACTGTGCTACCGCTCCCGGTAGGAGGGATGCGCTCAGGCGTAATCGGTTCTAGTATAGTTTTTTGTTGATTGATTGATTGAGTTTAAGGGCCCTTCAATTCTATTATAGTGATTGATTTACTCATTCATTAATGATTCCGGGCGCGTCAACCGCAAAGATTATTATTCCCGTAAGTGAGGTGCATGTTTTTATCGCAGTAGGTAGTGGCTATATCCCACTGGATGGAAGGACCGACGCCGACCTACACATCGGATAGCAGGGGTTTTCCCAACCAGGTACCTCCCACCAGCAGGGCACCACTCAAGCCGGGATAAGCTCTTTTATCTCCCGACAGGTCTCTTGACTCTGGAAGTATGGTGCTTGTAAGTGTGGGGGTAAATAAAGGATGAGGACAGGAGATGGAAGGGAAAGGAATGATCGCTCGCGGATCGTGAACCATTTGTTAGAGTACAAGCTCCCACATTCGCCCGGTGTTGATCAGAGAAATCACGTAAAACTACTGATCACAGCAGCCGCCAGCTAGAATTTACCTTCTGCTAATGACTGACTTCGACCTAGCGCCTGGAATCAAATACCAGCACCTTCCGGTCAGAGGCAGTGCAGTGACATCAGTTGATGCCCCAGGCCACCTAAGCTGGTTCTAATCTATTCAAAGCGAGTGGCACATCAGCCTCTGCAACGGACCACTGCGTGCAATGTGGCCCAAATTCTTGCATTTGAGCAGCCCTGATATACGCTCAGCTTGTTTCATACAGTACGAATTCCTGTCTCTATCCTCTGATACACACAGTGACCTCTAGTATAGTGCTCACGGCCCGAGTGTTGTGCTTTATGGCAGAATGACAAACTACCTCCCACAGCCCTGTCTTGTGATTCTCCTCAAACGCATGTAATGCAACTGAAGCTGAAGGGAAAGAAGACGTTGAAGACGCGCGCATGTGGGATGACCCACAGACAACAGCCGTGAATAAACAGGGGGTTCTTGGATTCGCGGGTTCTTGGTTGGGTGACCGGCCAGGAACCCCGGCATCTAACGTCGTCGAGCCCCTGGCCGAAGGGATAAAAGGCACTGACTGACTGCGACGTGACGAGACTGGACTAGAATAGTAATTACGGAGTATTAGTAATTAACGGAGGATTACTCCAAAGAATGCGCTCAACGCCCCTTAAGGGGCTTGGAGACGCGTTGCGTCAAGATGTAGATGCAACAAATATGCAAGTATGATAATTTGACTTAAGGTAAACAGGCGTCAATTAACGTTACCTTACCGTGAATCGACAGAACTACTAAAAGAAACCTCTACATTTTTCTGAAAATCTGAATCCGTATTACTTTTCAATTGAATCTTGCTTGCAGTGACTCACTCCGTGAGGACAGCTCACTGCTTCTCAGTATTTTGTTTCTTTATGAACATCCAAAGCGTATGCATGTATGGAATACGTGTGGATTGTGCGTTTTAACTAATAAGAAATACACTAATATTAATAGTTGCGCAAAGAAAGCGAGTAAAAATAATCCATGACTTTTCTGGTTTAAAAAGCGTTAAAATGTTTGCGTTGTCTGTACTCAAGGATGTCTTATGTTATTTGCGGAGGCCGAAGACGGAAGTCTTACCGTCAACTGGATAGGCGCGAGTGAAGCAAGTCAAATTGGCCGTATTGGATTGACGATTGTTTCGCTAAGCTAACTCCACAGAACGTCATTAACTGAAGAAAATTTTAAATCACCACCCACCATCTTCCATTTATCTATACGTTTTGGGCTGTTTGTAAACAAATCGAAAACAGTCAAATGGGCTGTAGTGGATTGGTAACCCTTTTGCCGAGTTAACTTCTTCAACCGATTTCCTTAAAAAAATAGAAAGTTTTGAATCGCCCCTCACTACACGGTGCATTGAACACGTGTTTCATTTACCAATTTGCTTGATCTGTTTGTCAAAAAAGTTTTTCCAAACTGCTTGTGTTTATGAGTCAACGAATCGGATTGGAGACGCCTACACGGCAGAGTCATATAAACACATTTTTTGTGTAGAAAACGATTGATTGATTGATTTTTTCGTGTTTCCGGGCGCGTCAAGTGCTTCGGTCATTAGTCCCGTTAGTGTAGTGAATGTTTTTTCTCGGGAGATGGTGGTGATCTTCCCCCGCTGGATGGCGAGATCTGGCGCCTACCTACCGTCGGCTAGTGGGGTTTCCCCCTAACCAGGACTCTCCCACCAGCGGGGTACCGCCCCAACCGGGCCAAGCTCTAAGCTCCCGGCCGGTCTTCTGGAATATGTGAGAGTGTGGTGCGTGTTAGTGCAAGTGTGTGTGTAAGGGGTAAGGACGAGGCAGGAAAGATCGCGCTCGGTCCGTGAGCCGTTTGATAAGGTACTGCTCCGGCATTCGCCTGGTGTTGATCGAAGAAACGACGGACAACTACCGATCAGAGCAGCCAGCCGCTAGAATTCTCTTCAAGACAGCGACTGAATTCGACCTAGCTGAAAAGCTAGTGTCGAAAATCCTGCCGTCGTCCGGACTCGAACCTAGGACCTCCCGGTCAAAGGCGCTGCAGTGACAGTTGATTCACTGAGCTACCGCTCTCGGTGTAGAAAACGACACCGTGCAGGTCGTCGATGTAGAATGCAAGGGAGCGAACATACCCGACAAGCACGCTACATTAACTTTACAGATCTGTTTTAAAATGAGTGGACATCGATGCGTAAACCGAAAACAATCTGCCAACGAAAGTCGTAGCATCAGTACGTTAGTAGCCTTTACGCTGTCGCATTTACGCAGAAATTACGCTGTCGGCATAATAACAGGCGTTCCTATATATTCATATGCTTATGGACGCTTTACGTCTTCTACCAAATCCAGAGATGAATTGTTCTCTCCGGGAGGAATATGATCAGTCAATTGAGAAAAATTTGAAGTGGCATGCCTTTTCATGAGGAATACACTCGAGGCAAGTTTGAATAAATGTTGGTGGGTTTTTTCTAGGTTACTTATTAATCTACAGTAATGCTCACTCATTGATACATTGCTTTTGCAATATAGTAAATGATATTTCCTGAATGTACGGAACAAAAAATGTGATAACTAATATTATTCCTGGCATTCCTGGAATATCATTGAAAGTAGATTTAAGATTTTTAGACATTCCTGTATTTGGAATTGAGCCATGGTTCTTACCACTACCCATGATATACTAATAATTACGGCAAGACTGTACCGTGTTAGGTAGGCAGATTATTTAATATTTCCGACAATCGCGTATTTCCAACAATCGAGATATAATATTTACGACAATCGACATACTCTCGAAACACAGTGATGACTTAATGGTGTGATCAGTAAGGAATGTGCATGAAGAACAATATATTAAAATGAAGGGTAAAGGGAAAACGGGAAAAAAGTACTGAAAATCGGCCTAGCCCACCATAAATTATTTACACGAAGACCAAGATTTGAATCTTATTGCACTATTCTACAAGTCGCTGCGAAGTAAAAGAACTGATATCCTGACACTTTATCCTGTCGTACTATTTTCGCCCTGAGATAGGTCGCAATATGACGGCCGAATCATTGGCAACTAATCCTAGGATGCAGCATCTCTCGAGCAGTCAAAAATCTATTGACTCTAGTCACGGAACCCCACGCTTTCACTTTTCCTCTCCTTACCACACGATATTTATAAATACAAAGTGATGAATAATGTTACGTTGATCAAGTAGTTCGAATAAATAACAGAGAAAACGGAAGAATATGAACGAATGTTACCGCAAGTCCAATTTGTTCAAAACATTCCTCAAGCACCAATACTTCAGATTCTAGCAACCAGAAGCAGACATCTGTTTTGATGGCCGCTACTCTTCCACAAAATTACGTGCCAATACAATCTGACCATCTCCACCGTCCATCATCTAAAGAGTTTATGTGGAGAGCAATGTGCTAAAAGAATAAGCCAACCGAAATCCCTGTATACGTAAAGAAAATATACTGAACTTTCTTACGGCTCAAGGAATGTAACACACACGATTTTAATATGCAGTTATATTGTGATGTTCGTAATATCTTCCTCTTGTGATGACACGGTCATAGGAACGGTATCCAGCATAATACGTAGGTGTCTAAATGCTCTTAGAATCAGGTTGTCTCGTTTTTGTTCGTGTATTTTCTAATTGACGCTCAGGCTGTAACCTTCGGCCACCAAATTTTATTTAAAACAATATTAAGCCTACGTTATGCATAATTTTCAACACATGTTTAAGCTAAACATTGCATTATCAAAATTGTAGTGTTCGCAATTCCAACCCACGAGCGTTTTATCTTCGGAACGAGACCTTATCATTGGCTCCATATCATAGACTCCCAGACTATAGTCATTCCATGAGAGAGACACCACCCTGGCCATATTTCTTTCCCCATATCTCATTCTAACGCAACTGCGACCGTGATGTCAGAAGTGGAAATGTTGTAGAACGTGCTAAAGGCATGTCGTTACATTCTTCAGTCCACGTAAACTGAAGGAATGCTATTGTGCAATCGCGACACGCGACCCTGGATCCAGGGATAGGCATCTACCACTCTGTTTTTTATCCGAAAGATCGCCGCCGATATAAAAGATCCATCACGCAAGCACGCTCTTTATTCTTTCGCGCCTGTGCCGCCACATCCAAATCAGCGTGGAGAATACCGGCCACCTACATAATACGCACAATTTGCAACACATTGTTACCCTAAAATTCCATTATTAAAATTGTTTTTGAAGGTGATCAAACCTACGAACCTGTTATCTTGAGGATAGGGCCCTACAATTTACCACATATCCTTTACCCCAGACAATATTCACTCCATGATGTGAGAAAACACCATCGTCATGTTTCTACAACCACTCCGCATTATAACGCGTCTGCGGTTGCGATATCACAAGTGGGAGATGGTGGAGAACGTGCCAATGGCAAGTCGTCACATTCTTGAGGTTCCAAGGGAAGCCGGGATATTGTCTGTGAAGTGAGTTGTAAGTAAAGTGAAGGAATGCTATTTTGCAGCAGGAATAATCGACCTAGAATCCAGAGATAGGCATCTACCGAATTGCTCTTTTACTCGACGGGTCGCCGCAAAATAAAAGCAGGGTCATGCAGACCAGCTATTAATCCTCTCGCACAGATACCACCACAGCAAAATCAGCGCGAAGAATACTGGGCCATCTTCATAATACACACAATTTTCAACACATATTTACGCTTAACTGTCATTATTACAAATGTTGACGGGGATTGAACCTACGGACGTGTTATCTTTAGGACAGGGTCCAACAGTTAACTCCGTATCATCTACTCTCAGACAATATTCTTTCTAAGATGAGAGAAACAGCGCCATGACCATTTTTATTCTACTGACCGTGCTTCCTCCAGAAGTGTATGGTGGGCGACGTGCCAATGTCGAGCCGTTATTTCCTTCAGGTAGCAAGTAAAGTGAAGGCATGCAGGATACACGCCCCTCCATCCCGAGATAGGCATCATCTGAGCTGCTCTCCCTCAGACAATATTCTTTCTAAGATGAGAGAAACAGCGCCACTGTCATATTTACTCCACTGACCGTGCGCGAACCAACCATCCAGAGATAAACATCTACCGCGCTGCTCTTTTACATGACGGGTTGCCTCGGAATAAAAGCGCCATCATACAGACACGCTCTTTATCCTCTCGCACCGATGCCGCATCAGCGAGGAGGATTGCGGTCACCTCCATAATACGCACATTTTTCATCGGCCGCGCCGCTCCGCGCCGTGTGCCTCGCCTCGCCGCAATTTGTCCGGTTTTCAATGCACCGCCGCGTCATTCCATCGGGAGCCCCGCCCCGCTGACAGCCGCACTTGTCACGGAGATGGACAAACGGACACATCGGGGACGCGAAAGTAACGGATAGGCCCCGCGGTTGCTGCGGACGCCACTAATAAATTCAGGGGGTGGCGAGGGGGGGAGGTAGGTAAGGGGGTGAGGGGGCGGGGCGGTCTTTAGCCCCGAGTTGTTCCAAGTTCCGCGTTCCGCCGGTCGTGCGTTCTGAAGATTGATTGTCGCAGGAAAGTGAGGCTACTGCGTCACTGCGGGTGCTTTCCATTAATAACAGCCGCAGCCAGCGGAGGCGACGGCGGCCAAGGCGAGGAAGCGGGAGTGGAGCAGCGGAACAAGTTGGCAGGGGAGGCCGCGTTTGAGACGGGTGGGCGTGTAGAGGTGGATGTGGATGAAGGTGTGGATATGGATGACGATGAGGGTGAGGAGCCTGTGGATAAGATTAAGGATGTAAGGTCGGAGATGAGCAACATGGTGGCAGAGGAGGTGTGGACGGAAGAGTAGGGACGGAGTGGTGGCACTTCTAATTGTGATAGACGGCGGTGACTGGTGGAGACGGTGGAAGAGGTAGTGATGATAATGGCGGTGTTGGCATTGGCTGGTGAGCGAAGAAAGAAGCGGCTACGGAAGCGGTGGTGGTAGTGCTAGCAAAGTCAATGATGATGCGTCAAGAGAGATGATGATTCAACTGATATCATAGCAGTGTCTCTGACCGGGTAGTTATAGACTTCAAATTCTGACACTAGCTACACTAGGTCAAATTCAGCCGCTAGAGGAGAATTCTAGCGGCCGGGCAATCTGTTCGGAAATTGTTCGTGGTATCTCCAATCAACCTCAGGCGAACGCCGGAGCAGTACCCTACCAAACTGGCCACGGACCGCGCGCCATCTTTCTTTCCCATTCCTTGTCCTATCCTCGCCGTTATCTCACACCCACTTACATGCACTACACTACCGGGAAACCTGCCACGAGCTTAGAGCTACACCGACTGAGGTATTGGTGGAGGTATCTGGTTGAGGAAATCCCTGCAAGCCGATAGGTAGATCGTCACTGATCTCGCCATCCAACGTAAGAAAGAACCCTGCTACTCCACCTCCCGCGTTAAAATCACGCACTTCACTTACGGGACTAATGACCTTAGCAGTTGATGTTCCCGAACCATTAATAAATCAATGGTGATAATAAAGATTTAAGGGCGCTTCCACATCTGAAGTGAACTGCAGCCATATTCGGGGGAGGCGAGGACGCTGGCGGTGGTGGCAGTGGAGTAGGTGGTAGTGGTGTCGCGAGCGATGGTAGTGAGTGCGTGGGTGGTGGGTGTGGCAGGGCCGGCCGCAGGCGTAATGTCTAGACGATGAGCTTCCCCGCCTCCTCGCCGGCTGAAGCTACCACTGGAAATTGGTTTCTTACGAGGGCGGAATAATAGAGAAACAGGGCGACGAGCGACCTCGTGTTTGGGGGGGACTTGACACAATTCCCCGGCAAAACAATGAGGAGTAATGGTATTCATACATCTTATTGCGGAGAGAAATGTAAATTCTCGTTTTGGGGACTTAAGTGAAAATGTAGAAATTGTCTCACAACACTTCTCCCTCTCTTTCTCTTTCTTTGTCCACCAACCGAGAGTTGATGAGAATTTCGATAGTGGAGTTTAATAAGGCGTCCTTGCTGTGTCCTCATTAAGCCTTGTCATAACCCAAGTAGCTCCTCCTGGAACCGCTCTTCATGCTGAAACGCGCTCGCTCATTTTCCAGCTGGTTTTTCTCAATTCCACAGAAATCTCGTTTCGAATTATTCCGCCTGGTAAACAAATTCCACGTAAATACAGTTTTGTGATCTGCTTTTACGTTTAAATTTTAATTCTATAGCGAGAATGTGTATTACATTACAACACAAAAAGTACGTTCCGAATTCCGAGCATTTCTTGCGGAGAGCAACACATGCTGATGGTCGTATAACTGTAAATTTTTGGGGGAGCCTAAAACGTGTGTGTGAACAACCATTGGCTAGTGGTTTGCTCGTTTAGGTTCGTATATTCAAGCCTCTGCATTCGATTTTCGATTAGTGGGTGCTAGGATTTTAACTAGCGTCCCGTCAGTTGCGACAATTTCGAAAGAAGTGAAAGAGTTTAATAGAGAACCAGCTGTTTATTTGGACAAAACGCAGCTCTCATTGATGCTGGCTTAGCTCTTACCATCATCGTCCATAAACAGATTTTCACAATTAGAACATAATTTATGATGAATTTTCATAGAGTAATATTCATAAGATTAATGTTAATCTTAAATATATATAATTTAAAGAACATTGGTAGGATTTTAAAATCAAGTTAAGCTGATATTGCTATCCAGCACATTTAGATAGAAAACATAAAACTCATTACGGATAATTTCTCTTTGTTGTAAAATAAAATTTAATCAACTAAGCTTAATCAGTGCAGTTTATTTTTTAGTAAATTAATGATAATCAAAATATCATTAAACACATATCGAACTCTATTTTTTTATTGGAATTCGTAGAACATATTTTCGTATAATTCCACAATTATGAAGATAGATAGGAAGACTTTCCTTCTTGGCTAGAACCGTCCATAATTTACTTCTTTGTAGCCCAGTTCAACAGTATAGAATAAATAGATGTATGCCAGAACTTTTCAATAGCATGCCTATGAACGTTTAAAACCCCACCCTCCCTATCACTATAATATTCTGGCAAACACATAGTTTCCAGTTTTCAGATTATGCAAATTTTGTTGGGTTCAAACTAGCAATTGTAACTGTACCATTACATTTAAACCAATAAGTCTTATTCAAAAGCAAACATAGCCTTGAAATGATATACAACTTCATTGAGATGAACAAACGAAAAAACATTATTAGGGCATGGTTAGGTACGCTTGGTATATCCCGTAGCTTTCCCCTACCTTTGCAATTGTTTGTACATAAGTGGGTTTGTGTAACTGTTTCCGTGACAAGAAGATATTTGGTTCCAACAAGCTTTCATTATAGATTAATAGGCCGAACAATTTATTTATCTCTCTGATTGGTATTATGTCACTGTATTATTTCAATAATTCATCACAATTTATGTACAATGATATTTAATGACTGCTATATTATGTCATAATTTGTCTCATATTTCAGAAACTGTCGTATAATAAACTCACAATTTGCACAGCATATTTTAACGATCAATCAATGATATGCTTTTCCGATATTGCTTGAGAAGCTTTAATGAATTTCTGAAGCATGATCACAGGACATCATCCACTTTATTGGAATTTGTACGTCGAGAGGCTTGTACGTTAATTATTAGGGTAGCACTACACATTGCTTTGAGCTCAAAATTTTCACACTGTGGTTATTAATCAAATCAAGGGCTTCTTCTATAGACCTTTGCGCTAATACTCCGCAATTTGTTTTAATATTTTTATATGAATTAAGAAATACACATTCCTTTGATAGCGCTTCGCAGGAAGTACCATGTTTGATAGCTGCAGTGCAATTTTTGTTATTGGCTGCATCTATCATTCTCGTGAAATCTCGTCGTAGTGATTGCTCATTACTTCACATTTTTTCTTTTTTGTTTGTATTATAGAATGTAGTCTAATAATACATTCAGAACATGGTTGAAATAGGCTTGTTAAAAGATATTATTTAAATAAAGAACTTGAACTACTCGACTTAAAATAATGCTTTCAACGTGTATAGTTCCTTTAATTATCTTTCCGGTAGAGTTAAGTTAATTCATTACATTTCAACAGAAATTGTTTGATGTAAATATGTGCTAACAAGCGAGGAAAATAACTCATTTCAATTCTGTACTCAAAGTTCAGTCACAAAATTACACTTACGCGCTCAAATAGGATTAATAATTTATAACCTTAAAACATTTAAAACATATATCCCACGTTACAAATGTTCCAATGCGTTTAAAATACAATGAATAAGATTTCCCTACCCAATAATAAGCTTTAGCTTAATTGCATAAAACCAGTTACCAGTACGGAAGAAGAGAAAATTTCGCTATTGAATTTAATTACAAATTTACATACGAACCGGGTATTATTATTATTATTATTATTATTATTATTATTATTATTATTATTATTATTATTATCATCATGATTATTATAGCGCAATAGATACATTAGTATTTCTTTTTTTACATTTTATGTATGAATATTACACCTACTCTACTACGAATTTGCCGGTTAATGTTCCCATGATTCAATCTCAATATCAAAGTCTAATGAAATGGTATTGTTAATATGAGTCTAGGGCACATTTACAGCATATTTCAGTATTTCTCCGAATGATGTTGACATTAGCCACTAAGAGGTGGCTAGGGTAAGAGGAGTAGTTACCGCGATGAGGCATAGCTGACATATCATAAACGAGGATCAAATTCTAAGGGGGGATTTGTAAGACTAGTCGCACTTTTGGGTTCCTAGTAATCTTTCTTTTCGGTGTAAAGTGTGTCTGTCCTTACTCGTGGCCACAGGTTTCATCTTCATTTCTCTGCGTATGCGATCTCACTTTGGCAAATTAGCGTGAGCGATTCTGAAGTGGAGTCGACCGACGCAGTGTAAGTGACAATTATGCTTAGTTAAATTAACAAACGTTTAACGTGGAAAAATCACATTTTAGCCAAGGAATACAACTTCAAACTAATAAAACTATACTGGATATTAGGATACCACTCAAAACTATCACTGGAAAATAAACTATTGCTTTATAAATCCATAATAATTTCAATATGGACCTACGGCATCTAAATCTGGGGTACAGCAAGCAGGAGTAATCTCTCTATCATCCAGAGATTTCAGTCCAAGACCTTAAGAATGACCGCAGCAACGCCTTGGTTCATCACAAACGCAGCATTACACAAAGACTTAAAAATGCCCACTGTCTTAGAAAGAATAGAATCAATTAGCTCAAACTATCTCCAGCGTCTTGAAAGACATCCAAATCACTTAGCCCTCAACCTCCTTGACAATAGTGCAGATATCCATCGTCTAACCAGAACCTCATCCATACTACTCCCATACAGATACTCAAGAAGTAACTGAAACATGATCAGCACCAAATTATCAATTCCAATTGCTGTCAACCTAAAATAATAATAATTGCTTTTTGTTATAGTACGAAGAAGAAGATGAAGAGTACCGATGGGATACCTTCACTACTAATCATTGTCATAATAATTCTACAATAGACATCACATTTACTTATTATTTTGTAAAAAATAGATTGTAAATTTATCTTAAAATAAAAATAATTAATTTAACTTAAAACTATTTTAATCTGACATGGATTTATCATGACAATTTTCGTTTTTGGTATGAAACACTAGGTGTAAAACATTAAATTACAAAAGGGCAATGGCATTCCCAAGATGGACAAAAGGGCAGTGAACTGTTTACTATCTTTAGATCTATTTCTGTAGAAAATAAAAGATTAATTATCAGAGAAAATCAACTAAGGATGAGACAGCATAATTAGCTTAATAAATCACATACCCATTTTCTTTCTAGAAACATTCCTGTGATACAAAGTAGAATATTAATTTGATTGCCTTCTATCTTAATTCACCAATAAATGAATTTCCTTGTGGGAAAGGAACTTACAGTAGTTATTCTCTTCCTACTTGAGTTGCAAATAAAGAATTAGTTAGTTATACTTCACGCCAATACAGAAACAGCGATCACGTGTAAGAAGAGATTTTATACTAATTAGTATGGTTACACGATAGTGTGAAGTTCAATTCGATTTTTTTGTAGAAACCGACGCGATGAAGTCAACGTACGACATACTAACTCCGCCTGCCGGAAAACCATAATGGAAAGGGACCGAAAATATGGTTTCTGAGGAAAAAAAACGTTTTTAGTTTTCTTTTTGAATATAAACAATTCTTACATCAATGCAGTCCTCTCCTTGAGAACTAAAGTATGCAGAAGGAATAATATATAATACATGTATTTAAAAAAATTAATGACCTTTTCAAACTTATAAATTTACAAACAAGAAAACAAAATATGTTGCCATTCCTCTCACCATCTACAAACACTAGGCGTAAAGCGAATCCGGATCATTCAAATCGTTTCGAAGGTATCCTTGGGGTCAAACTAAAGCCAACCTCTACGATCTTAAGGGTTCATATTTCATTTCCAAAAGTATTTTTTTCTCATTAAAACATTGATTACATTGGATAGAAATATAACGTGGCATACCTTTATTAATACCACATATCAACTACAGTTTCATCTTCAACCTTCACATGATTACAACTTTTGCGGAAAGCTCAGAGGATCAAAAACATTATTTTGTTTGATTACGATTTCCAGTCATTTTCTCTTTCAGCAGTGTACTTTCCTCTTCAAGTTAAAATCAATATTCGACGCAATCCCCTGGATTTCACATGGGAGAGCGACATATGACGAGGTAAACAACCCGACATCCCAGGGGAACACAAGCTTATCATGAGGCCTCTGCGGCCTCGACTCAGTCAAAAGCCCCGCCCCCTCTCCCTCCCCCACTCTGGTCCATCTGTCACTCGGCAGTTTGGAGCCGCTGACAAGTGGCTAAGCCGTAGGTTTACGAATAATTTATGCAAAGCCTGGTATGTTTATTATTGTTTGATTAATTTAATTTTTTACTCTTACTTTTGTTAATTTTACTTTTGAAAAAAATAATTCTTTTAATTTTTGGTTTAGATTAAAAAGCATTCAATGGTTATTGCAAATGTTAAAAAAATAAGAAAATGAAATATAATTGCTAAAGAAACGTTCGAGCAACATTAATAAATGAATTCTATCACATCCGTCTGTTCATGAATTTGTGGATACATAATGCTGGATGATGACAATAAATCCCTTAATATAGCAAAAAGAATCACCGGAAATTTTTCTACGAAAATCTCCTCTCCAACGTCTTTCATATGTTTTGGCTACAACGGTAAGTTAAGCCTTCCTGGAACATTGTAAGGGCATTTCGCTCAGTCCCTGACAGAATGCTACAGTCATCAGCGAATGAATGTTGAATGTCGTAAACTGCGTCCGCCGTGGCCTCTCGCAGGAAGGCAGGATCCGTCCCTCCATTACGGAGGCTCCCGAGGGAAGAAATGAGCGCAGAATAAGGGCAGCCGGCGCTTCGTGGCCAGTTCCTTCCCAGCGCTCCGCCCCTCGCCCTCGCCGCCAGTCCCTGCCGCCGTCGCCTGCTCTAACTCGCCTCCATCGACCTCCTCGCAACTGCTACCACCGCCTTTTCCGCCGTCCTCCGAGCCGCCTTCGCCTTCATCCTTGCCTTTGTATTCGGCTTCGCTGGTGCCTCGTTCCTTATCTTCATCGCCTTCGCGCTCGCCTTCGCGCTCGCCTTCGCGCTCGCCTTCGCGCTCGCCTTCGCGCTCGCCTTCGCGCTCGCCTTCGCGCTCGCCTTCGCGCTCGCCTTCGCGCTCGCCTTCGCGCTCGCCTTCGCGCTCGCCTTCGCGCTCGCCTTCGCGCTCGCCTTCGCGCTCGCCTTCGCGCTCGCCTTCGCGCTCGCCTTCGCGCTCGCCTTCGCGCTCGCCTTCGCGCTCGCCTTCGCGCTCGCCTTCCGCTCGCCTTCGCGCTCGCCTTCGCGCTCGCCTTCGCGTTCGCCTTCCCCTTCCCGTTCGCCGTCGTCTTTACTGCTACCTTTATCCTCGCTCTCACCCTCCTGTCCGTCTCATCTTGGACTGTCTTTACCTTTACCCTCGCCTTTAACTTCATCTTCTCTTCATCATCTCATCCTATTAGCTTTTATTCCCTTCGTCTTCGCCCTCCACTATACGTATCCTTCGCATTCAAACTCGCCGTTTCTACTTTCAGCTTTGCTTCCCTGTCACCAATCTCAGTTTCTCGCCCTCACCATTGTCGTCACTGATTGTCCAACTTTTCACTCTCCCATCGTGTTTGTCTTCTCATTCAATTCCCCTTTCTTCGCTCTAAACTACTCTTGCCCCTTTCTTTTCTTGACCTTCGCCTTCTGGCACCCCATCGCTGTCACCCGTTTCTTCACCCTCAACCTCCTATTCTAATTCACCTTTGTCTTTACTTTTTTGCCACGTTCACATCCGCCTCTTTCACCTGCGTCTTCATCTTTACCACCACATCCGCCTTCGCTAGACGCCGGGCGGCGACCGCGGACTTCCTCCCCCACCCCATCCTCCCCTCCCCTCCTTCCCCACCCTCTCCCATCCCCCTTCCCCGCCCCGTCGCGTCGCGTCCCGCCGCTGCGCCCGTCAGCGCCGCTGAAGTTGCAGCAGCAGTTTTAGGCCTCATGCATTAGTGATTCCCCGCGGGGGCCCCTGCCTGTCCCCTCCCCTCTTCCCTCCCCCCTCCCGCAGCAACTTAAGTGAAATCTGCCGCCCGCCCCGCCCCCGCCGCCACGCTCATTTATATACAATTTACCGGAGACTCGTCATAGCGGCTGCCCACCCACCGCTGCTCCCTCCCTTCCCGATCGGCGCGGTCTCTTTCGGTGCTCCGCTGCGTCAAAGGTTGACTTCCATTCGCTGCTTGGAAGACTCGCGCAACACAAAATATTTTTTTTTTTTAATTTGTGGGAGGACTTGAATCTTTTTTATTTTTTACTTTTAGGTAGTGCATGTGCAACCCTGGCAGCCACCTTCAAAGTTCATTATGTTTTTTGCGAAATATTATATTTTCCCTAGGCGTCAGTTATCAGTATATTAATCTCGGGAGTCTATTGTGCCCTTGGCAGGACGTCTGCCTTTTAAGTTTTAAGTCTGTGGGTCAAAGTTTTATTTAATTAATAAAAAATAATATTATTAGAAAGGCCAAATAAGTATAATTTCATTTAACGCAGTAGTTAAAAATATTATAATTCGAGAATATTGAAATTAAGATTCGTGGAGCTGGGGGCTATATACAATCTCGTCTTTGAAACTAGTACTCATATTCAGATATAATTAACAATAAAAACTAATGTGTATAACGAGATTCATTTGTAACAAGGATCTCAAAAACCACAACAGTTAAAACCAGTGGATTCAAAAGAGAGTCCTCACGATACCTACGTTTTCTGACCGCATCTCACGAACGCCAGATAAAATGCGAAAGTTACAAAAAGTGTATGTCAAAGAACAAATGACATCCAATTGCAACACTGATGGTCAGAAACAAAATAATTGTGAATATTACTTTGGGAAGTGTCAGTCAAACACCTACCTTTTACTCAATTCTTTAGTACGAATTAGATTCGTATTCAATTTTATTAAATTTGCAAAGCGATCGAATAGTGTTAATTATAGTATTAAAATATAAGTACGATTACTGTTCTCAATCAGAAATTAATTGAATTCCTTTTTTCTTCATTTACGTTTTGTTGCGCAGTGTATGCAATTGTAGATTAAGCGTTATTTATTCATCTGGAAGCTGTTAGGTGCCCTCTCGAGGCAAACTCAACGTAATCACCTCCGTTTTCCTCACACTCGCCGTCGCCTCCGTTAACATTCTCCACCCAACAACGTGCAAAGCGTTCATGCAGGATCTTTCGCCCTCGCGTACGTCGTCCCACCCCATCGCTCCCGTGTCTTCCCCGAGCGCTCGCTACTTCTCGCTTCCGCCCGTAAGCCGCTCGCGTGCCGTGGCGCCACGCGGAAAATCACGGTCGGTCCATAAGTTGAGAGGCTGGCGCCGAAATAAGCTGAAGAGCTTCCCTGGCCGTTAGGCGGTGCGGGCAACCGCCTCTGGGGCCATCACGCCGCTGCTGCTCCCTAGCGGATGCGTCTCCGCTTCCGAGCGTCTTCCTCCAAGCGATCGGTGGCGCGGGGCAAGTTTCGCGGAGCCGGAAGGACAGCACTAACGCGCCGCGTCGGAAGGAAGATGAACCTCACTTCCGGCTTGGGGGACCCATGAAACATTAGCAGTGCTTCAGAGTAAAAGCATATCGTCGTGAATAGACTAACAAGATATTTGTTAAATGTGAAATAAAATCAGAGGAACACTACAATATTTTTACGAAAGTTAGGGCCAGCCTAAAGTAAACAATATATCTTTGACCCCGGTGATAAGTCCAAAATACTTAATTTTACAGGAGAGCCACAAACAACTTAAACTAATGCTATAAATCAGGGATTAATGATATTCACACAAAACCTATACAAAAATAGTTCTGTTTAAATATCGTCTGTGTTTAAATATCATTAATTCCTAATTTAATTCATTTAAACGCTGTTTTTTATTCTCCTGTAAAATTAAGTGTTCATGACTTATCAGCTTATTCCCCGGGACCAAAGATATCATGCTAATAAACTATTCTAAGATATAATTAGCGTAGTGTATAAAACACACAAACTGTTTAACGTTTAATGTAACTATATGCTTACATTTAATGTAAGAATTTTGAACAAGATATGATTTCGTGTTAGGTTAGAGAAGAAGTTTAAATAAGAAATATTCTAGTCTGTTTTAAGTACATTTATTTTTCAAGACGCAAATCCCATACATAGATATCCACTTACTTATGGCATCTATAGTAGAACTCGTAAAGACCATTTTCCTCAACAGTTTACATAAATATTTGATCTCGGGAGCATCTAATATTTTGCTTTTATTTTCTGTTCCACTTAAAAGTGCCATTGGGACTACCATCTCTTTTTCCTTCGGGGACTTACATCCTCTTCAGAGTTTCTTCCTGACGAAGATCAGCAGCGCGGGAGAATTTCGTGGAACGGTTAAAGTGGCCCTCAAGCTCCCGAAGGAAAAAACGAGCTTCACCACCGACTATGAGCACATTAAACCACGGGAGTGTATGAGAATAAAAGCGAAGCATATCATCGATGTGATGCAAAAAACCTGCGCAATTCAATGTCACGGGAAGGAAATGTAACACAGAATTAGGTAAAAACAGTAATATATTCTTAGAAAGTATTGCACAAATCAAATCGTGCCACAACCTTACAACCGTCTCACCACAAACTTACAACAGCCTCATACCGTGTTCTACTTAAATCACGTAGCTTCATCACTATATCACTTCTCCCACTTCCTAACGCCTCAATAACTACTACAGCTTCTCTCCAACAACTACCCCGCTATCTTACTCGACCTCTCACCTCAGCGTCTCACACAAGAAGGACCCTTTTTCTCGCTGCTCCGCCGTTTAAATGTTGCAGTTACGTCACGGAGTAACCCTGCCGCGCTGCCCATAATGCGGAAGTGCACCGCCGCCGCGCTTCAGGCCGCAACTAATAGATAGCGCCTTTTGCGATCTGTAATCGGCTTTCTGGTATTCCTTCGATCTTCACATCTCCGACGATGCTGCGTGGGCGTTGTGGGGTTTGTGGCGATGCCTCAAACATGCATTATATATATATATATATATATATATATATATATATATATATATATATATTGTGACGTACCGGGTAGCCCGGCTTGTTCGCAGTAAATTTATTTGTAAGGGACAGGTGTTCTTTTTCGTGAATGGACTCGGGGTTATTAATCAAACACCACTGTTCCGTGAACAAAATAAACATGAACTATTTATTATCTATACAAATCACTATTGATTACAATATCGGTGGTGGTCTTTATCCTTTTCTTTATCTCACCCAGAATCACTGTTAGTTCTTTCGATCTTACATCGATCGAGGAAATATTTACCGTTTAATCCTCCCCCCTCGAGCGTCGACGGCTTTGGGGACTCTCGGGTTGCCTCGTGCTCCTTCGCTGTCTGCCTGTGTCCGCTCCACTGGGGACCAGCCGATGCGATGCGTTGCGTTTCCGAAGTACGTTCTCCAGCGTAATCTTCCCACGGTACCTATGCGCCTCCTCGCTGAACTTCTTTCCGGTTCACCCAGATTTCTTGATATCACCTTCCGCGTGCTGATAAACGCCACTAATTATTCAAAGTACATTTGCAAGCACGTGTCTCATCATTTCACCAGGCTACTAGTCCCGTGGTGTACCCCTCTGCACGCAAGTTCTCTCGATCTGTACTACCCCAGATAATAGCTATCACTTTGGCACTACGTCCGAGATACTAATGATGGTTATCTAGCACAAATTGTCCGTCAATCACTTTTTCAGCGCTCGTTCGTTCGCGACACTTTTACTTTGTTCGAACGCGGAGCAGTCCCAGGCACCTCCTTCCTTACCGGCGGCCAGCCAGACACTGACTCCTCGCGGCGTCGTTTCCCACGCCTTGGGCCAACCGACAACGCTTCGCCGCCCGTAACCGTTTTTCGTGGCTAGCGAGCACCCTCTGGCAACCGTTCTGCCGCGTGCTTGCTTGATGTATCGCTGTTTCTTTAGGCAGAAACGCGGTGCGTTTCTGCCTAATTTATATATATATATATATATATATATATATATATATATATATATATATATATCAGAACTAGTTGCCTACGATATAGGCATGCATTATATATAATATTATATACATATATATATATATATATATATATATATATATATATATATATATATATGTATATATTTTATATATTATATATAATGCATGCCATATCGTAGGCAACTAGTTCCCTGACAGGTACTGATAGGCGTGTTGTGTCCATACACGACGACAATTGTGGGTATTTCCCATGTAAATTAAATTGGTACTTTGAAGTGCCTTTATCTTACAATACAAAGATTGTTATTTACGCATCAATAAAAATATATAATGAAAGCTTCATAGTTCTGTGACATCAAGGCGAATATAAAGAAGCATCAGGGTTACAAGAAAGAACTTTCAATAACCCAAATGATACAATCAAAACATGTTTCATTTAGTAACATGAGTATTTTGCATCTAATTCAAACGTATACTTTAATTTGGTCCTAGCATACCTACACCCAGAGTAAGACAATATATTCGTTATATATACCCAAATATTTTATTAATTTGAAAACTGGTTAGTATTATTAAAAATGTGACTACATAACGTGTTAAAGGGAATCATTTACTACAGTGTAGAATAGAATTTATCCACCTTCTCTGCGGTCCCCACAGTACGAATTTTCTGTCCAAAAATCCTCTTTTGCCGCAGCATTACATAACTTTCTCTATACTACGTATATTACTCCGTATATACCCACGTATACGAAAAGTAAAAATTAGAAGACACATTACACGAGTTTTGGTCACTTCATAGAATTCTTGAGAATGAAGATTTTTGTGTGCCAACCTTTACTTAAATCATTTTCACTTTAAATAATAATTTGAATCTCTCCATCAGAAAAAAAGATACTATGCATTGGCTACGGAAGACATCAAAACGATTCAAGAATGATGAAATTATCTTCGCTTAATTGAAAGTCAAACGATTCGAGCTATTTTTAATTACGATATTTTTAAAATACATTTAAATTTTTCGTAATTTATTTATCATAGTGTATAGGAACAATAACAATGTGATTTTCGAAGTTTTGAATCCGTTATATCCCGTAAAAAGTGATAAGACACACAGTTTTAAATGACCGCTCCCATATTTGCCTACAATATGGCGGAGAGGGCAATGTTCAATTTGTTACGCTAGTGCTCGCCTCTCACCATAAGAGTAGTGGGCCTTGGTCATGGCCAGCCTGGCGTTCATGGGCTCGGGAAACCTATGGAAAGCTTACACCATCCAAGATAGTCACTTACACCATCTATTTGAGTCTATCTATACAAGATGTGATAAAAAAATACACTTAATGAATCTGCATTGCTGTAACAGCGTACACTACATTAAATTGACCTAATGTGTCCGATGGCCTGATCCGTTGATATGGGATCAAGTCTGATCACTTTGTGACTTCGTAAAATTGTGTTTACCGTGTCTGTCGCGCGCGATGGATTTCGGACAATGCATTAATGTTAAGTTTTGTTTCAAGTTGCAAAGAAGTGTCAGAAGAGCTCATAAAATGTCAAAATCTGTGAATGAAGATAATGCGGTAACTCTGAAACCTTTTTACCAGTGAGGTGAGCGATTTAATACTGGCATTAAATGTTTCGGTAAAGAGGAGCAACAGTCGGGACGTCCTTTGACCCCTCAAAAAAGCGAACAAAAAAGTGGAAAAACATTTTTTGTAAACATATGAATAAACATTCAATGTCTTACCAACGAACTTAATATCTCGTACGGGTCTATGCAAAGCTTTTTATCAAATAATTTGCAAATGAGACGACCAGAAAAATGAGCCAATGGCTTCTTTCTTTCTCACTACAAGGCACCACGCCACAAGTCGCTTTTGATTGACGAGTTTTTTGCTGGAAAAGTGTTGCTGTCGATCTACATATGTGCCACATTTAGCAGAATGCGATTTCAGGGTCTTACAAAAAAATCGCACTAAAAGAAAACGTTTTGACAACATTCTCGACATTGAGATGGCTACGACACTGCAGCCGACAGCCCTTCCGAAAGTAGTGTTTCAGAAATGCATTGTCATCGCAGTGCATCGTTAGCCTATGACAGCACTTTTAAGGAGATTAATTCAAATTCATGGAAGCTTACTAATTTTGTTTGCAATAAAATTATTTAGTCAATTTTTTATCACACCTCATATGTGTCTACGCGTTGAGTAGCTTTCACATTATCATCCAACTATTTGAACTGAGATACAATGAAAAATAGTTCAATTTTAGATTCAGCTGAGAATTGAACCCCGTGTCGCAAATCACGTGTTTCCCTCAACGCAACAGTTCATTTCCTCTTCTGAACATTCCTTTCTCCTTTCCTTCATAAAATCAGCGCAAAGGGGGAGAATTTGCGTCGCAGGAAAATCTGTTGATGCTCTTGAAAGGAATAATAACTACTGACATAGGGATTCATGAATAATCAGGAAGGTATCTGGATAAATACACATCACGGTGATGGAAAGTGGAAGTACTGCATGCGTTTTTAATACAGAACGAAAATGAAATGCATTTTGATGCGACTAGGTTCATTAATATTCGCAGACATGCTTTGTTTTTTCCAGTATGCGTAACGTTAAAAATAAGGCAATGTATTTAACTGCTATATTTGTTCGGATAATTATATCATTTTCGGTGAAATGTAAAGTGAGAGAACTCCTTTGTCCAAGTTCATGATTCTACTAGTACTACTACAATAAAGTAATTTTTTCCCGATAGAAAATCGAGATATGCTAATACAATTAAAGTGCCATTTTATTAACACTTTCCTGAATTGAAGATTTCCTTTATTCCCAGGGTGATTAAAGAGTTGTCAAAGGAACGTTTCTTGATAAACGATGCCCTTGCAATGAATACATACGTACCTTATTTAGAATATCATAAATTTATTTCAATAATAAAGTTCTTTTCAGCATTTTTATTGCTGCAGGCCACTAAATCTTAGTGTCTGCGAGGGTCATGGTACAAAATGTTGGGTACCTCTGTTCTCCACGAAGAGAGAAAACGTTCCGAGGCTCCATTCCTCCATTCGTCCGCGCTTCAGCAACCAAAGCGTTCAAGGGATTTTCGAGGCGGAACGAAAAGTTGTGGCAGGAGGCAAACACTGGAATTAACGAGCCGAGGAGAGCCGACGACTCTCGAGCTACAATTTCGACTCCTCCGACCAACGCGTGTCACTGGGAACGTAGTAGACTCAACTAAAAACCTAGTACTTACAAGAAATATTGGTACTACAACACGATGTACGTTTTCGCTTTAGCAACGGTTATGAATATCGTTATGAATACGGTTATGAACGGTTATGAACACCAGCGATTTGTTCATTATATCACACATCTCCTTCGCCACTAGTAAAACTCCTTACGAATCAAATTAGCATGAGGTGCACATTCTAGATATTGTGACATACCAATATGTCACGTTAAAATAAACTAACATTTATTTGTAGACAATATGGTGGAACATGCATTACGAAATATCACGAGAGCTAGAGCTTAGCAACGACCGTGAATAAACAATGTAGTTTTTGCTTTTCTAAATGCATTAAGAGTTTTCTGGATGCCGAAAGTAGAAAATTTGGGATTGGGCGAAGAAGTTCAAAAGACGATCAAAAGGTCAGCTACACCAAAATATAACGAACGTATGGATTGGCTGGGTGAGAGAAGGACGGTCAAATGTTATGAAAAAAATGAAGGTAGTTTTAATACGAAGTCTTCGAGGGATGAATCATGCAGAAAGATTTCATTCTGCTCGGAAACGCGCTTCTGAACTGCTCGTAGATATTATCATGTGGAAGCAATATTGAAGTATAAATTGGAACTTTGTCGGGAGTGGTAATCGAGTTCGGGACTATGTCATAGGACGTAATCGGGACTGATAATTTTGATAGTTTGAGACCAGCTGGATAGGGGCAGAAGAGGATTCCTTGAACTTTGGACTACGGCAAGCTCGCAAGATATTTCGACTGAGAAGTCTACGAGGGACATCAACGAAGAAAAGATAAGTTAACCGCGGTATAAACTGTAAATTGAAAGATATCTTGATCAAAGGCCTAAAATTTGTAAATTCTCTAAATTGCTTGCTAAAAAGGCAAAAATAAACTTTGTTGAATTTTGTTCTTTAGAAAAGAAAGTGATTTTTCATTTAGTCAATCCAAACAAATGAACTGGGAATAGAATCATTCTATTTCAGATTCCCAGCTGCGCTGTATAGTCGGCGGATCCTATAATCCATTATAGAGGTAATAAGGATTATAATATATCGTGACCCATTGACCCAGCAAGCCGGACGCTAAGATCTTTAGCAGATATAAATGTAGAGAGAGGAAAATTTTGGTATATCTCAAAATGGCGCCTCAACGTGATGCATAATTTGTTATAATTTATAACAATTGGTGACACGGATAAAATTAGTCTTATAAATTATAATATAGTGATCCAAAGGAATCTGAAATTTATGGATTGACATTTGAAATTAATTGTTAATTATAAGAAAGGGCCAAGACCATTTCATTGGTGTGATTTTAAAATAATTTAACAGATAGATTTTAATTTGTATTAGAATTCAAAATGGATACTAGGAGCAGAAAATTGCGTATGGAGAATGTTAATGTAGATGATATGGCGTCTGCTAATACTAACCCCGAGGGAGAAATTTCGCGTGAAATTATTGAGATTGAACCACAAGAAAAGGAAATAATGGCTGCACCGTTAGAAAATATGGACCCTAATAATTTAATTCTTAAGATGTTAGCAGAAATGAACGCAAAACTTGAGCATAATAATACTAAATTGGAAGGAATGACATCGGAAATGTCATTAGAATTGAAGAATTTTCGTCAGGAAATACACAAGGAAATAGTGCAATTACGGGTGGATACATCGGCTGAATTTAACATTATTCATTGTAAAATTGAGTCTTTTAATAATCAAGTCGACCAAATGCAGAGGGAATTAAAAGAATCTGGCGACAAAATTAATTCCCAAGTTAATGATTCACAGGAAAACATTAGACATTAGGTCATTTACATGACCAACAATGCGAAAAGTTGACAATCGTCGAATCGCGTGTAGATAATTTAAATGCAATGTCGCTTCAACATGGCGAAACAAATGAAAACATAGAATCTAAATTAGTTAATTCGGATTGTAAATTAGAAAAACGAATACCGGAGGGACTTAGAAACATTAAAATGGTGCAAGAATCTGAATCTGGGAAATATATGTCGGACATTAAGGACAAGATTGAACAGTTAGAAAATGAATTCATGATGCGTTCACAGGGAAATATACCAATGCATGCATCGGCGCTTGTAATACCAAGCCACCTAAAATTTCATGATGATAATGAGGGCGTGATGGTTCTAAGGAGTTGAATAGTATTGAAGTATCGGCGGAAGATTTATTAAGGGAAGATACGGACGAACGGGCGGAGAATAGCGAATATACCTGTAGACATTTTAATGACACAGGTGCTAATGTTTGTGCAGTGTCGGAAAAATTGTATGAGCAGTTAAAGAAAAAGGGAAATAAAATTGATGAGCTACCCACCAGGAGTTTGGATATTCGGACAGCTAATGGAAGGCGCATCGAAACGAGAAGTCGGCAAATTTGGGTGGAAGTGGAAGTTCAAGGGATCACAATTCAGTTTCCGGCAATTGTAGTGAAGAATTTGATTCGTCCAATTATTTTGGGGATTGATGGCCTAAAAATGTGTGACGCCAAGGCCGACATAGGTAACAGGAGTGTATTGTTACGAGGTGACAAAGGGCAACAACATTGTTTAGGGATCAAAGACCAGGAGGGCAAAGATATGTGGATTTGCGATATTGCGGAACAAATTGAAGAGACCAGGGACCAGATCCACACGGCAGCAGAGGGCGCGGTCGACGAAAACGGAATAGATGCTAGTGAAGCTATTGAAATGTTAGCCAATGAATATAGAGATATTTTTGGAAGTTCAAGGGAGCCGGTAAAAGGATATCAATTTAAAATTGAATTGATGGATAAGGAACCTTTTAATCTGAAACAATATCCGATCCCCCATGTATATAAAAGCGAAGTACGTAAACAAATAAACACGATGCTTGAGGATGGTATAATAAAAAAATCGATGACACCGTATAGTGATAGTTCGTAAGAAAGACAATAAGATCAGATTTTGTGTTGATGCTAGGAAACTCAATAGAAGACCATTGCTCGTCATGAAAAACCGCCGAAATTAGATGAAATGATGTGGAAGGTAAAAGGAGCTCGGATATTCACGGGACTGGATTTTACTGCGTCGTACTGGCAAATTGGACTACACTCAGAATCGCAAAAATTTGTCAGTTTTTCATTTGAAGGCAATACGTATAGTTTTCAGAGGATGGCCTTTGGATTAAAGAACAGTGGCGCGGCTTTAATCAGTTATTTGGACGATGTAATACCGGATGAACTAAAGGAAACTACTCTCATGTACGTCGACGATATTGTATTATTCTCTACCAATATGTTTGAACATTTAAAGAAGTTGAAAAAACTATTCGAAATCTTTCGGAAGTATAATTTAAAATTAAATAGTCGAAAATGGGAACAAGATATGGGAAGAATTTGTATCCAAATATGTTACACGACGGTACGAAATCCTCAAGCTAACCCCAGCGAAAGAATTATGAAGGAGATTTCACGCTTATTTAGAGTCTACATTTCGGAAAGCCATAACCGATGGATGGAGGCCGTTCCAGTATTGAACTATGTTTTGAATAATGTTCCGCATGGGAGCACGCGAAGCACGCCTATAGAGGTCCACATGGGTAGGAAAGGAGAAAAGGATCCGTTTCGAAGGATTAGGATACCTCCAGAAATAAGTGGGATCCCAGATGATGTGAGAGATGCGCGAATAATTTATGACAATTTGAGGGAGGCAGCAGCCAAAAGAAAGTTAAAACAGAAACAATGCTTTCGAGGCGAGTATAAGGAGGGTGATGAAGTATTAATTAGAGTACCTTAAGTGTCGTCAGTTGATAAGAAGCTATTTTATAAATTTTTCCCGTTGTATAAAGGACCGTACTGAATTTGTAACGTATTAAGCAAGAATGCCGCGATTTTGAATGATAAAAATGGACGGCAAATGGGAACATATAACTACAGGAACATGAAGCCGTATATGAGGGACGACACGCATGATTAAATATTCTGGTCATGACAGAGATTGGTAAATAGTTGTAAATATTAGGTGTAATAGTTTTTCTTTTGTTATTGTTTTGTTATGTGTATTCAATGAAGTTAATGGGGAGCAAATATTAGGCAGATACGGCTATTAGAATACCTGATGAAATGGTTATTGTTGGCACATTCCGAAAGGAAAATGTAATATTTTAAGGCATTATTTTTGATTTATTATGTTGGCAGTAAGTAACAAGACCTAGTGCAGTGCAAAGTGTAAAGTGTTAATGTCGTTTAGTGTGAAGAAGCAAGAAGAAAGTGTTCAATTTTAGTCTTGTCATTTAGTTAGGTTGTAGCAAACCAAATGACGCTTGGAGAGGGGAAGCTGTGACATACCGATATGTCACGTTAAAATAAACTAACATTTATTTGTAGACAATATGGTGGAACATGCATTACGAAATAGGATGCCGAAAGTAGAAAATTTGGGATTGGGCGAAGAAGTTCAAAAGACGATCAAAAGGTCAGCTACACCAAAATATAACGAACGTATGGATTGGCTGGGTGAGAGAAGGACGGTCAAATGTTATGAAAAAAATGAAGGTAGTTTTAATACGAAGTCTTCGAGGGATGAATCATGCAGAAAGATTTCATTCTGCTCGGAAACGCGCTTCTGAACTGCTCGTAGATATTTTCATGTGGAAGCAATATTGAAGTATAAATTGGAACTTTGTCGGGAGTGGTAATCGAGTTCGGGACTATGTCATAGGACGTAATCGGGACTGATAATTTTGATAGTTTGAGACCAGCTTGGATAGGGGCAGAAGAGGATTCCTTGGAACTTTGGACTACGGCAAGCTCGCAAGATATTTCGACTGAGAAGTCTACGAGGGACATCAACGAAGAAAAGATAAGTTAACCGCGGTATAAACTGTAAATTGAAAGATATCTTGATCAAAGGCCTAAAATTTGTAAATTCTCTAAATTGCTTGCTAAAAAGGCAAAAATAAACTTTGTTGAATTTTGTTCTTTAGAAAAGAAAGTGATTTTTCATTTAGTCAATCCAAACAAATGAACTAGGAATAGAATCATTCTATTTCAGATTCCCAGCTGCGCTGTATAGTCGGCGGATCCTATAATCCATTATAGAGGTAATAAGGATTATAATATATCGTGACCCATTGACCCAGCAAGCCGGACGCTAAGATCTTTAGCAGATATAAATGTAGAGAGAGGAAAATTTTGGTATATCTCAATATATTGGAAGCCAGAAACAGTTGCCATTGCATTCCAATTCAATGCCACTCGTCACTGGGCATTGAATACAATGCAAACAAATATGATTACTTCAGAATTGTAAAAGTAATTCAGAACATCACAGAGACAAAAACACTTTCCACAAGCTTGCCTCGATTACTTTAAAGAGAGCTCCCAACCATCGAAATATTACGAATCTTAAGAAGGATTTAAACTTGTGGATCTCTTAAAATTTAGTTACAACTATACCATCTTTTATAATTTAAATATTATGTTAATGTCCAGAAAATTTTCTACGAAATTAATTCTTTGAAAGCTAATACATCGATACAAATTCAACAATCCAACATTGCGTTTCATAGAGCAAAACATATTGTCGCTTAATAATGACTTCTTATACATGTCATAAAATGGACTTCTCTTTACGTTGCGTGTCACGGCTTTATCCTCTTAGTATTGCGGCCTGATATAAACTTAGCGCTAAGTTTATATCACAACTTCAAGAAAACTACTGTTAGGCATATTTTCAGAAGCTTACAACAGCACATACTTTTTCGTTTTCTCTGCAACGAATGTACAATATTCCTATTACAATGTTGCAAATTATATCTAACTCCTCATCTATATCGTGAACCACCCTCTTCATCAAAGGAGGCGCAGAAAATTTAAATTAGCACATTTACACTTGTTACTTTCTCGCATAGGCTTCTCCGTCAGTCCGGGCTCGCAAGTCGACAATTGAACACCGCAAACCTAGATTTGACTTCAAGACCACATTTTCAATAAAAGATGGTTTATAAATACGTTTCGTCTTTGCACTTGAATAAAATTTACCACAGCGCGAAATATTGATAAGTGTGCTAATAATACATGAAACATTCAGTACAACACATCCCGTACGCCATTTTAGAAAGATATTTGCTCTAATATTAATAATTAAATCATACGAGGGTGGAGAAGAAGTCATAGCAACTTTTTTTTCAAAGAAATCGGGTCACAAAATTTTATTTGTCGCATGAAAGAAATGATAAACTATTGTGCGTTTACAACAACAAATGCCTGAGTGCATCTTTTATCTCAGAGAGCAATGTGAAGTCAGTTGTCTGCCGCCGTGCGAGATGAATATAACCGGTTTCAATCAGCACTAAAACACCAAGACAGTTGTTCTCTATTGCGAAATTCGCCTATAATGTCACAGAGAATTGGTGGAAGCTCTTGGGTATAATCTTTTCCATAACAAACTGTCGCGAGATGGGCAGAGGAGTTTTTGCGAGGACGCGTGCCAATCAGGATTCAGCAGCGCACGTGACGACCTCTCAGTTTGCGGACCGATGTGGCACTTGCAGTAATGAAGCATCTGCCTAATCGGGCCTTTAGAACGAGTGTGTAATGCTTTTGGAATGTTGTGAACTCGTACGTACTAAAATGCTTTGGAACAGTAATGTTATTTCAAAAACCAGTACCTTAATAATATGAGAAACACAAGTTTGGTGTGCCGTTAAATGTCCATATCCTTGTCCTTTAAAGAATATATCACGTTTGCCACTCGTGATCGTATTCCCGCAAAACAAAGTTGTCATGACGTTTGCCCCAACGGTCTTAGTTTTGTGAAATGTCCAGAAAATATTCACCCCTTTAAATTGAAGTTCGTAAATCCCAAGGTATCTCAGTTATCTGAGAATATCGTAGATAATTTGTAAGGTTAGTATTTTCAAAGTGTTCATTCGCCCGATAGAACATTAAAGCAAGTGACGGTGTTGCTCATATCTCATTCATGGCCATTGAGAATGTAAAGCCTCCGCGAGATGTCAGAAAATTCATTGGGGCAGAAAAATGATATACAGAAAAGTTAATTGAAAATCGTAATTGGAACAATGATCAGTGAACTGGGTGATTGAATGAACAGTGACATTTCATTACCTATTGAAGCATGAAATTTCTCCGCACAAAATTTAGCAACAAAACATTAATCATACGATTATCAGCATTTTCAAGTAAACGCAAAAACTCAAAGAAAAATGTGAGTAAAGGAAACGTTATGAACACTGAAATTATGTTCCAACATTGTATTTTTCACATTTATATTCAATCAAAAGACGCATTGTTCAGTACGTTGAACTTTACTCCGCTTGTTGCTGTATTAAAACCATGAAAAATTCATGTTATTGCTAAGTACAATATGAATGCCGACGTAGTCCCATGTAGAAAGGACTTCTGTGACGAAATGGTGAGTTAAAATACCAAAGTTTTTTAAAAATTAGTATGATAATAAGTTCTAAATTTCATACAATACTTGTTCGCGAATCGATGCAAACAAATACTATGCTAACAATGTAAAATTGGTGCTAACAAAGTATTGATATCTTCGGCGTTATGAAACTCCAAAAATCGAAACCGAATAGCAACTGTTATGAAAATCTACACCATTCATTTTCAGGAAATAATTTATATAAACCTATTAACATGAATATGATGATCCAGGTATGGTAAACTTCACGTATTAAAGTAAAAATGCGCATTATCGAAGTTAATGCACCTTTCAACCGTATTTACATGGTTTTATTCAAATAATAGAAATTTTGTATACTATTTCCCGCTAACCCGTCTACTTATGTAGTGTTTCCTCTAACACAAGAATCTAAATTATTTGTTCAAACCGGAGCAACATGACACACTCATTGTAAGATGGATAAAGAGTTTAACAGTTATACAGAACAATTTTCGACACCTCCATCAATCTACAGTTTAGGTACTCATCATTGGTCTCAAGAGTATCGATAATGATACTACAAATATCGAAAACAAAAGTGTAGACTCTTCAACTGTGGGACTTCTGATTTGGTGTTGTTGACGTTCTTATAAGAAGAAATAAAAGAGGTCATCTTCGTCAACATATTCTCTCTTCAACTGCTCAACTTCGACTCTTCAACTGCTGCTTCATCAACATTGCAAATTGTTCAGCAAACACCGGTGTCATCGTGCGTTGACCTCTGCCAATTTGTGACGCCTCGAAGCTGACGCAGGGCAAACTGTGCTGCTAATCCGGCCCGTGGGAAGAGTTAACATTTGTGCGCGCTGTTAGCCAGAGACAAAGCAACGCAGATGCAGCCCCAAACACACCCTGTCCACTTGACACGTCAGAGAAAGAGTGTTCCAATACCTACCTCTATCACTTTCTCTGGGTAACAAAATATTTCTAATAATTATTAATACCTTAAAAACGGGTGTAACTTGAAGTGAAATTTTGAGCGAGTAGAAAACTAACGCTTACCGATCTGTTAAAAATATTGACCTCCATAAAAACTGTGATAAATTGAGATAATTAAATTTTACCAGAAGAAAATATAAGGAATGCTGTGATCTCCTGTATTCTTATTTCCAATGCGCAAAGAAATTGAAAGAAAATGATGCAGTTTCCAGCTTTTTCGTAAGTGTAAATGGTGTAAATTTATAACGTAACAACATGATATTCCTTTAACTATTCTCATAATAAAGTGGTACAGGAAAAGCATTATTTATTAAATAACTAATGTGCGCCACTAGTGTTCTTCGTATTTTTATAGAGTCCAGAAAGTGCCGTATGTTTGTGTTAGATACCTTAACGAAAGAAGCAAAAACGTGTGGTCGATACAAAATCATTTTGATTTTAAAGGAAGTACTGGTTTCATGCTGGTGAATACAAGAAAGTGTTCATTGGTAGGTTTATTGTCTTACTGTTGCATGTAAGCATTCAAGACTACAAGATTGCGTATATTGGTAGCTATTCCTCATTCTGAGAGAAGCATTCTAGAGATCCATGATATCTGTCCCTAAAGAGAACAACGAAAAACACTATTTTGCTTCGATTATATTATATTACGTCCTTATATTGTGTTATTTCATTGAAAACTCATACATTTTTTGATTGTTAAGTTCTCCTGCCCTGTATTGCCAATTTTAAAGCTAATTGCCTATATGAAACTATGTATTACTGTTATGAAGTGGTTTATGAAATTTTATTGGTGAAGGTATAGCAAAATGTGATATGATTACTGGATTTCTGTAAATGACATTAACTCCTTCAACTCTTCGTTTAATACACTGACTCAGGAAGAGCATTCAAGAAACGTTTAGAATTGAACTCATATTAAGAAGCCAAAAATATAAATTATTCTTTTCTGATTACGAAATAGAAAATTTAAAAATCTGTTTACCACACATGTAATAAAAATTAACTGCAGGATTAAGAGCGATGCCAGAAACCGTTGATTATTATATAGAATTTGCATTTTCTGTTCTAAGAGCGATCAGGATTTGCAATCACTATAAGATCCTTAGAATAGTAGTATGCATTTTCTGCAACTAAAATCACAAACGAAAAACTATAATGAGTCGAGTAAAAATATATTCCGTCAGGAAATTTCTGGAAATTCCGTTCTGGAAATTGTAATTACTTGACCAAGTACCCCACGTTGCCGGAGTATTTATCATAATAAATTATTAGCAAGGCCCAACGGCGCAGACCACCTCTGCATATTATGTCCCGTCCCGTCCTTCGCGTCCCTCTCTGTCTTGCTCCCATCTGCATTGACTGATTGATTGTTAATGATTCCGAGCGCGTTAACTACTAAATTTATTAGTCCTGTACGTGCAGTGCATGTTTTTCACGATAGGTGGCTGTGATCTTCCCCCACTGGATCCGGCGCAGACCTACCGTCGGCTAGTGGGGTTTCTCCTAACCAGGACTCTCCCACCAGCAGGGCACCGCTCCAGCCGGGAGAAGCTCTAAGCTCCCGACCGGTCTCCCGGAATGTGGGGTAGTGTAGTGCATGTTAGTGTGTGTGTGTGTGTGTGTGTGTAAGATGAGAGGATAGGACAAGGAAGAGGAAGGAAAGATCGCGCGCGGTTCGTGGCCCATTTGGTAGGGTACTGCTCCGGCATTCGCCTGATGTTGATCGAAGAAACCTCGGAAAACTACCGATCAGAGCAGCCGGCCGCTAGAATTCCCCTCCAGACAGCTGTCATCTGGAAATACCCGGTCTTCCTATTTTTTTTATTGAGTCCCCCCCCCCGAAACTTCACTTACTTTATTACTAAAATTAATAAACAAATCTAAACAAATTAATAAAAAATTAATAACAAATTAATAAAAAAAGTATAAAAAATCTAAACTAAAAAATAAGATACACGTACTCACGTATATTATATTTGTGGAATCTTATTATTTTATCAGTAGTTTCAATCAAATGCCACATTGTAAAACTAATGATTTTGCAATTTTCTTTCGTGTATTTATAAAGAAAAGTTTGAAATTTATTTTTAACGCTACGTCAAAGCTATTGACATTTAAACTCAATTTAAGTATTTTTCATTGAATTCGAGTACGCGTTTTAGGATCCTTGATAAATAGTGGCGACGGGCAGGTGTCTTTCACCATTTAGGTAATATTCATATTTTCAAAAATCCAAGATCACGGTGAATCTCGGATTGTCAAAAGGTTTTCCATGATCTAAAATAACCTCTTTTGTTCTATTTTCAACAACCTTGAAAACCGCCTTGTCACGTTTCCGATTACCTTTTTTCTTTAGTTAAAGTTGTTCTTGTATAACTTATTCTAGTGAATTTAAATAATTATTCCTTTACAATCCAAAGTTACATTATAACTCTCCTCAATAAAAAAACACTTTCCTGCAAACATTCATAAATATGTCGTAACATGTAAATCATTTTTAATATGTTCTCTTTCGCTCGTACAGCCCGCAGAAGGGTAATAATCGTGCTTAATTTATTCTTTCTAAACCAGTAACTATTTAATGCAGAACACGTATGCATTCATACTTTTTTCGACAATCTCAAGCACATCTATTAGCAAAAAAATGTGTACCATACAATTTCATTTATCTTGTCCAGTTATATATTCACGACCAGACGCAATTAAAATAAATATCCAAGGTATCTTTATAAGTAGAGTGAAAAATGTGTCGTAATAGTTGCAATTTTAAAAGTACTCAACTATTTTGAAAATTTGAGTACTTTTCGCGTAATTTTGCGTGAAAGCATGTGCGAGAAAGTACGTGCTGTTTTAGCAACTCTAGCTTAAAGAGTGTAAAAATAATTGATATTGATTTCGTCACGCTGTTTGTCCACACTACGATGTAAGTTTCCACAAGTGTTTGTTTGAATTAAATTTATTACAGCGTCTTCGGCAGCACATAAAGAAACCGAGGCTATTTCTTCAAAAAAGGAAAATGCAATATACTTTGGTAGTTTTTGTGGTACTTTTAAGTCTTAAAATAACACGGTTTAATACTATGTTATGAAAACACATCGACCATTATCAAAAAAATGTAATAGGTTTTGTCATTACATTCAAATATTGATGCAAGAATGTCGATATTTTTTCTGATACAAAACCTGGAACTGAATAATATTTTTTGCTTAAAACAATGTACATTATTTAAACGTAGTAAGGCGAGAATATAAAGGGGTGATAACTGTGTGATTGTGACATGATATTAAGAGCAAGAGAATGTAACATGGAGAAAAGAACACACAAGAGATTTCTCTGCTTCTTCTGGCAGACGAGGTGCGATCCACTCGACAGATATTCTTTTTCGAATCTCCCGCGCTTCGTTCGGAGAAGAGTGTTCTAAGAGATGAAGTGTGTATCCGTAAGATATTTGTAATATTTCCTTACCGTAACAATTTTTTCGTAGAAAGTATACTGTTGATGCACTACTAGTTTCACAAAATTTTGATTCCAAAAACTTTAATTAAAAATAGTTTGCCTTTCTCAGCACAGAACGGTTTAATGTTCCCGAGTCACATGTCTGAATGCTTCTCTAATATTTCTGTTTTTCAAAAGTTACGTTCAAATTTTTCAGCTCAAATATGATAGATTGGAAGATCTTTCTGATTTACTTCAATCCATTTTATATGATAATAAATAAAAAATATATTAGAAACGCAATTGCATTAAATTTAATAACGTTTTAAATATAATAAAAATCAATGTCGTCTATATACTTCATTATTTCGAAATATACTAATAACGACACCGCGAGCATTTGGAACTTGTGTTGAATATTCAAATACAATGCAGAAAGTGAAGGATTAAATGCCATTTTCTTTGTGTATGCAAACAAGATAAAACGTTGTTAGTGAATTTCATGGAATACAACTTCAATGTAATGCTTTTTATAGAATTATTTTCGTTGAATAATGGAAGCTGTATGATGAATTTTATATTCGAAATAGCGCTATTACAAGACTATCATCATCATTATATCGTTTATTCATCCACCGGGTATTCCATTTTCCGAAGCCTAATTTTTGCGGAAGGGTGTGTGCAAAAACGTTTTAAAAGGTATATTAGTCGCTGAACAGATTTGAATAACACGATTTTCCCGTAATATCGTCAAGTTTATTATGCATGCCCAAAAGAACAACATGGCACAAAAGTCTGACTCCGGTCGTTAAAAAAACTTCAAGCATTTAGCGTATTGATAGGTGAAATTCCAATAACAAAGAATTAAAAAAATTACCTGGCTCAAGAGCAAACAAAAAATTATAACAATGATAAGAGAAAAAGGTATTAAATCTCTAATATATTCTTTAGAGAAACGCATTTTAATATAAATGTGTTTTCACTTTTATTCAACATTGCAGTTCTTTTGCATAATATTACAATAAAATTTCCGAATCGACTAAACGTAATGAATACGTACGTAATAGTATATTTTTTTAAAGTATGTTATTCACGACCTGAAAAATTATCCGCTTCTATATCAGAATGTGACTTACCCAACATTCACATACCAACAATGAATAATTGAATGAAATCAACACTATGATAAATATAGAGGAAATCATTTGAAATGACATGGTAGGATATAAATTCAAGAAATCGAAATAACAATGGTTCTAATGGTTTAAATACCAAAGTAGTTCTGTATAGTTTCAAGTAGAAATATGAATGAAGCTTAAAAATAATAAACCAATTTTACCATTTCCATCTCGAATACCATTGTACTCAAGACCAGTAATTTCATATAACTAAAATCAATACCAAATTACTCGTCTTAATATCCCACAACCGATAAATTAGTTGGACTGGTTCAAATATTTCGCGCTTTTCAAGTGACAGTTAAAAATATTATTAAAAATAACTTAAAGTGGGAATCCAACTTTAAACGTTTCCTTGTCATGCTATCCATGACAACAGACTTCCAAGAAAAGGAATGTGGATACGACCCCAAAACGTAATTAAACGTTCAGAAAGGTTCATATTCGCAATTTTACGCGGTTTTAACCATTCGTAGTACTTACTAGGGTTGCGCAGAAGACCTAAACCTCCAAACATGTAATAGTACGATCAAAAATTACGCTTGCGTATATAACATCATTAGAAACAACGCACCTGGTGAAAAGGCATAGGTAACAGCGCTTTCACATTTCAGGAATAGCAAAGACCGCTCTTAAGGGTAGTCGCAAAATTACACACAGGTCAGTAAAGTGACGTAGAGTGACAAATGAAGAGTTTCTGCGCACCACTGCGCACACTGGAGCGCAGAGTGACGTGTCACTGTTTCTGCGCGTGGTGGCCCTGTGATGCGCAGTCTCTTACACGCAGCTTCATGCTAAGGTTCGCCGTAATTGGTTGCCGTTCGCCGGTTAGTTCGCCGTAGTCATAGGTTGGTTGGTTGGTTGGTTGCTAATGATTCCGGGCACGCCAACTAACGAGTTTATTAGTCCCGTAAGTGTAGTGTATGCTTTTTTGTCGGGCGATGACTCGGATGTTCCCTCGCTGGGTGACGAGATCCGACGTACCGTCGGCTATCGCAGTTTTCCCTAAACAGATATCTCCCACCAGCGGGGCACCGCCCCAACTGGGACAAGCTCTAAGCTCCCGACCGGTCTCCCGGAATATGCGGTAGTGTAGGACATGTTAGTGTAAGTGTGTGTGTGTAAGGGGATAGGATAGGACAAGTAAGAGAAAGGAGAGATCGCACGAAGTCCGTGGCCAGTTTGTTAGGGTACTACTCCGGCATTCGCTTGGTGTTGATCCGAGAAACCACGGAAAACTATCGATAGGAGCAGCCGGCCACTAGACCTCCAGACAGCGACTGAATTCTGAATTAGACCTTGCTGAAAAGCTAGTGTCGCAAGGCACTGCAGTGAAATCAGTTGATGCGCGGAGCCACCGTTCCGGATCATAAACGTCGGGGGGGGGGGATTTTGGCAGGCCCGTGAAAAAAACTTCTCTTCATATTTTTCTTTACTCTGTTTTTTTAAGTTCAAAATTGTTGACCGAACAGTCTGGCCCACGCTCTCATACAAACAAGTACGGTCAAGGTGACTAGCAGTGCTTTTGTTAGTTTTCAGGGCCTGTGAAAGTTTTGAGGGAAGGCCATGAAACGTTTGTCTAGAAGTCCATGAAATCTATGGGCGGCCCAAATGATGGGAACATGACTTTCAACGTGACTTGTTTTGCAAGCTGCGTGTGCGCCTGTAATTTCCTTAAACAATAATCTGATAAATTCAAAATGTTGCGTTTTAAATCTGCTTGATGCGCCCCTGATGTGGGGGGCTAATTCCTCTGCAGCAATAGCACACTATAGTTTTTTTTTGTTTATTTTGTTTCTTGTCCATAGTGTCTTGTAAATCATTCAAAAGAGTCGTCTTTCCTTAGTGATTTATGTAAGAGGGAATGCCTCTTTTTGGTGTCGGCCACAGATGCACGGATAACCGTAGAGAGTGTTTGGCATAATTTTCTAATTTCTTTGCAAACTGTCTCTTCCCGAAACTGTATGCACATTTCTGAATAACGAAACAGTGTTTTTACATTCGTAAGGTCTTTTGTGTACCAAGTATGACAAGTAGAAGTTCATGAACTTCATCCATAGACGAAGTTGACAGAACTGTGCCAGTTTATGATTCGATACAGAGGGTGACGTTTTTCGCCGACCAATTCCACTCATCCACAAGCTTTTGTTTTCATTATTCGCAGCAAACTAAGTAGTGGTTTCCAACGAGGATACATAGTATTCGATTACAGAGTCGAATCCTCGTTTGCACATTCGTCTGGAAATTTTGAAACAACGAAATTATTGCTGTACTCTCATGAAGTAGCGTCTCAGTATTATGACATGAGAAAAAATTGTTCCTCTTAAATGCAAAAGATGCTGTTATCACTTGATTTCATTTTGACATTGGAATCATATGCAATAGGTAAAGGTGCCCTTGGCAATTGCACACACGCTAATGTGACTGAAGGGGTAAAATGAAGGTAGAATCCACTTATTCGTCGCCGTCGGTACAAGCACGAAGGAATGAGGTTGTGTGGTACAAGAACGAAGGAGGTTGTGTGGCGAGCATAACACTTCGGTCGTTTCCACTACTAGGAGAGATCCCGGTTCTCACTAGGAAAGGAGGCCGAGTCGACCTCATGGCCACTCTGAACGGAAATCACCAGACAAAAATATTATGTCAGGATTAACCTGGGTTCTGGGAACCTGGGTTCAGCAGCTATTTCATCATAGACACAGAAGCTAAATTTGAAAATACAATTTAGGGCTTCTTGAAAGTAAATTTATGAGGTGTTTCAGTCGCTTACAGAGGAGATAATGTTGTGGTATTGTGGTGAATACAAACCAACGAGGAGAGAAACCGCAGATATCACTTAGCTGATCAAGTCACTGAAAGAAAATGTTCAAATAGCATTACTAAACCTCAGCTTAATTTCATTTTGAGATTTGGCACCAAAAACTGTAATTTGTAAGAACTTTCCTCTTGCGATTTCTACACCATTTATTTTAACATCAATTTTATAAAATGGTATAGTTGAAAAAATATTATTATATTTCTGTAAACAGAATTATTTTACCTCTTTGGCTGCATAATGCTCGTTTCAGTCTACAAAATCATAATTCTATATGGAAACGTCTATTTGCTCGTTAGAATTTTAACAGCGGACTCTGTTCTTAACTTTTCAACGGCAAACAAAAATTATTTGATATAGACATTTGAAGTAATAAAAAAAATAAAACTGCGCTACCATATGGGCAAATAGTTTTAAAAACTGTATTGGAAGAGTATTTTCAAAAAAGAGACGTCATGATGCTTCTGTCTGTGCATACAAATGCATGCGACTGAAAGTGTTCTACTTCAAGAATCTTCAGCAGTATGCCAGTAAACTGTCCTTGACCTTCCTCTAAAACAACTGAACTGTAGAACTCTCCCAATTCCATCACCACCTAATCGATTTACGGTATTCAAAAGGATCGATTTCAACCTTATCTCTCCGGCTTTACGCGAGCAATGGAAATCTTACCCACTTTGTTTGCAGATCTCTCGACAATTTCAAGAGCTTTCGCCCCCCCTCCCCTGCTGCCCCTCCGAGGGCTGCGGTCTTCCCTTTCACAGAGGGAGGGGATGAGACGAGGTTGCCGGCGAGATGTAGGAGGGGCCGAGACGAGAGAAGGGACGGCATGGGAGAAGGGGACGAGACGAGGAGGGGAGACGAGGTTGCCGGCGAGATGTAGGAGGGGCCGAGACGAGAGAAGGGACGGCATGGGAGGGGACGAGACGAGGGAGGGGACGAGACGAGGGAGGGGACGAGACGAGGGAGGGGACGAGACGAGGGAGGGGACGAGACGAGGGAGGGGACGAGCCGAGGGAGGGGACGAGTTGAGGGGAAGGGTTGAGACGAGACAAGCAAGTGAACGAGACTAGATAAGAATGTGTGCAAGTAACCGACAGGGCGCTTCCCTCATTCATCACCTCATCCACTCCCAAGACTGGTATCCGTTTCTACCAGCTCCTTCCCCACTCATTCCCGCCCACTCAAACTCTTGCCTCACCCTGCACCCACCTTTCCACCTCCCAAGAACCCCTTCCCGCTCGCCCCTCGCCTTCCCGGATGCCGAGGCGTTCACCCCAGATCCCCTGCTGGAGCTGTCGGGGCAAATGTTATCTTAGGACGACTCAGCAGCGGCAGCCGACGCCCCGGCGAGGGCCCGGAAATGCGGACACTAAAGCTCCGCACGCTTCCTCCCGGTCAGCGGCCGCGGGTGGGAGCAGGCCCTCACGTCCCGCGGTTTAGAGTCTTACCCGGCGGCTACTTCGCACACATTTCCCTCATCTCGTCACATCTTCGTCCTCCTCTCTCGATCACATCCTGTCGTCTCATCACATCTCGTCTCTGTCACATCCTCGCTCTCACATCCTCGACTCTCACATCCTCGCTCTCACATCCTCGACTCTCACATCCTCGACTCCTATCCTCGACTCCTCACATCCCTCGACTCCTCATCCCTCGACTCCTCACATCCTCGACTCCTCACATCCTCGACTCTCCATCCCTCGACTCCTCATCCCTCGACTCCTCCATCCTCGACTCCTCACATTACTCCATCCTCGACCCCTCCATCCCTCGACTTCCATCTCCTCACATCCCTCGACTCCTCACATCCCTCGACTCCTCACATTCCTCGTCTCGTCACATTCCTCGTCTCGTCACATTCCTCGTCTCGTCACATTCCTTGTCTCGTCACATTCCTCGTCTCGTCACATTCCTCGTCTCGTCACATTCCTCGTCTCGTCACATTCCTCGTCTCGTCTCATCCCTCGTCTCGTCTCATCCCTCGTCTCGTCTCATCCCTCGTCTCGTCTCATTCCTCGTCTCGTCTCATTCCTCGTCTCGTCTCATCCCTCGTCTCGTCTCATCCCTCGTCTTACCACATCTCTCGTCTTGTCTCCTTCTACATCCTGTCCCGTGTCCCTCGTCTTGTCTCAACATGTTAACTGCAAAAACTTAACTGAAACACCCTTCAAGGTTTCTATGACATACATTCAGCGCAAAAATTCTACAATTGTGAAAGACAATTCTCACTTCAAAATTTTACAAACTATTAATCTTCAACATTACAATTCAGAATTTATTTTTCTTACTTTCCATATTTTCGTCACCTGGTGGGTTTTCCGCCCAGTACTCTAAGAGTATCCGTACACCAACCAATATTAAAACCTTCACTTCTTTTCCTTTTGTGCACTAAACATTTACCTACCCTTCCAAAATGTCTCTAGTAAATGAAATACTGTTGGCTCAAAGGAAACTGCATGTTACTGAAGACCAACGTCTGAAAACAGTTCTGGTTTATCTAGGATTTTACCTTAATAATTATCTATAGTAAACTCTACGAAATTGGATTTTAAATTACAATACCTCGTTTTTCCTGGCTAGTTGCAAAATCATGTTATATGAAATTGCGGAAACGCGATACGGGCGAATAACTGCAGTTAACATCACTCGCGGTATTTGGTGGACATGAATTACTGACACATTTTGATCCATTTTTCATTTCTTGATGAACGAATGTTGAGTATGTAATATGTAGGAACAAAGTGTTATGCAGTGTAGTTATATTAAATTTATACTACTTTGAGTGAATAGTTAACAATTTAATTTTAATTAAACACGTGTAATGAAACGTGTAATATTTCAAAAATTATTCCACTCATACTACAGAGAAACGTTTTGTAAATTTATTACCCTCATATTGTAGTGATGTCTGCTCGAGTCTTTGACAAATATTTGCGATGAATTTGATTATCATCAATTATGTAAATGGATTTACGTCAAACAAATTTTGGTGAAGTATAGTTGTAATTCCCTTCTGTATCCGAAATACTTGGTAGATGAATATGATCTAAGAAAAGAAAAAGTGTAAATACAAAAGCAAAACGCGCATTTCATAATAACTTGCGTTTTCAAACACTTTTCATAATCAGAGAGCATTTGAGATGCATATTGAGCTTCCTATTTTGCATATTCAGTGCCTTAAGAATGTGATCTTGTAGCGGCTACTCCTCTACGACTTTTTTTCGGAAATTGCAACACCACGAGCAAAATTGCTAGAGCATGCGAAGCGTGATAAGAGCGTGCCGAGAGCATGCGGAGCGTGATAAGAGCGTGTGCTGAGCGCGCTAAGAGCGCGTCTAGAGCATGCAAAGAGTGGCCAGAGCGTTCCGAGAGCATGTTGAGCATGCTAAGAGCGTGCCGGGAGCATGCTGAGCGTGCCAAGGGCGTGTCGGGGGCGTGCTGAGAGGTGGCGAGAGCATGCTGAGCATGCTAAGAGCGTGCCGAGAGCATGCTGAGCGTGCGAAGAGCGTGCCGAGAGCATGCTGAGCGGCGTGCCGAGAGTGTGTGGTGAGCGTGCTAAGAGCGTGCCGAGAGCATGCTGAGCGTGCCGAGAGCGTGTCGGGGGCGTGCTAAGAGCGTGCCGAGAGCATGCTGAGCGTGCCGAGAGCGTGTCAGGGGCATGCTAAGAGAGTGGCTAGAGCATGCTGAGCGTGCCAAGAGCGTGCCGAGAGCGTGCGCGGGGCGTGCTAAGGGCGCGGTGCGTGTGCGCAGGGGCGGCGTGGCGCGGGCGGCGCGCCGAGGGCGCCCGGTAGCCCCCCGCGGTGGCCTCTGCCTGCGCCGCAGCCGCCGCCATGGGCCGCCTGCTCACCGCCAGCCTCATCCTCCTGCTCACCGTCAATGGTAAGTCCTTACATCTACATCTACACACACACTCACTGGGGGACTCCGGTATCTTTAACCCCTCTCGAACGCAGTATTCACCGAAGTGCATGAGCGAATGCGTGTTATTCGTTTCGATTTTATCACTTGTATTTCAAGAGGTATTGATGTAACTTTGTGTTTAACAAATCGAAATATACAATTCTTAGTCTACCATTACGAGCGTAGAAAGACGAATCCAATGATGTACATATTTTCATGTGTTAGGCATTTTTGTTTGTAATTTTGAATTTTTTGCGACTCGTATTTAACGTATATTTTAACTGTAATAGTCCACTGCCCAAGGTCAGTTTCCCTGCTAGCACGTCCTTGGAGCGTTACGATATCCGTTAAATACGAGTCGCAAAAATCAAAATTACACAAGAAAATGATTATCTAACATATGGCAATACATTTATCATTAGATTCGCCTTTTAAAAAAACGTATAGTTCCATTAAAAAAAACAAAGTTACCTCAATATCTCGAAAAATACAAATCAATACATGTATTAATTAGCCCCATTTCCTCATGCATTTCCATGAAAACTGGATTGCAATAACTTCATCCGTTCAAAAGCTGCAGGAGGTGCTAAAGTTACGTGAGTCATCTTGTATATATTGATACGAAAATTCTTTTAGAAAAATTATGTTATACTCGTGTCCAATATCTGTTTCAAAACAATTATTATTTTGGTGTAAAAGGTGTTTTAAAATAGTTTGGTATACTCATATCAAAAGTTGATAAACTCTTGTCGAAGGAGTTCAGTTCCCGCCAACTCATGGACTGTAAATAAAAGTGTGACATTTGTAATCTCTTCCACCCTGGTGGCACAGACATAAAGCAATCCAATAAAAATAAAACAAGTTTAAAAGTAAAATGAATCTATCAATAATTAATCTTTATGATTATTAATTAAGCTATTTATTTCTTTTTCTACTGCACTCTTTACGATATGCAACGATGAATATCGAAATAAACAATATATGTTACTCATTGTAATGTCTCTTTGCTCAATACGCTTCACAACTAATCATACATGAACTGCAATTATAATTCATTTACATTTCAAAAGGAATTGACATTCCACACGAATTTGACTCATTGGTATATGAAGAAATGGCGTCAGTTTCTATTGATGAGAAAACATGTTTAACAGTACAGTAAAACTGGCTCAGTGCCAAATACTTGATACACATACTTTGCTTGAGAGTTCAAACATGAATAATACAATAATTTTTCATATCATAAAGATCATATTTTCAACTCCTTGGTGGTTGCCGGCTGGTCCGTTGACGCCACAGGAATGAAGTTCAATGGGTTGTTCCAATACAAACCAAAACAGATACGTACATTTGGTATGAACTGTTTTCAGAGTTACAATATGTGGTGCAATGGCACATGCACTGCGTCATGTTCATTACGTTGAGTTAGTAGTTGAGACCTGCCACATGCTAACGTAGCAATTTTAGAATACAGTTCACCTGATGAATTACTGAACACGTAATGAATTTTAAAGTTTAAAATTTTAATGACAGCAATATGCCTGAAAATGCACCACGTGCTAAGGTGAGAAGTTTAGAATTCAAATCAACGTATGTAAAGCTTTGCGCATCAATTCCCAGTTTAAATCAACAAATAATTGCAGTGACCGTACAGTGAGTGCGTGATTTTGAGACTCATAAATGTTCACACATGCCTAAATTAGGTTACCATAGCTAAACAAGAACAGCATTGCACAGCACCGTCTCACCTGCATTAGCACAACGTGCACTTTGAAAAAGAGTCCTTCGTTGTTACATTGAAGAGAAAACGGTTGAAAAAGTAAAATATTTTGGCCGGGGAGAAATTACTCTTCGCCGTTGCCAAGACCAATTGAGAGAAAGGTATTCTATTTCGTTTTATCCAAAATATTGTACTGATATTGACATTTTTATCGAAATATATATTACTCTTATTTAGATCAAACAATTTTTACACAATTTTTCAGTAGTAGATACATAGAAAAAAACAATTAAAATATATTGAATAAAATTTATTGCAACTCGTCAATAATTATGAATTAAAATCTCAAACTTCTTAATTTCATCTGCGGAGTACAGTGTGCCGTTCTTGAGTACAAAACATAAAATTATGTGTTAAACTCCTTAGATCATCGCATTACTTCTTGTGTCTCTGGATCTTCCAAGCTTACTGTTATTGTTTTTGGCTTGCACCGATACAAGCAAGTACCTATTTCACACATTATGCATTGCAGATAGATTTAGAATGATACTAATTGAAATATTAATGCATATAACTAATCTATAAAATTTTGCTCCCCTAGCTCCGCTGTTTAAATCACGAATTTATTCCAAAACAGCGTCTATTGGAATTTCGTGATTTTTATATGCATATGCTATTTCTTTAAGTTATGTAGAGATTAATTATATTATCGTGTTGTATCAAATGTCAACCTTTGGATTTAAAAAAATATAAGAATCTCCGTACGTATTGTTTGCGATATTGAGAAATGAACACAAAATATCTTTCAAAGGTTTCTTTCATTTGTACAAATGTACCGAATACTTTATTTTTTTAAATTTTTTAAGTTTCTCCATAATTTTTACATTTTCGGTATTCTTACACAATTCTAAAAGAAATAACTATATTTTTCAGGATTCTTATGTAAGTCAATTCTTCCAATTGTGTTTTTAAAATTTCCTTTCATATGTCACTTTAAAATAGTTTTTATATTAACTGAAAATGCATGATATAAAGAATATATCAGAGGAATAATACGATTTCTTTTATTGCTTCATTTAATGTTATTAATTTATACGAATGTAAAAGTGAGAAATACAGAATAAAAAACGTATTTTGTGTTCTTTATGATGCACCGAAATTGGTACCACCAGTTACGTATGAAAATTCGCTTTGGGAGAAAGCAATGGATTCACACAAAACCTCCTGGGCTATGAAACATTAGTACCACCTTTGTAATACAGTTGTTACCATGCTTAATTGAATAATTTTACATACGTGTTTTATTTAATTGCTCGTTTATTGCAACTTTACAATGGTGCAAACTTAATTTATGCTCTTGTGTTCGTGGCTTTCGCGGTAAATGAATTTTGCTGTTTTGTCCAATGACATTAAGAATAAAACAATACAAAGATGTCAAAAGTAAAAACTCCTTGGATTAATATAATGATAGCTAAAAATTTGACCTGTTATCGTTAGATATTACATCACTGGAATTTCAAAGAAAAATATCTGTAATTTTACAGGAACGCTATTTGATCCATTTTCTGAGCGATTAATTCTGCTACTTCCATTCTTTTGGTAGCGTCATTAAAAATGTAATATTTTATTTACGAATAACAGTTTTACACCACTTTGAAAAAGCCTCAATATGAGACTTACACAAGTTTTTATCACAGTGTTTACTTAATATTTTACCATAAAATCTTTAGTTAACAGTATTATTCACTACTGTATAGCCTGAAAGCATTTGCCACAAAATTAATCTGTTACGACTTTTCTAGTTGCGGATAGTCAAAACAAGGCAATGCCATAGAGACATCCTACTTGTACAAAACATGCGAGGTTTCTTAATTGCATTTTAATTTTATTGGCCTTCATACAAGTATATGTAACTACATTTTCAATAAGGGTTTTTAATCAATAAAGTGACTAAATTAGGTTTCTCGAATTCCCGATTTATTTCCTCAGCATCGACGTTCCCTTACTGAGAAAGTTCATTTAAAATATTTTATTAAAACTGATCATAAACAATAAATAATATACAAATACATATATTACAAAGACATGACAGTTGCTCTCCGCGATAAGTTATTAATTATTGCTTCCAGAAGAGCAATATTGTCTGCAGTGCTAGGGTTTTTGAGGAAATCATCACTCACTACAGACGAATGCATCACTTTCCTCGCTGGCCGATCGTGGCTACGCCATCTAGGTTGAACTGTAATATGGACATGCATTTTAGAAAGGCAATTTCGTTGTGGATCCTGTCACCAGTTGAGCATGTTCTCGTATGTGCAGGTAGAATCAAATCCCTTTAACCCTGTATTACACACATTCATCTCTTCTAACACATTAGGCAATATTCTCAGGGGATTTTCTCGATTCCGCGATTCAACAACTGTAGAAATCGATTCGTTTGCACAACAACCGTTGATTCCAATTGATCCGCCAGCCGATATTCGAATCCTTCAGACCCTCCTGCATATCCAGCATTATTAAATTATTCAAAATATCGTTTCCATGTTGTCGCGGCATGAAGTAATAAGAGCCAAAATTTATTGCTTATTTATCCTTGAAAATAGATTTTATTACATGAGAGTTTTTTGTTTTTTTTTTCTCCCTTTCAAAATTCAAAATTTATTGCTTGTTTATCCTTGAAAATAGATTTTATTACATGGGAGTTTTTTTTTCTCCCTTTCAAAAATTCAAAATTTAAGTAGTATATGACTTAGTGTAGGGATCACAGAATTTTGAAAATGTGCACACAATTCACTTTTCCCCATAGCACGTCATACGCAGTTTTTAACTGTTTCTTTGACGTAAAATAAATAAATAAATACCGCTTTACTGAGCTCAACATGAAAGTGAATTATTACTCTTCTGAGCTTTTGTTTTCTCAGTACAGAGCTACCTAAGATGATTTATTTGATTTAATGAAAACCAAACAGCCTATGAAGGTAAAGAGAGGGGGAAAGGGAAAAATGGGTTATCAAGGAAGAGTACAAGGTTGTGGCTATACATCGATGAGTATCTAAGGCAACCTTATGAACGTGTTAAACGATAATGAATTCACCTTCACAATAAATATTTTATTTGGAAACATAAATCTGCTTGAGATCAAGTTTTATACCGTTAATTGTATACGGTACAAAATGTTTGGACTGTGAGTAATGCAGCAAATAGACCTACAGGACTAAAGTTTACTTCTGTATTTACTGCCTTTCAGACACATGAACGGGAACTAGTATTTTTAATATTTTTGGCAAATTTATTTACAAAAATCTCTTTTTTTGTTTTGTTTCCAGTGTTTTTGGTTTACCTACTATATTCCTTTAATGGTATACTAATTTAGAAGAATACATGTTTCCTTGAAGAACGTGTTCTTGAAATTCTTGAAGAAAATATTTTGGACGCTTTAGTTAATGGTATGTGGTTTAGAAACTAAATATTGCAGTGATAAGAAAAAAAGCTGTTTAGATTGAAAACCAATGTACTGCCTCTTTCCATTTTGATTAAGTTTCCCTTTTTCAAGAAGAAGTTTTAATATTAAATGTAATTTTAATATTTGAATGGTTTACTGTAAATTATAGTTGCTGCAAGTAATTAAAGGTAACTGTAACTACAAATTATTTCAAAGTCAAAAGTACAATAATCATAATTGAAAAATAACATACAGCAATATTCACCTTTCTTCTTGTGCATATGAACAGATTCTGTTATTCCGACACTAACCTCCAAATTTTCTCTGGCTTCCTCAGAAAATAAATCAATAAACTGTCGCCGTTTCAAACCTGCCTCCGAAACCTAAACACTTCCAAGACTTCTACAACAACCCATCGCGCGTAGTACTGTCCGGCTGACCCGACGAAAGAAAATACCGAAATGATTTTCCACGATAAAATTGAAAGAACTATTTTATTTTCTGTTAATTTGTATCTCAATGCTCAGTAATATTGGAATGGGTTATCTCGCACAGTACTGGGTCTTTCATTCTGTAAATCAAATTTCGGGGGAAGAGTGTTCGCAGTTGTGTGCTACATTAAATCAATTTTCAGTTTTCATACAATTATTATTTTCAAAAGACAGTTGTTTACAAAAGACAGATTCGGGATTGTATATACTTATTTATACGTATACAATAATAAATACTTAGGTAAGGAAAAGACAACTTTCTCTCTAGTCGAAACATCTAGAGATGATAGAGCGCAGGCTTCCGCCACCAGAGTCAGTACCTGTTTAGCTGTCCGGGAGATGTGGTGTTCTAGGCAGAGTTACCAACGTTTCAGATGCCATTCTGTGACCTTACTCCTGGAGGAAGGTCGCTGGTGCCTAGAACTCGGTGTCTACCGAGCAGCCAAGTACTCCACTACAAAAGCCGTATTTTTTTTAAATATGGTCCAGCAATTAAAAAAATATGAAAAAATTCACAAGTGTTCAGAAATGAAATTTTAAAATGTTTTCGTGCCTTGGTCGGTGTTCTAAGACACAGTAAAACTGGTCTCGCAAATCTGGGTTCTACCTGTTCCGTATCATTTCCCACATGTCCCTCACTTATCTTTCAACTGTTACCGATTTATTTTCTCATAAACTGCCAAACATTACCGTATTTCCTTAGCGTATGATGGATGTACTTATGAAAAGGATTAGAAAGATTAAAGAATGATAATTTCTAACTCAATTCCAAAGCCAAAAAATTACTGGGTGCTACAACTATGTATACAAATGTATAATAAACACTAAAATAAATGCACAGAACTGTTGAAGTCATTTTCAAAGTAAGTAAGTCATTTTTAAAGTCAAGGTGATTTAAAGGCGGGAAAATGTTTTTTATTTTTTATCTGCAGCCCAACGGTCGAAAAATATGTGAACAAATCACAACAATTTGTATATTAAGAGAAACGTTTTATTTTTTCGAGCCTGTTCCATAATTCCAAGACACAATTACAATTATTTTTCGTTATATTTTTTCAAAAATATTTTTGTGTTTGAATTTGGGTCTGAGAAAATATTAAAAAACTATTTTTCTAGTAGTATAAATTGTTTTCTTAGATATTGTATATTTTCAGTCAGATAAAATAGTGTTAAGTTGCCGAAAAAAATTAAAATAAAAAAAACACGTTTTTGGCTGTAGAGGCGTGTGAGTCGGGGGCAAAGAAAACTTTCAAAAATACTATTTTTATGTTAGAATTATAATGTAATAACTCGTAGGTCATTTGGTTTAGGAGATATTTTTACCATCTTATCCGGAAGTACTATTTGTAATAATACTACATCAGTAAAACATTGTAAAATAGAGGAATACAATTTGTCAAAAAACGTGACATTATACAAGAAATGTAACATCTCCAGAAAGTTGTCTTTTAAATTTAATGAAAAAATTTCTTCAGTATATTTTCTAAATATTTTTGTCAATCAATTAAACATGAGTTTTTAGATATGTCACTTTTCTTGTGTTATGATATGTTACTTCATTAATTCAGATTTATATTTCATTTTAGATTAATTTTTTTTTTTGGGAAAAGTCCTTTTCAATTCAAATTTTTTTAATTTATCTACAACGTAAGGAACAAATAATACCAAAACAGTTAAGTTAAATTATACAAAGAAGAGAATAGATACTTAGGGTTATTTTTCTTCGCAGATTCCTGCACCATGTTCATCACGTATTTTATTTGTTTGCTTTTGGCAACTATCGTTTTTCGTAAAATGAACAAGAATTTTGAAAATGCTAATACAAACTGCACAGCAGTCTTTGGATTATATTCGAAACATAAAAAACAGGACGGGATAAACTTTCGCACTTCGCTTAACTCTCTTTACACAAAAGTTTTATCCTCCTTTCAACAAGAACGACGCCTTTGAAAACAAATTCTGCGAAAATATTCTTTTAACAGCAGCTACCTGGCTTACTTGAAAGAACACCCATACTCATGCCCTCTCCTGTAGTAGTCCAACGCGCCTGAAAACAAATAACACCATACCGCTATACTTTATTTGCAGTGAGAAGCCGTGAAATCTTTATAGCTCACCGTGATATTAGCCTTTAAAAGGGTTATTACGAGAGGAGGTGCTAACTGTTGCACGATACTTCATCACGTGTCTTCTCCATCTCTCTTTACTATGTGCTCTCTTTCTCTCTCTTTCCTTTCCACTCCCTCTCTCTCTCTCTCTCTCTCTCTACATTCTCTGTCCCTATGCAGTTAGCTGCTGCTTCAAGCTGAAACACGCGAGAGGTAACCGACGCCCAAAATTTTGCGAGAGTCCTTGCTCAAACAAGAGTATTGTTTACTTGTGGGAATTGTTGGACACGGTGAAAAACGCGGTTGCAAGCTAGTCGGCCACGCAATTTGCAGAGCGGAAAGTTTCAATGTTTTCCCTGCGCGGGTGTTCATTATTTCGGTTTTCATCAGTCACAGAGGACTAGTGGAGAAGTTACGGGGTGCGACTGAGAGGTTTAGTAATTACGAGTGTGCAACTGCGTTAGACTTAGAAAGATTATTTTACGAAGGCACGTGCTACAATCTAAGTTAGTATGCATGAAACATATGGTAGAAATTCGCACTGTTAAAAGAGAAAATATTTTTAGATAAATCTAGTGATACCTATCTCGTGCCACGTCCTGCATACATTTTACTCGCAATTTACATGTAAAATAGGAAGAGCTTTTAGTCAACTTTAATTACAAAGGGTTTATCTAGGTTTATCAAAAGCAGTTCAACATTGTGGTCACAACTAAGCATGATTTACACTTCACCGTGTCGTTTCATATGCCATCCTTCAGAATAGGAAGTATGACTAATTTCATACCTTGGCATCCCATCTTATTCCATTCCATCAGAGCCTTCCATTAAATCTCCTTCCAAGCCTTTATATTCTTTTTTAACTTTTCTCACTCGCTCTGACCTCATCTTTCACAGCCTACACATTCCATTCTATTTCCATCTCATTCTAAGTCATTTCATTTTATTCCATCCCATTGTAACGCATTTCATTTTATTCCATCCCATTGTAACGCATTTCATTTTATTCCATCCCATCGTATATTTTCGCAACACACTCCTGTTCCACCATTCCACTTTAATTCCTTTCTTACTTATTTCATTTCATTCCTTTTCTTCCCATATCACGCCCCCCTCCATTCCAGTCCATCCCTACTCATTTTATAATACTCCGTCTCTTCTCACGCTAACCCATCTTGTTTTCTATTTTAAACTTTCAATTTCTATTTCAAACTATCACAAGCAGTTACTTCTGATTCGCACTTATAGAAGTGGATTTGTATCAAGTACAACATTCAACATTGTTTACACTCAAAATTGTTAAAAATACAGTCTGCTCAATCACTTTCTCTACAGAAATATAGATAAATATTAGGACATAATGTAAAGAAAAGAACAAAAAAAACTTATCGAATGCCATTTTAGTCGCAAATTTGTGAAGGCCCAGGCGACTAAGAATTGTAACTCTTACAGGCCTCACTAGGCAACTACGAAATGATGAATGATAATTTTGGTAGTTCACATGATATATTTGACCGACTGCATCAGTCTTGTCATAAAACAGAAGATAACAGCATTTGAATCCAGAAACATTCTTGACCACACATCGGTGTCTTTTCTTGAAAAGTTACATTAATGGATCCTCGTGCGTGGTGATGTATGACTCATTTCACCCTGTATGCAAAGCGCCATTCGAAGCTTTGACCTATTTTGTGAAACATTAAGAAATGTGACAGATGAAACTTTGTTTATTACACTCCATAAATCAGTCAACATAACTGCATAAATATATAGTTACAAATAAAACACCTCTAGAATACCGACACTCAGTGATGCGGAAGAAGTTGATTTGTCACTGGGGTACAAAGCCTTCATACAGTGCACAAGAAAAAAAAACGAATTAAATTAATGTGATATGCAACGACCAATGTAGATTGCGGAGATCGTTAAAAAAGAGCACACAAACTGCTCGTGCATATCCAAACATCGTTTGTAACAAACATATTGATAACGCATGAACCACTATTACACACTGATGATAAAAGCCCATTTAGTTACAGATCTGAGTCGATGTGGAGGTTTCCGTTCCCTTCCATTTTCTGGGCACTTGATCACAGAGACTGATTGGTGTCCGGACGTGACAATATTCCCGCATGTGTAGTGCATGGTGTATATCTAGAAGTGGCGTTCTTTCCCCACTTTAAAGTGATGTCCGGCGAACAACTACATCTCGACATGCGAGGGCTCTCCTCACCCAGGTATCTCCGGCTATAGATCCTCCCAGTCGGTTCATTGATTGTTAGTGATTCCAGGCGCGTCGACTACTGAGGTCATTAGTCCCGCAAGTGTAGTGCATGTTTTTTCATCGGGGTTGGCGGTGATCTTTTCCAGCTGGATGGCTCTATCCGGCACCGACCTACCGTCAGCCAGCAGTGACTTTCCACAAGCGGGGCACCGCCCCAGCCCGGACAAGCTTCAAGTTCCCGACCGGTCTCCCGGCATGTGTGATAGTGTAGGGCGTGTTAGTGTAAGTGTGTGCGTGTGTAAGGGGATAGGATAGGACAAGGAAGAGGAAGGAAATATCGCTCGCAGTCCGTGGCCCGTTTCTTAGGGAACTACTCCGGCATTCGCCTCATATCGATCGGAGAAACCACAGAAAACTACCGATTAGAGCTTGCCGACCTCTTGAATTCTCCTCCAGGCAGCGACTGAATTCGACCTAGCTGAAAAGCCCGAAATATCATCTCCCCTTACACAGACACACTAACATGCACTACACTACCACATATTCCGGGAGACCGGTCGGGAGCTTAGAGCTTGTTCCGGCTGGGGTGGTGCCCCGCTGGTGGGAGAGTCCTGGTTTGGGGGAAACCCCACTAGCCAACGGTATGTCGGCGCCGGATCTTGCCATCCAGCGGGGGAAGATCACCGTTATCTCCCACGGAAAAAATGCATTACACTAACGATACTATTGACCAAAGCAGTTGACGCGCCCGGAAACACGAAAAAATTAATCAATCAATCAATCGACCTTGGCGCAGGATTGGGCGAAGAATGCTTTTCAGAGTACTCGGGATCCCACTTTAAAGTCCGGCGGGAAAGTAGTTACCCCCGTCAGGTTGCTCCGGTACCGACGTTACCCATGCCGTGGAGTTGGCGGTAAGCATTGGGGAGACGGGATGGGGGCTCCGAGCAGCCTGGTTCAGGTGCCCCCCCCCCCCGTTGGGCTCTCGGCTTCGTCGTGGCAGTGGCCCGGTACTCTGCGCCAAGAGGAGGGAACTTGTTCCCGGCGCATGTGAGTGGCGCATTGTCGAGACTCCGGTACTAGCCTGGATAGCTAGGAGCTCGCAGAGTGGCCCCTGGATGCGCTAGCATGGCGGCATTGTATGGGGAGGTTACCGCGAGGGCAAATTTGGTTCCGGCTGTAACCGGACACTAGCCTATCGGCATTTCTCGTCGGCGGGGGGTGCGGATTAAATCCCAAGAGACCAACGTGCCCACGTCGGGGACTTGTCCCCCTCATGAAGCGAAATGTTGTGGTGTTGTAGACCACACGGGGTTTCATGCGTGCATAATCAACCTGGATTTCTAAGAACTAGTGTTGATTGGTGATTTCGCGCGCGAATACGGCTAAGGTCTTTTCCCGTAAGTGTAGTGCATATATTGTACCGCATGAGGTGACAGTGATCCTCTTCCACTGGATAGCGGCGGAAGTTTCCCCTAAAATTGTTCGTAAAAGTTACACACATTAATCGTGTAGCGTCGTCAGAAATGGCCGATACGCCAATAATAATAATAATAATAAAATAATAATAATAATAATAACAACAACAACAACAATAACAGTCGCCAGTCAGCCGCCGTCCCGGACACTTCGTCCGAGACCTCGCCACTGAAGATGCCCACCACAGTCGTGGGCGAAGCGTTTGGCAGTTCAAAGCCAATTGGACCACGGCCCATCAGTCCGGAAGAAAACATGAATAATAATAATAATAATAATAATAATAATAATAATAATAATAATAATAATATAAGAATCTAGCTTGTGAAAATCCGCCACCGTTGTGAACCGCCACCGTCTCGAACTCTAGGTTCTCGTGATCAAGAGTCACAGTCGTTGCCTTTAGACCCCAGCATTAGAATACGCGTCAACATCTGCGCAACGGCGGCCGAGCCGCGGGCTGGCGTTTGATCCACCGCCTCACCCGGCGCGTCGTGCCCTTTGACCTTCGCGGCGCCGCGCGCGCATTCTGGTGGCGAGGCGGGCGCTAACAAGGCCGACTCGTTACCCCGGCCCGGCGTCGCCGCAAATGAACACCGCGCCTTCAAAGCACTGTGACGTCACGTGCCCTACCGGCGACGGCTGCGAATGCAAGGCGGCCTTGCTCATATGCACGCCGATTGGGGTTTGTAATTTGCGTGCTCCTACGAAGAAATATCTGGGAACTCAAGGAGCGCTGGAGATTTGTTGAAATGACTTCGGTTCGGTTGCTCTTGTCACCAAGCCTGTTTAATACAAGTAGTCAAAATACTACAGTGTACTAGTGCCATTTTTGTAGTAAGTGTTTCACGTGATTTCCTGTAAGTTAGTAGCCCGTTTTGAAATATGCTCTGGCAACAACATGAAGTAGATTGAAAGATATCAAGAAAACTATTAATCAGAATAAATTACCAATTACAAATACAAGCTATGGTATTTTCCAACTAATGAGCTTCGAAGAGTGTTAACGTGACATTCTCTTTTACAGTTACAATAATATGACTGATGCAACTCTAAAATACTTGCGCCCAAATACTAGTAGTTGACCACGATCAAAAGGTGAGGTGTAATGGCTCCTTTACAAAATGCCTACTTTTCCGGGTGGTCTATTTATATTACCACTGATTAGTGTTGGTAATTTCTACGCGCCTGACCGGGAGCGGTAGCTTAGTGTATCAGCTGATGTCACTGCAGCGCCTCTGACCGGGAGGTCCTAGGTTCCCACTCGCACGCGATCTGTCCTTCCTCTTCCTTGTCTTATCCTCTCTCCTTACACACACATTTACACAAACGAGCACTACCCTACCACATATTCCGGGAGACCGGTCGGGAGCTTAGAGCTTGTCTCGACTGGGCCGGTGCCCCGCTGGTGGGAGAGTCCTGGTTAGGAAGAAACCCCAGTAGCCGACGGTAGGTCGGCGCCGGATCTCGCCATCCAGCGGGTTAAGATCACCGCCATCTCCGGAGAAAAAACATGCACTACACTAACGGGACTAATGACCAAAGCAGTTGACGCGCCCGGAAACACGAAAAAATCAATCAATCAATCTACGCGCATGTGCTGAAATAATTGGTTTTTTCTCTTTTGATGGCCCCTCAAGTTCATAGAATTAGATTGTGTGGATGACATTGTTGCTTGAATTTGGTGGATTGTGAATTCACTTGTTGATGACTTGTGAATTTACTTGTTGTGAATTCACTTGAATATTTTTCTTTTTTATGATTGATATTATGTTATGTTTAAGAGTTGCTAACTAATTCTATTAATTATTAAATTAAGAGTCTATTAATTATCACAACTAATTATAAATAAACCTTTTTAATAAATAAATTATAAAGAACCTCGAGCGGTTCTAGCCTTCTCACTCTTAACCTTAGAAACGAATTACGGTAAAAATTCAAATTTGACAGAGCTCAGTCCTTTGATGAAATTCTTGTAATCCATAATGGTGAAAGCGCCCCTCCCTCCATCACGTCGGGAGAGCAAAGCAAAGCGGTAGTAGCGGCGTCGCCATCGTCATCTCTGCGCCTTCAACGTCGTCGTCGGTTAGCAAGCGGACTGCGCAAGGACGCGTTCACAAGAACTTCTACTGCGATTCAGAATTCAATCTTTTGCAGCGATCCCAGAAAGTTGTTTTAAGTCAGAGGACGCATTTTTAATTGCGGGGTGAGCGACTTGAAGACACTACGCAAAACAGACAAATGAACCCATTTACTATTTGGCGTTTTAGAACCCCACGCCGCCGCGTCATTAAGGCTCCATTTGTTTTTCTTATTAACGAGGAAGGAAGTGAAGATTTCTTTTGACCGAATTAACAATAAATTTGTTGGTTGGTTGGTTAGTGATTCCGCGCGTCTCAACAGTTTAGGTCATTAGTTTCGTAAGTGTAGTGCATGTTTTTCCTGGGGTTATGGCGGTTATCTTCCTCCGCTGGATGGCGAGATCCGGCACCGACCTACCGTCGGCTAGTGGGGTTTCCCCCTAACCAGGACTCTCCCACCAGCGGGGCACCGCCCCAGCCGGGACAAACTCTAAGCTCTCGACCGGTCTCCCGGAATATGTGGTAGTGTCGTGCCTGCTAGTGTAAGTGTGTGTGTGTGTGTGTGTGTGTGTGTGTGTAAGGGGAGAGGATAGGACAAGGAAGAGGAAGGAAAGATTGCGCGCGGTCCGTGGCCCGTTTGTTAGGTTACTGCATTAACAATAAAAGTCAGTACATCAGTATTCATAAAGATCAGTATATGCACCTGCGTTTTACATGTATTCCATCTTTCAATAAGAAAATGATTCGGGCTTTTAATAACATTTTTGTTGCTACTAAAAAATCCACTTCTGAGAATTCACTAAGAAAACTCAAACAATTCTGCAGCCGCGTTGAAGAAAGACATTGTCTTTCACAATTCAGTGGGGGGTTAACATACTCCCATTGTTCCTCAGAAGTCTCCTTACAATTACCTTGAGACAATATTGATGGAACAAATTCATTGGCCACAATTTCGTTTCATAAAACAAATTATTGTATTTACTTGTACTTAATGTCACGGAGAACGGTTTGGTTTTTTTCTGTCAAAAGAATGACGTTATTCCTCTCAACAATATTACTCTCTAACCGCCGGCGTAGTCTCCGAGGATACCGATAGCCATGACGATTAAATTAGTGTTTCCTTTCCGACGTAAGCAATATCCAAAATATACCAACAAATTAAACAACAAATAATGAAAATTATAGTGTGCGATTTAATACAGCTTCATTCACTCGAAAGTAGAATGTATTTTACAAGAACATAAACTTTGTTGTTCGTAACCACATGTTCGTTACTACTAGTATGCATTAGTGGGAGTGACATAATCAAAAACAAATTCATTTGTTAAAAATTACAGAAAATCTAATTTGCTTGCATAACATTTTGAAACTTTGCTTAAAGAAGATCACAGATCGTTGCATGTGCTTAACCTGAAGGGGCGGTAGTACGAGAGAGAAAGCTCTCACCATGAATGCCCTACACCCTCTGCATAGATTCAATGAGCAATCTCGCAAATTCTCAAGGCAATTTTTGCTGTACTAGCTGGTGATATATTTCTTTCTACCCCTTCATGTGTGTGAATTCATTAACCCTTAAGTGTTGATACAAATTTCATTACATTATAGATAACACCGGTTTCTTACTAAGATTTTTTTCGTGTTATTGAGACATTATTCAATATTTTTATTTAATGTACTTGTTATACAACTATTAAGAAATTTTAATCAAAATTTTTGTAATATATTCATTTAACATTAGAATTAAAATTTTAAAGCAGGAATGTTTGAAGCTAATGTGAAATTCAGTTTCTTATATTTCTTTAAGATTATTTTTGTAAATCAATATTATAAATTTGGTCATTGCACGTAACTAATCACCACAGATAGTAATTACAATTTCTTCACATATTCATTGCACAACTTCTTGTAGCACATCTAGAAAATCAGTTCTAAACCAACAGCTGACTTTAACGAAACACATTTATAGACTTGTTCTCTTTCGACATTTTCAGCTGCACAAAAAATTAAAATAAACATAACTTGGATGTTTCTAAGAGAATAAAATGTTATGAAAGTCGCAAGGAATTAACGTCTGACTCTAAAGAAGAACACCCCAAAGGTAATACCTAAAATATACTTAATTTTACAGTAATACAGGTCTATGAGACCTTGTCAAATTTACACCAATGAGTACAGAAATTACAGAACGATTTTATCCCATCAAAATTCTCTCGAATCATAAAATCGTGGATGTTTGAAGTTGCAACGTAAGCAGTATAACCAAATAAACAAAAAATAGCCGTAGAGTTGGAGAGACCGGTGTTACAACCTAAGGGTTTATGTAAATGCACTCTGCGATTATGTTTAGACAAAGTGTCTGAACCCATTCATTTACCGTAATAAGGAAAAGAACAGAATTCGTTTATTGCAGTGACAGAATATGCCTGCACGAGCTACTTGCTCACCAGAGAAAACCAGCGACCCTGCGGACTCGGGACTCTTCCCCTACTTCTCTCTCCCCCCCCCAAACTCAGTAAGGGGAAAAGGCCCAAGATGGCAAGGGGTAACGAGAAAGATTAGCCTGAGCAGGAACGAATTTAACCGAAGAATAGTTTCAAACAACCGATATTTTAATTACGTTTATACTTTATTTCTTAGTTCTTTATTTCATTGTTATTTTCTTTATCAATTCTACTATTCAAAATACTTTTGGCTGAGTGTTCGAGTATGCGTGAATGTCTATTTGTTGGCCAGTTTTCGTTTTGTAATATAGTTCATTAAAATATTCTGATTATTTTGTTACTACATAATTAACAGGACGAAAATCATTGTAAATGTCCCTAGATATTAATTTTAAATCAACTGTTTGCAGGTATTGTTCTTAGAGTAAATTTTAGTTTGTCTCATTTGCCGTGGTTTGCAAAGTATCTAAAATAAAATTGGATCAACCTGGAAGTTGCATTGTGAAGATGGTTTCGAGTAAAAATGTTTAATTTTCCTTTCAATTGAGAGGTTTAAGTATGAGTAAAGCATTATCTTTGCTTTAATAGGCGAGATGGGAAATAATATTGCTCACTGTGGTGCTATAAATGTCAACTGACGTTTTTCAAAGTCTTGTGTAATCTTGTACCGCCACCCCGGATCACATTGTGTAAACTTTCTTTTTAACCCTATCGACAGTTGCTCTACAACTCAGCGCCCGCTAACTCTAGTACTCAGTAAAATCTCTAGAGACGCCAATTCGGTATTGTTGGCAAGGATAACGCTTCTAATTATTTTATCGTATACTAAGAGTTAGCGGGCACTGAGCCCTGAGAATTACTTTATTTGGAATGTGACGAATCACCACTAAACCATTATTCTAGTACGCGAGTTACCCTACCAACGACCTTGACAGACCTGGTTTACCAAATGAAAGGACAAATCAACGCTGTCGTAATAGATTATAGAAAAAGTGCCCGTAGTCGCGACAGTCTGAGTAGATTATAGTGCGCAGAGTCAAAAGATAGCGCTGTGCATAAATGAACCACGTGTCAAGCACAATTCAGTATTCTTTATCATGTTTTATGTCGTTCTTATAAATTATATATGAAATAAATTATCCTACCTGTGGACTAAGGCTTGTAGAGTTCACCCCGCTCTGCTCCAATCCTTTCTGTACAACAGTACCACGTTTACCAAGCCATTCCCAATGTCAATCGTCTAGTCACTTTGAATTGTAGGTCGAAACACGTTTAGACAATTACAGTGATTCAAACACATTCAATTTAATTAGTTTTGAACTGAATGTCTCCTCTGTCTTTTGGCACATCAAAAAGGAGCACAGGTTTCATTACACGATTACCGTTTACTGAATGCGCAACCGGCGGCAAATTCTTTAACTATTCGCGCACGGTGTAATTCAATGCAATCCACAAACACTACACGTATTTTGGCTGGGCGTTCTCTGTTAGCGTGCGCTATGTAATGAATTTTCGCTATGAACACTTGTGGAAGTCCGCTCCGTGCTGCGATTGCTGAATGCACGGCCGCTTCCCTGCGGATTCCAAAGCCTCCTGCGCTGCCAGCTCCACCTCCCTGAGATTCCCGAAACGGAATGCCTCACGAGGGGTGCCCCGATAGGGGCATGATGACGTAGGGCCTTTCCCCTTCTTGTTGTCCCTTCTTGACGGCGGCAGGATTTTTGGCACTAGCTTATCAGCTAGGTCGAATTCATTCGCTGTTTGGAGGAGAATTCTAGCGGACGGCTGCTCTGATAGATAGTTTGCCGTGGTTTCTCCGATCAACACTAGGCGAATGCCGGAGCAGTACCCTGTCAAACGGGCCACGGACCGCGCGCGATCTGTCCTTCCCCTTCCTTGTTCTATCCTCTCCTCTTACACACACACTTACACTAACATGCACTATACTATCACGTATTCCGGGAGACCGGTCGGGAGCTTAGAGCTTGTCCGGACTGGGGCGGTGCCCCGTTGGTGGGAGAGTCCTGGTTAGGGGGAAACCCCACTAGCCGACGGTAGGTCGGCGCCGGATCTCGCCATCAGAGGGGGAAGATCACTGCCATCTCCCGAGAAAACATGCACTACACTATCGGGACTAATGACCTAAGCAGTTGACGCGCCTGGAAACACGAAAAATCAATCAATCAATCCTTGTTGTCGCGACGGGGGTCTACCCCCTTTCCCTACACGGAATTGCCATCTGTCCTCCTTTTTAATACCACTTGTCCTCCCTCCTTCTTTCAATTTACATGGATTGTCCTCCTTTTTGTCATATTGAATTGAAAATTGATGAAATAATTTTAAAGCAATTTAATTCATTAAAGGGACTTCACTTCTTGAATCTCTACGTTTGTATTCAAATAACTGGCCAATGAAAATAGATCTTTATTGTGATATAAAACTTATTTATGCTTATTGTTTGGTGGAAACAAGGGACGGGAGCAAGTTATCCAATCGGAAGCTTTCATTTTTAATGACGCAAATTATAATACGATTTTTAAAGGCTATTAATGGTTTGAAATTGTTGAGTACATTGTCTTTACATCGTGCAGTATAAAAATGTGAAATGGCCTCCTTTTCATTGGAATGTCCTCCATTTTTTGGTAAAATGTCATCCGCTGGGAAAGAATTTTCTTGAAACTCTTCCCCTACTTTCTGCAAGTAGCCTAAGAATTAAAGGGTTTGAGATTAGGCAATGACCATCCACTCTACAAGAAAACAAGAAATATTGACGGTTTTCGTATTCTGCTAGAAGTTCGCAAGTCATGAGCTAAGTACTGTAATAAAATACAGAAAAGTGTTTTGTGCGTTTGTATGCAAAAAATATGCTTTTTAGGTTGATCACCTGATTTAAAGAATTATTTGCACTTTCAATTGCCTCTTTTCTAAAAGTCATTTGAGGTATCTTAGAACTATTTAAAACGCCCAAACTTTAGATTTAAAGCAATTGAATGTAAATTCGCAAAATCTATGTTAGGGATTCATTTTATGTGAAATATTTCAAATATACATACACGTTTGCTGCAAATACGACAGAATAATGATTTTCGTTCAAGATGTTAAAGAAAAATCATTTATCTAAACTCACTTCCAATTATTTACAAACTTTGAAATGTGTTTAAGCTTCTGAGGTGCGTTTGGTTTTTTCTAAACTTGGAAGCTTCCACATGAACACTCGTTAATTACCAATTTTCTCAAAATTAATTAACTTCACTTAATATTGTATACTATAATATTTACAGATGCCCTCAATTCATTTACTCGTTGGTTCAGAGAGGTATATTTTTGTTTTCTTTTTCTAATTGCAAACTCATTTATTTAACCATTAATAAATTCAACATATGTTATATTATGTATACTTTAACTTTAGGTTGTTTATTCACTTGCTTTCAAAACTATGATTTTTCAACTTTCTGAGTTACAAACACTACACGCCCAGTAACACATCTTACAGATCCAGTTAATTTTACTAGTCTAGTACACATTTACTGAAAATTTACTGAAGTAACTCACATTTAAACTGAATTTTCTGTGTGTTAATTCAGGAATTACTTGCTGAGAGTATGTTGTGTTATTTCGTTTGTTCATTTATTATACGTCAGAACTTTTCACAACTGTTTAGAATGATTTGCACTATTTAATTCATAAATGGAAGAAGAGAGGCGGGTTAAGGATGGGGCATTAAGGACTATACCATTAAAAATTTATATTTGGACGAATTAAACTTTTATTAAAAAAATTAAATAATTATTTAATTCTGTAAATGTTTAATTTCAATGTATCCTCAACTCAACTGTAGATTATCTAATTTATTAACACATAATCTGAAATTTCACATCACACAGTACATTTTGAAACATCACCACGAAAATCGTGCTCTGACCTATTTATTACATTTTAAAAATATAATTTACAATTAATCTGACAGATATTTCCCTTTGTTTTTTTTTTCTAGTTTGGCAAGTACCACCAGGATTTTAAATAGATGTACCAGAAATGAATTCGAATTATCTACTTTAAAAAGTTCTTCAATATAATCAGACAAATTCTTTCATAAAATTACTTCCTCTTTGTCATTTGCTAAAAAAATGTAATACGGTACTTAAAGTCGAGTAATGAAAATAGATCTGTAATTTTTCTTCATCTTACCTTACCTGTGTTTCTAAGTGAATATACAAGAGAATATGTATGCTCTTGTCTGAATGTATGTTACACGAAAACCTTTGAACCACTGTAGTGAGTGGTTGCTCACACATTTTGTATGAATACTTCTTTTGCGCCACCAAAAAAGGACACAAAGATATTTGCAATTCAAAATATACCCACGAAATGTATTTTTTACTGAATGTAATTTAATGGAATTCGCAATGCATCTAGGCGGAACGGCGAAGTGAGATGGGGGGAGGGGATAAAGGGAGTGTGGCTGGCACAGTGGGAGGTGTATTCCGATAAAGATGGAGAAATGAAATTCAGAAAAAGAAGATACGGACGATGTCTCTTGGCTGTCCGGGACAAGCCGCGTCGGTTTGATCGTAGCTGACGTTTCGGCCAACATATTGTGGCCTTCCTCAGAGCGTACTGCTGTCAAATGGCTCATGTGACGGAGCTACGATCAAACCGACGCGGCTTGTCCCGGACACCCAAGAGACATACTCCGGCCGCGGAAGCCTACGTAATCATAAGATACGGACGAGACAAAACAAAAGATGTGATAAAATTAGCGTTTATGAACTGCAGCAGGCAGTACAGCTATTTCGTGTCAGTTGTTAAATCCAACCTATTCTTCGAATCGTCTATCGCTCAACTCTTTTGTGAAAAGCTCCTCAGTCCAACCTATTCGACACTCCTACCTTCGGCCAGAATATTTGCCGTTCTCAATTTATTTTAGCGTTCATAAAACACGCTTTTAAAACCCATTATTTAAAACAAATGAAGGAAAAAAAGTACTCGGACGGTCGGAATATGCGGATATCTCGTAGAGCACCTGGAAAACATTTCTACCTTTTAGAACCCGCTATGATGTCAATGATATGGCAATGACAGAAATAGAAGAGGAGAAGAATCTGCATTTTCAGAGAAAAAAGGTTGTGGTAACGGAAATAAAATAAACGAAGCTCCCAGGAAATAGGTGCATCCGCTCTTCCCAAAAGCACAGCTATGTAATCGCGTCAGCTCATGAATCCAAGCTTCACATCACGTCATCTAGCTTCTCGGTACAGCCTTTCATGTGGTTCATTTTAAAATAGAGAACTTGGAAACCATTCCCAACCTCATGGTACTGATTAAGGCGTTAAGAATAAGGCTTTAATATAAATAGAAGAGAAGAAACGAAAAAACAAGATAAAGAAGTACCGAGTAGATGGGCGTCTCTGGACTGCCCGCAAGCAGACCATCGATTTCGCGTGACCTCTTCAATCCAAGCACTACTTCGCATCGTCTAGCCTCCAGCAAATGCCGTTGACGTGTTCCATTTTCAATTGGAAAACTTGGAAAACATTCTCTAATTCTTAGTACTCGCTACGGCGTTAAGGATAAGGCTGTAGCAAAAATAGAAGAGAAGAAACAAGAAACGTAGATAAAGAAGTACCTAGTAGATGGGCGTCTCAGGACTGCCCGCAAGCGGCGCATCGATTTCGCGTCAGCTCTTGAATCCAAGCTCTACTTCGAGTCGTCTAGCCTCCGGCAAATGCCGTTGACGTGTTCCATTTTAAAATAGAAAACTTGAAAACCATTCTCTAAGTGTTATTACTCGCTATGGCGTTAAAGATAAGGCTGTAGCAGAAATAGAAGGGAATATACAAGAAACGAAGATAAAGGAGTACCTAGTAGATGGGCGTCTCAGGACTGCCCGCAAGCGGCGCATCGATTTCGCGTCAGCTCTTGAATCCAAGCTCTACTTCGAGTCGTCTAGCCTCCGGCAAATGCCGTTGACATGTTCCATTTTAAAATAGAAAACTTCTCTAATTTTTTAAAATTTTTTCTTCTCTAATTCTCTAATTTTTATTGCTCGCTATGTCGTTATGAATAAGGCAGTAGGAGAAATAGAAGAGAATAAACAAGAAACGAAGATAAAGAAGTTCCTAGTAGATGGGCGTCTCAGGACTGCCCGCAAGCGGCGCATCGATTTCGCGTCAGCTCTTGAAGCGCCGCGCAGCCTCTCTTCCCTGGCGCCTCTTGCGTGCGCCCCGACAGCTCCCCCTCCCACTCCCCCCCCCGGCGCCGTCGCTCAGGCCGCAGGGCGCGTCCGCCGGCGGAGCGGAGGCTGCGGCCGCGCGCGCGATTTTCCACCAATTAAAGTTTAAGGCGCAGCAGTCGTTCCTGCATTTCTTATGAAGACGTATCGCGCGGAGCGCCGTGCCGCTAGTATCCGATGCATGAGGTGGCGCTCGGAAACACGCTACAAGACGCCCGCACCGCCCTCGCTTCGCCTCGCTCCCGCCCCCGCCCCCGCTGTAGCTACACCTAGAGCACGTCTCTTTCACGTCTCCGCCACGTTGCCTAGGCGTATACCAAGCACTGCTTCCCTGCTGCGTTCAGGTGTACTCCAGCTGGAGCGGTAGCTCAGTGTATCAACTGATATCACTGCAGCGCCTCTGACCGGGAGGTCTTAGGTTCGAGTCCTGACGGCGGCAGGATTTTTGACACTGGCTTTTCAGCTAGGTCGGATTCAGTCGCTGTCTGGAGGAGAATTATACCGGTGGGCTGCTCTGATCGGTCGTTTTCTGTGGTTTCTACGATCAACACCATGCGAATGCCGGAGCCGTACCCTATCAAACGGGCCACGGACCGCGCGAGATCTGTTCTTCCTCTTCGTTGTCTTGTCCTCTCTCTTTACACACACATTTACACTAACATGCACTATACTACCACAGATTCCAGGAGACCGGTCGGGAGCTTAGAGCTTGACCCGGTTGGGGCGGTGCCCTGCTGGTGAGAGAGTCCTGGTTAGGGGGAAACCCCATTAGCCCACGGTAGGTCGGCGCCGGATCTCGCCATCCAGCGGGGGAAGATCACCGCCATCTCCCTAGAAAGAAACATGCACTACACTAACGGGACTAATGAACGAAGGAGTTGACGTGCCCGAAAACACGAAAAAATCAATCAATCTATCATTCAGGTCTACTCCAGATCTCGTGGAAGCTTTTTTCAGGCTTTACATGTCTCTTCCATGTACTCGTAGCCTTTTCCACGCATTTGTATAATATTATTTTCAGGTAAGCCACGGCTCTGTCACATTTCGTATATGTCTTCGAAGCAGCTTTTTGTTGCCGCTTTAAGATGTATTCCAAGTCGTAAGTAGTTCTTTCGGGTTTGCTAGTCTCTTCTAATTTTTCGTGGCATCTTCTGCAAATTTTTGTCGTTTTTTTAGATGTTCCAAATCTCTTTAAGTTTTTCTGTTCTCTTCCAAATTTACGTCAAGTTTCCACTCCGTCATCGGCATGTCTCTGCTACTCTTTAACGATTCTCCCGTTCCAACCTTGGCATTTCCCACGCCAGGCTTAATTCTCTCCCTACCTTTAAACATGTTTCTTTGACTGTTTCGTCCTTCAACCCTCCATATTTCATTATATGTTCGTCTTTTCCAGTATACTTCTGTACCTAATGTTTCGCTTCCGCACATTTCTTGCACCTTCTTTCCATGTTTTTCATGCGCTTTTATTCCCCATGTCATTTGTTTTGCATCATTCGCGATTAGAAAGAGCCATTTATCTTCTCCCTTTATGCATTTTTATTTTCCATCTACCCTGGTTATTTATAGCTTTTCCATTTTCCTAGCCTGTTTCTCTCACCTCATCCAACACTTCTTTAACCCACGTCACAGTCTCTTTCTATAATCTTCATGTCTTTTAATTTCTTCATACCTATTTTACACTTGCTTAACGATTCTATCATACTTCAACATGTAATTTAGACATCTTTCACGTCCCCTTCACACTTATTTCCCTCTCCTTCCGCGTTTATTCATCTCTGTTCACTTCTTCCATTCCTCTTGACCACTTCTTCAACGCCGGTTTTCCTCTCCCCTTCCCCGCCCTGACCGGCCGACGCCCACCCACGGTGGATGGGCGTGGTGCATCGTAGATGCTGTGGAGGTCACAGGTTGCGCTGCGAACACCGCGCCACAATCGCACAGTGCGACGAACCGAATCTAAACACGCACATGGGCAAAAACATTTTTTTATTTTTTGTATTCCAGCATTGTAAAGGAACCCGGAGAAGTGTCTCGGAGTGTAGCGCGCTGCCATCGTGTTCGGGAGGTCCGGGTTCAATCCCGGTGTCACTCATGCCGACCGGCGTTTTCGTGGTTTCCCTCGGTCATCTAGGGAAAAGCTGGGATGGTTCTATTGAATGGCAAGACTGTAGAAACCAGCGTTGCTAGCCGAATTCGTTGTCTAAGTATAGTCACGAAAGTTAAGCGAATTAAAAATATCACGGGTTCCTGGGCGGGTGACCGACTAGAAACACCGAGATCTAACGGCGCCAAAGCCATTTGCCCATTACGAGACATGTGATGGCTAAATACAAATAAAAGTTATGAATGACCTTTTTAGTTACAAAAAATAGTTTATAAAATGGAATCTTGCGGCATATATGATGTATTTGCTATTTATGGCACGAATAATTGCGTCGTCACATATTCAGCCAATCGCTGCGAGAGAATCTTTGGGAGGTAGAGATAAACGAGTCGACCTCCGATTTTTCGCATTTTGACGTTACTTTAGTTGTTAAGTTGTTTTCCAAAATTAAGTTTGACTATCTTATAAATGTAAATTGCTGTTACACAAAAATAGAGTATGCTACTCAAATAATCTAGAAAACGACTCCAATTTTTTCTCCAAAATTTTAATAATGTGTATTTTGACCTCTAAACGTATTCATAAAGTCTCATATCAATGAAGCTAATAAGGGACCAAACAATTAAGAGAACATGAAAAAAAGAAGGTACTTCATTATCTTATTGAACATTTTGAATATTAATTTTACAGCAACTAAATCCATCGTATTAAATAAAATGTTCTCTACATTTTGCGTTCTTTAATATTTTATGTATAATTTGTGATAAATTAATATTTTAATTTTAAGATGCATTAGTTCTTTGATACTGATATTCCTTTTAATTTTATTAAAAGAAACATACCATATACGTAAGAGACAAAAGAAAAAGTTATATCAGGTGCCTTATGATTAGTTGATTTGTTTTTGTATTTTGTTGCACACATTGATAGAACAGTTTTTTGAGACGATACAAATATGACGTTTAATAGATAAGTATTCTGTTTGGGAAAGGTGGAAATTTTGCAATGTTATCGGAATTATACTAAGGAAAGAATTTGTTTATTATCACTCTCAATAAATTGAATTTATTGTTCATTCACATGTTGTTTAAAAATGGATTTTGCGAAGTTTTTAAAGTGCAAACTGAACTATAGAGAGTATTTAGATGAAGACATTCATACACATGAAGGAATTTTTTAAGAAACATGAGGTTACTAATACCAGTACAAAAACTAAAGAGGTTTGAGACTTGAGTGTACCTAACTGGCGTTGAGAAATCATTTTGATGACTTCAGCTCCTTTCTTCCTGCACGCCAAGCAATATGCTACGAATTGTAATAAAGAGCGCTTGTTGTAATTGTGTGCTTCGTTATTGGAGAAGATTTTGTAAATGATATGATTTTGTAATATTGCAGCTTTGAAGAAGATTTAAGATTTCGTGTATATGTTCGTTAGCTGATTTGTATAAGTTAGTTTTACTGTATTCAATAATACTTCGTATACTTCTTAGTTATTATTGGGGAGGAAACTAGTAGTATATAGTGTTATCTATGGTTGTGTACAGCTTTTTTTTTTTTTTTTAACATTTTTTAACCTTGGCCCCAACCCCACTTTCATCTATCTGCATATTTATTAATTTGTGGCATTTTCAACACATATTTTCATTTTAACATTTAAAAAAGGCCTTTTTTATAAAACTTTCTTAAACATATAAGATATACCATGGTTCATAGAACCTACCTTAATATTAGCATTCGGGTGGATGGACCACACGTTCGGAAGAATCGTAAATAATTATTTCAATTCTAAACAATCTTTCCTAAGAGAGGAAAATTTTTGGCATGCCATGCATTCCCACTAACCTCATTTTCTATTCGTTTAATTTGGAAAATTTCCAATGCAGCCTCTTTAACTCGTGAAACCATAATGTGGGTGTCCCGTTGCACAACGGAAATCCCGTTTCCAGTCCCGCGCTACAGGCTGCTCCCCCTAAAGAAAGGGAAGGACAAAAAGTGGACCAGGCTAAGCCGCGGGCGTTTACAGAGACCTGATAACAGGTTGTCTGACCTGTTTATTCGTTCATTTGTGATTTAGGGGCACTTCAACTACTTCAGTCATTTCGGCTCATGATCTAGTAGGTATAAACGCTCTTGATTGATTGTTTGATTGATGTTTCCGTAACGTCAACTACTATACTCATTAGTACCGATTTTGCAGTAACTGTTTGATCCCGAGAGGTGGTGGTATGCTTCCCCATGGATGGTGAGATCCAGCGCCGACCTGCTCGTCGGCTTGTGAGGATTTTCCCCTTCAGATATCTCCCCCAGTGTGACCCCGCGCCACCTGGCACAAGCTATTAGCTGCCGACATGTGTGGTAGTGTAATGTACGTAATTGCATGTGTGTAAGGGACAAGGAAGAGGAAGGAAAGATTGCGTGCGATCCGTGACCCGTTTGTTAAGGTACTGCTCCGGCATTCGTGGGGTGCTGATCGGAGAAACCATGGAAAACCACCGATCAGAGCAGCCGGCCACTAAGCAGCACCTGCATCGAAAATAGCTATTTAGAAAAAACCTCTCACCTTCGGAACTACAACAGTACGACGTCCCGATCAGGGTGGCTGTTGAGGCAGTGACGTTGAGCTGAACTCCTCCTCTTCAACGACAATGATGCACAGCTGAATGAAGGACAAATGGCGGAATGAGAGGCACGGAAAACGGGAGAATTCCAAAATAACCTACCAAGAGCTCGCTTGGTCACAAACTCAATATGGATTTTTCGAGAATTGGACTTGAACTGCTGTTAAACTCAGTTATGTCCCCGACTTTAGAAGACGTAACAGCTCCTTTAGAGGTTCCTACGCGCCACCGAGGAGCGAGGAGAGAGCAGTGTCAGGGCCAGCCGATAGCCCGCGCTGCCCACTTCTCTGGAGGAGTTCACGCGCTCGTGGGCGTGTAACGAGATGTCCGAGGCTTAATGAGGTTGACGTAATGAGGCTCGAGCAAATACACGACAATTAGCGGGTCCAAGGGCTTCAACGGTTTCTACTACGTGTTCACGAACAATGCCGCACATTAATAATATATCGTCATGGGCCTAGTGAAATTAAAATAGTAATTTATCTTATACGTGAGTAAACAGGCACTTTATTAACGAGAGGTTATTTATCTGCGGAAGACGAAGGAGCGAATGAGTCATCTTTATCGCCCAGTGTGATATTCTGTTTTCTTTTATTTTCTTATTTTTAGTGCAATAAAATTTCATGTTCCGTTAGATAGAATCGACACCGTACTCAACGTCCAATAGAAAAATTAAATTTGTTGATCAGCCTCAGATGACAAAAAGGTGCTTTAGCAAGATATTGTTTATCCGTGATTCTCGCTTTTCTACATAAAATACATGTAAAATTTACTTTTATTTTGTGCGTTGAATGGTTCTTGTTTCTGCTCGTAAATGACGTCTAGTTGCAGGTGACGGTACGAGGCATTAAAAAAAATTGATGGAAAGTTTGGAGAGCGAGGTTTACTTTAACTTTTACGCATCGGTGTAAACCTGTTCCAACGTACGTAAACGTCAGGTTGATATTCCTACCAATAAATATATGAATCTGTTAATCATGAAAACACGTGTTTCATATAAAATAAATTCTCTCTTAAAATATCTCTTTTCTTCGTAACTAAATTGAATTGTGACGTTTTTTCCATGCATGATAGGGCTGCGTGACGGGTAAAGAGGGTGGGGGGCGGAGAGAAGCGAAGTGTTTGACTCGGAGAGGATTGATTGAGTGTTACTGATTCCGGGCGCGTCACCTACTAGGGTCATTAGTCCCGTAAAAGAAGTGCACTTTTTTCTAGAGAGATGGTGTTCTTCATCTGCTGGACGGCAGAACCGGCGCCAACCTACCGACAGATAGCGGGGTTTCCCTAACCAAGCATCTCCCAGCTCTAAACTCCAGATCGATCTCTCGACATGGGTGGTAGTGTAGTGTAATATGCGCTATATTAGTGTGAGTGTAAGAGGCGACGACAGGACAGGAAGAGTTAGGAAAGATCGCGCTCTGTTCGTGGCCCGTTTGTTAGTACTGCTCCGGCATTCGCCTGGTGATAATCAGAGAAATCAGGGAAAACTACCGATCAGAGCAGTCGGACGCTAGAATTCTCCTCCAGTCAGCAACCGAACTCAACCTAACTTCATAGCCAGTGTCGAAAATCCTGCCACCGTCGGGACTCGAACCTAGGGCCTCCCGGTTGCAGGGTCTGCAGTGACATCAGTTGATACCCTGAGCCATCTCTCTGGGTACGACGTGGGGAGGGGTGGAGCAGGATGAAACGGAACGGGGTTGGACGGGAGAGGAACGAGGCGTGTGGATGTGTGGTGAGGATGAATATATAATTATTTCCAATTTACACTACAGAAATAAGTCATTTCTGTTTCCGTCTAAGACATTATTGTCAAAAATATCAATCAAAAATATTCGATTGATTGATTATTTCATGTTTGCGAGCGCGTCAACAGCTAAAGTCACTAGTCTCGCAAGTGTAGTGTACGTTTTATCACGAGAGGTGGCGGTGATCTTCCCTTGTTGAATTGTAAGACTTGGCGCCGACCTACATGTCGATTTTCGTTTTTTTTTCAAGCAGGTCGGCGCCGGATCTCGCCATCCCATCAGCGAGTAATCACCCGAGCCGGGTCAAGCTCTAAGCTCCCGACGTGTTCGATTGTTTATTGCATCTAGGTGTGTGGAAGTAAGGGGTACGAATAAACACGAAAAGGACAGAAAGACCGCACGCTAGCTATGGCTCGGTTATTAGGGTACTGCTCCGGAAGTGGCCTGGTGTTAATCGAAAAAAAAACACGGCAAACTACAGATCACAGCAGCTGTCCGCTGGAATTATCCTTCTGGCAGCAACTGATAACGATCTAGCTATCTACCTAGAGTCGAAAATCTTTCAACCGTCCTGACTCAAAACCTAGAACATCTCGGACAAAGACATTACAGGAACATCTGTTGTTATGGCCAGAGCTACCTAAGCCGATAATGCTGTTTTACTTCAACTAGTATTATACAAAGAATACAACTACAGAAAATAATATTTAGATTTCAACAACACCACAGATATTCTCCATCCTATTGAAAACATTATGACAAGTGCGAGTGCCCACGTCTGTCGCAGGAGCTGGGACGAACGGATGACACGCATTGTGTGAGTCGCCGTTCTTTTGTCGCCTTGTCATTACAGCTGCATTGTGCTTCGCTGCAGTTACCACTTCGCTAAACGAGTCCCCGAATCGAATTTGTTTTTGCGGTTCGTCCCATTAGAAGAGTTAATTGCTTCCTATTCGAGGTTTCCACAACACCATTTATATTATTCACCAATACAAGAGTTATTGTCATAAGTAAATTGTGGTCATAATGCGGAAACACATCGCTGATTTTGATATTTGTTTTCATGACAGTGCAGTTTTGATTACATATCTGCGGATCTTTCCCAATATATCTCTAATTTTGCAGGATTAATGAGAGTGTTCAATGAGAATAGCAATCATTTTCTCAGAGTGAAGTATATTCACAGCGCTCCATTTGTCATTTCTCTACGCGAAAAACGAATAATAAAAATTGCAGTCACATTTAAATTTTAAAAAAATTAAAAAATGTTATAAGTCAAATGTGAATAGTCAAATACATTTTAATTGCTAAAGGGTTGAACGTGTAATAAATTAAATTAAATTTGTTATTTTTATTCCTGAATACTCATATGTATTGATTTAACTAAATATTTTATGATTAAATTCCGCAAAGTCGTGTGTAGTAAGAAGCACTGTATGTTAATAAGCGCAATTTAAATATGAAATTAGTATTCCAAAGGATCATTTAGCGTCGATAGTACATAATTATCAGGTCTGAATATTTTTGTATCGGCAATGCTTTCGAGAGCTCGCAACTTCCTCCCTTGTACCATTATATTAAGATACAAAGATACTATTATTGTCCTTCCGCTCTTCAAAGTTCTTTGGTTTATTCACTAGTTTCTAATTCGTTCAACATCTAGTATACGAACATAAAGTTCTCACTACTGTGTGATAATTCTTTTATTAATATGATTTATGTTGAAATTTAAGTTCTTATTCACGATGGTTAAGATTCTAATTGTTAATCAAGACAGTTAAGATATGAATTTTTGTTATCAAACTAATTAATTAAACGCAGATAATGTGTTAGTTTTTAATTATTTTAAAAGGTCAATAATACATTAATTTTGAATGTTTAGTATTTCATTTGTATGGCATAAGAAAACGTAGGCATCTAGTACATTTTCCTATAATTAATTTCAGAATCTCTCATAAATTTATGTCATAAATATTTATTTGACCTTATTTCCGTTGTTTTTACTCACCTACGTTCTAAGTTCATTCGAATTTTAAACGTTTCAATTTAAATAAATTAATCACAAAACTCCTAGCAAATTGTTCAAAAGTCATTTCTTAAGATACAAGACAGGAAAGACGATGAATAAAATTACCTACAAAATTCTACTACAAACCTAACCTTCATACAGACTGAATTTCACTTAACCATAGATTGAGCCGTTTTAAACCGACGTACAGACTTAGATCCCAATTCACAAAATTCAGATCTCTTGGGGTGTTACGAAATAATGCAGTCAAGTGCAATACAATCTCTACCTGATTGATATTTTTGTGTTTTAGGTGAATAATGAATTCATCATCTTGTATAATGTATAATGATTAAATATTATGGATGTAACAAAATATACAGGAAGCCTAGAGGTGTGTAGGGAAATGTTAGCCCTCACGTGAATTCCTATTAACTTGATCAAGGGTTAAAAATAAAATGATAAAGAAAAGACGTTCTGTATCTACTTGACTGCCCGGGAGACGGCGCGTTCTACACACATTGCCAACGCAACGGTCGTCGTGCTACATCCTTCCAAACGCATTCGCAGCATCACGACGAAACATTGGCATGTTGTGATCTGGGCTGTCCGGGTGACGCCGCGTCGAAGGCTGTGGTGCCGATGTTTCGACCGACTGTGCTTCCCTGAAGAGCACCGCGATATGTCGGTCGAAACGTCGGCTCCCCAGCCTTCGACGCGGCGTCACCCGGACAGCCCAGATTATGACTCTGGCCGCGGAAGCCTACGATATCATTGGCATGTTTGCTTAGGACGCGGAGAGCCATATAGACAATGATCGCACAAGACCATTCGCTCAATACTTTTGCATAATTCATACTCTGTATGAAATAAAATAATTTTTGCAATAGTATGTTATTTCACTCTATCGCCATTGAAATATGCAGTCTTTTCAAAGCGTGTTGAATTTTAAATTCTGTATTCAGCTTCATTCATGGACGTGTACAATATAAATTAGTATCTCTTATAGTTGGTGGCAGTAAATTACCAAAAAAGCATGAATACAACACTTTTGTATTCAATTCCATGGTCTATGTTCTGTCTGAGGTTGTTTTTGAAATACACGATAATTAGTAGACCATATATTGTTAATAATTATTGTAATGGCGGTAGTAAATAGATACAAATAAAAAACAACAGGTACCTAGTGAAAGTGTAAGCACACGTATAAACTCATACTAACCATACGAAAGCATGGGCCACCAGATACGAAGGTGACCTCTCTAACCGATTCACTTACACTTTGTGTTCAGGCGAAATGACATACGAAATGAAATTATTTTTGCCATTTCCGTTTTTTTCTCGCCCTTTCGTCCCAGAGAAAAGCATTCTTTTTATTCCGTATTGGATTTCAACTTTTGTGTTACGTTCCATCGCCTTCCGAAGAGGAAATGAAACGTTTTTCTTCTGTTCCTCTCGCAATCTTCTCCTGTTTCTCCATGACCTTCTCCTGTTTTCCTGCTCCTCGGGTATAGCGAGTCGACAGAGCAGTATGAAGGACCAAGCGACAAAGCGTCTCTCGGCCGCGCAATCTTGTGGTGAACCCAGTTCCTTTTCTTTACGACCCATTCGAGCCAAGCAGGTTGCTCGCGTGATAATGCTACCCTTTTTCATGTATTTAATTTCCCGCCTGCAAACGAGCGAGCTTTCTGCAGCGTTGTGCGTGTCAACTGTTTCTCAAGAGCTGCCTATGGGGCATAGAATCGACTCTTTTGTCTTCGATTCCAAAGCCTAACTTCAGGATTCTCAATGTGTTTCCGTTGTGTTTAAAATAAAATGATTTCCGAGCGTAATTCCAGGATTATCATAGTGCGTTTCGTTGTGTATAAAATGAGATGATCTTCAGGCACAACTTCAGAATCCTCAATGTGCATTTCGTTGAGTATAAAATTAGATAAGATACATTCCAGGGACTTGTTTGAGTTCACATTTAATTTTGGCCATTAACAAATTCTGCGAATTTTGCAGTTAATTTTTTTAAATTAATTTAGTTAACTTTAATAGTATAAAGTATTCTTTTTAATCCTTAAAAATTGCAAATTTTATCAAAAATGAGTGCACTAGGTACGTACTAAACATGGGTTTACAGTAATTCCAAATACAAATTTTCAACAGCGAATTCACCGTGGTTTTGTATGCGATGGTACTTTCAAAATTTTCTGTCCATCGTAGCTTGAATAAATTTCTGATTTCATTTCAAGAATATACATTCCATTATTAAAAAGCAGTCCGTTTTAAATCTTTTATGACTTACACCTTCTTCTATTCCAGTCAGTCCCCCTGTTGGGCGGGCTTCCACTTCCCACCATTCTACAAGATGGTGGCCACCCTAGAGGTTCATCTCTGGATTATATCCTGTTTTATTGTAAACCTTAACTGTGATCCACGTTGCTTGGGCAATAAGTTATTTTATTTTTTTTTAATTTTATCATTGTATTATTTATTTCACTTCCTTTGTCAATTTTATTTTTTATATCATGGTTCTTCTTTATGTTAATCTCTAAATTCTTTCTTTTTGTTAGAGACTCACTGAGGATGGGAAAATATTGTTCCCGAAAGTTAGTTTGGGCATGAAATAAATATATATTATTTACTTTTATTGTAGTGGTTGATTATCCCCACATCCATAATATCGTAATTTGTGTGACATTCTATTAACATACTCTACATTTCTTCAATATGTCGCTAATTTATTCTCATTCTTTCCAATACTTTTAACATACGCCACATGTATATAATGTTTATATTTCATTCAGCGCAAATGTTTTTTTCCTCTCTCATTGTTACTCTCAGGTTTTGAAATCGCATCTATAGAAGTATTCAATTAATTCAGAATATGACTACTATCACTGGCAAATCGTTACAGTGGTTCCTCATGGAGGAAGTAGTGAGGCTAGAACAGCACATACGTTTTCAAATTATCATATTATCTATATAAAAGTGGATGAGATTATATCGGAGATCGATAAACTCTGACACCGTTTGACCGATCACCGAAAAAGTTGGCACATTTAGCTGTTTTTTCATAGAGAAAGTTTTTATGCTGTTCATTTTGTTGCAACTCTGCATTGTATGTCACTACAGCACAAGGTGGCGCTTGAACTAAATGCAATTTCCAATCGACGTGTATTTCACGGTTCTGGGCGTTGCTATGTGCCGTGAGATGGGATGGAGCAGGCCAGGACGTGCGAGCAGCGCGGGACAGAGAGAGAAAGAGAGAGAAAGGGAGAGAAAGAGAGAGAAAGAGAGAGAAAGAGAGAAAGAGAGAAAGAGAGAAAGAGAGAAAAGAGAGAAAGAGAGAAAGAGAGAGAGAAAGAGAGAGAGAAAGAGATAGAGAGAAAGAGATGAGAGAGAAGAGAGAGAGAGAGAGAGAGAGAGAGAGAGAGAGAGAGAGAGAGAACGTCTGTCGGGTTCTGCTAATTGTATAATATTAGCAGCATCCGGACGTTGAATTCTCCTAGAAAAGTGCTTCCAATTCGCAGATAGTTTCCTTCAACGACATTCTCACTAATTGAGCCTTGAGATCATCTCTTAAGCGTTAATGTACTGCTACAAATAGTTTGCTTAAACCTTTAAAAAAGTTCAACAAAAAGCAGATTTGGCCCATTATTATGAACATAATTTTCTTCATTCCAGCAAAAGAAAATTTAAAAAGAATCTAGTCATTCATAAAAAGTTTCAAACATTTTGGGAAAGTATGTAAAGTAATCCCACAAATTAAAATATTTCTTTGAAATTCAAAGCGCTTCAATATCTACTAGGTCGCTAGTAAACATCGTGGGTACCGTTTACGCGCTAGAGTTTTTAGCAGACTAACAGAGTCAGGCGGACTGACCGACATTTGGGCGACTATTCCACTCCTAAAATTAAAACAATAGAGTTTGACTATGCATATCAAATGCCTAAATCAGGGCGATATATCTTAAAACATTAATCGCTTTTTCTATGCGGGTTTGCTTACCGCTTCTCCCTACTGGTCAATCAGAAACTCTGATTCATTTATCTTAGGAGGCGGTATACATCAATGGCTATGTCGATGTCCAATAAGCCGCGTACGTACTGCAACATAACCTTTTTGATTTTGACATAGCCTTCAGTTATTTTCAATATTTGGCGCATTTTGAAGCTCTGTTGGACATAATTCTATTTGTGGGATAGTCCCATTAAATACCACTCCAGGTTTGGAAATTCTCAAAACAATACCCTCCTTGTTGTGACTCGGGGGATTTATCGACAATTTCGAAAGAACTCTTGGTATTACCTATGATAAACCATTTTTTCGGTTTCAAGACCGATCCACTTTTTGAATGTTAACTGTGGACAATATACATCGACTCAAACTTTTTAAATATATAATCAAATTCAGTAAAATTGATGTAAATATATGTTAGGTAAATTCATGTAAATAGTCAAATTAGTCGTAAATGTTAGAGTAGCAGTATTTTCTGTTAAAATATAATTTCAGATGAAAATAATTTTTAAATATTTTCCAGTAAAATTAGGAGTAATTAAAAAATCATGGGCATCTCAAGCGAGGTGGTGAAGGAACGAAAGCCTTGATTTTAGCTCAGCCGTCGCTTCGGTTCTTCGTAAACTAAGAGAACATAATAAACACGCATTTGTCTTTTCCTCCTCATTATTAAAGCAACACCGTACGCCCAAATGTGAGGCTGGTACACGAAATATCATAGACTGCGTCAGAAAAGGTGACCTACCAATTCATAAAGAGTGACGTGTCAGAGGCAACATTTCCAGTTCTCATTGGCGATGTATGAAAAAAGGAGATTATGGAGATACGGAGAATAAAGCAGTTTCCGCAGCTTAACGGTTTTTTGAATTCATTATTAAGTAATCTTATTGACAATTCACTCTTTCTTTGAACTTTTGCTCGTCAGATATTAGTGGATTCCTCCATCTCATTTTTTTAACTTTGTGATTTTGTCAAATTTTCCTTTCATCCTTTGCACATCGATATTATTATTCCTGGGAGAATTTCGCAGAAGTTTGCAGTGATGATTAAAACTCAGATATGCATCTATCCACTCATTTCTCCTACCACGCTGTTTGTAATCTCTGTTATATCCCTATCACCTCCTCTGTGAATTTGGAAAAATTACCGGTCATGAATAAAAAGAACACACTTTATATGATTGTGCATATTTTTGTCTGTTGTTTCAAGATAGAACTAAGTGAAATTTATTGACATTTGGTGAGAAATAGATGTATGTGAATGTGTTAGTGCATGTTCGTGCGTATTTTCCCGATTTTTCCTGTTGGTGAATATCCTGATAAATATAGGGGCATATTTTGCATATTTCGTTAAAATTGAGACTTATTTTTAAAATGTTTCAACTTTTCATACGATATATTTATTTGTGAGCATTCATCGATTACAAACAGCCTGTCACAATTTGCGATTTTTTCTTTTTCATAGATGATAAAATACGTACCCAAATGTGGCAGATTTCTTGATATACTTTTTGAATCTGGCAGAAGAAATAGAACAAGATATACAATGTACTTCACCATTTACTTTATTTCTCCTGTGAAGTAAAGTAGATTATATTCTGTTTGCACAAAAATTTATCTTTTCATTGCAATCACGCTCTCGTGAATATTATCAAGAAAGCTTAAAGCAAGAAATGAAAAGGTCTTAATTTTAATTGCATATTAAAGTGCATATTTGAGAATTTTTAGGACATACATGCATACTTTTAAAAGCATATTTCAATTTTTTAGGACATAAAACTCTTCTCCCTACTAATATTATTTTAATTTGCAAAACAATTGTCGACTGAACGATACAGTCGCATTAAAATAGAAGGTTGACAATGACGACAGTAGCTGAGCTCTATCTTTGTTTACCCTTAGTTACAGTTTCACATTTTAAGACTTATATTCTTGTAATCTTTCCTAGCCCTAAGTGATTATTTCGTCTTTCAGCTTTTATTCAGCTTTTATCTCAGTTCGAGCGCAGCTCTCGTAGAGGCAACACCTCGCCGAGCGCTCCGCACCTCCGAAATATTTCGCAGTCTTATCAGCAAAGGTTTCGTCTATCTGTGCCAATAGTATAGACTAACTACGTTCTATTCTCTTTGTGCCTCACGATCAGTGTTTTCAATTAGTGTAAAAGTGTTGTGATTTAATCCAGTGATTCGCAAAGTGACTAGTGAAACCAGAATAATCAGTTTAACCGTTTTCGTAGTTCGCCTTGGCCTCGGCCATCGCAACTACGTAATATGCCCACTGAAACCATCCCAGACGCTACTGACGAGCAAATAGCTCGTAAGATGCAAATAGAGCAGCTAATTCAACAACATCACTACATCCAGCAACAATTAGCCGAGCTCCAACATCAGCAATGGCAACACGGTCATCCGAGTCAAAGTATGTCACTAGCTATGTCACCCGGTCTCCCCAACCCTCAACAAAGCGGCGAGGCCGCCCCTGACGTCATGGACACCAACACCGAGGGTCAAGGTAGCTTCACTGATAACGAACATATTCAACGACTAAATCAAGTAAGTAATGTGCATTCAAATGTCGGAGTAGACAGCAAAAAACGCAAAACATTCCATCCAGATGAAGGAGCTGTCCAGTATAACGTGCCTGTGTCTTCCCGGTATAAAGCCCTAGAAAACTTAGCCCACGATCCCCCTTGCGCGAAACAGTCGCATTTAGCGAACCAGAACCAAATATAATTAAAATTCCCCCAATTTTTGTGCACGAAGTAGACGAATATGAAAAAATGATTCAAGACATTAAAAACATCGCCCAAAAAGAGTTCTTTACCAAAAATATTAAAGACTCGGTGAAAGTGATGTTTAGTGACATTGAGGACTTTAGAAATTATAGAAATTTTTGTGACGAAGAAAACATCGCGTATTACTCGTTCAGAGATCCTACGGCCAAACCTTTATCAGTTGTTATGAAAGATATCCCCACATGCTACTCAGTGGAAGTCATTGAGACTGAACTCTTACGTCTTAAATATCCAGTAACTAATGTCAGCCGATTATATAACAAAGACAGAAAGCCCATTCACATCTGTGCGATAGAACTAACCAACAATAGTGAAGCAAGGAAAATTTTTTCTCTAAACAAATTTATGTACAGTGTAATTAGAATTCAGCAAAGAGTCAATGCTAGAGTTATCATGTGCAAAAAATGTCAAAGGTATGGCCATTCTCAAGCCAACTGCGGTTTCCCGGCGAGATGCGTGAAATGCGTAGGTAATCACCACTACAAAGAATGTGGTAAAACCAGAGATTCCCTCCTCAATGTGTTAACTGTCATGAACACCACGCCGCTAATTACCGCGGTTGTAAATATTATAAAACTTACATTAAAGAGAAGACTATGCTCCCCCAAAAATCAAGAGACAACATTACAAATAATTTTGCCACCCCAAAAGCTACTCCCATCAGAAATGATCCTGAAACTTATAAACAAAATTTCCCATCACTCCCACGTCGCTCCTATCGCGAAGCAACCCTTCCTCCAAGTACGGCGCCACCATTAGACTGGACAAATGTCATTTCAAACATTGTTTCTCGTTGTAACAGCTATTGTTCCCAAATACAAAAATGGTGGAGAATATGGTTAGAACTATGACATACAATGGATAAAAATCTCGAAAAAGGAAATATCCTCAACTGGAATGCAGACGGCGTCAAACGACAAGAAAACACATTAAAAATTTTCTTACGTCATCACAATATCAAGATTGCGTGCATCACAGAAACGCATTTAATCCCAGGCGAAAGATTTAACATTCCTGGATTCCAGTGTTATCGCTATGATAGATTATCATCACATGCTGCTTCAGGTGGGGTAGCAATATTATTGAACAAGCAAGTAAAACAGGAACAAATCTCCACTCCCTTCTCAGCCAACTTAGAATCTGTCGGAGTAAAAATTAAATTAAATAATCATCCAGTTAAAATAATTTGTGCCTATAAACCTCCGAACAAGGCATTTCCCCAAAACGCTCTTCACGAAATCTTCAAAAGTAACTGCCCACCATCCTAACTGGTGATTTAAACTGTAAAAACAGCATATGGGGTTGCAACGTTACGACTTATCAGGGCAAAAAACTGCAGGATTTTGCAGTTTCCAATAACGTGGCAATAATGGGTCCTAACGAACCAACAAGATTCCCCTCAAACCCAAATATCATCCCAGATATTCTTGATATCACTTTAACAAAGGACATTAACTTCCCGCTTCATCACAGTGTTTTACCAGAACTAGACTCCGACCACAATCCAGTGATCATATCACTCTAATCAACTACAACATCCTCAATAATCACCACCATCCAAGAAATCGACTCGGAGATAGATAATCTAACAAAATCCATAACTTCTGCGGTAAAACAATCTACGATAATGCTGCCTAATTCTAAACCTAAACCAATCCCGTTCAAAATCTTGAACCTAATTAAATCCAAAAATAACTTGAGAAGATACTGGCAAATTACAAGAAGGGACGTTAAACAGAAATAAATAAATTTACAAGGATAATAAAGCAACGACTTGACCAATTTCGATATGACAATTACAAAACGTACCTATCAGAAATTCACCCAAACTCGAGACATCTGTGGTCAACAGTAAAACGGTTATCTCGAACCAAATCCATAATTCCGCCATTAAAATTAGGAACATCAACGGCATTCTCAGACGAAGAAAAGTCGAACGCTATCGCCCAACTTCTGGAAAACACTTTCAAACCTCACCCAATTATAAACTCTGCCTTCAACAACCAAATAGAGGATTTCTTAAACAAGAGAGAACCACTGTGCCGCTGCAACTAAGTACATATCACCTTCAGAGACCATGAATATAATCAAACACATGAAAGTCAGAAAATCTCCAGGAATAGATGGAATTAGCAACCTTAGCATTAAAATGCTAAACAAAAAAGTAATTGCGGCTATAACAGCGATCTACAACGCTGCTTTACGGCTCAATTACTTCCCCACAAAGTAGAAGAAGGCTGTAGTCCTACCAGTGCTTAAACCAAAGAAAGATCCCAAAATTCCTGAAAATTACAGACCCATAAGCCTCCTTCCCACTCTATCTAAGATATTTGAGAAGCTGATTCTGGAGAGGCTCAATAATTTCCTAACAATCTCAAATGCAATTCCGCCTTTCCAATTCGGTTTTAAACAAAATCATTCAACCTCGCACCAATTATTAAGATTAACGGAAGACATAGCTCACGGTTTCCACCGAAAAGAGCACACAACATCAGCTTTCTTAGACATGAGTCATGCCTACGACAAAGTTTGGCATAGAGGTCTCGAGTATAAATTGCACGACCTGGGTATTCCGGATTATTTAATAAAAATTTTAACAAGTTTCATCTCCAACAGAGAATTTATAGTTCGAATAAACAATGTAACTTCAAGAACATTCCAAATCAACGCAGGCGTTCCTCAAGGATCAGCTCTCTCTCCCACGTTATTTAATATTTTCTGCCACGACATTCCATCTGAAGGTGACGCCAATTTAGCATTATACGCAGATGATGTAGCAATTTACGCTACAAACTCCGATATTCTAGTAGCAAAGGATCACCTACAAGAGAGCGTGAATAACTATGTAGAATGGACTCAGAATTGGAGAGTTAGAATTAATCCACATAAGAGTCTCTGCAAAATATTTACTCTCCGCCACCCCAAAAATCCTCCAGAAATTATAATCCAAGGAACAAAAATCCCATGGTCAACCTCCCCCATAAAATACCTCGGGGTACTCTTCGATAAAAGACTCACTTGGAAACCCCATGTCAATGCAGTCATTGACAAAACAAAAATTAAAATTTCCCATTTATCACATATTATAAATCGCCGTTCTCCCCTGAGGTTAGAATGCAGACTTTTAATCTTTAAATCTGTTATTTTACCAACCATGGCATACGCATGCCCAGTATGGGGTGGTGCTGCACCAAGCACCATCAAAAAACTTAAAATACTTCAAAATAAATACTTGAGAATAACTCTCAATGCGCCATGGTTCATCCCCAACCGACAAATCCGACGGGAACTAAACATACCAGAATTTGAGGAGACAATAAAAAATCTTGCCAGCAATTTCTTCAACCACCTACCAAATGCTCCCTGCACTGCAAGCTTCAACCTAGGAAGAAACTATAGCAGTCCGCGAATCATATCAAGATTCCTGAAAGAAAAACTTAGACCTCCTTAATTTGGCTTTCCCCTCGTACCTTTCCACCATCATACCATCTTTAATCACACAACAAAAATCTAAAAATTAAATCTTCAATAGTTCAGAAACCAACCGCGACTTAAGGATGGTCATATCCTAAGAAGCCATGTAATATTTTGTATTCTCAAAATCCTCGAAAGACATAATTGTCGAACGAGAAGTAATAAATAAAATAAAATATAGCTTTTATCTAACTTAATAGTTGAACCGGTCTCCATGCGTAATCGCCTCCTGGAAACCCCAACATTCTTTCACATCTAGACCTGCCCATAAAGATGCCGGGCAATCAAAGCAATTTAGTGAATGTGAAGCTACTACTTGAAAAAGAGAATATAATGATCTGTGTCACTGAAAACGACCGCTAGTACAAAAAACGTTCAAAATATGCCCTTGCAATACATTGAAAAAACGAAAATATTTTAACACAAACTTGCAGAAAATATCTTTAATATACTAAATGTTAAATGACTTTAATATACTAAATTATTGTAACGTACTAATTGCTCTCAAATATAGCATTAATTAAATATAAAACATTTTCATTCGGTAGCATTGCAATTTATTCTGAGGTCTGTCGTTGACCCAGTATTCTCCAGGAAACGAAATGGCGTAGGTAGACAACTGTGAAAGAAAGAAACCAAAGTTATCAAAACCACTGCTTACACAGATATCCTTCTATAAAGTTTTATTTTCACAAAAAAAAAAAAATTAGGACTGAGACCGCGGTGGTTTTTCTAGAGATTTAAAAATCAGACCACAGCACCTACGCGTTCACATCGCCGTCCTTTCACTTCACTTCACTTCTCCCACCAACCGCGGCCGCGTGCCGCTGGCTGCGCTGGAGCGAAATGTTTTCGTTACAGCCGCGGTGGCCCATTCAAAGGGCGAGATCGATATCCAGGCGATAAAAAGCGCTGCGCGGAAGCGCTGGTCGGCGGGCTCCGCATAACGCTCTTCCTTTAATTTACATGCAAAAGAGAGCACTCCGGGTTTAATTTTCAGCGTTTACAAAACATTCTCGATAGCCATCTTAAGTGACTCATCTCTACTATCAGAACACATCTGAAAGTCTGTGGGGGGTCTTCATTTCAGAAGACTTGCAAGAACGCAGCTTCAAGCTCTGTGCAAATATTTCCTTAGAAAATGGCCGCCGACAAAATGGACGTGCATTTTATCAATATTGATGTCCTAGAGTTTTTACTTGTTCCAACGCTTGTGTTTGTTACTCTAATGCCATGATAGAATATAAAGTGTTATCTTCCACAGAAAGAGTTGGTTTAAAAACGATGTTTAAAATAAAAGAAACTTTCAAAGTTAATTCTTCACAAATAGCCAAATTATATTTACTCTAAATCTGATTTTGATCACAGTTCATCGGAACATATTGTTCCCTAAAAATGTGACTTATTTAGAAAGGTGTGCACTCCATGTGTACAATTAAACACGATCTTATTGCTAGAAAAAAAGAATATAGATGGGGTGAATAAAGATGGGGTTGTTGTGTATAAATAATATAAAACTGAAAAATGATAAGCAAGGAGGGAAAAAAAGTATTGTGAACGTAGCAATGCCAACGCAAGATCAATACAATGTTTATGACACGTTATATCTCATGAATAGTTAGAAGTAGCTGTTCATCGACTTTCCTTGTTCCTCTGCTGAATAAAGAAATATTTGTGGAATAATGTGTATCTCTGGAGTTTTCACTAGAGATTGTAGCAAAGGTTGGTCTTCTGATTCAATACAAAAATAGTAGCGGTGCGTTTTTAGGTTGCATGGTAGTACAAACTCCAGATAATACTAAAGTATTAATGTATTAGATATGTATTCTCTATTCAATTTCATGCAATTATCGAAATATTTCACCAATATTGATGTATAAAATATCAGTGGTTTATATAAATCATAATTAATATTCTGTTTACAAAACTGTGCTGGTTTAGGAAGGTAGATAGACGATTTGTATACTTGTGATTAAACATTTGTCCCCAACCACGTCCCAGATTCAGCTAATTACATCTCCACCACATAACAACTCTAACCACGACCTTGCTCAACAACGTAACTGCTTAAACCGCATCCCCTTGTTAATAATGGTTCTAACCCTACTCCGTTTGTGATTCAACTACATCTCTGCCTCAATCCGCTCTTCCCCCAATCTAGTCCCTATTTACGTTATCCACCTTTTCAGCTCTCCGCCTCACTACACTCTGCCGCTGTACGTCCGCATTTTACATCCCCACTTATGCACACACCTACCATGATTCTGTTTGAGCCATATCTCTCCACGAACGAAGGCTTGGAACCTACCTCTTGCTCGCCCCTTTCCACACCTTCCTTACCAAGGTCCCACCCCTTCACATCTCCCCGCGCTGCGCTCTATGTCTTCACGCTACTACATCCCCAGACAGGCACACCTGCCAAGACTCTCTTTGAACCACATCTCCCCCCAATCCAAGTCTTCGAACCTACCTTTTGCTCGACCCTCTCACATCTTCCCTACCTAGCACTCGCCCCTACCATATACCCACGCCGCGCCGAACCCTATGTTCTCACTCAACATCCACACTCATGCACACATCTGGTTGTTTGACCAACCCTCCCCAAAGCAACTACCTCTTGCTCGCCCCCTCTCATTTGGCCCCCGCTTTCCGCCTTCAATCTCCTCCCATACCAAACCCCCGCCCCTACCACATCTCCCCCGCGTCTTACCTCCTCACCCTACCACATCCCCACTACTAGACACCCCTGCCATGATTCTGTTTGTGCCACATCCTCCCAAGCAACTCTTCGAACTATCTTGCTCGCCCCATACCAACCCCGCCCCTACACATCTCCCCGCGCCGCATCGTACATCTGGCCCCTTCGATGCGGCCTTTTAAGCGCGCGGCCGCCAGGGGCGCCGCTCTCGCCCCCTTTTACGACGACAACAATACTCCGAAGGCTCCATTCAGCCCCACTTTTACAGCGGCCATTATCTCGCGGCGCCAAATTGTTTTCCGCCTTCCGATGGCGCCCCGCCGCGCCCCGCCGCGCCCCGCCGCGCCCCGCCTCGCCTCGCCGTTCCCCGCCGCGCCCCGCCGCGCCGGCGAACCGGAATTTACGATGCGCATGCAGCACCTCGCAATTACTTCCTTTCGTTAGGGCAAAGACGTCCGCCTCGGTGAGGCCCGCGTCTTTTATACGCGATTACGTTATTGGGGATGATAAGGAATATCTTATGGCGGTCGTAAACATCGTTCAGTATCCACTTAACGTATCGACTAGACCGAATCATTCTCGCTGTTCTATATGGCAATATCTATACGACCCCTCTTTCATGTTACTCTTCTGGCTTGCGTTCAAAACGCCGTCCCCACCCTATATGCAACAATCGGGCTCTTCCTGATCGATACAAACCCTGTTAACGTATTAGTAATAAAGCCGTGTCAAGATACACTAAAAATGTTAATGAATCTTTTCACCAGCGGTGCTACATATTTTAGCGGTGGCAACCTTAAACGACTCAATGGGCTAATGATCTAGGATTTGCATGACAATCAGGTTTACCTGCGGCGATGCGATTAGCGGGGAACGCGTAATTTAGAGTTCGATCGCTGATAATAATTGTGCATAATTAAGGCCGAATTGTTTCCAGTGGGTGAGACAAAAGAGTCACTTCCTGGCAGGGTGGCGCGGGGCGAGCAATTATTTCAACTGAAACCGCAAAGCATTGACAGTCGAATGTAGACCTCTGGTTTTTGTTTCCTGGTGGTCATCCGACCATATTCAGAGGGGAATTCAACATTCGCTATCAATAATGGAAGGGAATGTTTTAGTATTCTCTGTCGGAAATGTTTTAAAATTCCCTTTCTTTACAGCAATTTTTGTGTTTCCCCGTTCGAATACAATTATTCCAGTGCGAAAATATGAGTTAAGGGCGCAGTACACAGTAAATACTCTGTTGTATAGAGGGAGATCCTGATGAGTATGGTGAGTGCAACCTGGCTTTAATAACGAAATGTTTAATTGATGCGAATAAATATTGCTGTCCTGCCCACGACTCCTGACCACGACTTTCCACAATATTGTTTGACCATCCACTTAAATACCAATTTGGGTTTTGATATCATTTTTACATTGTATGTTTCATTGTCAATACTGCGTTTTAATTTATCCTCATATCACAATTAAACATTACGTATGATTTAATATTGTAATTTATTGTTAGTGAAACATTTTTTATACAAATATTATGCTTCTCAAAATTGTTATTTTTATATTGTGTTTCTCAATATTGTGAGTCCATATGGTGACGTGCTTTTGAACAGAATTCCTTCGAATAAAGTATCATATTTCTGAAAAGTATTTTTTGAGGTGAAAAAACAACAACAACATGAAAGACTAGAATTTCAATAAGGACGAATAAGAGATAAATGGCGTAAAAGAAGAGAAAAATAAGGCAACCAATATTTTCGTCACGACAAGTTGAGTGCTGCTGCATGTGATGCCTGCGTGTAATGCCACTCACCTCTGAGACCCTCTTCCTTTGATGAAGCCTTCGCGAAACCTGCTTCCGTGTCTCCGTAGACCCTCAGTAGGAGCTACAAAGACACAGGATCGTGGGGTCCTAGGTTCGAGTCCTGTCGGCGGCAGGATTTTCGACACTAGATTTTCAGCTAGGTCGAATTCAGTCGCTGTCTGGAGGAGAATTCTAGAGGCCGGCTGCTCTGATCGGTAGTTTTCCGCGGTTTCTCAACACCAGGCGAATGCCGGAGCAGTACCTTACCAAACGGCCCACGGACCGCGCGCGATCTGTCCTTCCTCTTCCTTGTCCTATCCTCTCCCTTTACACACACACTCACTTACACTCGACAGCATTTTTAATCTATATGTCTAAATAACTCCTAAACGAAGAGTTTTAGGGCCTTAAAAAATAAAATAAAAGACCTCATAGAGACGATACTCACACTGTAATCTACCAGATGAGATCGTCATGAACATTCTATTACATTTTTGCTGGTCCGGCGCTTTTCGATATAACCCCACCTGCTAAGAGAGAGACAAAATCTGCAACTGAACGTGAAATTAAACTAATTACTTGATATTCTACGCGATCTAATTACACAGGTGTACCTCTCTGCTCGGTAATACAGGTAAGTAAGAATAGTTTGTATTGACAAGGATGTATTATATTGTTATCAATTACAAGAAGACCTATAGAACAAGTGACGGAGGATAAGAGGGTCTTGAAGAAAAAGAGCAGCCTTAATATGGAAATAGAAAAATAAAGAGAAGAGAGAACGCTAGAACTATTTAATTTTGAACATAGTACCCAAAATTAAAATGATAACAAACTATGGAATCTGGATTTTAAAAACGAGATATTAAAATATTTTTAAGAAACAGCTAATATCTACGATTTGCTTTGAAAGTTGTGGGCGATAAATTCGTGGTTAGTCTCAGTATGATCTCTAAATGTAGAGTCTGCATTGCGGCAGTTGAAGCTGGTGCAATGGAAACAAACGTTCGTTAGTTTTCAAAGAAGCCACAAAATATGAAAGTGGTACATTTTATTGACCATATCGCCGTATAGGAAACAAATTCCTTGGCACACGAGTGTTCAAAAGAATCGAGTCTATCAAAGTGCAATTCGTTAGGTTCACAAATTGCGCCTTGCATTGTACATGACGAAACGGACAGAAATTTTCCTGGATGGAATCCCCATTGGCGGACCAGTAGAGGTCCTATTGGCAGATGCGAACGTTGCAGAGAGATGTAAATAACCTACTGTTTAAATTGAAAATAGTTTTTATGTTTTTGTTCAACACTTTTTTGCACACTTTTTGCCGCATTTATTAGAGTATTTTAAAGAATAACATATAAAAACTGGCTTTAGAAAAGAAAAATATTATTAAAGAAATAAGAATTCAGAGGCTGAAATATTTTTAATGATGTTCAATTGGTCACACTGTTTCATATCTTAACAAAAGTCATGCAAATGGTCTTTCAGGGTTTAGTTTTCTCGGTATTTTATTGCTTAGTCATACATCTACAAATGACAATAGAAACCCAATAGAAATAGTGACAATAGAAATAGAAGTGTGAAGAAATAATAGGGACAATAAAAAAACATACAAAAATAAAGTTTAACAAAAAAATATTACGAATTTCTTCAACAATTCATATTACAATTTTTGTGTTGAAACGACATTTTTTACAAGAAAAAAAAGAAAAATTATATCCTAAACGGTTATTTTGAGTAGCTGGGTTAAACCGAAGATAAAAAATGGATTAACCTCAAATTGTCTTTTTAATAGCAACCGCCGCATCTTGTCCTCAAGCCGGTGCTACGTGCTTCCCCGTCACCCGCCCTCAGGGCCACAAGAAGGCGAGCGGAGGGGCGCGCCATATGTTGAGTGACCCAGTTGGGCTCGCTCAGCGGAAAAAGACAGACGCCTCCGGCGAGGAGAGGGGAAGGGAGGGGAGAGGAGGGGAGGGGGCAATGTGGGGAAATGGGAGGGGGAGGGGTAATCGACGGGTCGCTCAAGCCACAACACCGCCCGCAGTCACCCACGCGGGCCGCCTGCTCGGACAAAATCTCCGCGTAGCGAAGGACATTTCTTTAATAACCACAGATTCCACGCTGCAATTTCTCTGCTTAACAGGATGACTTTCTGATGTGTTCAAATTCAACACACACAAACTTCAATAAACAATTTATTGGTTGAAAACATGTACAGAGCTACAGTGCCGAAAATCCAGGAGAATGTACAGTGAAACGTAGCCGAGTTATCGTAACCAGAAGATGCACCACAAAATTGCCGAGTCGCTAAATCTCCGTAAAGGGAAGTCCGTTGTCACAGCACTGTCGTCGTAATCACAATCTTCACACCGTACTATCTCGTATCACCAACTCGTCACTCTTACTCCGCCGCTCACTCTCTGACCTCTCTCCGGGCCACGGCCGGCTTATATTTTCCCCGGGCCGTAGGTCCGCTGACTGGCAGGCGTAGAAGGGGGGAAGGTTGGGCCTCGCCCCGCTCGCTCAGGCGTGGCGGCCGCACACCGCCAAGCCTCGCTGGCCCGCGCTTGTCGCTGGCCGCTGCCGCCAGGGGCGGTATCGCCCTACTGTGGCGGCACATTCAAATCTGTGCGGCCGGTCACGACACTTTCACAGGACGCCAGGTGAACACGGGGTCTTTCAGCTCCCATATGATGTGGACCATTAAAGTGGCACGCTCTCTTGAAGCACCTTCTACCAAACGAACTGCTGCGAACGATACTTAAAACGTGCGTGGCTGCTGTATGGTTACGCCAGACCCAAGTAGGCGCGAATGTTATCAAAGATAGCGCCGATGTTCGCGCTTTCTTCATGCGATTCTTATATGTATGTAATACGAATAATTGAATATTTAGAGAACGCTTTTACGATTTCTCACAAATCAGCCGTTTTTATGTACGGAAGTTGGCGAGCCTAACCTACACCTGCACCTGTACTTTTAGGACCTTCCAGCTTTGAAAACCTGGCACTGGTGAGAACCCTTGGTGTTTCCGGCGTTGGATTAGCGTTAGTCACAGAGAGTCACGTGAACCCCGAAGATGAATCGTCTAAATATGTTGATCCTAGCAGGCACGACCAGAAGGGGGCAGCTGCGTCAACTTGCCCCACCCCCGTCTTAATTAGGGCCCCGAAGCTGAGCATCACAAGAAAAGTAACATTAGTTTTAACAATGAAACATAATGCATTATTTACCATTTGGAATGTATAAATGAGTATAAACAACCTGTAACAACTATTGTACTACAGCTTCCGGGTCAATGACCCCCATCTCGATCAGGTTTTTCGTCCAGTTTCCCTGATCCATTGAGCAAATGCTGAGATGGCCCCTTGTTTTGCTTCTGGACATAAATGTAACTTCATTTTCTGTGCACGTCTTCTAGAATTCAGTGGGAAATACAATTATTCAAATTATCGTTTCCATGTTGTCGCGGCAGGAACTAATAAGAGCCAAAATTTATTGCTTATTGTAATATATCCTCTCCTATTTGTATATATATAATCCCGCCCACACGTTGGGCGCCCACTGTAATATCCTCCTCTTCCCTTCTCCCTCTGCTACCACGACGCCTCACGTCGCTGGTGCCAATGTAATATTATATATTATATATATAATCCCGCTTTTAATTACTCTCTTATAAAATCTCACGCCCACTATCTTGCCCTGCCCTAGCCCTAAATTATAATTGGGTGCCACATTATCAATTGCCCGTACCTCTGCTAGCTCGTACTATTATCTGTTCCTTACCGTGTCGTAGTTCGCGCGCTCACTCCATACGGAGTTGAAGTAAGGGTCCGCTTTGTTCGTGCCTGGGTCAACATTCATACCATTACAAAAATAAAAAAACATGGAATCACGGCAATTATGAGCCATTGGGATGCTCATGCATTTAATTTTGGACTTTTCTTAGCTGATATCCCTTTCGTGAACACCATCTGCCCCTCCAACTTACAAAACATAACAACACAAATATATATAAACACCCAGGAAGAAAAACATATAAACATACACACTGAAAATACAATACAAAGAAAACAAATCTCATCCATCCCTCAGAATGCGCATTCTGTCGTGACCTTATTTATTATCCTTAGCCTAATAGCATAACTTGGTCTTCGACAGAACTTCTTTTGAATGGAGCGTAAACAAACCAAAAAAAAAATACAGTTTTTGCACAATTCGTGCCACTTCCCTTTTTTTGCAGCGATGTCACCTTCCATCAGCGCCCGTCGCTGGTAGTTGTCACGTGCATTATTCACGCACGCGGTTCCCCGTTCAGCTGCCACCAGAGCCTCGATTTCCGTTTAAGACATGCCAATGCATCCACGACTATTGTTTTTCTTTGTCTTAATCGCGTCTTCCCTGAACGTTATATTTATATGTCGCGATATCCCCATATATCTTTCGGGACGCTTCTATTTTCTGACACCTAATTTACGTAAGTATTTCCTATGAAGATTTTTTTTTCGTGAATTTCTCAATGAATTTAACTAAATTTTCGATGCACTCGGTTTAAACAATTGTTCCTATGTAACCAAAATAGACTATTAACGTTTTGCACGACACTTCCGCGAAATTTCTCAAAAATTCAACACAACATAAAAAACGTGCGTGATCATCTCCAGATCCGAACTCATTCTGTCTCTGTAACCCAGTTCACATTGTTGGTCCCTACAATCCAAGTGACTGTCTTTTTTTCAAACATATGCCCATCACCATACTAAATGTTCAAAAACTCTTACATTTTTGCTGTTTTCGGGCATTTTGCGTCTTACATAAATTCCCCCCGCACCGTAACTAATTTTGCCCTGCTCTAAATATTTTTCCCTATAATTCCCGTAAGTTTGGCCAAAATCCACCTAGGCATTCACTGGATATTCAACAAAATTCTTCTTCTTATATATTTCCAGGAGTACAACAATGAGTTCCGTCTTCCGTCTTCGTCATGTTATGCATGCAATTTATACCATTTATAATATTTACGGAACCCGTGGCTCGAATAACGTGGTTTTTGCTTTAAAATGTTTCTAAATTTAAGTTCTGTTCATCGTTCATCACGCCTATTTCCGCCCCTTATGCTTTCTTGTATCACGCTTTTAATTATGGTTACGCGGCGCTGTTGTCTATTGTTTCTTTCATTTCTTTTAATTTCTCCTTGCTCACATAAAAGTTCCATGCCTTCTTGCGGGCTCGTCCCCACAGATCATTACATTATTTATCTTTGAATATAGATTTTATTACATGGGAGTTTTTTTCCTCCCTTTCAAAATTCAAAATTTATTGCTTATTTATCTTTGAAAATAGATTTTATTACATGGGAGTTTTTTTCCTCCCTTTCAAAATTCAAAATTTATTGCTTATTTATCTTTGAAAATAGATTTTATTACAGTTTTTTCTCCCTTTCAAAATTCAAAATTTAAGTAGTATATGACTTAGTGTAGGGATCACAGAATTTTGAAAATGTGCACACGATTCACTTTTCCCCATAGCACGTCATACGCAGTTTTTAACTGTTTTGTTTGACGTAAAATAAAAAAAAAAATAAAATAGAAATTTCCTTCATTCCAAATAAATTAAATAATGCATTCATTTCTAATTCAAATTTAAGTCTAGAAGGTTTTTCTGATGCATGGAGAAATGTATTCTGTTTGTGAATCGGTGGAGAAGGCAATTTTTGGTTTGAAATGAGGGGCCCCCTTGGATCAATCGGTTTTCTCTGGGCGCTCCTGAATACGAGTATATTTACAACTGAAAATTATTCAGAAGTGTAGAAGGTATCAATGACTTCACTTGGTGTCTGGTTGGACGCATCACAGCATTTTTTCGGACAAGAAACCTAGTTCTCTTTTCAAGGCCATATTATGTAGGTGTGTGTACTATACAGAGGTCACTTCACAACTGCTACAGGCGACAAATACAGTGTAAACCATTTAAAAGTCATTGGATCTTCGCTACCCTCGATCCGCTTTGCCACGCTTGCCCTACGATGCGCGATGCTCCCCCGACCCTTTTTATTTACCCTAGAGACGAAGGTGAAGTACTTACTCATGATCGATATGCACAAAAATCACCTTCAAATTTCTTTCTTCTCCACTCTATGACGCACGCTATATCTGCTACTATATCTATAGTTTCTGACCTTACAGATCCCCAGATCGTACCCACTGTAATTTTTCCGTGTGTATATTTTCATTATTTAGGTAAAGCAAAGAATACACATACAACAAAGAACGCTTGTGAAAAAAATTCAAATCGCATTAGTTTCTTGGCCGTCCGGGAGACACAGAGGCTTACGTTTCGGCCGCAATTCTGCGACCTTCCTCAGGGCAAAATGCCTCGCTGGCACTTGTGCCTAGAACACGGCGACTCCCCAACAGCCAGGTAGTTACAGACTCCGTCTGCGAAAGCCTACGGTCTTAGAAATTGCTTTACGTACTGCAATTTCACAAGATTTGCAACACTTCTGAAGGGGAAGCCGTCGCGGGCAGGCGTGGGAGCTGAAGTACCGCGGCCAAGGAGCTCCCGGGCAATGCAGGCTCTTCAGTCGAGAGGAAATTAATTGATTGGTTAGTGATTTCCGGAGCATTAACTGCTAATGTCATGAATCCCGTAAGTGTGGTGCATTTTTTCCCCTCTGAAGTGCCGGTTATATTACCCCGCTAAATGGTGAGCTCCAGCGAGCAGGGGTTTTCCCCAACCGAACATCTCCCACCAGCGGGGCAAATCTCCAACCAGTACAAGCTCTAATCTCCCTATCGGTCTCCCAGTGTATGTGGTAGTATAAGGAGTGATTGTGTGTGTGATAAGACAAGTAATAGCGAGGATAGGACAAGGAATGGGAAGGATAGATCACGTGCCGTCCGTGGCCCGTTTGTTAGGGTACTGCTCCGGCATTCGCCTGGTGTTGCCGGAGAAACCACGGAAAACTAATGATCAGAGCAGCCGACCTAGAAATGTCCTCCAGATAGCCAGAATTCTCCTCCAAACTCTACCTAACTATCTAGGTAATATCGAAAATCCTGACTACGTCGGAACTCGAACCTCGGACGTCTCAGTCAGAGGCCTTGCTGTGGCACCCGTTGATGCCCAGACACCTCTCTCGGACCGAGAGGACAGTTTTGCGGCACTTCGTAGCCGTTAAACTCTTCACCCTGTACTCGCCTCTTGCAAATGATGTGAAGAGTACACTGTGAAGCACACACCCCTGCCTAACGGAACCAATCTCTTCAAATATTACGGCAACCACAACAGTTAAAAAAACAGTTTCGGTACAAAAATATACGCATGGTTGAACATACCATTCGGAAACAAAACAACAAAAGGATGCATTAAAATGAAATTGACCGTAAATTTTTGAAATTAATAGTCATTGTTTCTATATTAAAGGATTCGTTATCTATGAGATGACGTTCCCACCGATGAAAGTAGTGAGTGAAGCATGTTTCTTCACTATAGTACTGTGTATTACTGTAATAGTATGTAGTACTTAATTTGATTGAGTTCAAAGGTTTCAAAGAATATAAAATAAAAATACGTTAAGTTACATCACAAGAAACAGTTTGATTTGAGCGCCTAGAAAAGTGAATAAATATTTGTTATCTGTAGTTGATATAAAAATTCCTTAGCTGCATAATATTAGTGATTACGTATTTTTAGAGGCTGGCGTAAAGAGACATCCTTACACTCTATGGATCACGGGACAAACGACTTTACACGGTCGTAATGAAATTCGTTCAGAAGAGTTTTAGCAATTGCGACATTGCGTTATGCATTATGCGTTGAACAAAGAAGTTGCATATTATATCAAAGAGTTGGGCTAGTTTTAAGACATTCAAACCACGATCCGAGTCAAGTGAGAACAATTCTACATTATACATAACATATCTCAGAGTTTTAAATTTGCCCCTCCGCAATGAGTACTCAAACTGGAATTTTGAACAGACTTTCCTTGAGAATGTAGGGAATATATTAAAACAACGTTATTTTGTTACTATAAGACATAACCTAACCCCAAGGTATGATTCCAACTTCTTTTTCGCGAATTTCCTACCTGCCACCTCTCCAGCATTTTCCTTTAATACTTGCCGGTGTTAAGAAGTTGGTAAGGAATAATTGTAAATGTCTCACATACGAGAATCGATTTATCAGAGTTGGAAAAATTCAAACTTTTATGTTTTTACATGGCCATTTTGCCGTTTGTAAGGTGACTGTAGAGGCTGCTACAAGCGTGCACTATTCGCAAAGGTATTGTGACGAACCAATCCGAGACCGGGTGTACGCACACGGCAGCAAATGCTTTCGGGCAACTACCGACAGCGACATAGGTGACAAAGGGACTTTCCGAGACCTGACGGTGACAAAGCACTTTGGGGTTTAACTCAGCTGCCATGAACAAAAATCTGGGATACACCTTGCACGTGGACAAACGGACAAATCACGACGACTTCGCATGACACAGACCACTTAGACTGACAAGACTTAACACGTGATGAGCGGGGGGGGGGAGACGAGTGCGAGCGAAGCCCTGAGAGACGGACGGGGGAGATGTGCGGTGTGTCGGTTGGACACAGTCAGGAAAGCTGAGGGACGGACGTGAGGAGGATATTCATGAAGTGTGAGTGGATGCCGACGGGTGTGATGGACAAAATCAGAGGCGTGGGTGCAGGAGTGGGCGTGTGTGGATCAGAACACGGTGGAAATTGAACTGAGACCGCGGAACTGAAACCACTAATTGCGGTATTTCGAGGCGATGCGTTAATACGAACGAACTCCACTGGTTTGGTTTGTTTTTTTCGTCTTTTCGGGCGCGTCAATGGCTTTGGCCATTATTACCGTTAGTGTAGTGCATGTTTTTTTCTCGGGATATGGCGGTGGTCTTCCCCAGCTGGATGGCGAGGTCCGGCGCCGACCTACCGTCGGCTAGTGGGGTTTCCCCCTAACCAGGATTCTCCCACCAGCGGGGCACCGCCCCAGGCGGGACAAGCTCTAAGCTCCCGAGCGGTCTCCCGGAATATGTGGTCGTGTAGTGCATGTTAGTGTACGTGTGTGTAAGGGGGAGAGGATAGGACAAGGAAGAGGAAGGAAAGATCGCGCGCGGTCCGTGGCCCGTTTGGTAGGGTACTGTTCCGGCATTCGCCTGGTGTGTGCGTCGTCTCGAGGGGGCGACCAGCTAGAAGGGGCGTCGACCTCATGCAGCCCTTCCGACCGACGTGTTACTTGGCAACAGTAGCTCAACTGCGATGTAGCTTTGCGTCATCCACGCGCTTAGTGGGCCTCTTGCATGAGCCAATAAAGGTGCTTGTGCTGCATTGCATGAAGGCATTGCAAAACCAGGTTAGCCCGTTTGCATTTCCCTAGCCAAGCAATCCTGCAAATAAACCCGCCCCGATTTGAGCTCATCTCAATTCCCAGTGAGGGATGCAAAAGCTGGCTAAAGCTGTCCGGTCAGAGAACGACCGCGCGGGAGCCGTTCAGGTAGGTCACCAAAAGTGGCGGACAACAGGCCAGCGGTTCCCGTGACACCAGACAGGTGTCGGCGGTCTCAATATAAAGGCGTATCTTAGAACTAAGCTAAGTCGTTATGACTTTAAAGTACGTGACTGTTACTGCATTACGTCACTGCCTTACGTGTAGAGCTAAAACCCCCTTTTGAGAAGCGTTTTTAATATTATGAACAAAAGAAATAAAAGTAATAAATGTAATAAATATTACAAACATGAAATTTCTTGTACCTTTGTAATCCCTGATTAAGCCATCGAGAGTGCAAACCGCATCTTACATGCTAACGCAGTGCAATGTAAGTCTCGTGTATGATACTAGTGGTGCATAAGTGATAAACAAACGCCTGCTTGAGCCGGGATTCGAACCTACGACCTTTGGAACCGAAGTAGCGACGACACACTTACCTCAGCTACACAGCTCGACGGCACATCTTTTATTCCAGCAAACATTATTTTTTGTTGGAGGTTATGGGGGAAACAAGTTCAAGCACCAGTCTGTAACAAGGTCGTTACGGCACACAATCTGCAACCTGCACTAACCAAGTCGGTCGTGTGTTTCGCTCTTGCTTGTTTTTCCACGCCCCAGCGGTGCGTCGGTTTACACGGCCCAACATGCCACGCCTCCCCACCGCTTGTTTATTGTGCCCAGAGGAGTTTGAGTTTAATGAACCATCACGCTTCCTCACTGAATATCCTATCAGTTGAGAAGAGAGCAGGATCCGCGGCACGTAACCGACCTACATCGAAAGTGAGAGAGAGTAAAACATGCGTCTAGAAGTGTGTCTGGCGTCGGGAAAGTGTTGATGACTGGTCAACGAAGGTTTCAACAATATTAACTTTTCTGTTGTTTTTGTTTTTACTTTGGTCATTTTTGTATATTGGTATTATGTTTCCATCATTACTCTTAAAAAATTAAAAAAGGAATGAAATAATTGAAGGTCAGTTGCTTTATAAAATTAATTAAACGAAAATGGTGGGATAGCTACATGTGCAAAAGCTCAAACAAGAAGAGGAAGAAGAACATCATGGAAAACTTTCGTGGAATGCTTTCGTATAAAAGACCAAGGAAGTAATCCTGTCATTAGGTTATGAACAATAATGGCTGAGAACAATGAATGTTTAAAGAAGGAAGCACTAAAGAGAGTTGTGATGAGAGCGGCTGTAAATCATTATTCGGGTTGGATACGAAAGATTATATGGATAATGTACGTAACTTTGGTCAATTCATAAAAAAAACAATTTTCTAATCGTTGATAAAGACAAATTGCATGTTGCCTGGGAAAAACGTCCTTTAATTGACTCACAGGTTGGATGGTAAACTGTTTCCTGCCCGTTTGTAGTTCGAATGACATAGTGTGTACTTAAAAAACATTACTCGATATGTAGTATTACATATTTACTTTGGACTCATAAATATAAAGGAAATTTTTTTGACATGTAAAAAAAATAATAGATGTAAATTATATGAGGAGATTATACCAAATTTTAAAAAGTATAAAGTTTTAGTAGTATGAGTATTTTATTTGTGGTGTTCTTTATTTGTATTTTATTGACATATTCTATGATTTTGTTCTTAATTCAAGTATTACATGTAGCTCATTTTCCTTCCCCAGGTTATTACTGCGAAAGGCTTATGTCAAGTTTTGTTCAAAAATTGTTTTATTGCAATGTAAGTCTGAATACCTTGTTTATAATCTCTATTAAATAATGTATAACTTAATTTCTTCATTTTTAATTTAATTTTGATTTTACGAAACTCCATTTTTTCTGTTTAAATCCATGAAAGCTTATATAAAAACACCTTACATGGCACTGCTTGGAAAGTATAAAAAAGGAACAGTTTTTGCACCTACTGTAAAGTTAGGATTTTGCGTACGTGGTTTTCTCAATACAACGTTATATTAACTTTCTTTAACAAACCTCTGCGAGTCATTAATTTTTACTCGCTAAAGAAATACTTGGGTGAACAAATATATTGAACAATGAACTAAGGCGAATCATTAATTTCATAACCAGCTTCTTAAAGCGTGGTTCGGATTCGCTTCATCTGATTGACGAAATTGTAAAAGCTTCCATGTCAGTGACGCACCGAAAATCACACTACACAGAAATACTACCGACCTTAGAGCCTGCTCTGGCATATGAACCGCTTGTCTCACCCTTTTTGTCGCTTCTCTTTTATCCTCTGTGCGCTTCCTTTTCACTCTCATTCTCACCTTTCGCCTTCTTTTCATTTCTCATCTTTCTCTTCTCCTCCTTTCTTAGGACTATTCTTTTTGCCTTCTCTCCTTTCATGTTCTCCCTCTTTGCTCTCCCCTCTTTCCTTGATTGACCCGTTCTTTTATATATTCCACTTTTCCCCTTTCTTTTCTCTTTTCACCCTCGTTTTCCTCCATCTCATGTTCTAATTTTTCTTCTCTCCCATTAGTTCTCTATATTCCCCTTTCTCGCCGTTACTTTTTTGCTCTTCTCTTTCCCCTCTTCTCTTCCTCATCTTTCTCCCTTCTGTTTCTCTCTCCCGTCCCTTCCCCCTCCTCATCTCTCCAGGCCATTAAAGTAGACGTGGCAATTATTATGGGGGGGGCGGTGCGTGAGCAGCTGCCGGCCCAATATCCCCCTGGGCGCGCTCACTTCGCTTCGCTCCACCCCCACCCCCACCCCACCCCCAGCCCCGAGGCGCCGCCCTCGCCTGCAGGCGTCTAGGTTACATCAAGCTGAGCGAAGGCGACGCTGCCCTGTCAGTCGCCAATTGGGGAATTTCGCACAGGGTGTTTTTGAATTGCTTGCCAGAGAAAAGGAAGAGATGATGGGCATGTCAGAGATCACGGTTATTAGAAATGGTACACTTCTAATCTGACGTGTATATGACACGCGAACATCGCAACCTACGAGATTTAGTATCAGTGCTGTAATATACAGGCAAATGACTGCACATCACATCACGTGAAGACGATCAAGGTCTTGTCTGGAAATTCACTGCAAATGTAAAGAGTATTTTTAATAAGGTTGATGTAATGATTTGTAAATTGTAAAAATAGACTGTATATAATATATAATGTTAAATATAAAATTCGAATTTCAACTAAATTTTCATTCATTTGTTCATAAACATACATAAATAAATAATTAATGATTCTCTCTTAATACCTCTTATTTCGTCGGAGAGATATCGTCGCTCACCAATTCATTATGAAGACGATAACGATATTTTTTAAAAATAATAGCAAATAAATAGTATACTTTGAACACGTGGCACCGGCTGAGTTTGACTCAGCTGGTGTCACGTATCGCGGTGACTCTGCAGCGGCTCCAATTGCTCCTAGGATCCGTCGATGGCGGATTTTCGATACTAGCTGAGTAGCCAAGTCGAAATCAGTCGCTCTCTGGAAGAGAATTCTAGCGGCAGGCTGCTCTGATCGGTAGTTGTCCGTGCTTTCTCCGATCAACACCAGGCGAATGCCGGAGCAGTACCCTACCAAACGGGCCACGGACCGCACGCGATCTGGCCTTCCCCTTCCTTGTTCTACCCTGTCCCCTTACACACACACTTCCACTAACATGCACTACACTACCACATATTCCGGGAGACCGGTCGGGAGCTTAGAGCTTGTCCCGACTGGGGCGGTGCCCCTCTAGTGGGAGAGTCCTGGTTAGGGGGAAACCCCACTAGCCGACGGTAGGTCGGCGCCGGATCTCGCCATCCAGTGGGAGAACATCACCGCCATCTCACGAGGAAAAAGCATGCACTACACTAACGGGACTAATGACCAAAGCAGTTGACGTGCCTGGAAACACGAAAAAATCAATCAAACGGAAAAGCAGGCCTCGTGGCCTGAGGCTCACCACGTAAAATAACGCTTCAATTCAATTATTTTTCTGCTGCGTCTCTCCGAGCGCTGACTTGCTGGCCAGCGCAAACAGCAGGGGTTGTAGCGTAAGGGTTGCGCCTTTCACCTTGGCGTTTGCTGGACCGCGACGACGCCCGACGCCCGCAGCTGGCTCGCGCTCTCTGCTGACGGCAGAAAGCTGCCTCTGCCCATCTGTGTCGCTGCGGCTTCCTTCTAGTGAATTATTTAAACTGTCGTGTGCGTCCGTGATAGGAACTAACAGGATGCAAAGTAGACTGTACATCAGACGTAAATAAACGTCGTTAGTTCCAAATTCGGCGGGTCAATTAATTTTTTCGTGGACTAACAGATTTTCGTGATATCACACCATACCGTTTTAATATGAAATGTTATTTTCTTGCCCTATGTTGTTAGCATCTGTTGCTAATACCTCTGCCCATGCATCTTCCGAAGCAAATATCATACGTAGTTCATTGCGCACACGTGGACCGAAGTTGCAGTCGCGGGATTACAACAGATGTTTCAGTTCCACGTGCTACTAATAATTAGTTTTACGTAATATTTGTAGATACTGTGTCAGAATAACATGACTGCTTTTAGGGTTTAGGCCAACAAATTTCTCGGTCAGGGAATACTATTATCAAATCAAATTTCAGCGGTAAATGTGCTTAGTCATATGTCCAATAAAAAGAAAATAACGAACAGTTTATTATTTAATATCGGACATGTGTCGTTGAATATTTGTTATAATACCATCTTCATAAAACACAAATAAGAAATTCCATTTCTTAGACTCAGTGTACTTACACGCTATCTTTACCTACAATTCGTTTGTGTGGTTTCGTTAAGCCAGCATAATAGTGCACTAGTACGAAAAATGAAATTTGATGTTCGTTTATCATCGCAAGTAATTTTTCTATAACTTGAGAACGAAAATGTCTAGTTTTTCAAATGTTGATAATATCCTGATTTTATTATTATTATTATTATTATTATTATTATTATTATTATTATTATTATTATTATTACTATTATTATTGTTGTTGTTGTTTTAACTTTCCACTCTTGATTGTTCAAATGGTGGGATGGGATTCTGGTACTCAAGATAACGTGCGCAAATATTCTTCTCCCCCATACGTCATACACAGTTTTTACTGTTTTTTAACAAATAAATCAAATCAAATAAAAAAATATGTTCATTGCATAATAACAGAGCTAGCTACACCCACCAGATTATCTCCTAAAACGTGAAAGGAGCCCCCAGCCACTTGCGCGTGCCGGGGGCGCGCCGGGGCTTCGAAGCCCGATACCGCGTTGGGGCGTGAGAGCGCGGGCGCCACCCGCATACAAAGACCCTAATTGCGCCGAGCGCGCTTTTTCGCGTCAGCTGCCGCCGCCGCCGCCACCGCCTCCGCCTCCGCCGCCGCCGTCTACGCCGCCGCCGCCGCCTCCAACGCCGCCTCCGCCGCCGCCGCCACCGTCGCCTCCGCCACCTCCGCCTCCGCCTCCGCCTCCGCCTCCGCCTCCGCCTCCGCCTCCGCCGCCGCCGCCGCCGTCTACGCCTCCGCCTCCGCCTCCGCCTCCGCCTCCCGCCGCCCCCGCCTCCGCCTCCGCCTCCGCCGCCGCTCCGCCTCCGCCGCCGCCGTCTACGCCGCCGCCGCCACCTCCACCGCCGCCTCCGCCGCCGCCGCCACCGTCGCCTCCGCCTCCGCCTCCGCCTCCGCCTCCGCCTCCGCCTCCGCCTCCGCCTCCGCCTCCGCCTCCGCCTCCGCCTCCGCCTCCGCCTCCGCCTCCGCCTCTGCCTCCACCTCCAGCTCCGCCTCCGCCTCCTCCACCTCCGCCTCCGTCTCCGCCTTCGCCTCCGCCTCCGCCTCCGCCTCCGCCTCCGCCTCCGCCTCCGCCTCCGCCTCCGCCTCCGCCTCCGCCTCCGCCACCGCCTCCGCCTCCGCCTCCGCCTCCGCCCCGCCGCCGCCGTCGCCTCAGCCTCCGCCTCCGCCCCCACCTCCGCCCCCGCCGCCGCCGGCTCAGCAGCCCCGCCCCCTATCGAAGGGCGAAGCGGCGAGGGCTCAGCACCGGAATCCCGTCACGCCCCGGGAGAAAGTCATTTTGCGGGGTGGGGGCGGGGGGTTCGGGGAGATAAAACTCGTAGCGCCCTGAGCGTATGCTGAAGGGGTTGCCGTCGCTCGCCAACTCCGCCACCACGTCGCTCTCGCTGCCGATCGCGCTGCCGCCGCTGCAGCCGCTCACTGTCGATGGCGTTGGCGCTTCACCGTCTCCACCACCTGTTCCTCCCAACCACATGGACACTTCTGTTCCGGTTTCTGTTATTGACGGTGGTCTGGAAAGGAAATTCCAAACCTTTCAACTACCACCAAACCAACAGGTAACACCGCGTTTGCCTCCGTCGATGCCGCTTCACCTTACTTTATCTTCCATTCCTTACTGTTCGTATCACCTCTTCCACTGTCTTACTCCCTCTCTATCTTTTTCTCCTATATTTCCTTGTGTCTCCTGTGCCTCCCTCTCTCCTGTGTCTCCCTCTCTCTCTCTCTCCATGTGTCTCCCTCTCTCTCTCCCCCCCCCTTGCCCCTCCTGTGCCTCTCCCTCTTAATCCGTCTTACTCCTCTCCCTTTTTTTTTTCCTTTTTCCTCTCCACTTCTCAGCTCTCATTACTCCTCGCTCTCCTTCCCGTTTCCCATCTGGTGTCACATCTTTCTTCCTATTCATTGTCATCGCCCCTTCTCGCCTTCCATCACTTTTTCATTTCAAACGCTATCCGCGTTTACTATCTTATCTTTGTAACATTAATCCCGCCGACAATACTACAACCATATCTTCCATTGCCTCTCTCAAAAGATTTAATATCAGTGTGCTCTCTCCCTCTCTTACCTCGCCTCACGTTCCACTCCAGTCCATTTTCCTCGTGATATTCTTTCCTTTCCAATGGTCGCTGTGCTGTTTCCTTCCACTTCCATCTCTACCTCATACAAGAGGCAACTTAAACTCGAAACTCGTTGTCATTGCTGCTTCCCTTATTACATGCCGTCATCCCCTCTTCCTCCCGTAACTTTGTCACTCTTTCCCCTCTGTTCCCGTTTCTCTTCCATTTCCCGTACGGTCTTCAACTTTCCTTCCATTTCCCATTCATCCAGTTCTCTCTCTGCTTCTCTTGGAGCGTCCTTCCACCCACCCAGTCGCAGCATGTGGCAGAGCCCCCGTTCCCAAGGCCCGGACGCCGCCCCCGCCACCTGCGCCGCGCCGGCTGATAAGCGGGCGGGACGCGCGCGGCGGATGCCAACGAGGCGGGAGCGGGGGAAGGGGGGGGAAAGAGGGGGGGGGGGGGAGGGGGGCGGGGGCAGGGGGGGGAGCAGGTGATGCAGAGGATAGTCACCCAGTGATGAGAGGGAGAAGCTGAGGTGCAGACAGAGGCGGGTTGGGCGGAATCGGGGAAAGAGGTACGCAGATGAGAGAGGTCCAAATGAAACACGGAGATAAGGTGTAGGCGAAGGAGGAGGATGTGAACGTGGCGGAAGCAGGCGAAGGAAAAAGGGGAAATGTGGTGGCAGGAGAGGAGGTGTGTGAGAGTGGAAGCAGGAGATGGTGGAGTGTGAGGGGCACAAGAGGGGACGGGAGCGGAGTCAACGGGGAGGAAGCGGTGGTGACATCTAAGGGGAAAACTGGTAGGTCTGGCGAAGACGATAACAGCGATGGAAGAAGAGAGAGGAGAGGCCGCCCAATCGTGGTTTGTTGTGAGCGAAGATTGATGCAGGTCGTAACGTCCGTGAGTGATGGAGGCGATGGCAGAGATGGAGATAGGATGGAAGGTGTGGGAAGGAAGGTGGGAAAGAGGCAATGGATGACGAAGGGTGTGGTAACGGGAAGAAAGGTGAGATGAACACGAAGGCGGGATGGGAGGTGGATCGAAAGGAGAGGACGCTGAATCGGGGTGAAGTGGAGAAATAAGAGACAGAACCGAATGAACCACGAAGATGAAGAGAGAGAATTTATGTGGGAGAGAAGTCGTTCGGGCGTGGGCGGGGCTCCAGACATGCGCCAGGGTACAGTGGCGCGATGGAGATGGCGGCAGAGGCCGAAGCAAAGAATTTGGGGGTGGCAGAGGCGAGCCGATAGAAGAACGTGCAGTGTTGACGACGATGGGGCCGCGTAGCGGCGTTGGGATGAGCGCAGCGGTGGGTGGGTGGTCGGTGGCGACCGCGGTGACGCGAGGGACGGCGGCGTGCGGGGTATCGCGGCGGATTGATTGACTGATTGATTTTTTCGTGTTTCCGGGCGCGTCAACTAATTCGGTCATTAGTCCCGTTAGTGCAGTGCATGTCTTTCCTCGGGAGATGGCGGTGATCATCCCCCGCGGGATGGCGAGATCCGGCACCGACCATGTCGGCTAGTGGGGTTCCCCCTAACCAGGACTCTCCCACCATCGGGGCAAGCTCTAAGCTCCCGACCGGTCTCCCGGAATATGTGGTAGTGTAGTGCATGTTACTGTAAGTGTGTGTGTAGGAGGAGAGGATAGGACAAGGAAGAGGAAGGACAGATCTCGCGCGGTCCGTGGACCGTTTGGTAGGATACTGCTCCGACATTTGCCTGGAGTTGATCGGAGAAACCACGGAAAACTACCGATCAGAGAACCCGGCCGCTACAATTCTCCTCCAGACAGCGACTGAATTCGACATAGCTGAAAAGCTAGTGTCGAAAATCCTGCCGTCGTGGGTAGTGTAAACTAGGACCTCCCGGACAGAAGCGCTGCAGTGACATCAGTTGATGCACTGAGCTACCGCTACCGGTGATAACGCGGCGGAGGCTGGGGCGGACGCACAGAACGGAGGCAGAAGCGGGAGCGGTGTCAATGTTGGGGGGAGCAGTAAAGAATGCCGTCGCGGGGGAGGAGCCGGGGGGCGGGGATTCCGGGGACGGAAGCGGCGCAGCGGGGGGGAGTCGCGCCGGCTGCGTTGGAAGCGGGCCGTCGGGGGCGGAGCAAGGACAGTGTGGAGACGGCAGTGGTGAAGGGTTGGGGGCGACAGTGGAGGGTTGGGGGGGCAGGGGAGGCAAATGAGGTCGGTGTTGGGGAGAAGAGCGGTAGGGGCGGCAGAGTTAGCTGCGCGGAGGCAGTGGGAGGGGCGATGGGGGGGGCAGTGGGCGATGGTGGTAGGGGCGATGGTGGTAGGCATTGGGGATTGTAGGGGCGATGGTGGTAGGGGCGGAAGGAACTTTGAGGACGGCGGAGCGTGCGGCGGTAGAAGCGGTGGTGGAGGGTGGTGTGGGTGATGAATGGGGCTGTGGTAGGGACGACGTTGGTGACGGTGAAGATGGCGGGGAAAGGGGGGGGGATGCGACGGAGGAGGGCGGCGCCGATGAGGCGCTGGGGCCGTGGTTCCGTCGAGGGAGGGGAGGGGGAGGGGCGCGCGCATGGATGCCTTGGGGAGGGGAAGTGTTGCGGCGGGAGATCAGAGGTTTCCCCAGTCACGACGCGCGTTAACTCAAAGAGGCATGAAATTGATGGGATTACGTTGGGGCGCATTTAAGTTTTACTTCTTTTCCAAACTTCTAGATTAATTTTTAAGTACTGGTAAAAATGTAGGCATCGTCGTCTCCGACGTAAGCGAGTGGAGAGAAATGTTTAAGGCGCGAGGGGACAAATGTAAGCGCATTAAATGTTCGTCAAGACTACTGGCTGGAGTATCTTCGCTTTCACCAGCGTTGACAGATCTTTACGCTCGATTTTCAAGCGTGAAAAGGAATTTCACTGACCGATATTTCTCTTGATGCATTGTTGCCTATACCACTGATATTTTTACTGGTTACTCAACCTCGTTAAAGAACGTTTCTGCGTTTTTTAGCCTAGTTCTATTTTTGTGAAAGAACCACTTTCCCCACATTTCCTTTGTTCCTTATTCCACATTATTAATTTTTCTTCATTCTTTTTCCTTTCCTTTATAACCATATTTCTTCCTATTTTCTATTTTCTTATTTCTTCTCTTTAATATTTCTTTTCTTTTTAACATTTATTTTTTCTGTCGTTCTTTTTCTTTCTATCATTCTTTTTATTCCTTTTTTTATCCCTTTTCTTTCTATTACTCCTTTTCATTATATTATTCCCTTTCTTTCTATTATTCCTTTTCTTTCTATTCTTTCCTTTATTTCTATAATTTTTTCTTTCTATATTTTTTATGTATCTATTCAGTCTTATTTCAAGGCAATAGTTCCGCCACTCACCGTCAGTATATTATTTCACATCTGCTGTTCTCCGGTTTTTCAATACTTCGAACACATCTATCTACAACGGCCTAATGACAGTAATCAATACATGCATTTGAGCGTAAACAATGTGGGGGAAACAACAGGGAAGGCGGTACCAGGATGCGAGAGAACTCTGTTAACCCGACGTCATGGTTGCCCATTGTGAAGAAGACACAGCATTGGTAGCCATCAAGTATTTCTTGTCACTTACTTTATGACCTCAGGCAACATCCTACATGTCTTCCATCTATACAAGCTCTGAAACAAAGACTCGTCGTTATTTTGTCTTGTTGCGGTATTTTAACTATGGGGGTAAAAGGATGTTACTTTTGTTTTCTCAAGTTCTGATGAGATTCCATGTTCTTACACTAGGTGACGTATACTTACAAGATAGTGCAACAGGATTTCTGTTGCTTAAATAGAAATAACGAACTTGCATGTTATGTGTTATGAATGTATCAGATGAAATGCTCTCTCACTCATCAAACGGCGTCCGTTGTCGTCCCTCCTGTGGCAATTTAAGTAAGAATACATCAAGTCAAATACAAATCAAATATACTATTTGTGAATTCATTTAATCAGAATCAATCAGCAAGTGTTAGCTTCTCCGTTTTCACGGATATCTTGAGAACAACCGATTAATTTGCTGAAGTACCATACCAAAGGTTCCGCCAAACTTCCAATATCCTGACGTTCCTACCAACTGGCTTTTGAAACGAGAATGTCACGTTAATATTTTCGACATTCATTCAGGCGTCCAGTCTCTAGAAAACTGCGAACTCGACCCAGTATTTTTTCAACAAACTTGCGCCCATGATAACCAACATCCCTCAACTGTCTTTTTACCACGAGTGCATACAACACGAACAAATGTATATTTTTATTTCGTAACAGTAACTATCACCAGCTTGGATTTTGTTGATGGATTAAAATTCTTTTACAATCACAACATAATCGCAATGAGACAATGCAATTAAAATGTTTACTAAACATAGAACTATTTAAAGTTTATTTACAATATTTACATTTTAATCAGGTATCCTGCTAATTACCTTAGATTCAGTTCAATTTTACTTAACAATTTTAGCACAATATGTTTTGCACGGCACGACTTTAAACGTCGGCGTTTACATTTTCCTTGTCCTTACGGTGTTTAATGTCAAAACAATACTGTTGTAAATACATCCACCGCATTAGTCTGACATTATTGGGGCTTTACATAAATATAGTACATAAATATTTTCACGGACTATATAAAGGTAAATATGTCCCATCCGGGGTACTAAACTCTGTTTTCTTGCTAATCTCGACTGTCAGGGGTATCTGCAATATCCTTTGGACAAATCTAAAAATGTAATGAAATTTGCATTTGTAACTTGGCGTATCTTTCCATCTAAATACGAGAAGGGTTCAACATACGGTTTAGTTATCGTATTTAAATTCTGATAGGCTGTTTATATCCGAGGTTCCTTTCCTAGCACTTGTCCAATTATAACCTGTTTTTTTTTAATTTATTTATTGAGTGATTGGAAATTACACAGATGAGTACCAAATTACTATCTCATGTGCATTTGCTGGCTTACATTGTAATTTATAGTAAACTTAACAGTACAACTTAAAACTAAACTACCTTACTAGAGGTGCAGGAAACTACAAGAGAACTACTATGAACAATTAGTAGAGAAAATGTTCAAGAACGCTTCGGAAGGAAATCTATTCTTAATTCTAGTAGGGAAGTCATTTATAGTGGCCAGGTTGTAGTGGACGGCTCAGTTTATTGTATTTAGGTTGGAGTAAAATTATTGGAAAGATGGGCAATATGTTTGATGATCGGTGATATATTCAGTTCTTTATGAAGTTGGGCGTTAGAGATGAACTATGAGGCATGCGCTGCTAATCCGAGGAATCTATTCTGTACAATTTGAAGTTTATTAATGTTAGAAATAGATGCATTGGTCTAGATGGGACATGCGTAGAGCATTAATGGTCTGACTATTGCTTTATAAATTGTAATGGTATTTGTTAGGGATAGCTGGCTTTTGGAGTTGAAATGGAATTTTAGTTGAGCTATTTTTATTTTTGCTTGTTGTTTTAATGTTATGTGTGTTTTCCAGTTGAGTCTTCTGTGGATGATCATCCCGAGGTATTTTACTAATTGGTTTTGAGGAGTCCATGGAATTGTGTGTTTATTAATGTGAAGTGGTGGTGGGTGAGAAAATGGTCTTAGTGAGAATATTTTGGCAGTTGCCTACGCTCTCATTTTGGCAGTTGATTTAGTTGGGTTGAGTTTGATTTTCCACAATGTTGACCACTGGTCTATTTCATTTAGGTGATTTTGTATCCTATTGGTAATGGTCTTAAGTGGATTTGTTGATTGCGGTATCGTCGGCGAATTGTGCTAATTGGGTGTGTATTGTAGTGGGTATGTCAGCTGTGTATATGTTCAATAGTGTGGGTGAGAGTGGTGAACCTTGTGGAAGGCCTGTTATTATTTTTCGGGGGTTCGAGATGTGATTTTCTACGGAAACTGTACAGGATCTATTAGTCAGAAAACGTTTGAAGAAGTTTACTAGGTAGTTTGGTGTTCCCATTGTTCCGAGTTTGTATAATAGTCCTTCGTGCCATACTCGATCAAATGCCTGTGAAATGTCAAGAAGTGAAACTATTGTGTGATGGGAGGGTTTGAAACGTTGCAGCGTTTCAAAACAACGACACAGCGCGCTGTGTGGATATTTTCTGAGAGTCTGAGTAGTTGGTGTGCAGTTGATACATGACTTATAAGGCCTAACTGGTGTCATGGAATAATTTGGGTTGATTGAAGGTAGCTATTTAACCTTTTTATAATTAGTTTCTCGAGAATTTTTGAAAGTGTGGTTAGTAAACTTATCGGCCTGTAGTTTTCTACACTGCTATGATATTTATATGGTTTTGGAATAGGTATTATGATTGAGGTTTTCCATAATATAGGGTAATATCCAATTCTTATTATTGAGTTATATATGTTGTTTATATACGCTATAGTTGAGGATGGGAAGTTTTTTAGGATCTTATTAGTGATTTTATCGTGACCAAAGGCGTTTTTTGTGGAAGTTTTTTAATTATGTTTTTCACTATATTTGGGGATATGAATTTTATCTTCTGTGGTACATCATAGTTCAGGGCTGAAACTGTTTGTGGTATCATCGCATGATTGGAATGAGTTGGTGTGTTGTTGAGCGTGAATGTTGTTTCAAAATAATTGGCCAATGCTTCGGCTTTGTCAAAAGGGGCGAATTTTTTCCCCATTGACGTATTTAGAAGTGGAATGCTAGTTTTCTTTTTTAGAACTTTTTTAGTGAACTTCCAGAGAGAATTATTGATTGTGCTTAATGATTTTATCAGTTTGTTGTAGGTTGAGCTATGAAAGTTGTTTATTGCTTTTTTTGTTATTGAATTTAAAAGGTTCAATTCTTTCTTTAAGTTTGGGTTTCTGAGTTTGGTCCATAATCTTGTGGTTCTGTTTCTAGTGTAGATTATTGTTAGTATTTTTTTCTGGCAGTAACTTGTTAAGCGTTTTGTGAATGATGAGGGATCTATTGGCTTGTAAATGTTTAATAGTGTTGGTAATTATATCGTGTAAGTATGAAATTTCCCTTTCTATTTTTAATGGGGGTGTAAGATTTTTAAAATTGAGGGTTTTATTTGCTATTATTTTCCTGAATTCCTTCCAATTTATGTTGTTCGTGTTTAATATGTGGGTAGGTGGGGGTGGAGGTGGGGGCGGGGTGTGTGTAGAGATGATGATTGGTAAATGGTCGGATTCCAGTTCAAATAGAGGTGGTGAGTAGTATGTGGTTTGTGTGTTCGTAATTGCGATATCCAAAATGCCTGGATGTTTGTTGGTGTCGTTTGGATAATATGTTGGTTCTGGTGGTATTAAGGTTTTTAAATTTAGGTCAGTTATTAGTTTTAATAAGTGTCGGCCGGCATTATTTGTAATTCTATAGCTCCAACTGATGCTTTTTGCGTTTACATCTCCGATGAGAATGGTGGGGGTGTTCAGTTGAAATAAAGATTCTATATTTGTGATTTCTATTTTTAGGTGTGGTGATTTGTATGTTGTTATTACTGATTATAAACTGGTAACCATTATAACCATTATAATCGAGTTTCCCTTCCTCAACTCCTTGAGAATCTTCTTCTTCTTCTTTTCTTCTTCTCATGATGATGATGATAATGACGATAAATATGCTGCATAATCTGATATCTCTTTAGACCTTCTCACGCACAATGGATTTTCTTCTTGATTTTCTATTCCTTGGCTGGTCCGCGCGAAAGCCCATTAAGCGTTCTTAATGTATTGCAATTTAATATTTATTTTCAACTCGTTCTGGTCAATTTTTCTCAATCATAAGCATCTCAGAACAATAAAATTTATCAAGTACCATGATTTGCACCACAATTAATTGAGATTAACTTTTAAAAGTATATTTAGGTAACATAGGCTCTTATTAGCTGAAATTGAACATTTTCTAATAATTTGGCCACGACTGTACTAACAGAAAAATGTAAGGAATTTCTAAATAGTTATTAAATTCGTTAATTCAGCTTGTCAACTGTCTATTTTGGCTGATTTGTTTTCTTTACAATAACATAATGCCATATGAGAACGCCAGAAGCCGTAGTGAAAATGTACTATCGAAATCAATCCTGGATGTGTTTAAGTTTACTGCAATAACCAGAAGTACCTTTGATAATTGGATATGTTAAATAAACACGGTCTAATTTTGTATGAGCTAAATGTTGTAGTAACACTTAATTATTATACAGTGGAACGAAATGTAACTGTATGTTTTCGATGATGCATTATAGCGAAATATACAACGCTGTTTAAACATCGCTCGATTATTATAGTATTTTTGTTCCAGAGTACATTCGGATAACTTTTAATTTACAGATCAGCGCCTATCTTCTATTTATAGTGCATTACAAATCACAATCTTGTTACTTGTAAATTCGTTGAATCCTTGTCTGCAAGATGTCTACGCACTAGAGTGTTAGATCAGAATGGTTTTGTCCCGTTGCAATTCATGGGTTATGTCCTCCACTTACATTTATCCATTAGGCTTTTGGAAAAAATGGCGATAATTCCGACTTTACGGAATTTAATATCGCAATCCCGTCCTAGTAATTACGCGCGCAAAACTTTTCTTCAAATCGCCAACTGGACTATCGATCACTCCCTAATGAAAATGCCCGCAGCCTCGTAGCTACCCTGCTAAGCAATGCGACGTTGCCAAGTTACCGGTTTCGTCAGAGGGGTGCTGACGATGTTAATTTCAGGGTACAGACTACCAAGGCAACGCGGATTCGATACTGTGTGTTTCTTTTTTTATATCATAACAGTAAATACTTTTCTGAAGCTAAGTACAAAGTTAATTCAATGCAGAGCATATGCGTCGTAAGTGACATTACTAAATAAATGGTAGGCGTGATTTTTGTGATAAATACTTCATTCAGTAAAACTATTTAATAGAAAAACTGTAAAGTATTTAAAAATTAACGAATATTGAAAAATGAATGAATTAATGATTAAAAATTAATGAACGAAAATGAATTAATATAAAAAAAATGTTGAGTGATCTCTGAAAATGCTACCATTTGAACCATTTTTATTTCCTTTGCCACAACGTAGCAACTAATTTACAAAAGGAAAACCTGTTCATTTAGGCAATTGTTAGAATTCCTTTTCAAAACTTATATTCCATGCAGAAATAAAATTTGGTTCACTTACATACACTTCTAAAAAAATCAAACTAACGCGTTTTTTCCTTGACACTCTGTAATTGAGAACATTTACATAATTTACCTGATCACGTTTGAGGACACTTTTCTTCTCTCTCTCTCTCTCTCTCTCTCTCTCTCTCTCTCTCTCTCTCTCTCTCTCTCTCTTTCTTTCTTTCTCTCTCTCTCTCTTTCTCACACACACACACTCTCTCATTCACTCACTCGTTCTCTCTCAGACACTCTTTCAGACACACACTCACTCGATGTTTTGGAAAGTTGATTTTTTTCAGCCACAGTGTTTTAAAATTTTAAAGAGTATCTCTACATTCGTTATTCTCAGCCGAGTATTTGTTAAACACAAAAGTTCTTGAAAGTAAAGCTTAAAAATACCCAAGTGAGGCGAGTCAAACTGACCGTATCACATAGACTTTACTTGTCATGTTAACTGATGCCCTATATGTTAACAAGTACTCGTGCATTTTTTTAATCATAGCCAACTGTATAAGGATTTTCCTAAGGTGTTCCCAATATCAATATTCTTTAGCTGTTTGTCAAAATAATTTTCGCGATCATCTGTTGGCTCCTAGAAAGGCTTCGCTATTTAGCCAGCAATATCCGAAGTGATAAATTTGTTGTTATATCGATTCTGTTAACCTCCTGGCGGCGTACTATTCCGCACAGCTTGCACTTTACTAGGAAGGGGATGATCCCAGTCTGGCTCCATCAGCGTGATACACCGATTGTCTGGTATATAGTTACGCCGGGAAGCGATGTAAATACGAGTCAACAAGTATTTGCACTTTCATTCTAATCATCTCTAGGTTGACAGAATAGATTTATGCACTTACCTCCCTTAAGACGACCGCATTCACTTTTCTTGTGGCATGTTTCAGCGTTATTACCGTATGTTCACTTGAGTTCTCGCGACGTAAACACAGCTGCACCACTCTCAGCTTGCACAAAAAAGAAAAGGATTTCGTAATCCGTTTTTTTGTGATCTCTTCTAAGGATCTATTCTGAAGTCTTCTAAGGATTTAAGGTTTGGTAAACATTATGGGTGAAATGTTTTTCCTTGGCAAAGTGTTTACTAGTGAACTGAACCATTAAAAATCGGCCAATAAGAAATTATATCAAAGCAGGATGAGAAAAGTGCATGACTTACCCTCTTATCTGCCCGTAACCGCTGACCTCACTTCCTCAGGACTAGCCTCACCAGCTCAAGACTTTCCAAGTTAGTTCCTCCGTTGATGGAGCCACTCGCTGTGTCTGTGCATATCTATGAGTGATGGGCGATGACAAAACCAAGAGCCCAACTGGTGGGTACACCAGGGGACACAGGGACCTCAACCGATCTCTACGCTGCACCCACTTCACCTCAGGATGTGTGCACCACATAAGGGCATCCGACTGGGATATTGTAATACCCTCCAGGACTTAAAAGTACGAAAGCACAAGATCATGGGTCCCAAGGTGACATATTCTCCACACGATAGTTCGTGTGGAGAATATTGATTATCTGGTGTTTCTAGGAACGTCAACTACATTGTTCATTAGCCATGGTAGAGTAATGAATTTTCCATCCGAATGGCGGGGTTCCTCTGCCGCTGGAGGGGGCGATTTGGCGTCGATGATTGATTGATTAAATTAATTTGCAATTCCGGGCGCGTCAATTGCTAAGATAATTCCTGTAAGTGTAGTGCATGTTTTTTATCGAAGACGGTAATCTTTCCCCACTGAATGGCGAGATCCGGCGCAGACCTACCGTCGGCTAGCGGGATTTTCCAACCAAGCATCTCTCACCAGCGGGGCACCGCCCAAGCCGAGACAAACTCTAAGCTCCCGGCATGTGTGATAGCGTAGTGCATGTAAGTATAAGTGTGTTTAAGTAAGGGATGACGATAGTGCACGGAAGTGGAAGGAAAGATCGCGCGCGATCCGTGGCCCGTTTGTTAGGGTAGTGCTCCGGCATTCGCCTTCAGATAATGTTGGCTAAATAACGAAGTCTTTCTAGTAGCCGACAGGTGATCGCGAGAATTATTTTGACAAATATCAAAAGTATATTGATATTGGGAACACATTAGGAATGCCTCATATAGTTGGCTATAATACAAAATGTGTACGAGTACTTGTTGATTGGAGAAATCACTGAAAACTACCGATCAAAGCAGCCGCCTGCTAGTATTATCCTCCAAACTCCAATTGAATTCGGTCTAGCTATCTAGCTTGTATCGAAAATCCACCTCCTTTGGTACTGAAAATCCTAGGTCCTCCCGGTTGGAGTAGCAGCAGAAACAGCGGCAAAACTCAGCCAGTCATGTAGAAGAACTGGGTATGGAAAGGGCAGTCTCTCCCGAGGGCGCCGTGCTCCGTAGCGCGCGGAGGATGCGTGAGCGAGCACAGACAGCGGTAGCGCAGACGGACGGGGGGGGGGGGGGGGGGGGGGGGGGGGGGGGGGGGCGGGGTGGTGGGGGGCGTGACGGTCGAGCGGAGGCGGTGTGGTGAAGTGGGCGGAAGCGGTGGAGGTGACGGTGGCGGTGGAGGCGGGGGAGGTGGCGATGGCGGAGTCGGAGGCAGAGGCGGGGGCGGTGCGGCAGAAATGGAGGTGGAGGCGGAGGTGGTAGTGGAGTCGCTGGCGTTGGCGTCGCGGCGCCTGGCGTTGCCGCGCAATGTCGCCTCCGCGCCGCGGCGCCGGAAATGACGGCGCAACGGGAGCCCCGGGGGAGGGGGGGAGGGGGAGGGGGAAGAAAGCACGAGGCGGTGTGGCGACAGTTGGGAATCAGGTGGCTACGAGGTGGATGCATTTGGCTGATTGTTATCAATTATATTATAATGAATGTTTAATGGGAGATAGCTTTGTTTCTCGTGTCCTGAATGGTAACATTCGGCACCCACGTTCACGTCGGCTTGCAAAGACTTCCCATTCAGATATATCCCCTAAACACTTTCCCAGCCGGAACAAAGTAACATTCCGAGCGGTCTACCAAACAGAAGGTAAAATGTAGGTGGAAACTGGAAGAAGGCACTAAGAACGAATGACGGTTCAAGGTGTGAAGAACAGGAGGGCGCGGATTGCGTGAGAGGAGTACTGAACCGGCATCAAGCAGATAGCGAAGGGAAGCAGAGTAGCAGTGAGGGGCAATTGGTGACTGGTAGAAAGTGACCAAGGTGAAATAGAGTGTTGAATTGGCCAGCGGAAGGGGACTAAAACGAGCTAAACAAGGTCAGGTGAAATGATGGCAAAACAGGGCGTGGCCGGGTGTGCCGCCCGGGTAGTGCCACCCGAGGCTGTGCCGCCCGGACCGGCGCCGGCGCCGCGAAGCGCGCATGCAGAGCACGCCAGGGCAGCGCCACGCAGCGCGGCGCGGTGGCGCGTGGCCGCGGGCGAGAGAGGCTGTTAGAGCCCATTGTGTGGCTCCCGCCCCTTCACCCGGCCGCCACTCCAACCCCGCCACCACTCGCACGTCCCACGCCTTTGCGACGGCCACGGGCCGCCCCTTTCCGCCTACAACTGCTCCACTCCTCGGCACCCCGGACCTCTCTGCTCGCCCACCACGCCCGGAGAGGTGGCTCAGGGCATCAACCGATGTCACTGCAGTGCCTCGGGCCAGCAGGTCCTAGGGTTACATTCCCGACGGTGGCAGGATGCTCTACACTACCTTGATAGGTAGGTCGATTGCTGTCGCTGACTGGAGGAAACTTCTAGCGGCCAGCTGCTCTGAACGATAGTTCTCCGTGGTTTCTCCGATCATCACCAGATAAATGACAAAACAATACCCTAAAAAACGGGCCACGGACCGGACGCGATTTTTCCTTTTTCTTTTCCATCATCTCTCCTTACACACACACACTCACACACACACACACACACACACACGTGCACTCTACTACCATACATGCCGAGAGATCGGTTGGTAGCTTAGAGCTTGTCCCGGTTGGGGTGGCGACCCGCTGGTGGGAGATATCTGGTTTGGGTATACCATGTAGCGGGGGAAGATCACAGCCACCCTCCGACGGAAAACATGCGCTACACTTATGGGTCTAATGACCTTAGTAGTTGACGCGCTCGGAAACACAAATCAACAATTAAAAAGCTTTCGTCGCGTCGCCAGCATCATACCCAGCCTCCAACAACGTCTCCCTGCACTCGATCCCCTTTGCCACGCTACATTAACTGCCCCAGGGGTCCCCGCTGAATTAACCCTCCTTGCTGTTTCAGCAGTCCCCTCCCCGCTATTCCTTAGGTCGTTCTGAAACCATCGCCTTCAGGGCCAACCGTTTCTGCCTCACTCTCCTCCTCGCGACGTTCTCTCATGCCTCGCTACTTCTCGCAACGCGCACAAAATGTACGAGTAACAATGGGGCAGCGCCGCCTTGTTTTTCCACACAAACTTGCAGCTCCCTTCTTTTCAACCTCGTCTTTCGCATTTAGCTCGCTTGCCCTTCGCAGTTTACCCTCTCAGCCCGCGTTTTGTCTCCCTTGGTGTCATTCTATTCTTTCGGGAGTAAACACTTTCCCTATATAAATGACATTTATAAAAACGCGTACCGTCCTTTTGTTACTTTGATAAGAACAGCTTCGGCTCGTATTTCGTTTGTTAATAGCGGCAAAGGTGACTCAGGGTATCAACTGTAGTGCCTCCGATCGGAAAGGACCTAGGTCCTAGGTTCGAGTCCCGACGGTGGCAGGATTTTTGACATCAGCTAGACAGCACGCTCAAATTCAGTCGCTGATTGATTGATTGATTTTTTCGTGTTTCCGGGCGCTACAACTGCTTCGGTCATTAGTCCCGTTCGTGTAGTGTATGTTTTTGAATATGGCAGGGATCTTCCCCCGCTGGATGGCGAGATCCGGCGCCGACTTACCGTCATCTAGTGGGGTTTCCCCCTAACCCAGACTCTCCCACCAACGGGGCACCGCCCCAGCCGAGACAAGCTCTAAGCTCCCGACCGGTCTCCCGAAATATGTAGTGGTGTAGTGCATGTTAGAGGAAGTGTGTGTGTAGAGGAAGAGGATAGGACAAGGAAAGGGATGGAAAGATGTCCGGCTGCTCTGATCGGTAGTTTTCCGTGGTTTCTCCGATCAACACCAGGCGAATGCCGGAGCAGTACCCTAACAAACGGGCCACGGATCGCGCGCGATCTGTCCTTCCTCTTCCTTGTCCTATCCTTTCCCCTTACACACACACACTAACAAGCACTACACTATCACATATTCCGGGAGACCTGTCGGGAGCTTAGAGCTTGTCCCGTGTGGGGCGGTGCCGCGCTGGTGGGAGAGTCCTGGTTAGGGGAAAACCCCACTAGCCGACGGTAGGCCGGCGCAGGATCTCGCCATCCAGCGGGGGAAGATCGCCGCCATCTCCTGAGAAAACATGCACTACACTAACGGGACAAATTACCGAAGCAGTTGACGCGCCCGAAAACACGAAAAAATCAATGAATCAATCAACCAATCAATCGTTTGTCTTTGAGAATAGGCATCACGATAAAATATTTGAAATTTGTTTCTACGATTTCCTTCCTTTTCGTCGCACCCCTGTGTCTGTGCGTGTGGCCGTTTCCTTGCAACATCTCGTCCATCCAGAGCAGCTTCCGCGCCCGCGGCCGTGAGCGCCGACAGCCACTGCCCGGGTCGTTGTCCGGGCCATTGCCTTCGCCCTGCGCCCTTTGCCAACGACGCGCGGGCGCGAACTCCGCGTCCGGTGTCCGGTTCCCTAACGCCCGCGCGCTCCGCTCCTGCCGTTGGATTCGCCCCTCCCTCCCCGCCCCGCCCCGCTCCCGTCCGCCCGCCCCCGCATGGACTGCCCTGCTCTCTCGCCTGCACTACGCTACCTCACCCCAAGCCCTACACAAACGCCCACACCGCTCACCTCATACCCATTGCTCGCGTCCATCCCGCCCCTTTCATCTCGCCCCGTCTCTGTCTCTTTCACAGCCACCGCTCCAGACACCCTGCACGCCCGCGTGACCTTCTATGCAGACCCAACGGTGGTAGGATTTTCGACTCTAGCTACGTAGCTAGGCCACTGCGTGGTTGATAATTCTAGCCGCCGGCTGCTCTGATCGGTAGTTTTCCGTGGTTTCTCCGACCAACATCAGATGAATGTCGGAGCAGTACCCAAACAAACGGGCAGTGGGTCGCGAACGATCTTTCCTTTCTCTTTCTTGTCCTCTCCTCATCTCCCCCTCCCACACACTTATGTGCTGCGAGCTCAGGAATCGTCTCAGCTGAGGTGGTTCGATGCCTGTAGGAGAACCTCGCAAGCGGACGGGTATGTTAGCGGCGCATCTCCCCATACATTGAGGGATGATCCCCGCCATCGCCCGCGATAAATACGCGCTGTTCACTTGCGAGACAAGTGAGCTTAGCTATTGATGCGTTCGGAATCACCAATCAATGAATTAATCACATGCTGAACTTTTCTCGCGAACAATCTCCCCTTTGCCAAATGTTTGTAAGCCTTCCCTCACGGCTTCGTACTTCAGGTCGGTTTCACCCCGTCCACTGCGTAGCGACCTTAGCCGCTTGTCCACAACCTTTCCCCTCCTGCTCCTACGTGCATTGTTCTTTCGCAACGACGCAACAGTTCACTTTATTTCACTCATGACTCAACGTTTCGGACCCTGATCGCACCCATTTCGTTTTAAACTCTCAGTGAAGTCTCTGTGGCGCCAGCAGTCCACGCTCCTTTTTAACACCATCCGTGGCGTCCACCTTAACACTCTCCGCTTCCATTTGAAATGCTATTCCTCACCCGTCACCCCTTTTCTCGACGCCTGTTCAGAGCTTCCCTCCTAGGCCCACTTCCCCCCCGCCTCATCACCCTGTCATTCCTCGTTCGTTCCTGCGGCGATCGGTCCATCCTATCATGCCGCATGGACCTGCAATCACCTCGCGCCTGCTCAGTTGTCTTTCTCGAGCATTGCTTTTCATTGTTTTCGTCTCTACCCACTTTACCTCTTCTCTGCCATCGCCTTACTTCGGCGCATCCCACCCTGTTATACTATGCCACGACACACCATCCTCCATGTCAAGCCAAATCCCACACTACCAGGCCACGCCCCACCCGGATATATTCCGCCCCGCCACATCACCACGCTACACCATACCACGCCCGCCATGCCCTGCCTTCTTGCTCATCATCATCTCATCTAGCGTTTTGCGCCAACACCATCTCCCCATCCCTCCCTCTGGACTGACCAGCACGTCGGCTATACGGCGGATAACGGCCGACGGATAACGGCTGTCTCCGCCCCCCCTCTCTCTCTCTCTCTCTTTCTCTCTTTCTCTCTTTCTCTCTCTCTCTTTCTCTCTTTCTTTCTTCTCCCCCCCCCCTCTCTCTCCTCTCTTCCTAGCCCTGGGTCCATCCGCTCCAAGACGCTGTTGCGTGCGCCTCCGTTGTAGATGAGGGGCTACAATATTCGTGAACTCCGCTACTACGTCTGCTCACTTCTGTGCAGCTAACCTGCTTACTGCACCTAACACGAAGGGTATGGGTATCACCTATAAATTAACGAGATGCGGAGCGGCGAATACAGGATTTTTGACATTAGCTTAACCAGATAGGTAGGACGTATTCAGCTGTCACAATAAGAATTCTAGTGACAGGATGCTCTGATCGGTAAATTTCCAAGATTTCTTCAATACATATCAGACGAATGTCAGAGTATTATCCTAACAAACGGGCCACGGACCACACGCGATTTTTCCTCCTTCATCCTTCTCTTATATCCCACTCCTTACATCCACACATTTAACATGTCATGAGAAGTAGTGAAGTTCTCTAAGCACTTTTAGCATTCTAAGCACAAATGTTCTTTTATTGGAAACTTGAAATAACCAATTAATCATTTCCACGAGTCAACACGAGCACTACTGACCATAATACACTACTGACCACAAATACTTTGATAAAAGTGTTGTGAGGATTATCGTAATTCCTATATTTTTCTCTCCATACGTCACATAGAGTTTTTGCGTTGGTTTTCGGGAAAACGTCTGACCGACCGCCTGTCCGCCTGACTATGAACCACTCTAGCGGTTAAACCGCAGACAGAATTTTCATTAAAACTAATATTTCACCGTATATCTGTCTTTTACAATCAATAAACTAGCTCTCTTGGATGTCTGGAATGGCGTAGTTAGAGAGAGCAGTCACGCCATTGAAGACGACGTAGTGAAAGAACTTCTGCTTTTAAAGTACGCTGCAGAAGCCATCCAAGCTGCACTGTGCATCCCACACGTGCTACACCCGCGTCGTCTGGGCGTAAGTGATACGCATTTTTGAAATGGATGAGTTGGAGCTGCTGTTCCCCTAGCTGCCGCCGCAGGCTTCTTCTATTAATTTGCATAATGCGAGTAATGGTCCTCCCTCTGCAGGGGCGTTCCTTGTCGCAACGGAGCAAGGCTTTCCCAAATCGTTGGAATCTCACGGAGGGTGCACCTTTCACGAACTCTTGGATACGCAGCCCCTCTTCGCGGCGTCGCAGGTCGACCTGCACAGTGGGTGCGCCGGGCAAAGAAACCAACCGATAGAGATCAATTGATTGATTATTTCGTGTTTCCGGGCGCGTCAACTGCTTTGGTCATTAGTCCCGTTAGTGTAGTGCATGTTTTTCTCGGGAGATGACAGTGATCTTCCCCCGCTGGATGGCGAGATCCGGCGCCGGCATACCGTCGCCTAGTAGGGTTTTCCCCTAGCCAGGACTCTCCCACCAGCGGGGCACCGCCTCAGACGAGACAAGCTCTAAGCTCCCGACCGGTCTCCCGGAATATGCGGTAGTGTAGTGCATGTTAGTGTAAGTGTGTGTGTAAGGGGAGAGGGTAGGACAAGGAAGAGGAAGGAAAGATCGCGCGCGGTCCGTGGCCCGTTTGATAGGGTACTGCTCCGGAATTCGCCTGGTGTTGATCGGACAAACCACGGGAAACTACCGATCAGAGCCGAAACCGATCAGAGCAGTCGGCCGCTAGAATTCTCCTCCACACAGCGACCTAGCGGAAAAGCTAGTGTCGAAAATCCTGCCGCCGTCAGGACTCGAACGTAGAACCTCGTGTCAGAGGCGCTGCAGTGGCATCAGTTGATGCACTGAGCTACCGCTCCCGGTCTTTGCTAGCGGGGATTTCCCTCTTCAGGTATATCTGATAATGGGACATGATCCCAGGTCGGACAAGTTGTAAGCTCCCGACTGGCGTGGCAGTTTACTGCATATACAGTAAGTGTGAGTGTGTAAGAGTAAAGGAAATAGGACGATTTTGCAAATTTCACGCGCGGTTTTTTTAGATAGTTTCAGTGAACTAGAAAAAGTGGTAAAAACGTTCGTATTCAACTTGATTCTCAATAAAATTCAAATATTTTCCAAAAAAAAAAAAACATGTTTCCTACCCCATTTCTCCTCCAGCATTTCTTTAAAGCACCCTCGATTAAGGAAGGGGCCTCTTGATTTGGCAACACTGCGTCTACCGCAGTGACCACCCGGTTCCACGTGCTTTTGCTTTTTTCTTTGTTCCGTGCCTAATCCACGAGCGCAGGGAACGTGGCCAATTCTCCGGAGCTTCGTTCGCAGCGCCACCTATTCTCACTAATGAACGCGCCCGCCCCGCTGCTGGGGCCAGCGCCTTCTGGTTCAGATGTTCTTCCAACTTTCCGTTGGTTCGAGCAGCGTCTTCAGGAAGAATAGCGAGGAGGTGAGGGCGGTCGTACGGCGGTTTCTTTGATATCGGGAATCAAATCCCGGCCGCGATAATTTTTTGAAAGACGTCTGAGCTTGTGAATAAATGGAACAGGTGGGGATGCGCTGTAGAGATGACGGTGATAAAAAAGTTTTGATGAAAATTTCATGAGTGAAATAGCGCCACAAGTGTTGTGAAAGGAAACGATCAATACCTCTCGAAATCCTGAAACGATAGTAATGTTGACAACACTGTGAAAGAATATGATCCTACTCTCCCGATAAAGAGGAAGTTTAGAAGGAATAAAGTCATGCCTGTGAAACTTCAAGTATAGCCGTCGAATACAACGTATTCCCAACGAGATATTTATTAATAAAAATATTATTACTCACAAAATATATTCTTGGCAAGTCAGTTTTATAAATTATAATATAATTTTAATGTACAATTCAATATTATGACTTTATCAAGTAAAGAAAACATATGTCATTCTATCAAGCAAAGAAAACGGAACCATGTTTGAGACAAACTTGTAATAATTATATGATTTTTCGTCTGCGCTGTTACACATGTAAATATGGGACATTCCTTGTCAAAACGGCCAAAACAATTTCTCTTTCCCTTATAAAAAAATGTTTCCTATTATAGGTTATGCTCCCCAGTTTATACAGCGTTTATACAGCGTTCGCGTAAACAAATACATTGTTACCTCCATTCTACATATGGGTAAGATTATACATTATACATTAACAGATTATACGGGATTCAACAACTTGAGTAATAACTGTCCTCAACGTACAATAAAAAAAATTATTCCCTTCCTTTTTATTCTAATTGAACTGGAAAGTTTCTCATCTTCAGAACGTATAAACTTGTGATGTTTCTCAATGTGTACATGCCAAAGACACTTCAAAGCTCAACAGCCAACGGAAACCTCTTTCGTCTCCTACTTGTACTTTAACCAAAAAATAGTGTTGCATGTTTCCTCACGCACGTACCACTTCAACTTACTCGATCGAGAGAAAAGTTCAAGTAAAAATGTGAATAAACATTACAGCAAAGGTATTTTAAATGATTTTTCAAGCATATTTGAAGTGGTGTCTCATGTGTAGGTTTCACAGCTACTTTCACTACAGCTCTCTTGTGGCGAGATTGTCAACTGGGAATAAGGAAAATTTCATTATGCCACAATGTATCCTCCGTTTTCCCAAACCTCCCAGGCGGCAACTAACTTGATATCACGGTTTTACATAGCACCGCACCTATCCCCATATTACCCATTTCACACGACCTCGAAGGAATCCCGTAGGTCGCGAGGAAGCGGATTGAAGAGCAAGGCACGAACGTCGTAGCGTCGTTGGAAATATAAAGGTACGTTCAGAGTGGATTCGGTGCAGCCGAAGAAAACTCCAACGCGAACGTCCGTCTGCCTTTGCCGAAAGGTAGTGTCGTGAAAGAAAACGACCAGAAAACTCTGTATTCCCAAAGCGATCGTCCTACTACCTCAGACATTCACTTCAATTCATTACCTTCAGTTGAAATGTAACTGAATTGAATTGATAGAAACTTGACGCTGATAGTTATATTTAATATAAGTTATGTGATATGACATGCGAAATACGTTTGTTATCACAAATATTAGTGGCATTAGTTTCCTTATCATGCCTTTCTTCAAATATTCTTGACATAATTTCGGAGAATTAAATGAGACGGTTTCCGTATGATTTTCTGTTACTAAAACTAAGGAAACAAGTTTCTCTAAGTTCATTCCGGTTGTCTCAGTTTGGCCGAATAATTAAAGTTCACATGAGATCATTCACCTGCTTAGGAAGGTGGACCACATTCTCCAGGGATCGAACGCAGAGCAGCCATTCCTGCCCTCTACGAAGTGTTGAAAATATTATGTCGTAAACGGCCGTCAAATGCAGAAACCGAATTTGACCGTGCGTGGTGCCGCTCTGACCACCCCCAAAGAGATTGCTTAAAGACGAAACCTCCGAGTTCTACAACGCACGTATAAAACTTAAGTTGTCGCTTATTCTCGTGATCTAAATAATATTTGTGCTACATTGTAAAACTGACGGAAATAATACCAAGAATGCAGAAATTATAGTATGAATTCTTAGAACAATTACCATACGGAATGTTGCTAACAAACACTTCTCCACTGCAGCTGTCTGGAGTTTGAAATAAAGAAAAGATGGGGCAGTCACTCGAACTAAACAGAGGCTGACATAAGAGATTTTATTTCTCCTGAGCGTTATCGGCTTTCTATAAAGAAATAATTTGATAAACGGGTTACGGATATTAATTTGATAAACGGGCATTGTTGTTAATATCACGTTAATGGCACGGAAAGCGGGAAAATCCTGAAAAAACATGCTCTAAACCCACAAATACCCAATGAAACGACATTTATATTTCAACCTCGGAACTCAGAGAAGGTGAAAGGTAAACAACCATTATACGCCCCTTCGTAATTCATTATCATAAAATACATACAATTGCACAGGATACGTTTTTAAAAGTATTTATTTTCAAGTTACATACTTTACAATAGGGGCTACTTTCTTTCAATTTCTCGCGTACTACTTACCTAGTATAAATTATTGAAACTCTGCAGTGGAAAATAAGAATTTTCGACACAAAATCTCGTATTGTCTCTGATGTAAAAAAAATGCATAGTTCATGCTACTATACTTATTTAAAAAATAACTTTCTCTAATACGTTGAGAGCATAAATATCTTTCTCCAACACGTAGTCAGAATCCACGTTTTCTGGGTTCTTCACATAGAAAAAATTGTTTACGACAGAATGTCTGTCAGTGAATTACGCCAGGACCGAACCAGCATTTTCAACAAAATGTTTATACCTGACAGATGTTGCAACCCCTTGAATATTAAACGGATATTTTGATTGTTGGGAGTACTTTCAATAAGGCTCCAACGACATTTTCAACTTCTCGAAAATGACACCACATTGTTTTGGGGTTTTGCCTGAAATAAAAACATACACTTATAAAGCAGCGCAGATCAGATTTTCATCAAATTCTTTGAATTTTCGAACGCTGCAAAAGTTTATAATTTTATGGCATCTCTACAAGTACAATATTTGAGATACATAGTTTTTAAATAATAAATTATGTTCTTCAATACTAAACCTCAAAATAGAATTATGTATTTTTCAAAATAATAGATTTTGCATTATTTTGCACCCAGTAAAAGCCACTGTAGAAACATGATTTTCTCAAGTCCAGATTCAAGATTTTCTTTAATATTTTTCATGAATAGTGCGATACAGCTAGGTATGCTTATAAAAATGATGCAGTTGAGATATTTCATGATTGTTTTTAATTTTTTAAAATTACAATAGCTACAAATAATGCGATAAAGTGTGTATTGTTGTATCGTCATTAGTTTCCTTTGCTTTAAGCTGTTTCACATAACTCCAGCTGACACAAGACATTACTCGACTGTGTCGCTTGTCACAAGAAAAACACATGTCATTGAAACCCATTCGCTTGGACAAACATTTTCTCTCAGTTATGCTTTTCACTTATCTTTGTTATCATGTTTCGGGCTCTTTTGCTACAAAAATATGGATATTATTCCATACACACCACGTGTGTAGGAGAAAAGATACCTCTCTCGTAAAGAAGCAAAGACGACAAAGCGGCTGTCCACCGCTCACATTTTTGTGGGATTTATCCCCCGCCCGTCGCCACCCCTCGTTTCCCCCCCCCTTCGAGTCACTCCGCTGCTCGTCGCATTCTGCGTGGAGCCCCTGCCCTCTCGCTCTTCACCACTACCACCATTTGCCGCCCAATATCGCCTGTCTTCAGCGCACACCGAATCCCGCTCCTCTCGCTACACTCGCTACCACCACCCCACCCCTACCCTATCCCCCCCCTCCGCATTCTCCTCCCCCCCCCCACACGCCCCGCTCCCCTCTCGTACTCTTCCAGCCCATGCATCCGCTTTCGTCGCTCCCTCCTCATCTTTCCGGGCCCTCTTTCATCTCCGCTCTCTACCAGTTGGCCTGTTTCCACTTTCCCCTTTCTCCACTATCCCGTGTCCCAGCTACTTGCCTCCAAATGCTCGTCCCCGCTTCTCCACCGAATTTTTATCGCCAGTAGTTTCCGCTCTCCCTCCTCAATGTCCATCTTGCGCTTCTCAGCCCCAATTTCCTCGCTCCCCGCCGTCCGCTCCCCCCCCCCGCCATCCACTTCACGGCCTCCCTTAATGTCCTCCCCATGCCCCTTCCACCACAACGACCTCGCATTGTACCCTGCGCTACTCAGTCGGACCCTGTCACCCTGCCCACGCTGTATTCTTTGCGACTATACACACATTTCACATTCCGGTTTTCACCCCTTCCCCCGCTCCGCACCAGCCTCCATTGCCCTCCCCCGCCCACTCCATCACGCTCACGGCCGCCCCGCCCCCCTCGCCGCCCCTCCCCGCGCCTCGCTTCCCCCTCCCCACACCTTTCTCGCGCCCCGCCCTGACACACCCGCTCCGTCCCGCCCCGTCTGCCGCGTCCCGCCCCCGTCCGTCCCCCCCGCCCTCCGCCGTCCCGCCGCCCCCCCTCCTTCCCCCCTTCCCCTCCTTCCCTCCCTCCCCTCCTTCCCTCTCCTTCCCTCTCCTTCCCCCTCCTTCCCTCTCCTTCCCTCTCCTTCCCTCTCCTTCCCTCTCCTTCCCTTTTCTTCCCTTTTCTTCCCTTTTCTTCCCTTTTCTTCCCTTTTCTTCCCTTTTCTTCCCTTTCCTTCCCTTCCCTTTCCTTCCTTTCCCTTTCTTTCCCTTCCCTCCCTTCCCTTTCCGCCCCGCCCAGTCCAGTCCCGTCACTCTGCCGCCCCCGTCCGGAGCGCCGCGCCGGGGCAGGCACGTATCCGGGGGCGACAAGCGAGAGAGCCCGCGACGGCGGCGGCGTTGCCATGTCTGGCGGTCAGCCGACCGCTCAGGGCTCTGTTAACCAGCCTCGTGACGCGCGACATAAATAGAATCGCGTTTGTTGTCTTCTGCGCCTGGATGGGAGGAAATGCATTAACATCCTACTTCTCAACGAGGGCAGGTTTTATGTAAAGCGGATTATACGAAATTGATATCTGTTAATCAATTCCAGACTTATAGTCAATATTCGTTGGTTCAGCGAATATACGGTTTGAATTACATTCCAACATTTTGATGCAGAATTGTGCACCTACGTGAAGGTGAGGATGTATAGTATCTTCCTACTTCTCCATATATGAATGTTTTGTGAAAAATGGACTGTACGAAACTGATAACTGCAAATTAATTCTAGACTTATAGCCAATATTGGTTTTACTAGTTCAGTCAATATATATTTTGTATTACATTTCAACGTTTCTGCACCAAATCATGTTCATGCCAATAACACATTTTATCGCCTTTAATAAAATCTCATTAGAAAATACAACTATCAATCATTAAAAAAGAACTTCAAAGGAACTAGCATGACTAAACATTAAATAGTGCCAATGAGTTTTTAAGTGAATGATGATGACGATTTTGACGTTGCAGTGAATGAATGATTTTACGAATCTTATATAACACACTCCGCGATTTGTAGTTTCCACATGCGTGGATAAAGAGTTCCAAACATATCACAGAGAGATTATGTTAGAAGATCGTTAACCCGGATCATCTCGGGCTGGGGGCGAAATGAGTTAACGAAAATACGGGTTATCCAGATAATAAGATAAAAGAGAACATTGACTTACCAAATATTTTTTAATAACGTTTAAACAATACTAACGTTACGATTCAACCTAAAATACACTGTAATATGTATCTACACTGAACGCAATAAATATTAGTACAAACTGATAGATGGCCCTGAGAATGTCCAGGGCGACGCTGGGGCCAATGTCCTCTCCTCCCCCTCCCCCTCCCCCTCCCAACCCATTCCCTAGGGGGGAGGGGAAGGAGAGGGTTGGCAGGTGGGGCGAGGGCAATGAACTCGACTGCTGGCTTGCAAGCGAATTGCAGTAATATACGTACTGAGCATAGCGATTTATCTTCTGCAAAACAAATCTTCATTTACTACTCTAAACAACTTTTCTCAAACTCGACCGGGTGATCCAAACGTTCCGGTTAAAGAGGTCCGAGTTAACAAGGTTCTATTGTACTTGCAATTGCTGCTGCCATCTGTGCCTTTCAGGGTGGCAGTCAGTCCAAAGTTCTAACGTTATTCGAAACTATATATCATTAAACAGACAAAGATATTCATTCATGTATTTTTTATTTTCATAATGAAAATAAGTGAAATTTGTATGTGAAGTACTTGTATGTATAGTGAAATTTGAAGAAAAAAGAATGCCTTTACTATAAATGGTGAATATTTTGTTGTAATAAATTATTTATTCTCGTTTAATTGCCTCCAAATGGTATTTATATGCAAGTTTCGTATCAAAAGAGTGAAGGAAAATACATTGCGGTCTCTCATTCCAGATGATTACTCTTACAGCTGTCTGAAAATCTTCCTGTCTGTCTTCTGTTCATATGACACCTGTAGAAAACCGCCCGATGCTGAACTTTTTTTTTCTTTTCGCCTTTCGAAGTTCGTCATAACATGAGAAAGTTATGTAATTGTGAGCCGGCAAACGGCGAATTTTCGTCAGAAAAACTCTTATTTTAACTTGTTTTGCCATCCTGCACAATCCTTAATTATCTTATCTATATATTGGATAATGCTACATAATCATAATGTGATATTTCTTACAATTAATTAACAGTACGTAAGTCTGTGTGGAATAGTGCATAATTTAGAGGATTTTCTGTGAATAAAAAACAATATAAATATACTCTCATGTATCTTCTATTGACGTTTTCTCATTAGGATAAAAAACACTATCACTCACTAGTATCACGTATACGACTTGAAAGAAATTAAAATCTAGGGCGGCACAACAGCATGTACTTTCTCGAATTACATATAAAAGTTACGTAATATTGTTACACTTCTTAAATATTCATTGGAGAAATATTTGAAAAATAAAAGGTTTCATTAAAAAAACGTGTATACCATGGTATTTAGTGCATTTAACTCTAACCATTCAACAAGTTTAAAAAACCGAAAAACTTGTATATGACCTCAAGTCTATAATTTTGAATAATAGATTTCATGAAGAAAGTTGTAGGATGTCAAACAATTTTTGAAAATGTATAGAATTTAGTGATAATCGTACTTGCATCTTTTATAGGTGCATTATGCTCTGACAGAAAATGTAAAGAAAAAATTGAGTAATTTTTGTAAAAATTGCCATGCAACATAAAAGTGGCATGTCATTTTAATCGCATGACATATCTGACTAATGTCTGTGCCTGGCCCATGCATATAAGTTATCGTACACTGCTGACCAACAGTGTTAATTAAGACTGTTGATATTTGGTGATTAATTTCCAACACTTTTGAACAGAGTACATAACGATGTCAAATTTTAAAAACCTCTGCGTCCATCAGCCGTTTAATCCTCGTCATGGCTCAATACATTTCAGTTGGAAACAGTTTGATCCACTGTAACGAGCGGAAAAACCCATTATAGGTTTAATGTGTGTACTGCTCAACACACATTTTGTGTTTATGCTAGTGAAGGTCCTTTCATAGCTATATGAGCAAGTTCATTTCAGTGTTTGCAAATTTACTGAAAATTTCATCAGACTTCCGCATACTGGACTTGCAATTTCTGATTTTGAAATGTTTTCAATATTATCAATGAACTCTGGTAACTCTCATTTGCAATATATTCCAAATATGCTTGCAATGTTTCAATCTAGATAAACATATTAAATATTAAAATATATCAATTTTGGTTGAGCCCAAAAGTTGAAATTTTACAGACTTTCTTTCTTTAACAATGTTACATAGTAATTAAATAAATATTATATAAAAACTTTTAGGAATTTTACACGACTTTCGTCACGCGCAAATCCCGGTTTAGCGTTAAATCCACAAAAGTGTGCTAACGTGACTAGGGCTTTCCCCTGAAGACGATAAAACCGAAATGGCGCGCCAAATAATTACGAGCGGTTTATTACATCAAAGAAAACTCGGAAACTCAAAGAGGCGTCTCGCTGCCTGTAAATTTCCCCGAGTTTAACATCCGAATTGTTCTATACACAATCCAGAATTAATTTTCGCGCCGTCTGTGGAAGGCGATTGGTGGGCAAGAAATATCGGCTTGCGGGACAGTTGTGACCCATCGGAATAGGGAAGGAAAGAGGAGTGAGAGGTGGCGAAAGCAAAGCAGGGAAGAATGAAAGGAGAATACAGAGAGAAGAGGAGGGAGGAATAATGGGGCGTGGCTGAGTGAGGAGTGGAGGATATTGTGGTGGGGGGTTGGATTTTTGGGGGAGGGAATGGTGAAGCTGCTGGGGCAAAGAGCGTATAATTAGCGGAGAGGCGCGGGCCGGAAAGAGCACAGGCGGTCGCGGGTGCCGTGTAGGGCGAGGAGTAAATAGGTTTACGACAAGCGATAAGCGCGCGTGGGAGATAGGACGGAACGCTATTCCCCTCTCTCTTTCTCTCTTTCAGCCGCTCTCCCCATCGCATCGTCTCTCTTCTGATCCTCTGTTAGCGGTTAATGCAATGCATTTGATTAAGCCTTTGTTCCTGTGGTCTGGAATTAACAGGATTATTTTAACTATCACTGTGGGGGAGGTGCTAACTCAAATGCTTCCCATTTGAAAGGTTCTCTGTTCTCGTCTCTCACGCACAGACGCTTTTCATATCGGGTTTTGGTATTGGCATGTGATTGACGTACAAGCATTTTCAGATGGTTGAGTGAAAAGATTTCTGAGAACAGTTTCATTGAACACAAACAATTAGTCAATGTTGAAAGGTTGGATTATGATTCCTTTTGCTTTGTCAATATAGTATACCTTACAACTCAATGATTCATAGTAGTGACTTTCATTTATGTTTTTAAATAAAAATGTTTGTTTTCTTGTATGTAAGGATGTTACTTTAGAAAATAAAAGAGTTTTACTTTCATCAGTAAACATATTCTACTGAGAACAACATCAAACCACACCCCACCTCGCTCACACGCAGCCGTTTTAAATAATACTTCGTTATCGACGCAAAACCATTCTGAAGAGAAGATCATGTCAGAACATATCAAATCTAAAACACACATCATTGATCCCAACCAACTGAATTTACACATACTTTCCCTGGTTTCAAAACCGTTGACACATCACGAGGTGTTAGAAAGCCTAGTACTTTGACGACTATTTAATAGAAATTTCAAAAGGGAACAATTCCTTTTAAAGAATGAAGTTACAAAAGCGGGAAAAGCTAGTAACCCTATCAAGATTGTAACATTATTTCTGTTAAAACCTGTTTTCTTCACACTACATCTTCATGATGAATTGAGAGATGGAGATGCTCAGCGAGGGATCTTTCTTTTCTTTAGTTTTCCTGGATCCCGCTTACCTAAGGATTTTGAATAACTTACTATTTTATTAGGCTATTATTATCTGCCCTAAAAACTGTTCATCCTAGCCTTTTCATCTGGTTCTTTTGAATTAATTACATCCGTAACTCCACACTTATTCTCGATTAGTTATTTTATCCCATCTTGATTTACCTGTTATTGATCCTAAGTATTCGTCGCTGAAGTTCTTGGTACAGTATTGGTTTTTCTAGTATCGGCCCGCATCTCTCTTCTATATGGTCTTACTATGGTTTGGTTTATTTGTACTTTACTTTCTACATTAAGAAGCTTACTTTTCCAGGTTACGTCTTCTCAACATCTCGATATTCTAGTTCCTATAATTTTCATATTACCAAAATCTAAATAATTTGCCAAGATTCACCATGCCAGAAGATTTTTCTAAACACGTTGCACTGGTCCCTGAACGCTCTGCACATCCTCTCTAGACGTTGTACAATCTTCCATAGGCTTGCGGGGTGGCCCTTCGTGGGCTTTAGTGGGGAGGTGCTCTTGGGGTCGTTGCCGGACATATCCGTCTGCCAAGGTGAAGACGCATCAGTGTTACATATAGGGATGCTGCACGAAGAGATTGAGGTACGTGTTCGCTATGAAAAAGTAAAATTCTATCTGGTATGAACCTACGCGTACTTGCACGGTTGGCCACCCTTGAGCTCACGGATAACAATTGCAAGTAAAATTCCTCTGGTGTGAACCTACGCGTACTTGCACGGTTGGCCACCCTTGAGCTCACGGATCACAAGAACGTTGCGTGTAAGGTCCCGAGTGCTCTTGGCTGTCCGAATGGCACCGCGTTTAAGGCTGTGATGCCAAACACATCACATCATTGGACGCGACATCGCCACCCGGACTTGCGAGCACCATTCTAAGAGTCTGGCCGCGGAAACATACGACCTCCCCCTGTGTAGTGTCGACCATCTCTATAGGGAAGGTAGTGAAACGTTCTCTCGCGAACAAAAGCATGATACATATTATGAGGCAATGATAGAATGAGAGGGAGAGAAGACGGGAGTACTTCGAGAAAACCTGCCGCAATAACGCTTTGTCCACCAAAAATTGCTTAATTGATCTGAGTATTTTCAGCGATGGAGCGATCACCTGGTTCCAGCGATGAAAAGGAAAAGTCTCAACCAAACATCCACTGGTTTCCAATTTTCTTTAGGATCAGTGGCGGCTCGTGGTCATGCCATTAGGGTGTGCAACGTTTTTCTTCTTTCTCCCTCTCTCTCTCTCTCTCTCTCTCTCTCACACACACACACACACACACACACACACACAGACGTTACATGCATGCATTTACACCCATTCAGTCGCTGTCTGGAGGAGAATTTTAGCGGCCGGCTGCTCTAATACGTACTTTTCCGTGGTTTCTCTGATCACCACCAGGCGAATGCCGGAGCAGTATCCTAACAAACGGGTCACGGACCGTGCGCGACCTTTCCTTCCTTTTCTTTGTCCTATCCTCGCCTCTAACACACACACACACACACACACATTTACACTATCATGCACACTACCACACAAGCCGGGAGACCGGTCGGGGATTTAGAACTTGTCCCTGCTGGGGCAGTGCCCCATTGGTGGAAGATTCCTGGTTGAAGGAAACCTCGCTAGTCAACGGTAGGTCTGCGCCGGATCTCGCTATTCATAGGGGGAAGATCATCGCCACCTCTCGATGAAAAAATATGCACTACACGTGCGGCATTAATGACCTTAGTAGTTGACGCGCCCGGAATTCCTAACAATCAGTCAATCGAGATATGCATGTACGGATATGTGAAACGGTCGTGAAAAAATGCCACCAAGCTCATATCCTGCAAGAACTATGTGCACAATCTCGTTCCGAGAACTTTCGCCTGCTAGTCAGGTAGAAACTCGTCATCACCCGATCAAACGAGAACTAGAGATTGGCCAGGGAAGGGAAAAAGATGTAGTCAGATGACAAATGAACACATGTGGCACAAAAACCTAGGAGGCACTTTTACGATAGGTTAAATTTCACGTGCGCAAACTCGCATATACGAAACTATCACATCAAGCCTCTTTACGGAGAAATGAATTAGAGCAAAGGGGCAACGGATGGCCAGAGGAGGCGGAAAAACGTAGCAAGCCGACCGCTGAAGTAGCGTCACGAGCTCCGAGGAGTGGATTGGGCATCCGTAGGCGCATGCGGAATCCCGCTGAACGATTCGCGTCAACCCGCACTGGTCACGTAAAACCGTCACGTACGCTCTGCAGCGTGTGTGGTAGGCCCCTTTAAAGCGGAGCGGTACCGATACAGGCGGGTGAGGGTTGGAGGGAGTAGGGGTAAGGGCAGGAGCTGGCAGGTGGCCGCACGGCGCCGATCGTCGCGATGGGCCCTTTGGGAGACGCCGCCAGGCGCCCTCCGCCCCGCCCCCCCCGCCCCCGCGCCGCTCCGCTCCGCCCCGTGGGACGCGACGGGACCGCTCCCAAAGTGCCGCGCGTTTGCCCGTGGGCCGCGCCGTCGCCACAATGGCGGCTGGAGGCTGACCTTTCGACCCTTGCAGGGCGGCCGCTGCCCTTTGGCGCCAAAGGGGGCCCAGGAGCATCGCGCCAAGGCTTCAGCCAGGGGTGCGCGGGAAGGGGGTGGGGCGCTGAGACGCTGCCGCTTTATGCCGCGCCCCGCTCTACGACATCACCGCACGTTCAGCCCGCGCACGGGGACGCCTCCGCGGGGGCTCTTGTCCACCCGGCACGATGAGTCTAGGCGCGTGCTATCCATGGGCGGCCACTGCCCGTCTCACCACCCCCAACTCATCACTCCCGCCTCACCCCCTGCCTCACTTCTCGTCTCACCACTTCCCATCTCACATTCCCCGCCTCGCCACGCTTTGGCGCCAGCCCCCCCCCGCCCCCCCCCGCCTCCATCCCCCTCCTTCCTCCCCTCGTCGCAGTCAACCGCAACCCTCTCGTCTTGCCCTTCCTTATCGGCTCGCCTCGTGCTCCATACTCGCCGTCCCTTCCGGCGTGGTGTCTCTTCTCCGCTTCCCGCCTCTCATCTCGCCTCCCCGACTGCGCAACGTCGTTGGCCGGCGCCGCCCACAAAGCCTGCGGGAAACCGCCGCCCGTTCATTCCCCGCTGGGCGCCCCGGCGCTGCGAGCGGCCGGAAGGATCTGCGCTTCCGACGCCGCCCACGCCCGCCGCGGCCTTTCACGCCCATCCACCACCCACGCCCGCCACGCCTGCCCACGCCCGCCCGCAAGCCCTGCCGCCCGGCCGCCCCGGCCTCCTGTCGCCAACACACGCCCGCCACCCCCACGCCGCTCCGCCCGCTCGCAACAGCTCATGCCTCCCGTGCCTGCCCACGCCATCCCACGATCGCCAACGCACGACCTCGCCCGACCACGTACGCCTACGCACGCCACGCACGCCCCACCACCCACCCCACGCCCCACTCCGTCCCCCTCCCCGCGGCTTGACACGGCACTGAAGCACCGGGCAAAGATACGGGGTGGAAGGAAGAATGGAGATGATCCAGGAGAAATCATACAGATGGAAGTTGGATGGGGAGGGTTGCACTCTATTGCTGGGTATACGGTAGAGAAAGAGATAGAATAAAAATGAAGTCACAAGTAGGGATGAGTGTTTTGAGTCATGAAGAAAGATGAGGAAAGATTAATAAAGAAGCTGGTAATACAATGTTGAAAAAAAATTAAAATAGTAGAACGTTTTCATATTGGAAACATAAAAGCAGAAAGTTATATTATGAAAAGATTGAATTACATTGAAGTTATAAGATAATGATGCATTATAATTATAGGAGAGGGAGAAATGTAGCATTTTGGGGAAAAAGAAATGGAGATGCAAGAAAAGGTAGAATTAGGTATTTAAATTACATCATAGATATTCTGAAGCAATGGACATCCAACATCGTAACGCTCATACACAAAAAAAGAACCAGAAACAGACTAGACAACTACAGACCGATACGTTTGATGTCATATGTATAAATTATTCTTCAAATGTTTGATTAGGAGAATTACTAATAGACTGGACGAAGAACAACCGTCTGAACAAGCGGATTTCAGAGCAGGTTATAGCGCATCAGACCATCTGCAAACCATCAACCAAATATACGCGTAGGCTTCCGCGGCTCGAGTCGATGACTTCTTCTTCGCTGTCCGGGTGACGCCGCGTAGTGGGCTGAGAGGCCGACGTTTCGCCTGACATGTCGCAGGCTTCATCAGGTATGACATCGCGATGTTAGTGCGTCGGGTGTTAAATATTGTCGCCTGGGCGGCCGGGTGGGCACCCCCCCACCCGGCCGCCCAGGCCGGACAATATTTAACACCCGACGCACAACATCGCGATGTCATACCCTGATGAAGCCTGCGACATGTCAGGCGAAACGTCGGCCTCTCAGCCCACTACGCGGCGTCACCCGGACAGCGAAGAAGAAGTCATCAACCAAATAACTGAGAAAGTTCAAGAATACATTCTAAAGTTCTACATAGCTTTTATTGATTTCTCAAAGGCATTCTACTGTGTAAAACATGCCGCCATGTTTGACGCTCTATCATCTCAAGGCATCCAGGATAAATATATAAGAAAACTAGTAAAGATATACAAACGAAACAAAGCAAAAGTCCGTACGGAAAAAGAGGGAGACGTTTTTAACATGAACCGTAAAGTCAGAAAAGGAGATTCGTTGTCACCCAAATTATTTACGTGTTTACTAGAAGATGTATTACGCAAAGTACATTGGAAGGGGGCAAAATACATGGGCAGGAATCGACCTAAATGGCAAAAGAATAGCAAAGCTCTGTTTTGCTAACGACATCGTACTTTTCGCCACCTCGCCTAAAACACTGAAAGAGGTGCTTCTGGGACTCAACAAAAAAAGCACATCGGTAGGACTGCAAATGAACACCTCAAATATTAAATTTATGATAAATTACCTACAAGAACCACTTACATTAAAAGGAAGAAAATCTGCAGATGAATACAAATAGCTGGGACAATACCTACTATTTAAAAACAAAATGCAACGAGAAATAAAACACAGAACAACCGAAGCATGAAATAAATTTTGAAATCTTTTATTTTACTTAACAAAAGATACGTCTATCATTAAAAACCAAGATCATGGACTCCTGTGTACTCCCCGCTCTAATATACGGATGAGAAAACGAGCGCTGAGACCAAAACAATTCCACTAAGGAAATGCAAACGGAAAATGGAACGCAAGATTCTGAATATCACACTTAGAGACAAAGCAAAAATCTGTACCATAAGGGACATAACAAAAATAAAAGATGTCGTCCTACAAGCAGAACTTCAAAAATGACGATGGGGAGGACACGTAGCCCAACTTAGCCAAGAAAGATGGGCATACGCCGCGACAATGTGGTAATAAGAACGGGATGGACGAATCAAGGTAGACAAAGAATGAGATGAGCCGACGAATTCAAGAAAGAAGTAGGCAACACCTGGACACGTGCAGCTCACAACAGACCACGTGATAGCACATCGAGGAGGGACAAAGTCACTACTGCAATCGACCCCTAGGTTTGAAGACATCCTCAAAGGCAACAACCAAGAAGCCAACCGCCTACCTTGCATGCAGGAGGCGTTTGCCCTTAATGGGATTAAACCAGATTTATAATAATAATAATAATAATAATAATAATTTTCTATTTATTTATTTTACGTAAAAAAAACAGTTTAAAACTGCGTATGACGTGCTATGGGGAAAAGTGAATTGTGTGCACATTTTAAAAATTCTGTGATCCCTACACTAAGTCATATACTACTTAAATTTTGAATTTTGAAAGGGAGAAAAAAAAACAAAAACTCCCATGTAATAAAATCTATTTTCAAGTATAAATAAGCAATAAGTTTTGAATTTTGACAATAATATTATAGTATAATAATTATGATAATAATAATATTTAGAGCAGGATTATAAAAGGTAGTTATAGAATAGGAAATGAGAAAAGGTGGCAATTATAGGCCGAGAATGATGACTAAAGACCGGATTTTCATGCAGTAAAACTTTCTAAAACGTGCAGTAAAAAAACGAAAACGCGCGAAATCATACAATAAAGAAATGAAGGCATTGCAAAATGGTGTTATATAGCCTAAAAACTCCAATTAATCTACTTATCAACTTATTTTTATTATTGGATGTGATATTTAAGGTGAATGAAATATTATAATTTTAGTGTTTTATTATAATTAAATTTTAACATATTGTTTAAACAAGCCATATTTCACATTTAAACATGTATTCACACACAAAATTAAATTAGCGTGAAAACATAAAAAGAACACAAAAACAGAAAATTACAAATATACATCCAGAAATGAAAAATAATCAAGTTACAGAAGGACATAACTGTTTTCATTATAATTTACAATAATTATGTGTATTTAAAAATTATTTTCTGAGAAATTATTATATCTTCTATCAACTAATGTATGTTTCAGACAGGAAAATGTTCGTTCTACATTTATACTTGTCTGTGTGCCGAGCCTCACTCTAGTGTACGTGTTCACTATGCTAAAAGCGGTCAAAAACTTTTTTCATTTTCTCGTGTACCTCGCTTGACAACTTCTGTTCCGAGAAGTTCGATGAATTTGAAACGCAGTGCAGCTAGTTGCTAAGCTTCGTGCCTAGACGTGCCTAGACGTGAATTAAAGTGACTCGCGCATGCCATCTCGTGTTGGCAAGTTCAGCTGAGACTGACGAAAGGATATATTATCCAATTGCGTAGATAGACTCCAGAAATAGCGTTGCTTGAGCGGCCGAAACCAAGGACCGCGGATCTACACCTGCTGCAATAAGTCCGAAATTTAAATTAGACAATAAGCATCACGAAAGGTACAAACTCTCAGTTCATAGGGCAAGAAAATTCAGAATGGATATATATTAAACGGCACTCGAGTTTCACGAACCACCCGAATGCACTGTTGGGCTGTATCATAACGTTTTTCGAAATGAAACTTTTAAAAACGATAAATTAAAGCAAATTGATAATATAAAAAATATATGTTACGCAATAAAACTATGGATCTTGCAAATTCGTCCGGTAAAATCTAAAAATGTGCAATCTTCACGCATTATTACCTAAAACGTGCAATACCGTTCAGGAACCGCGCAAACGTGCAATTTCGTGCAAAATAAAACAAGTACTAAAATAACGTCCCTTTCATGAGTCAAAGTTTCAGCCAATTTCAAGTCAGCAAATAAAAGATGCTGTAAGAAGATAATCCGGATACTCTTTAATGATGACAAACTCTGTAGAATGGTATGTGGGAGAGAACTTCGTTTTAGAGAGATGTCTGAGAATGGAGGGTGGAGAAGATAACATGAATAATGATGGAAAAAATATTATGAATAATTATATCAATAAGAGAGACTGTCTTGGTAGACAAACACCCATGAAGTACAGGTTACGAATAGGCGACTGAAGGTGAATATGGCTTAGAAAGCGGAAAATGAATTTTCAAGTACGTACATAATATGATAAATAAATTTGAAATAGTATGTAAAATAATCCAAACACTGTTAAATATCGATAAAAATGGACACTATATGCATAGGAAACACTGCAAATATATATCTCAGAAAAAATTGGATTGACGTAATACTTATATCATTATGTAACACAATTCAAAGTTAGAGACATTGTAGCATACGTAAAGATTTCGTAGGAGATTTTTTTAATAAATAATATTTGATATGAGAGGATTATGAAATGTATGACAAGTGGCAAGTTGAAAATATCTAAATATTAGACTCCTGAGTGAAATAAGAATTAAATACATAGGTTTGGATGATCAAGGACATTCATTTAATACTATAAGTTAATAAGGTATTCTTTATATATTACAAACGATAGTATTCATTGCGTGGTGTATTTTATATAGATATTTTTCGCATACAATAAACACGAACGTGAGAAAAAGAGCAAAGAGAGGGTAGTAACAAGTATGTTGTTTAGTTGTGAATGAATCGCGAGAGGCTTAAAAAAACAGGAAACTTAAAGAATGGAATTTGCAGACTAATAACTCCATTAAAAATGTATTAAATATGAGGCGTAAAAACGCATTATAAATGTATTAAGAGCAAATCCAACCCTGATCTGAGATCAAGGTTTGGTTGTCGAATACGCACTGATGCTTCATGCTGTTTTTATAAATTATTTCAGACAGACTTGCTATATTTTCCTAAGCAGTTTCTATACTCGGCAATTTTACTTCTTCCAGCAGTATCTTTGCCCTTAGATTGCTCTCCCCATAGCCACATAACATGCCATTAGGTTGGCAGTTCCTCTTTTATTCTGCAAGAACTCACCTCTTTCCTACTTTCCTACTGGGAGCGGTAGCTCAGTGCATCAACTGATGTCACTGCAGCGCCTCTGACCGGGAGGTCCTGGGTCGAGTCCTTACGGCGGCAGGATTTTCGACTCTAGCATTTCAGCTAGGTCGAATTCAGTCGCTGTCTGGAGGAGAATCCTAACGGCTCGTTGCTCTGATCGGTAGTTTTCCGTGGTTTCTCCGATCAACACCAGGCGAATGCCGGAGCAGTCCCCTAACAAACGGTCCACGGACCTCACGCGATCTGTCCGTCCTCTTCCTTGTCCTATCCTCTCCTCTCCCCTTACACACACTCTTACACTAACATGCATTACACTACCACATATTCCGGGAGACCGGTTGGGATCTTACTGCTTGTCGCGGCTGGGGCGGTGCCTTGCTGGTGGGAGAGTCCTGGTTTGGGGGAAACCCTACTAGGCGACGGTAGGTCGGCGCTGGATCTCGTGATCAATCAATGAAAGGTCACCACCATCTCCCGAGAAAAAGCATGCAGTACTCTTACGGAACTAATGACCGGAGGAGTTGACGCGTCCGGAAACAAAAAATCAATCAATCAATACATCTCAACACTTTTACAATACGACATCCTAACATCATTCATCCGCGCGTCTACGTTGTCACAACCTCAAACACACCCTGCCCCACTCTGGAACTCAATTCTCTCCCTACGAAGTCAGCGCACGCCCGTCTACCACAGCGCGTTGGTGTGAATCAGTTATTTGGTGGTCATGTTTTAATAGACACTTAGACTCCGGAGTCTGAATCATGTATTTGAAGGGAAAGGCTTCATTCACTGGGCGGAACGGGATATTCGAATTAAGTGAAGATAAGTTTCGAGTACAATTCATTCAATCGCGCATATTCTGTCGCTATCTTTCGTCTTCGTGCGTGCCCCGATGCTCTCTTTTGCATCCACTCTGTGCTCTCCCACGCACAAGCTTCGAGCGTGGAGTTGCTCTCCACGAAGCCTTTTCCTTAAGTGTTTACCTTGTTCAAACCTGCCGTCTGACGTCTTTCTCTTTGACCTTTCACGGTATAATCTCTCAGAAAACGCCCGAAAGCAATGTAATGTGTCCGTTTCATGATTAACTTGGGACAAAACAAGTTTTGAAATAATGTGACACATCAAAGTAACAATGAAAGGGATTTTGTGGCAGCTCGTAGGAACAATATATGTTCAAGTTGCAAGTGACAGCTAGTTCTTTTAAATTAATAGTAAAAGGAAGTGGTAATGCACGCCATACAGACATTTCCATCTTTTAGTGTTTCTCAAAAATTATTCTTTTTTTTAACAAAAAAAGTGTTCATTGTTTGCTCATTGGTAACTTTTGGTCTCGTTCACAGCTGCTTATTCGGTGTCAAAACTACATCATCACCATTATCTTAACGCGAGCGTAACATGATGATCAAAACATTATTGGCAGAACCAAGTTGTTATTACACAGGAGTGAACGTTTCTTATTAAATGTAGCTACAAATGTTTATTGCTTCATTATTTAAATTTTTACTCGTCATTCTGTTTTTTAAGTAAAAGAGATATATGTTTCAAAATTCAGGAAATCCTTCCAGATACGTTTTCTCAAAAAAAAAATTCTATTTAAATTTATTTTATTATCAAATAAGAGAAATTACAATGACACTCACAAAAGTTTTGGCCGAGCTGATTGTTTCTCTCTTTCCCAATCGCGTCCACTGTCCTTCACGCTTTGAAGCGAGTTCACCTTTCACGTGCTCCTGACATTTACGCACATTCGTGGTACTACTACCTCTTTACCGGAATTTCAGACCGCCACGTTTCCGACTACTGGCAGTGAGTGACAGTTCTCTAAACTTTGCACGTAGTCACTAAAAAGCTTTCCTTTTCTTCTTACCTCGATCTTCATTTTATTTTTCTTGTCCTTCATTTTCTTCTTTATCGCCAGGTTCTTCTACGTTATGTTCTTGTTTTCCTTATTTTCCTCCTTTACCTCCGTCCTCGTATTTCTTATTCTTATTTTCGCCGGCGCGAGATCCATTTTCTTTCTATTCTTGTTGTCTCCCCCACCCTCAGAGTGTATTGTTGAACTGATTGCACGGGACAATTGAGCCCAGCCCACCCCAGGACCACACATATCTGACAGACTACTGCAGGTAGGCAGATCTGAGGCCCCAATGAGCGGTTGTAGTAATAGAAAAAAATACAAAAAATATTATTTTCTATTTCGTAATATTTGTAATTAGTGTCTTTTTAGCTTTTTAATATGTTACAGATGGGCGGAGTTTCCAGCTACAAAGGAGAAGTTTTTCATTATTTAATTCACAATTCTAGCAAGTAATTTTGTGATTTTCCAGATTAATTGAGTTTTAGAACTGGCGGGTACGGAAGTAAACTGCCTCTGATAGCGAAGTACATCGCCTCAGATTGGGAAGGAACAAATAGAGAGCCACACCACAAGAGCCGAGATTTTAATTTTAAGATACATAAATATATTCTGGTAAATTTAACTACACAAATATGAGTAAAAAAATTGGACTTTAACAATCAGATTACACAGTTTGCAATTATTACAATGAATAACTGAGCTCAGTAGTTTGAAATTTTATTAGAGCTCTGAGCCTGGCCAGGAAATCTTACAATGCAATACCTGGAGAAGGGAAGTCTGGTCGAAACGGCAGCAGATTTCAGCGGCGAGGACCCTTGCAACGAGCTACCTCGGAAACGGGCGTTGAATCCGGTAGATTGACGTCGCGCAGTTGGGAGAGGAGCACGCCAGAACATGCAAATTTCTTCGGTTCAAGAAATGGTGTGCCCTAGGAGCCAAGTGGCCCAAGCCCACTTGATTGATTTATAGGCGTTTTCGAGAGCGTTAATTCCAAAATTCATTAGTCTGTTGGTGTAGTGCATGTTTTTCATCGCGGGAGGTGGAAGTGATCTCCGCGGGAAGCGAGATCCGGCACCGATCTACTCGTCGGCTTCTGGGTTTTTCCTAACCAGGTATCTCCCACCTGCGGGGCACCACCCCAGCTGGGACAGGCTCTAAGCTCTCAACTGCTCTTCCGGAATATGTGGTAGTGTAGTGCATGTTAGTGTAAGTGTGTGTGTAAGGGGAGAGGATAGGACAAGGAAGAGGAAGGACAGATCGCGCGCGGTCCGCGGCCCGTTTGGTAGGGTACTGCTCCGGCATTCGTCTGATGTTGATCAGAGAAACCCCGGAAAACTACCGATCAGAGCAGCCGGCCACTACAATCTCCGCCAGACAGCGACAGAACACTACCAAGCTCTCTAGCTTGGGAGCAAAAATCCTGCCACCGTCGCACATTGGAAAAAAAGCTCGAAAATTTGGCCAAATGTAAAATAAGGTGCCAATCGCGTACAAAACATTTTATCTGGGCGTTCTTGGGGTCACTGAATCCGAATCTGAAGTTATATTTGCAATTATTTAAAAATTGGAATAAATAGAGATAATAATACATAAGATTATTAATTTATAAACCATTCAGTGTCGTGTTTTTTAAGAAAATATATCGTATATTTTGATGCTGCTTGCTACCTTTTCTCACACCTCGAATTCACACCAGGTAATGTCTGTTTTGAAACATTGCTAATTCTGACGCGACAATCATTCTTTCTCAATAATTCAGTTTCGAGGAAATTCACTTGCTGATTGAAATTGGAATTTAAACATCTCAGTAGCAACAGAAATATTTCCTTCTGCGTATGTAATATCACTTCATCGTGAGATCCTGAAACAACGATCAGTGCACTTCACAACAGTACCGTTCTAAGCCGTGCTGATAATTCATATCTTTTTATTTAATTTCAATTAACAAGCTAATACTTTTTTTGACACGCCTGGAGAATGTAATTCTATATATTTTTTAGATTCTTATTTTATCTGTATCAGTATTTTACGCACCACCAAGAACAGCTTCCACTTTCTTTAATGAACACTGACGATTCGCATCCCAGTTAAACACGAAGTGTATGTAGGTAAATAAGTAGAACAGCTATATTACATTTTTAACAAAATCACAACACACGGCAGTAAAACGCACTCTCTAAAACTGTAGACACGAAGAACGACTTCACTACAGTGCGGGAGACTTAGTACAGGCACCTAGCAAATACTCTTTCAGAGCGGCGCAAGAGACAGGGCACCATACACAGGCCATTAACCCTTTTCCTCACCCCGCAGCCCGGTACTTAAGCCCTTTGGCCCGCCTGAACCCACGTAGTCGTTTCCTGGCTTCCAAACAGCAAGACAGAAACGACTTTACTTACATTCCATGTTTTCTGTTAAACATTTGTTCAATTCCATTTCATTCAAGTTCTTGCATAGTTTCACAAATTTACTGCAATATTCAATGATTTAACCCACCACCCCCTTTTCTTTCTTTCGTTTTTTAAAATGTTAATTCTATTTCTAAAATTATATGTTTTATAGCCCTGTGCTATTAGTAATCTATTAATCCAAATGTTTTTTGTTTTGACTAGTGTTTTAATTTGTTTATACTTCTCATATCAGGAAACTGAGGATGTTTGAAATTGTTACATCTACACTTTTGTTGCAAATACACCTAAAAAGAATATCCTTTTATGTGTAGTTATTCAATAAAATCTAATGGTTTGAAGAACATAATATTTAAGATACATTTTGTTTATATTATTTGCCATACCATTCGTTAGTATTCAGAATATTCATCGTCAATTTCATTCAATGTTGAATATGGCTGAAGCAGACACAGTGGCACTGATGGATGTAAAAACTTTGGTTTTATGCTAGTAAAATGATGAAATTTTGAGTTACATTTCAAAAATCAAAATATTTGGAAGAAGAAATTAATATAATAAATTATTATAACAATTTTTTACTAATCATATTAATGTTTTGTACTTTTTGCGAAGTTTCCATACGCTCGTTTTCCGATAAACATCTTATTTGTGTTCTACAAACATGTTACTTGTAGTTCTACAACTGTGTTAGCAGATATTATCCGGTAATTTTTTTTTATATTATTTATTTAAGGTCGCCTTAGAAACGTCTAGGTCATTGGCGACCAAAGTTACAATAATACAGTAGTTACAAATATACAAATATACATTTAAATTTGGTGAGGAGTTCTATAATTTTCATGAGGCCGGAATACAGGGAAATATATGGCCGTAGTATTACACTGTAGATGCCTGGGACGTATCCGTATCAGAATCCAATGCACTTTCAAGTTTTTTGATTATTCTGGAACATCTGTTTTTAATACCTTTTTTAGGAAGGGTGGAATAAATATCCCGTAACATTGAAATTATAGGTGGAATATCTGGAGAGAAGTCTTTAGCAATTTCTGCAATGTTCTGGGAACCTTTAGATTTGTCAAAGAAGCTTAACAATTCATTCATCGATAACGGGTATTTAATTGGGCTCTTTTCAATCTTTCTTTGGTCACTGACCATTGAATGTCTTCTTTACTATCTGGGGTGGTTTTTATTTTTTTTGGGGAACACTATTTTGTTTCACAGGGGTCTTCTAAGTCTAAAGATATCTCCGAATCAGAGAGGACAGTCTTTTCCGTAACGAGATCTCTTGACACATTAGCGGGAAGAGGCGTCGCTTGGGAACTACTAGTTGAGAGTGGCCTTTTAGTTCTTGATTTTACCGTGTTTTCCGTTGGCTTCTTTGTCTTGGATTCCGAGACTGAAGTTGTAGGGAATGCCGGTAAAGGATCTGGTTGTGAAACATTTGGGAGATCAGGGAATTCGTTCTCGTTAATGACAGGAGCGGGACCGGGGGCAGGAAAAACGGAAAGGTCGCCGTCTGATAAGGGAAAGGTTGTTACCTTCGGGCTGATAGCTGCTTGCGGCAGGGGTGAGTTGCCATTTGGGCAGTTCTTAGCAAAATGACCTTGCAGCTTGCATTGAAAGCAGGTAGGGATATCAGATGAGATGTATATCCAATGCGGTAAACCATCCAATGTTACTTGGAAAGACTCCGGGAGTAGTTCTTCATGTTCCGGTGCTATGTAGGTTTGTCTTCTGAAACTCATGATATGGTTTAAGTTTGGGTTAGAGAAACCTGCACGAATAAAAGACATTGATGCCACAGTTTTAACTCCAAATTCTAATAACTTATCTTCTAGTAGATTGTTAGGGATACTCGGGCAAACATTGGAAATAATTATTCTTTTGTTGCGTGAAATTAGCGGTCTTATAGTAAATTCATGGTCAGATACAATTATTGATTTAACTTTGGATACTAGATCGTCAGCAACTTCTTTGGTGGACAAATAAACACACAGCCTGTTATTAGAGATCTTTGATGCAAACCGAATATGAGAAGGATTAGTTTTTCCTGCAAGGGCTTCAATGAAGTCAACTGTCGGTGCATAATTTGCAGAGTCAATCACAATTGCATTTTCTTTCTTAGGAAACAGGGAACTATTACAAGCTTGAACATAACTCTTACTTGAAACAATACTTGGTTGTTGGTTGGGATGGAGGACTTCCATGATGGTTACGATGTTGTTGCTCGGATGCCAAGCAGCAACACGATGGTCAGAAACATACGCACTTCGAGCTTCTCGGTGCGTGGAAATGAAGAGAACACTCACTAAAACACTGAACTTCACAAATCTAGGAAAACTCGTCACCCGAATTTGCACACAGTTAAGGAACAACTATTAACCACAAAAACAAAAAAAAACTATAACAGCTTTCATTCTTGACGCTTATCTAGAACGACCACGGTCATAGCGCGCGATGGAAGCACAGCGGAGCAGCGAACGTCCGCACCCCGCCGAGTCTCAACGTCGACTGTATCCGGTAATTGTTACGGATTCTATTAAAAATAAAAAAAATAATATTTTAAACACTGCAAAACTGCGGTAGAAGGCTGTAGTCGTAATTAGTATCCTCTTAGAACATAAAATTGTAATGTAAATAAAATGAAAGCAAATTTAATACCAATTAACCCATTATAAATTTAAACAAATTATGTAATAATGACTCATAATATCGATCAGATCTATAAGAATAATATCAAATTTCCACATATAATTATAGACTTAGAACACAGTTAAGATGAGCGCCGCGTTTTGATACGCTAATGTAACTTCCATCGCACATCTGCTTTGAAATATTTCTTATTGCACCACAACATTATTAGCAGATATTAGCAGCTAATTGTAATGAATATCACTAAAGAAGTGTAGTGCATGTTTTTTCTCGGGAGATGGCGGTGATCTTCCCCCGATTGATGGCGAGATCCGGCGCCGACCTACCGTCGGCTGGTGGGCTTTCCCCCTAACCAGGACTCTCCCACCATCGGGGCACCACCCCAGCCGGGACAAGCTCTAAGCTCCCGACCGGTCTCCCGGAATATATGGTAGTGTGGTGCATGTTAGTGTAAGTGTGTGTGTAAGAGGAGAGGATAGGACAAGGAAGAGGAAGGACCGATCGCGCGCGGTCCGTGGCCCGTTTGGTAGGGTACTGCTCCGGCATTCGCCTAGCGTTTATCGGAGAAACCACGGAAAACTACCGATCAGAGCAGCCGGCCACTACAAGTCTCCTCCAGACAGCAATTGAATTCGAGCTAGCCGAAAAGCTAGTGTCGAAAATCCTGCCGCCATCAGGACTAGAACCTAGGACCTCCCGGACAGAAGAATGAGCTTTTATGACCTTAAATAACAAAAAAAAACACATCATGGCGGTCGCTTTCCTGTACCACGCACTTTTTGACCCGTCCCACAACGCCCCGCGGCGCCATGTGCTCGTTCGCCTGTTCCTCCGGCCTTCTGCTGTAGACTTATCGCCGCCTCCGCGCCTTGCAACCGCTGCCCGGAGATCTCAAGATTTATCTCGCCTCGCGCTCGCCCACCGCCCGGGGATTAGGGCGGAGGGCGGCCGGTGGCCCTTTGTTTGGCCGCGGCCATGACGCCGCCAGACGCCGCCATGATACTGGGATTATGACGAGGATGTCAGGCGGGCCGGTGGTTAATCATGCTTCTTTGTTACGGGCGAGGACGGGCAGTTAGAGGTGATGAAAGTGGTAACAAAAAACACAGGCGTAAAAAATGTAACGGGGTAGAAATTGTGTGGGTACACTGAATGTGGCTTTGTAATGGTTTATTTGTTTTATGAAGAAATTTAACGTGTTGAGTACGAAAGTATGAATTTTGGTAGAAAGAATATAACATATCTGCAATACTTTCTTAGAAGTACATGAAGCTCATGAAGAAAGACACAAGAAGTACATGAAAATAGTACATGGAAATTGATAAATCTAAAATATCGACATTTTTTTTAGTTAAGTGGTGTTATCTCTTTTTAAAAAGTAGTTTATTTGTATTAGTACATTTTCATAAACATTGCTCTCAACTCACTCAATACAAAGGATAAAACACTGTCACTGACCGCGGAATAAATGGCACGGTTCACTGGCCGTGTAATGTGTACAGGGCAAGTCAATATTATTTTCCCTATTTCGAAGAATGATCATTCCAGTTTAATGAAACGCACATAATCAAAGTTTACACAAAGAACATAAACAGTTAAACAAGGTTTGTCTTACGTACTATAAATGCACAATGGGGAAACCATGCACAATCTGCTTGCACACTTCTAGTCCAATATCAATGTCCTACCAAATTCTTCCTAACATTATGGAATAAATTGCGTAAATGACTGCAGTGATCCGCAATGATAAGCAATTAAGCTAGTGTCCTAGCAAATTATGGCATGAAACTGTAATAACAGGCAAGTCCCCCTAATAAATCACAGCAAGACATTGTGAGTTGCACGGTCAATCCACCGCTGATTCGGTCTGTCTAAAAATGAGTCATACGCTTTATGATAATGTGATTGCGCGCTATAGGAATAAATCATTAATGCCCCTCGTTGCCATAATAACAAAAATGTGAATACGAGCAAATACATGGTAACTGTTTCTGCTTGTATTATTGAAGCCTTTCACATGAAAGTCATTATTTTTTCAGAGCTAGCACCAACTGTTGGTAAGTTGGCTTAATACCGTAAATCCAATTTTTACAGTTTTTACAGAAATTAGTATTATTACATGTGTTAAATAAATTTGATTCGATAACTTTCCTCTATGTACTACCAATGATGATCGGATCACTTTCGTTAAACCTGTCATGTCATATTTGAAACATTAAATATATCATTAAAAAAGTCGCTGATATCTCAGATTCCTACTCCTCAATATGGACTAACAACATATCTCCACTTCCACCTCGAAATTTAAAAACGAAATGTTCTTCAAAACTCGCCGTACAGTTTTCTGCGGAGAAGCTAGTTCCTGGCATGCTCGTCAAGTGAACTTTTGTGTGCTCTTGTCCAGGTAGCGCGTACTCGCTCAACTGTTTCTGCCTCTACCGACCGCGTACCGGTCGATTTACCTTTGCGAATAAAACCCGTCTCTACAAATTTAGTTTCCACTTTAGAGATAACTTACTATATGGGGTTGAATGTCAAATTGCTTATTTATCCTTGAAAATAGATTTTACTACATGGGAGTTTTTTGTTTTTTTTCTCCCTTTCAACATTCAAAATTTAAGTAGTATATGACTTAGTGTAGGGATCACAGAATTTTGAAAATGTGCACACAATTCACTTTTCCCCATAGCACGTCATACGCAGTTTTTAACTGTTTTTTTGACGTAAAATAAATAAATAAATAAATAAATAAATTTTTTACGGAAATGCCGTTGAACAATCACGATAAATTTGGTGGAACGAAAATTTAGAATACTGAAGGCATTATGCTGTCCACCAGTAGCGATTTTCATCACTTCGAGTAAATTGCTTTCTGTCGCAATTCAGGGCAAACTAACATGATTGGTATTGTGCAAAATATAAATTCTCAAAGATTATGTTTCACCTCAAACTTTTCGTGACACGGAAAATTCATTTTGAATTAACAAATATATGAAATCGGGAACATCATTTTGACTTATTCTATATTTATTGAGATATACCCCATCGTGGAGTGAAGGGGAAATGTCTGCTACTAGAAAAAGCCGCAATACGAAAAATCCAACATGCCAAGGGGAGGGAGCCCAATCAAATATACGAGTGGAGCTTGAACGTTCTGCTTGTGCCAGCAAGCGATCGAACGGGGTGTAGTTGGAGTTGCATTGCAGCAAGGGAGAAGGCAAGGGGACTGCAAGAGACTGGGAGGCGCAAAGAGAAAGAGAGAGAAAGGCAGAGAAAGGGTCTCCTTTAAGACTTGTATTAACACCTTCACTGATAATTTACCGCTTCAAATATTCAAAAATAAATAATAATAATAATAATAATAATAATAATAATAATAAATGTGATTATTTATCGAAACGACCCACGTAACAGGTTGGTCCTTGTATCTGATTGACAGAGAGGGAACAGAGGCATTCTAAGTGTATCAAAAAGAAATGCGACGAAAACATACAAAACCATACAAGTATCAACAGAAATGAGCGTCACATAATGTGTTAAAAGAAATTGTAGAGAGGCAAACCAGTCTACTTACAGTATCTCAACAAAGACCAATCAGTTTTGTGGTTTAACAGGACAAAAATTAAGCTAAATTGGGAAGCAATTTTAAAAGCTTCCAACAACCAGGGAATGAGAATATGACTCGATGACAAGCTGTTTTCCAAATGGCTCAGAATGACACATACAATAATTGTCAGGGACAGATAAAAACTATTTATGATATCGTCTCAGATTTTTTATGTCTCGCAAAGCCCAAACAACTGAAAATACACAATAGGATCTATAGTCCTATCCACTGGCAAATACGTTACTTTCTCAAAAGTCCAAACAGATGTTTTACGTGGTACATCTAACAAGACTGCAATAGCCTACGACAGCTGCCAAAAACCGGATACTGACACACAAAATTTGAAGAAAATATTTTATTCACATATAAACGTTGCTGGGCCTTGCAATCAAAACGTCGTAACCCAAGAGCACTATAACGTTTAATATTCAAGAATTTAAAAATCAAGATCAGCCGATTGACTGATGGAGCAGTGACTCTGGATGGGTCCACTACTAAGGTCATTAGACCCGTAGGTGTAGTGCATGATTTTATATTGAGGGAGATGGCGGTGATCTTCCCTCGCTGGATGATGAGTCACGGGAACGACCTGCACGTCGGCTTGTGGTTTGTTTCACCACCAGGTACCTTTCACCAGCGGGACATCGCTCCGATCAGGACAAGCCCTAAGATCCCGATATTTGTGGTAGTATACTCATGTAAATATAAATGCAAGTAAGGAATAAGGATAGGGCAAGGAAGAGGAAGGAAAGCTCCGTGGACGGTTTGGTAGTGAACTGCTCCGATATTCTCCTGGTACTGATTGGAGAAGCCACGGAAAACTACCGATCAGAGCAGCTGGCTGCTAGAATTCCCCACCAGACTGCGACTGTACTCGACCTAGCTGTCTAGCTTCCATCCACCACCGCTAGGACGCGAACCCTAGGACCTCCCAATCAAAGGCACCACAGTGACATCAATTGACGTCCTGAACCACCCAGGGCGTCCAAAATCACCTCAATGTGGGGCGTAAAACACAGATCGTACCAACTATTGCTCTGCCACTCTCAAAATAACCTTCCACTGCGCATACCCGAACGTGGCCTCTCCCTCCAAAGCTCCTAATATTTCCCCGCCTGCCTGCGCTCTTTGTCATAACATAGCTCTCCCTCTGTCCTTCTCTCGTGTGTCGCGCGGTAATCCAACACTGTGAGTTTGGTGATAACAAACTGATGAGTTAGAAGGATCAGACGAAAGGCAGCTTTCGTGTTTCTACAGCAGGGGTTGTCCAAACGATCAACAGAAAATAAGCCGTCTCTTGGAGAGTTTCGGTCTCCAGTCCCTGTTTTACCGTGGCTAGTGAGCAGTGACAGTGTCATTTACACAGCAGCTGCTGTAATTCACAAAAAAACAATTATTACAAATAATTCAAAGTATATACACTGAAAAACGATAGGTCGTTGATCAAATAATTATTGAACATGGCCACATTCCTCTCCGTCTTCTACCATACCATCCAGATCTAAATCCAATTGAACTTGTTTGGGGATTTAGAAAAGGGCGAGAAGCAGCAGCAAACAATTGGTGCATCCTTAAAAGAAAAGGAAACGTTTTGCAGAGAAGCGTTTGCACAATACGATGTATTCATTTCTTTGGATACTCCTGGGAGTGCGAGTTCCTCTTTTGACGAAGAGGGTAGTGATGACGAGTGGCGGTCAGCGCGATCGCTGCGTCTTGCAGTCGCCTCTTCTTGTCGCCTACGCGCTTCCCTTATCGCCGAGAGGGGAAATCTCAGATGCCACAGGGTGGGGGCAGCCTCCCAGACTTTACCAAAGGTACGTCCGCCATGATAGTTTTTTTGCGAGCGGTTCAGCTATAGCAGCACTAGGACTTGTCCCGCAACAGTTATGTAAAACTTGTGCAAACTCCCAGGGTGTTTAAAATATGATAATTAAATGTAAAACATAACGTTATTCGCAACAGCCCATTTTTTCGTATATTATTGTAGAGGGACTGTATTACTGTACAATTTGAAATGTATTATAAATAACTTATAATTTCAAAAAATGGTATTAACTCTTCCAATTTCACAAAATTAATTCAAATAGGACTGAAATAACTATAATGTGTCGATGTATTGAACGGTACATGAAAAGTTTACCAGCCACATGAAAAGTGAGCCACTAGAAATTAGAGTATGGCTGCTTTTTTTCAACCCAAACGGTAGAACGGCTTAAACGTAACAATGGAAACCAAATTCCACGTACTTTTATCTTGATAAAGCACCAACTATCAATAAAATCGTGTAAAAAGTAGGCCAGCGAAAAATTTGTTCCATAGAACATATGCAACGTGTCTTCTAAATTGCGGTGCTCATCTCACAAGGGCTTCGCTTCCGAACGATCGAACGGGGAGAATCCGAATTGTGGGCGAGGGAAGGCATCGCAAGAAAGGAGGAGGGGTTGGAGGGGAGGGACGGGGGGAGGGACGGAGGGGAGGGGGTCCTGGAAGGGCGGACATTCATCTTCACCTGCCGCCCGAGAGCGCTGCAGGATTATGCAAACACGGAAACTGCGCAGATATATTATTCTCTTTTGTCCCTGTCGTGTGATGTAAATATGGCGCGAGTGGCTAGAATTGTTGTAGAGTGCGTGAATCATCCTAACAGTGTCCTGTTGCGGAATAAATGTAATACTTGCGAGTAGTGTGGTTAGTAGGATGCCCTGGCTAATACAAATTCCCATTTCGTTTTGCCGTCTTATTTCATTTGTAATACATTTTTTAATTGTTTTATTAGTTTCAAATTAAACGAAAAGAATACGTTTTTCTTGTATTCATACATTGAGGTCATTAAAGAAATTTTATAAAAATTAAAATGGAGGATAGGGTCAGCTTGTGAAATAATTCAATGAGAAAACACTTTTTTAACGCTGTTGAACGGCGGATGCTGCATAAATATCCGTATCAAAGATCTCCACAGGTAAATCGACTATCTACTATCTACTTCAATTAGATTTCATTAACAGTCATTAAAGTATCAAGGCAGAAAAGTGAATATTTTTCGAACAACCACGTAAACAAGTCCGAGAGGAATTTGTTTTTGACCTAGATGCACACAAATGTTTACATACACCTCTATACATTATATAATTGCTAATTTTTTATGAATAAACTATTCTGTTATTTATTAAGTTATTTATCATATTTTTCACACAAAATATTTCTTGTAGTTTTACGACATTGAATTATACAAATACAGTACGTATAAAAATATTGCTAAGAAAATAATAGAAAATTACATTCGCAAATAAGGACACAATTAGATAATTCGATTTCAGATGAATTCGATTTTTGATTGAAGAAGTGAATAATTCTATTTCAATTATCGACAACATAATGAATTTAGATAGCATTGGTAGAGTATTTTTCAAGGTTTCGTAAACGTTAATATTTACTTTGTTAAATCAGTTTTTAATTCAAATAAAATTAACCCAAGTAATTTCATTTTATTTTGATTTCATATACAGTGTGACGTCATGCGGTTGCAATAATACACAACGAGAATGGGTTAAAAAATTGCTGGTTTATTTACTAAGTTCCACCACCAAAACAACCTTATTTACACAATTAAATTAACTTAAAAAGATCCCACTACTCTGAGTAATCTGTCGCTGCGACTACCACACCACTACGCTCAAATATCACTTACATTCGATGGCGTGAAGCGCCGCATCCTACTTACGGACTCGTCCTTGAGTCTCCCTGTCCTTACGGCAAACACATTGCCGGCCCTATCCGCCATGTTCGCAGCACGCACCCAACCAGGCATTCGCCGACCGGCTCCCGGCCAGAGGCGCTATCCTCGAAGACTCGAAGCAAAAGAGATCAAAGCGTCGTCGTGCCCGGCGCAGGTAGCCCGCACCCCTTCCACGCCGCCTCCTGGCTTTTCCCCCAACGTCACATACGCTCTCTCTATTACAAAGTCTAGCACGTGGACGCATAACGTTTCGCCTACGTCACGCGGCTGCTCGTTGAAATGTGTTGGTATCCACAACGATACAGTTGCGTATAGTTCCTGGTTGGGTGATCGACTACGAACCTCGAGATCTAACGGCGCCGATGCCAATTGCCGTTTTTGTGACATATAATTGCTAAATTCAGATGCAAATATTACATAACGCATAATTATCATATAACGTATGTAAACGTTTCGTATCTCAGTATTCAGTGATGTGTCATGAAAACGCGAAATAGTTAATAAACAAATAATGCAACTCGATTCTCGTTTAATATATGAAAGGCCCCCGCAATGGAGGATAGTACTTAATAGATTTGGATAAATACATAAGATATCCATTTTATGTGATCTTAAACAGATGTTTGTATATAACTGAGCCATTAATATCTTTAGAAACTTGCAGTTTTAATTAAATAATTAATAGTAATGAAAAAGATTTTTAAAGAAATTATCAAGAATAACACATTGTTACGCGTCAAAATCAACTCTCTAACTATGCCTTTCTCACAGATATACATAGAAGTACATTTCTCTAATATATAGAACAAAATGCTTCTCGGTGACACCCAGATTCCAGCGATGACTCGACATCGACTCAGTAAGAACGGTAATATATCCTACATTATCTCCTCGTGTTGAAAAACGAAAAATTAAAAAACCGCGATCAAATGTCAAAGCATAAAAGAACGGAAAATTGAAAACCAAAACGAGAAAGAGAAAGAAAACGTTAACACAGGCCCACTGGAACAGAGCCGTAACGGGGGCTGAGGAAGATCACATGACAAAGGGCGGATTCGCAGAGTTAGACAAGCCGCGAGGGAGCCGGGGAATATGTGACCCGGGGACAAATTGGGAGTACGGCAGCGGGGCGGGGGACGGGGGCAGACTGCCTGACGAGCGACGGGCGCACAGGTTCGCCATCCGCGCGCAACCTCACTCCATCCCACCCCTGCCCACCGCGCTCCACCCCCTCCGGCCTCACGCCAGGATCTTTCAACTCCCATATAGCGTGGTGGAGACCATTACAATGGCGCACTCTCCACTACCACCTACTTACAGGAACTAAAATTCGAACTGCTGCCAACGATACTTCTTTTTTTAGACAGTCATAATTACATGTATCAAAACACATATGATTGTTACATTCCAACTGGTTAAGGTGGCCCAGCTGGTTAAGGACCATCAAGCGATCGTCGTCGACGCCTCGATCTGCGCAGCATACTCGGGGCGCCTCGTGAACGCTATGATGAGAAGGCGGCGAAATACGAACATATTCGCCCCTTCTTAGCAGCCAGGAACTTCCGGGACGTCAGCTTCCTTCCCAACGTGGTAGGAGCTCTGGGCGAGTGGTGTGAGTGCAGCGCTGCTCCGTAAATTTACCACTGGAGAAAAGATGCGCGTGCTACGTGAGCGCATTGTCGCCGAGACTATAGCAGGGAGCGCTTTCCTGCTATTTTCTCCACACTGCCCAAGATGACCTCATCCCAGTCGAGTAGAGTCGAGCCTAAACATAAAGACAATACCCCTGTGATCGATGAGAGAGGATGGTCTGTGGATGACTCGTGCAGACGCGGTTTAAATGAAGCGTATGTGTTTGTTATATGTGTATGTGCTGCTTACAGTAAATAATGTAAATAATGTTAGTTGTTAAATTAAGTCAGGATGTGGGAAATTACTTGGCCCGGAAATCAAGAGTGCAAAAGCTACTCTCCCCGTAGTAGGAGCGTTCAACGTCTGCAATAGTAACTCTCAGATTATGTTTTTTGTAATTTTCATCCTATACATCACGGCGAACAAGATAGTCACTACCGCTCCGCTCCCACGCCACCCGTGCACTTGCTCATCGGCTCGCCAACGAAGTTCACGACCACTCCACCCCGCAGTGCCAAAGCACATAACTCTGCTCAATGGCAATGGGCTCCCTCCTCAAATTCCTAGAACAATATCCTTTAGGAACTTGGATTATTGATTCGTTAATGTTTCTAGACACGCCAGCTGCTATAGTTATTAATCTTGGTAGTGTAGTTAATATTTCATATCTGGCCGTGGCTGTAATTCCTTCCATGCTGTATGCTGAAATTCGATGCTGAAATCCGATCCGACACATTGGCTTGCAAGACAATACCACCTCAAGATATCTCCCATGTGCGTGGGAACCGCAAAAAGAAATCGCAATATCTAAGGTCCGGTCTGGTCTCCTCTCTTGTGTGTCACTGTGTGTGTTTGTGTATATATTTGTGTTTGTGTATATATTAACTTAAAATAATTAAAATAAGTTAAATAAATTAAAAATTAAAATTAAATAAAATAAGTTAAATAAATTAAAATTAAATTAATTAAAATAAGTAAATAAATTAAAATTAAATTAATCAAAATAAGTTAAATAAATTAAAATTAAATTAATTAAAATAAGTTAAATAAATTAAAAATAAATTAAATTAAAATAAAATAAAAGGAAACGGTTAAAATAAAGCACATTAGGGGGCGAAGGGAAGTGGGAATCGGAAATGTTAGGGCAGAGGCGTTGGTGCGGACGATTTTCTGTGGTGCTGTTTGTTTTCAGGTGCGGTGGAGGCCAAACACTGGAAGGAGAATGCCTGACGCCCGCGCCAAATAAATAAATAGTCTAAAAACGGATAGAGTAGCATGTACTCGGCTTCTGACGGCAGGTTTTTCCCCCTTCAGGGGTTTTTCCCTCAGCCGTACCTTATGGTCTCGTTTCCGCGGCTTTGAGGCGATGGAGAGACCATTTGGGGTGAATACCAGAAGGCGAAAGGTTAGAACGCGGTAGAATGTAGGTATTGTAATGGCTTAAAGGCCTTCGGCCTAGCCACATTGGATCAAGTTTCTAATTTGGCTGTAATAATTACCTATTAAATAAAAAAAAAATATATTTGTGAATGGAGAGAGGTGAATACAAAGAAGACGAAGGAAAGATCGCGCACTGTCCATGGCTCGTTTGTTAAAGAATTTCTCTGGTAATCGTTTGGTATTGATTGGAGAAATCACGGAAAACTAAACAATGGAGCAGACGACCTCTAGAATTCTTCTCCAGAAAGCGACTGAATTCCAAGTAGTAGCAACTAGAAACGAACATCCGCCTCTTTCGGACCTCGAAGCCTAAAATCTCCCAGTCAGAGTTCCTGCAGGGACAGTTCAAATGCTGTTAGAGATATTTGGAAAAGGTCTCTTGACAACTATGTCAACCAAGTTTCCAATGTGCCCAAGTCACATTCGTACAGACATTGTAGAAACCACTTCCAAGATCCAATCTACTCCAAAACAGATTTTTCCACAGGTTAGATCTGAATTTGTTACACTAGTGTACGACTTTTCTCTAAACTAAGAGTGGCCGAGGAAAAGTAAAAATGTGTTTACATGAAGAGTAGTGAAAAAATTAATTAAATACATAATTTGGTTGATTGATTGATTTTTTCGTGTTTCCGGGCGCGTCAACAGCTTACGTCATTAGTCTCATAAATGTAGTGCATGTTTATTCCTCGCGAGACGGCGGTGATATTCCCCGCTGAATGGCTACATTCGGCGCCGACCTACCGTCGGCTGATGGGGTTTCCCCCTAACCAGGACTCTCCCACCAGCGGGGCACCGCCCCGTCCGGGAGAAGCTCTAAGCTTCCGACCAGCCTTCTGAATATGTGGGAGTGTAGTGCATGTTCGTGTGTGACTGTGTGTGTGTGTGTGTGTGTGTGTGTGTGTGTGTGTGTGTAAGGGGAGAGGATAGGACAAGGAAGAGGAAGGACAGATCGCTCGCGGACCGTAGCGCGTTTGGTAGGGTACTGCTCCGACATTCGCCTGGTGCTAATCGGAGAAACCACGGGGAACTACCTATCAGAGCAGCCAGCCGCTAAAAGTCTCCTCCAGACAGCGACTGAATTTGACCTATCTGAAAGGCTAGTGTCGAAAATCCTGCCACCGTCAGAACTCGAAACTAGGACCTCCCGGTCAGAAGCGCAGCAGTTACTTTTGTTGATGCACTGAGCTACCGCTCCCGGTAAATAATTTGGTCATCAAATCCTAATCCTAGCCGCAAAAGACACGCTGACTGAGCGTTTCATACAACGCCACTGCGCATTGAATAGTTCATCTAATTCGAATGTTGACGGTTTTCACAGTGAAATAGTGCTTGCTTCTTTTCTGAAATCTTCAATAAAACTTCTCCTCTAATCTCTGACAGTGGCCAACCTGTCACGGTCGTTTCGCAGCTCCGAGCTCTTTGCAAATGTTGGTTCATTTTGCTGAATCTCTCTTTGAATAATCTCATACATTTTTATATATTCAGAGGGAAATCGAATTCACGATTTAAAGGAATACGCATTTGCTGTTTTATAAAGTCCTCAAAAAGGAAACAAATAATATGATATGCTAATATAAGCCAAAAGGTTTAAGATTAGATTTGATAGATAGAAAAAGAAGTAGTAAATCTTCAATCTTTCTATTGACGATCATTTTTCATTTATTCTTGTCACATTATAGAAAGTCTAAATATCTAAACTCAAAAAATGGTTACGATTAATATTTGGTAAACCTTCTTCCTTTAGGAAACGAATATTTATAACCGATGAATTCATCATTAATTTGTCTATGTTCAGTGCTTAACGATAAGACACCAGTAATTTAGTATATAATTGTGGTAAGTTAAGAACTTACTCCGTCACTGTCTCTATGAAAGCTTTCTAAAGCAGTTTGTGTGAATTTGGCCGGTGAGCCTCTAATTCCTACGTCCTCAATTCACAAGCGTAAGGGAAAGGTCGTGGTGCAATTCATAATTATCCTGTAACTTAAGACGTGAAAAATAAAACATTTTAAGCAAAGATATAATTCTTATACACTTGCTATCTAATTTTTTAGTAAAATTCTAAAGAAAAAATTAATTAGACGATTGCTGTTTTTATTAAAAGCTTCTCCACTTGAACTTACGAGTTAGAAACAAATAATAGCATATTGTTTTCAAGTAGTTTCAGACAATTCCTATATTCGTTTTTCGGCAACAATAGACAAGAAACACTTTTTATAAAGATACAATATGGAAACGGTTATCATATTTTTAATGCTTCATATATTTAATTCATATTAACCTTAAAGAACAAGTGACATTAAATTTTCAGCTGTCAATTGTGTTTCTAGCATTTTATCGGCAGACATTTTCATGAGCTGATGTTTGGAATGATGTACGAAGTTCGAGAAATTCTAATTAAATGGATTTCTTTTTGCGGAGTTGTGAGCATTAAAAAGGTTGAACATCAACGCGCTAAGGAATAAATTGACAACAATTAGTATGCCATCGACCGGTTGTTTGCCATCCCAACATTCCCGGCTAGCTCGCGAAGAAATTTAAGTGGTTTAATTTTTTAGTTAGGATTATTATCATACACGAGGTTATACAATGACGCAAGACAATTGACTTCTTTCATGGCATTTTAAAAAGATTCATTCTTGATGTAAAAGGAAAGTTTTCGAAAACAATTATGAGTTTTAATTCTGACTTACTGGTTGGTTAATAATGCAGCGCGCGTCAACTGTTTGTCCCGTGAGTGTAATGCATGTGCTTATTGTGGGAGGAGGCGGTGATCACTCCCTGCTGCATGGAGAGATCCGGCACCGAACTACCGTCGGCTAACGGGGTTTGCTCTCAACCAAGAATTTCCCACCAGTAAGGCGCCGCCCCAACCGGGACAAGCTCTAAGTTCCAGACCGGTCTCCTAATATGTGTGGTAGTGTATTGCATGTTAGTGTAAGTATAAGCGGTGAGGATGAGCCAACGAGGAGAATGGAAAGACCGCTCGCGGTCCGTGGCCCGTTTATTAGAGTACTGTTCCGGCATGCGCCTGATGTTGATCGAGGAAACCACGGAAACTGTAGTATCCAATCAAAAGGCAAGAATTCATAAAACGATTTTATTCAATGACCGATACAATAGCCAAAGTTCCGTATCACCAGTTGCGTGTACCAAAAGCAAAACCGTTTCACCGTTGTCCAGAAGAAGTCCCAAAAGCAGCCGAGCCGTCGAATATCCACTAGAGACTTCCTCTTCCGCTGCACAGGTCGTCGTAGCCGATCACCACTCTTCACACCTCAAGTCACTCGCCAGAACCCAGTCGCTAACACCGTCGCTCGCTGTCTGTCCCGGCGTCGGGTCGGAGCCCTCTTATAGCCCGCTGGGCTAGCGGCCCGCCGACTAGCTGCGGAGTAGGGGCGTTGGCGAGTCCCTCCCGCTTGCTCGGGCGTGACGGCCGCGCGCGGTCAGCCCAGGCCGGCCCGCAACGGTCACCTTCCTCTCCCGCCAGGGGCGGTAAGGCCCCGCTGACGTCACTCGGCGGCGGCTCTTTCAGATGCGCATGGGAGGTCATGACAGAAACCTACCGACCAGAGTAGCCAGCCTCTAGAATTCTCCTCCAGACAATGACTGAATTCGACCTAGCTGACAAGCTAGCGTCGAAAATCCTGCCATCGCCGGGCCTCGAACGAAGGATCTCCCAACAAGGGGCACTGCGTCAGTTGTTCCCTGATCAACCTCTCCCGGTATATTTTTTTTTAATTTCAACGAGATATTTTATCTATTAACATACATATTCGTATATAAAAACGAAAGTACCATTTTTTCATCTCATATTTTGTAGTAAATCTTCTGTAGCTATCCGTTTTATTCAGTACGTTCACCATTATTCATAGGTGATCGATTCGTTAGTCCATCCGCGTTAACAACTGCTTTAGTCGAAAAGTGTAATGCACATTTTCATCACATGATGTGACGGTAACCTTTCCCTGCTGGATGGTGAGATCCGGCGCCCTATTGCTATTTTTCCCATCCAGATATCTCCATCAAGCGGAGCACCGCCCTCGCTGGGATATGCTCTAAGCTCCCAACAGGCTTGGTAGTGTAATGCATTAAGTTAATTGTAAGTAAGGAGTGATAATAGTACAAGGAAGAGGAAGGAAAGATCGTGCGCAGAAATTCCCCAGAAATTGATCCGAGAACCCATGGAAAAATATTGATCACAAATGCCGACCGCTAGAATTGTTCTCCAGACAGCAGCTGAATTCGATCTAGCTATCTAGCTAGAATTGAAAATTCTGCCACTGACGCTCGGGACCAGAACCCAACAATCTCTCGGTCAGAAAAACACTGCACTATCAACTGATTCCCTGAGCCACCGTGGCCGGTACATGCATAGGTAACCAACCTAGGCCTCAAAGAATATTTTTCTTAAAAATTCATCATAATTCATCTAATTTTATTATACAACATGCGTGTCGATATTTTCTTAAACATTGTGAAGTGTATAGAAGTGTGGGACATTCATCCTTCTGCGTCTTTTCTCATTTTTCATTTGTTATATCAAAACATATCAACTCTTTAAAAATTCAATTTTCATTTATAATAACTTTCTCTTTATTTATTCTGATGCTTGGTACTTCCAATACACATAATAGGGAGACGTGTTATTAATTAATTTCTTGTTTCTTTACGAAACTATTTTTGTATTCGCCAGGCAGCAATTCGTTTACACACAAAACCACGTATAGAATCAAGAGTCGCGTAGAGAAAGATAAGCAACGTTTATCTCAAAGCTACACCAGCCACGTTTCTGGAATACAATGCGTTTCTCTTGGAAAACAATTCGTTATATTGTGGTTGACAAACCACACATCCCGCGTAACACAAGCATCGCCGGGCTCACAATTAACTCACTCCTCTAATATTGGACGCGCCGGAAATGTGGTACGACATTCTGTGATGCGGTGAGACTGTGGTAGTAAACACAATGCCTCAAAGCCTCGATGTTTGCTCGCAGAGAAAAAAATAAGCTTGTCTTTGTGACAGCCTGTCTTCGACCATTCCCTTGTGAAGAGGAATATCAGCTTTCCGTCGATCGAATTTCAGCTGTCGTCATAACGCAGCAAATGGAGAGACCTGATCCATCATGTCAATTGTTGGCCTGTAGGTTCTTGTTTTAATAAAAACAAGAATACTTTTCAACAATATTGACGATATTGCCGAATGTTGCGCAATCTTCTCTTGTTAGCTTTAGTCCACAGCAATTAGTTACTCCTGATTTTCGAAAAATCTATCATTTCGTCATTATTTGTTCAAACGTTTATATTTCTAATTAATGAAATTACTTTTTAAAAAATTAAACGTGAGTCAGCTCAATAGTACGACTTTCGTACCAATTCTGCAAATTGAATTTAAAGAAATCTTTTGGTCAGATACTTCTCAAACGGTTCAGCATAGACCAAGAAGATATCGAATAGAAAAAAGAAAAGGACGAAAAAAAGATAAAGAGGGGCGGGAGATATAGAGGAAAGAGAGAGAGAAATACAGAGCAATCAATGGAAACAGAGGGAAGAGATACACAGAAACAGAGAGAGAAAGAGAGAGAGAGAGAGAGAGAGAGAAGACAGAGCAATTATCGGAAACAGAGGAAGAGATTCATAGAAAAGAGAGAAAGAGAGAGAGAAGAGAGAGAGAGAGAAATACAGAGCAATAAACGGAAACGGAGGGAAGAGATACACAGAAACATAGAGAGAGAGGGGGGAGGGAGAGGTGAAAACAGCTTAGCTCGCTTCAACTCCTCTGGATTTAATCCCCACGTCCGAACACCGGCGCATCTCCACCAGAGCCCAGAGAACGAAGGACGCGGGATCGTTTCGAGTTGCGCGGTTCAGAGTAGTTTGCGGAACCGCAAGCTTCCCTCCTAGCAGTTCCCTCCTAATCTAGCTGCTGCACATAAATGCTGCGCGCGAGATGCAGATCGACATTCGTGCTAGGAGTTTCGCGAGTCGTAGAGGTTTTTAGAAATAGAACTCACAATACGTACTCGTGTGACAGTGACATTTCAATTTTTCATGGAACTTCTTTCAGTGCTTCTTTATTTATAAATGTTGACATTTTATGCATTCCCTCATATTGCGCTATATGTATCAAATTTCATATTAAACAATATGAATGTAAAGATCAACCAATTAAATCTATTGCAAAATTTGTAAATTTCCTGACGTCTTTAATATTAAGTTCTTTTGCATCCATTCTTATTCTAAACATTTCCTTAAACCGATGTTGGTGATCAATTACAGAGGACTGCACTTACCATCGCGTCTGTCTGTGCTGATTACGTCATCTTTCACTAGGACCTCGCATGAATTGCCCTACAAGTCTATCGTGAATTATCAATTTGCGAGGAAATAATTGGAATTCAACAAGTACGCTTCGTACGAGAGTGAGTGATGGCATGCTGTGCTTTTACACTTCATTAGCGTGAGTTCAGCACCAGCGGCTATATGTCTTATGAGTCCACAAGCTACAACACTGTGAATAATTTTCTTAACGTGTTTTCTCGAATGATTTCTGAAGCGACAAATCTGTTCTTATCTTCTTTTCATATTAGATGCTAGAACTGAATTTCTACATTACTCTTCGTCTGAGATCAAAGGTACAAAGATTGCACTTTGTTACGTTTCGGTGAAGTACTGAAATCATCTCAATTTCACAGTCTCGAATGTTCATCGTAAAATCCGTGTTTAAAGGTTCTTTTAAGTTGTAACTGTGCACACATGTTAAGATTCGGAAGTCGCATGCCTTTTCGATCCATTAGTAGTCCCATGAAGATTCCTGGGACCTCCACTTTCTTTCTAATATTTCTAACTATTATTGTTGCTTTGCAATTTGTTCTTCCTGATATTCAGTTTCCTCGAATAAATGTTAATTTTTAAAATAAAAATATTAGTAAATGAATTTTGTTTGAAATACAATATTATCCAAGTTGGGATCATATACCTTGCTTACGATAAGTACTAAATTATAATTAATTTTTTATTTCTGTATGAAAAACCTAAAAATCAATTCTCAATTTATTAAGTATTATTGTCACTCAGTGTTTTTAATATAATTAATGTAGCAATTTTCTAAACGTCAGAAGTTTTAATGAAAATCAGAACAATACCATACATATAAATGCACTTTGGGAACTGTTATTGCTCACAAGCGTCACAAATAACTCAATTTTATGTAATATCGGAGACGAATCTGGACGGGTGTAGGGATTAGAGAAGTTTCCCGTCACAAAGAATGCATTCTACTTTCTGCACAATATGAGCAGATTTTCTTTTCCTGTAGGATGGTAAACAAGCGGTCATTACAGTTCTATTTGTCAGTTATCACAAATTGGGGACGTTTACAGTCCCCACACCACTACTTGAGGGTTAAGACAGGTCCAGATGACAAGGAGAAACATAATTTCAATCCCGAAAATCGGAATGGGTGGATAAATTTAAGTAAGTGGCTAAGTACGCCAGGAGTAAGATCTAGTTTTACCGTTCCGACTATTAAGATATTTGATCATATTTTGATTGTTTCACGTTAGTATTTCATGTATCTTTTTAAATAAAAACAATTCTTTTATTACTTTTTGGTGTTATTTAGAATATGAATGATATGTAATGAACGAGCTTACGTTTCTGATAATATTATTTTTTTTTAAATTTTCATTGTTCATTAGACTTTTTGGTTAGTTTTGAATTAAAACCATATATTTTAATATTATTACAATTTATCGTATAGGTCATGACTATTTTTCTCGTTATTGCAATAAGAACGTTATAGATATTATCCTTTCTTCCCTCTTCACGCGCTCGTCGCGCAATGTCGCTACGTAGAGTAGACCAATCTTCCTTCTTGTTGAAGTCCACGATGATCAGCGACCAAGTCGAAAGTTCCTCCAACCACTTCACAAGCACTGCCTATACTCTTCGTCTTGTGCCTCAGGTGAGCACCTATTTCAAACTGATTAATTTTTCCAAGTCAGAATAATATCCTGCTAATATTATTTTATATCACCTAACCTGGCAATTCACAATTCACTTGTAAAATTCACTGCGAAAATATTCTAAGTTCACTTTCCAGTTCACTCATAAAAATATTACAAGTCCGAGTTTGCAATGGCACACAACACGTAAATTTTACAAGTTCCCGTTACACACCTAATGCGGAGATGTTCTAAGTTGAAGTTCAATGTTCACTCTCACGAAATATCACAAGTCCCGATTTGATAATTAACCTCAAGAAAAAACGCGCAAGCGATCCGCTCACCACCACGACACAAGTCGCAATGCCCTAATTCCCAATCTGGTCCAGCCTTCAAAGCTCGCTGTCTTTTTTCTATTGTTTTTTCGCGTTGCTATGGTGTCTTTTGCACCTGCTTCCAAACGAACTCGTTGTTTCGCGTTGCTACGGTATCATTTGCGTATCTGCATAATAGATTTTTGCTTTCATTTTCCTAAATAAAATGTCCGTAATTTTCGGTATATCACAATATATATTGAGATATGCAAAATTTTCCTCTCTCTACATTTATATCTGCTAAAGATCTTAGCGTCCGGCTTGCTGGGTCAATGGGTCACGATATATTATAATCCTTATTACCTCTATAATGGATTATAGGATCCGCCGACTATACAGCGCAGCTGGGAATCTGAAATAGAATGATTCTATTCCTAATTCATTTCTGTTGGGATTGACTAAATGAAAAATCACTTTCTTTTCTGAAGAACAAAATTCAACAAAGTTTATTTTTACGCTTTTTAGCAAACAATTTAGAGAATTCACAATTTTTAGGCCTTTGATCAAGATATCTTTCAATTTACAATTTATACCGCGGTTAACTTATCTTTTCTTCGTTGATGTCCTCGTAGACTTCTCAGTCGAAATATCTTGAGCTTGCTGTAGTCCAAAGTTCCAAGGAATCCTCTTCTGCCCCTATCCAAGCTGGTCTCCAACTATCAAAATTATCAGTCCCGATTACGTCCTATGACATAGTCCCGAACTCGATTACCACTCCCGACAAAGTTCCAATTTATACATCAATATTGCTTCCACATCAAAATATCTGCAATATCATCCACTGTCCTTAAAATTTCACTGATAACCCAATTCTATCTCGATTGTACTCGTTCCCTCTCACGAACATACGATCAGTTCAGAAGCGCGTTTCAGAGCAGAATGAAATCTTCCTGCATGATTCATCCCTCGAAGACTTCGTATTAAACTACCTTCATTTTTTTCATAACATTTGACCGTCCTTCTCTCACCCAGCCAATCCATACGTTTGTTATATTTTCTACTTTCGGCACCAAGCCATCTCTTAATGCATTTAGAAAAAACAAAAACTACATTGTTTATTCACGGTCGTTGCTAAGCTCTAGCTCTCGTGATATTTCGTAATGCATGTTCCACCATATTGTCTACAAATAGATGTTAGTTTATTTTAACGTGACATATCGGAATGTCACAATATTATTTTAAAATATTTCAGTATTTATATTAAGTGAATACTTAGAAATACGAAGGAAGGTTTATAGAAGGTACAGACATGCGGTTATTGAGGATTTTTTTTTGAAATAAAAAATTGAAAAGTAGAAAAAGGAACAATTAAAAAAAATTTAACCAAAGGAAGAAAGGAACCCGAGGAAAAAAGAATGGAAATTGGTAGGAAAACTTTGCGCTGAAATTGTGCGCCAAAATTCAATAGAAGGCGAAATATATAGCACAAAATAATTAATTAAATTAACGATCAGAACATATTATGTAAGAAAAAGAAGAAACTGGATAGTGATGAAAATAGGAGGACATTAAGGAGGACATCCGGTAGAAATTCCTATTTTAAAAAGATCCACAAACGAGCATAAACTAATTATTCTACGAGAAATTTGAGATTCGGTTCAAGAATCGGGCAATTTCAGAATTGCTTCAAACTAGGATTCAGATTTGATAGGATTCTTTCTATCTCTTTTGAATTATACCGAAAGTTCATCGCGTCAGGTAGAATTTTCATTTTGGCGGCTTCTCCCCGAAAAGGCGGCTTCCCCTGTGACGGGGAAGCCGAAACCTTGACAAACGAGGAAAGTTTCCTACAGCCATCTTGCTGTTAGAGGGCTCTCAAAGTATCCAAAAGAACTGGCGGAAAAACTTTCATCATATCCCCTCACATGCGGTAAAAAGCACATCAAGATCATGAGTCAGGAAGCCAAGGTGCTCACTCTCAAAGTATCCATGTGACGTTCTTGCTTATTCGAAATGCCAATAATTAGCACCGAAGTTACATGTGTATTTTTTTTAATATTTACAAATCACATTTTAAACAATATTCATAATTAGCGATAAGGAAAAATTAAGTTCTTATCATCAAAATAATATACTTTATTAAAATCAGAGAAAGAGAAATAATGTATTTTTAAAGTTTCTGTTTTTAAAGTTTTCAATGAAGATTTACCTTTGGAATGATGCAGTAATATTTAGATTTAGAAGTAGTCATAATACACACGGCCAAAGCAAATCTGTAGTTTCCATAACATTGGTGTCCTTTGATGCAATTCATAATATTTCATAAACAAATATGTTTTACTTCTAGGACTAATTTGGCAACACGTGTTCATTGAATTTTTCACGAGAGCAATTTTTTTTAACCCAAATATGGTTTTCTTTTAAAAAATTAAAGTTTAAGTTATGTTCTAAATACAAAGCTAGATGCTGCAACCAAAAAAACATTACTTGTCAAAGAAATTTAACGTATACTGAATTATTAGAAGAATCGGATAGTTTGCTTATTTCAATTCCCGTGGAAATTTACTTATGAACTTACTACTAGATACAACGTAAATCTTTATAATAGTATTTTAATTTGTGGTACTCTTACATCCTTTTATTTTCAACACAGTCTAGGAATAATGCATAAATTTCTGAAATTTTTGGCGGGTAATTTCTACCCCACAGTAGTAAATTTGATATGAGACTCAAAAGACCTTCCATAAAAAATATTAACTAGAATTGTTTATTTCATTCTTGAACACACTCGTAAAACAATAATTATTCATTTTATAACGCTACCGGTCGAGTCAAGAGATCCAGCTGCCCTTTGATACACTTTCTCCGGTTACATAGTGGTCCAGTGAGGGCGCTACAGAAGCAAAATATTCGCTTATCTGGTTTTGCCCTAACCTTAAAGCCACATGCTTGCCAGAGAATAAAGGAAAACATAAGTGGTTTTATTGAATAAAGAGAAAAAGACATGTTATTTTTTATGAAAAATTTAACCATCAAAACCAGTAGTGAAGAAATTTTGAAATAATTTACTAAACTTTTGATACGAACAAATCATATGAAAAGGAAACTACGTGTAATTATATACCTTCAATTACATCCATTCTCTTAGACTATCTTACACCAATTAACTGATACTTCTCGGCTGCAATGAATCGAGGACGTACACAAACAGATGCACTTCAACATGACCGTGGTCTTTACGATTATGGACGGTAATTACCGCTCTCGTGCCACTGGGTGGTCTAACTTTGTGAGTAGCAAGGTGTCTGCCGCGTGTTGGGTCGATTGTCCGTGGAACCACGATGCCTCTTGTCTGTCGGAGTTTACTGAAGTTCACTGCGGGCGCACGGAGGAATGCGTTCGTCGACAGACGGAATTCAATTCATTTGGCGACCACGACAACTCAAACCTCGCCCGTGAAGCGACCAGGGGGATATTATATTATATTATATTATATTATATTATATTATATTATACTTTATTATATATATATATATATATATATATATATATATATATGCAGTATATTCACCTACAATTAGTTGGGGTGTATCGACGAATACCTGCTATCATTATAAAAAGTCTGTGGCGGTCGGTACGCCAGCGATAACGGGTGATAGAGCACATGTCAGCTCGTTCACCGGCGTTACTTGGGGTTATCTGGAGTTGGAGGACACTGGAACAAATCGGTAACCGGAGTGAGAACTCCAGAAAAGGCGGACGCGTGCTTAAGAAACCAAAATCAAGTGAGCCTGGTCTACCAGGAGAAAGAACGCTACCAGAGGTGCTATCTTATACCTGCAACAGCATCTCCCACGGCTAGCAGCCGATTCTTAAATTTTGAATTGACGTATGCGTTGGCGGTGACAAACATCCAATAACCTCGAACCAGCGAACCGTGTGACATTTATCGCCAGCGACTATCGATTAAAAGTTCATTCGAGGATTTGTGAACTCCTGTAATTGCAGTCCCAACAGTGGCACGATTTTCGACACTAGTTACATAGCTAGGTCGAATTCAGTCACTGTCTGGAGGAGAATTGTAGCGGCCGACTGCTCTGATAGTTTCCCGTGGTTTCTCTGATCAACACCAGGCGAATGCCGGGACATTACCCAGGCCCACAGACCGTGCCGGTCTTTCCTTCGTCTTCCCAGTTCTATCCGCGCCCCCTATTTACACACACTTATATGGACTTACATTTACATGAAGTACACTATCACGAATGCCAGAAGACAGGTCGGGAGCTTTGAGTTTGTCTGAGGCGGTACCTTTCTGGTGGGAGATCCCTGGTAGAGAAAAATGCCGCCACCCGACGGTATGCACGGGATCTCACCATCTAGCGGGCAAAATCATACCCACTACCGAGGAAAAACATGCACTACACTTACGGAATTAATTACCTTAGCAGTTGATGCGCCCTGAATCACTTAATAAATCAATCAAACCGGACTTCGGAGAATGTTTGCAGCATCAAGATAGGAGTGGTTAGCAACGCCTAGTAGGTTAAGCCATATGGAGCTGGAGCCAAACCGCACCCACCCTGGGCAGCACAGGTTGTGATAAAGAGAACGACTTGCGGGGAGAGGTTTACAGCAGCGCTGTGGTGGTGGCCAGCGCCCGAAATAAACAACTAAGTAAAACTTAACAACTCCCAATCGGCAATGCCGCGCTGTTTCACCACAATATGTAGGACAAATGCATTGGCAGGTGAATTGTGGTATTAAAAATGAAGCATTTATTCCATTCGCACATGTCTGTCAATTTAACTAGTAAGAAAATTGGATTTGTATGATATCATTTATTATAATTGAATAATTATTTGTAACAATGTTCATACAACAAAGTTAGTTCAAATATGCGGAAGTATTCGCTGGAGTAATAGGCATTACATTATTTATTAGAAGACTAAACAGACTTCGACATTTGATGGACGTGTGCTGTTTTGTAATTATTCATTAAATTCGATTTTGGGTAAAAGAAATGAAAGCAATATTAACTCTGAATATGCCTATCGCTAAACCTATTTCTTTCACATTCTCTCTTTATTTCTTTCATTCTCTTTATCTATCTCACTATTTCTCTTTCTCTCCCCCTCTCTTTCTCTCTCCCTCTCTTTCTCTCTCCCTCTCTTTCTCTCTCCCTCTCTTTCTCTCTTCCCTCTTTCTCTTTCTCCCTCTTTCTCTCTCCCTCTCTTTCACTCTTTCTCTCTCCCTCTTTCTCTCTTTCACTCTTTCTGTCTCTCCCTCTCTCTCTCTTCCTCTTTCTCTCTCTCCTCCCTCTCTTTCTCATTCTCCCTCTCTTTCTCTCTCTCTCTCAGTCCACAAGTTTAGAATTTCGGTTTTCACAATAAACATAAAACAATCCGCCCCCAAAATTGAACCGAGCAGCCCTCTATCCTGGCTCAATTTTGAGGGAGTATTGTTCTGAGCGCGAGCGGCTGTCAATAGATCAATTACTCACCATTAGATGCAGCGGTGCATCGCGCTGAGGCTCATAATTTATTGCTTTATCGCGAAGCCCTGCGTTTGCCGATCTCTATTATCTTCTGCTGACTAATGGAAGGGGGAGGACACCATCAAACTGCCATCTCTTGGAGAATGGGAAGGCGCGACGTAGGCTGATTTGGTTGATAACTGATTGATTGACAAAGCACGTCAGGTTGAATGATGTTTTCTTGGTGATTGAGATAACTTGAAGGTTAAAACTTCTGTTATCGTGTTTCTATTTTGTGACACGGATTACTGGTACATTACTAGGTGCATTTTAATTTTTGTGAGAGTCTTCTTCTTCCTGACAGGGTTTAGGTCATGTGATCTGTTCCGGCACCCATTTTTTTCTCGGTCTGCCAATGTCCCTTCTTCCTTTTGTTCTATAGTTCATAGCTATGAATGGAAGTCGGTATGTTGGCATTCTCGATACATGATTGTACCATTTTAACTTGTTTTCCAGAATGATTTCATATAATTCTTTGACTTTTAAAACTTTTCTTATTTCAGAATTCTGTTTTTTGTTGAGTAGCGAACACCCTAGTGTATTTCGGAGAAATTTCATTTCCGCCGTTTGTATTTTATTTTTGATTTTTTTCGTGTTCACCCATGCTTCACTTGCATACATGAGTGTGTGGACTGCAATTGTCTTGTAAAACTTAAGCCGTGTCTCCTTTCGTGTTCGGTTTCTTAGATATTTATGTATTGTTCCACAAATATTTCGGAATTTTACTAGTTTATCTTCCACGTCATGACCTATATTACAAGATATGTCACAGCCTAAGTACTTTGAAGTTGCTAACTTGTTCTAAATTATAGTTTCCTCTTGTTATTTTAGATCTTACTGGATATTTTCCTCGGAATGCCATAACTTTTGATTTTTGAGCCGACATTTGAAGTCCATATTCTTTAAGTGTTTTCTTTAAGATAAAAACGGACATTTGGAGCTTGTTTTCAGTCTCTTGTATCACCACTTTGTCATCAGCGTCTTCTAAATCAACGCTACAAAATCACAATTTTTTTGCGTTGAAATAATGTTTTAATGAGGCATTCACAACCTCATATTAATAACTGTCGTACATATTCTAAGTTGACAACTAGCGGCATCTTTTACAACACTTAATAACTGATAGAGTGCCTTGCTATTTAAATTCCAGGAGTCGGCAGCACTAAAACATCCACACCTATATGTGTGTTATTAATAGAATAAGCACTTCAAAACCAATTTTAGCTGTAATCGCCGAAAAGAATACATCAATCCATCAGTATTCAATATTTTTTAATTGTTTAACGCGAGATTTAAATCAGTATTTTTTCAAACTCAAACACCTGTTTTCGAAACAGTACAATCAAATTCAAATTATGAACTTCTATTCTTGACATGCTATTATAAAGTCTATAAAATAATAAGTTTACTTACAGTAATAAAAGTTTATGTATGGCAATACAAGTTTCTTTCCAGATTTGAATGAAAAAAATCCACTCTAATTTACAGCAATAGTACGGAGGTAGACAGTTGAAGAAAATCCTTTTGTCAAGAATCTCCTTATGCCATGTAACAAGGCAGGGAAAGAGGCAAATATAAGCAACTTCATATTAAGAGCCAGAGAATATTTTAATAATTACTAAGGATATCTTCATTTCAACCCCTTCCTAACGAGGTGTTCCCTTCCTTGGATCTTCCTCATTGAACTGCAAATTCTGATGATGCAACAGGTGCTCCCAATCCTTTCACGTAATTAGTTCTTAGTGAGATGTTCTCTTTTCCATGCTAAATTAGACAGCCAAGTGATTTACATACGAAGTCAATTCCTTCATCGAATAATCTATACAGAAACGTCTATACTTTGCTACACCTTCATGACAATTGACTCTGAAGGTGACAAACACATCACAGAAAACACCGGTATAATTATTAGCATTCTCGCACAGATTCTTTTTATGGAACTATTCAAATATTATCATGCAAATTCCAGAAAGCAAAAAAAAAAAAATGTCGCCAACTCTCGGAGATAAATGGGCTTGCAGCTCTTCCTCTCATGCATATTCCACGCACGATTCGCGAAGAATTAAACGTTTTCCGATGGCGGCGTTGAGCCAAGAAATGACGGAGTACGTCACTCTCTCTCACAAATATCTCACCTTACATTGCGTCTTTTGCCTCGGTAAAATATTCGCCCGGCGCCATCAATTCTATTCCTCCATTTATTCTGCGGGGGACAAAAAGCTCTCGGGAAGACGCACGTGCGCGGGATGCGAGAGGATGACGGCGGGGCGATGGAGATGGTATTCGCATGGCAGGAAATACGGGGAAAGTTAGATAAACCAGATTATTTAAATAGATTTGATCACAAATATAAAATTAGAACAAGAATACAAAGAACGGACGTAGGGAAATTCGCCTATGTAAACAGAACTATAGTAGATTGGAACGATTTGCCTGCGGCAGTTTTTGTGCCCTTTCCTTGCTCAGCGTGAGGTTTTAGAAAAAAAATATAGGAAAGAAATTAGTCAATAGGGTGAAAACGTATAGTGAAGTGAAGTGAAGTGAAAGGTGCGATTATGCGTAGTCTACAGTAAAAAGTAATGAACAATTAATATTTAGATAAAGTTATATGCAGTGCAGTAAAGTGAAGTGAAGTGAAGTGAAGTGATTTCATTTGAAGTGATGTGAGGGTTCCTTCGTCTATGTATACATGCGTATATGTTTGTATGTATGTATATTTGTGTAATATGTAAGTTTATTCATTTTTATGTTTAGTGTATATTAATGTATGTTTAGTATAGTAATATGTATGTTTATTCATTTATATGTTAGTGTATATGCATTTTAATGTTTAGTATAGGAATTTAAATGCCATCTGCATATATAGGAAATGACAAAGTCAATTTGTTTGTTTATATTTATTTTTATATATTATTATGTTATTTGTAATTGTTATTTTGCATTCTGCCACCGGGCATCATCTGCCCAATTGTAGAATAAATTTCTATCTATCTATAAGATTGGGGGATAAGGAACACGGAACGAGGAGCGCGCGGGTGAAAGAGGTGTCGTTGGCGCTACTGAAAAGAGATACTTTTAGTAATTTTTTCATACACAAATATATATGGAAATAGGATAGGGTGAAAGAATATTGAATTGAATTTGCCTTATTTTACGTGGCGAGACTCAGGCCATGAGGCCTGCTCTTCCGTCTGACCACGCAAATTTCCCTACGCTCCTTTCACCAATCATGGGAGAAAGAAGGTATTACTTGGGCGACGAAACAGGTGATTTGAATTTAGCTCAGAGGCGTCATTTAGGCTTGAGGATCTTTTACATGCAGTAAATGTACTAACATGGGACAGCCGGCTTTACTTCCCCTCCGAAGGAAGGCGCACGAAGGATTTTTTCGCCCTTAAAAATCCACGGCTTCGATCGGATTGGAACCCGCAAACTTGGGTATAGCAGTCCGATACGCTAACCGCTACACCATCGCCGCCGCCGCAAATACGAATACGAAGTCGAGTGAAAGAGGTGTCGTTGGCGCTACTGAAAAGAGATATTCTTAGTCATTTTTTCATATAAAAATAAATGTGGCAATAGGATAGGGTGAAAGAATACGAAGTCGAGTGAAAGAGGTGTCGTTGGCGCTACTGAAAAGAGATATTTTTAGTATTTTTTCATATAAAAATATATATGGAAATAGGATGTTTGTTTGTTTGAGACCGATAAGCACGGACGCCGTATGACCGATATCTATGCAAGTTGGCCCATGTACGTGTTTTTCCACGGAGAAAGTTTTTATGCTGTTCATTTTATTGTAATGCCATTAGATGGCGCTGCAACACAAGATTGCCGCTGTAAACGTCAGTAAAAACTAAAAGCAATTCCCAATCCTCCTGGCCTTCATTGTTGCTGAGCGTTACCGTACGAGGCCGAGGAGAAATAAAAAGAGGGAAATAGGGAAAAGGAGAGAAATAAAGAAAGAAAAAAAGTAAAGAGAAAAAGGAGAGAGACCATAGAGGGAAAAAGAGAGAGAGAGCGAGAGAGAGAGCGAGAGAGACGAGAGAGAGAGCGAGAGCGAGAGAGAGAGAGCGAGATAGAGAGCGAGAGAGAGCGAGAAATAGCGAGAGAGAGCGAGAGGGAGAGAGACAGAGAGAGACGTCTCCCAGGTTCTGCTAGTAATTTCAAAAATTAATGTGTCTGATTTTAATAAATTAGAAATATTTTCGATTGTAATAAGAAGATAAGAGACGATAATATATTGATGGATGAAAACGAGACTATTCTAAGTCCATTTTATTAAATTTTTATGGAGAATACTTTAAATGTTTTGCAGATAGTGGGTAAGTAATTAATGGGTTAGTATGGAATGGGTTTGTTGCAAGCTTACAGAGTGGAATATATACAATTTGGTTTGACTCGCAGTGTACGCAAGAGACATAAGACAAAGTGAAACAGAAATCTCATATTGTTAAAAATTGGACTAAAAACAGTCTGGTTCTCAGCCATCGATATTTCTTACAATTTTATTTATCATAATTATTTCCTAAGCAGCTCCTCTCATCGCCATCCGCGACCTTCGTATCGCCAGCTTCACCATATCTCGACTCCTCCCTTCTCGATCCACTTCCCCCATCCTATTTCTCCTCCTCTCGCTCTCCTCCCCCCTTCGCGGAGTTCGCCTGGTCACACCTCGCATTGCCTGGAGACGCGGAACAACAGATACGCCTCCATGCTTTGAAGACTGAATTTAAATGAAATTTGTAAAAATAATTTTGTAGCTGTCTTCACTGACGGCATCTTTCTATGAAGAGCGTTGACACATAGGCGGCAAAAATTAATTCAAATTTGTTGCCGCACTTGGAATTCAATCATTTATAGCAATTTTTGCCGCTAATTAACAGCGAAGGGTGTACATTTCAAAAATTCCGGTTTGGACTGTAAAACCTGCGAGCGAGCTTTCAGAGAGAACTGCAATACATTTTTTGTACGAAAATCTTTGAAACGGCTGAACTGCTTTGAAATTTTGAGTTACTTTCTAGGAATGGCGTCAGACTCCGCCACTGATGGACACTAAGAGACGGTTAGAGAAGGATAATATGTCGTATTTTCGACATTCCGTCAATCAAACGTCATTCCAATTAAAGACGCGATGGAATCGCATTGTTTGAAAAGCAGGTCGTCGAAACAGTTCAGCGGCGACTTACCTCGCTCGAGTAAAAAGCTGTTAATGTGCACGTATCTATGCTACTAGCAGAAAATTAAATTGTGAAGGGTTTGTATTGCGACCACAGCTGAGTTAATGGCGCGTAACCTTAGCTATCATGCACGAAGAGAAAACGATTTTCTTTTCGCCCAGACAAGGTAATATTGACAACTTCTTCAATACTTAATCATTCTTACGCCGAGATAAACTAATGGTTCTTAAATAATAGGTTTTCAGAATTTTCCCTTGTTTCAGGGGAGTAGTAAAAGACAGGAATCTTGTTTTTCAACCCAAAAACACCTACAGATGCTTTTCCGAAAAAAATATCAAGCTATTTGGAAGCCTTAACAAAGAGGTAATAAAACGTTGGTTTCCCGCTATGACAAATGACTGAACAATGGAGAAATTTGTATAAAAAACAGTTTAAGAAATGCCCTTTCATGTAAAAATAAATTTTATTTTTAAAAAATTATGAATTTTTACTAAAACGGTAATTACTTTAAAAACACGCTTACGTACTTTGGTTACGTAGACATGGTATTTTGTCTGCTCTTATTATGAGATTTCTTTTCGATTCCTTCCCTACCTGCTCTGCGATCAGGCCACGGGTCTAATCTGTATCAGCGTTTAATCGCCGTCACATCTCTTAGAACGCACTTGAATGAACACCTTCCATCATTCCCATAACAAAAGCGTAGTGAATTCATATCGTTAAAAAACAGTGGCATTGATTATACTTCAAGGTATGCTACTTATAGTTGACAAATCCAACGCATAACATTGTTTTCTGCGTACAATTATCACTCAATGTTCTCTCAAGTGACCAGCGACAATTATTACAAAGACATTATTGGTCACAAGACTATAATGGAGTCAGAAAATACGTGAAATATAGGAACGCGTGAAGTGAGTGACGATTAAATACCACAATGAGAATTACACATGTAATAAATCACGAATTAACTCTGCACCTGCAGCGAAATAAAATTATGGAAGTCGTGCTTCATTCATCACTTACCATCACCGCTATTTCATCGCTCACTAGAGTGATTAACGAAAGTAAGAGACATACGTAAGTTAAAGAGGCCGTCTTCAGGGAAGCTTCAGAGCCGCGCTCCGCGCCCCAATTTGCAGAGTCGAAGACCGTGGTTGCGAGTAACTTGTAAGATAATACATAGGTCTTTACACCATCTGGGGGGAGTGACATTCACTTCTCAAACGACAGAGTAATGCGTTAACGTCGCGAGGTCGTGCCTTTTGGTATCACATGGGCGCTCTCCATTTATAAATTGCCCTTAACGTTTTGAAAATATTGGTAGCAAATTGTGCAAATCTAGTTTTGATTTAGTTATAATCTCTCTCTAACATGTTTCATCTATTAAAAATAATTTATATTTAATAAAATAGCCTATTAAGTTTAGATTAAATAAAACTTTTCAGCAGCTAAAACTCACACGATTTTTTAAAATTAGAGAACAATAATTTCAACTAGATTTGAACTATATAGTTAAAACGTAAGCATCTGTCTTCCTACCACTTTATATATTTTATTAATTAGTTTTTATTTCTATTGTAAAATAGAGAAAAATATAGTTTTCATTGTGTGGTTACGTCATGGAGTCAAGGGTTAAAAACACAATACTGTTTGTGCCCAAGGTATTGTATCTCAGAGTAGAAAAGTTACAACACTAAAGTACTACTTTTGGACTACATGTAAAATCTAAAACCCGCAAGGATTTTGTTTCATGTTGTTATTTACCTATTCTGAAAGACTAATGAAATATGGGAGGTTTACAAAATTTGGAACAATACAATTACTATCCATTATGCAAAAAGAATTAAACATGTTTTTAAAAATGTAATTAAAATATTTTGCATTTCCCAAGATCTATACATGTACTTCTAACCACCTCCACTCAAAACCGTAAGGCATCACATAATTATATTCGTAATCACGGGACATTTTTGGTAGAAAGACGTGTGTATATATAAATACTCATTTTTAAATAAAAATACTAATTTTTTTAATTTAAAAAATGGGTATCTTCACTTCACTAATTGCGCACTACGAAACCACTAGTTTTGATACATCAATTGTAACTTGCACAATGAGATGGCCAAGACAAACTGAGAACGTCTAATGAACAAATAGGTGACAGAAGAGTGTTCATTTCATTAATTTAAAAAAAATTAAATTTTAGTGTTCATATTATACTGCTTACTACTGCTTAATAACATCAAGCAATAACACATCAGAGATCCACTACCTTTCTTTCAAAACAAAAACCACGAAATTTGATTGAGTAGAAAGCTTCAAATTTCTTTCTCAACATAAAACTCATAGCGTTTTAAACATACGGCTAATTTTTTGAATTATTGGTTTCACGATTAATTAAACAATCAATTTCAATCGCACTAATGTTGGAAGAAACAATACAAGTCGTCTACTTATTGATTTATTTTTCTAATAACTAAAACATATCTTCTTTAACCTATAATATGTTTGACCACATGTTTCGTCATTATCAAATATATCCTCAAGATTTTACAGAAACTCCAGTCATTGCGAAGATTTCACTGAATAGGGTGAGCAAAAACAAACCGAAATATTTTAATTTTGAGAAGTTTTAGTTATATTAATGAATAAGAGCAAAAATAAGTTATTTTATCAAAATCCACTAAATACATGGGTTGTGTAAGTGTATTTTTGTTCACACAATAAATACTGTATACAAGGACAAAACTGGATAAAATCGCAGGGCGACTGATTGGTCGCCGTTCAATACTGTCCCGTCAATTCAAACTATATCAACTGACCCCAAAAGCAGTAATTGATTCAAATGATTGGTATGACAGAAAATATATTTAGAGAATACATAACGGCCTCAGCGGGTAGTGGATTCTATGCGGAAAAGTGGGCGTTTCAATTGGCGGCCATTTGCAGCCCGAGCGAGCACTCAGAAGTAGGAAGCAGAACCTACACCCCCCCTCTCGTTACTCTCGTGGAATTCATCACGCAGGGTGGATTTTCCAATCGGATTGAAGCAGTAAACTCGAAACAAGCATGTACTCATTCTTCACGCTTTAAGTTCATTTGAATAAAACCTGTTTTTGTGCTGGCGCGCTCTGCCGCGAGAAATAAGAAAATAACCGTTTGGGTAACCGTAACAATTTCGTTCGAAGCAAAACACGGCGAAGAAAATACTTCCGGTATAATTCTAATTATTGCAGTCGTTTCTCACCTTCAGATGTTTATGAAGTTACAAACTTTTACTGAATTCTGGGTTTTTATAATTTGAAATGTATTCCGGAAACGCTTCCTAAGTAAACCCTGATTTTAAAACTTTAACTTGCATATTTAACAAAACACACCAATAAAGTGCAAATTTTGAATATTTTATTTTGTGTTATCCACTTACGGACGGAAAGAATGCAAGTGTGTGTGTGTGTGTGTGTGTGTGTGTGTGTGTGTGTGTGTGTGTGTGTGTGTGTGTGTGTACTAGAACCGTTTATTTCTACATCTCCACATTGAACGAAACGTGGAACTTTTACCTGGTCACTGGCTCTTCATTTCCTCGTCTATTAAATCTCATGCACTCCATCACTGTCCTGTTTTATTAGAAGCACTTAATATCCTCTGACCCAGACTGACGTAGGTTCAGAAACTTTAGCCCAGAGGTCACATGTAGACATGGACTCGTTTATGTGATGAGACTACTTTTTGACTGTCGTACTGTAACGAGTATCACAAACGCGCAAACCAAATATAGTCACACCTAAACGACTGTCACTAATCATGGAAAGAAACATCTCGAGCATAAAACAAAGATAAAAACTTCTTCAGTAGTTTCCATTGTAAATTGGACGGCTTGCATGAACTATCGGAAAACAACTTCGACAAATATACCAACTGTTCTTTCTCAGTCCTTACGACCACACCTTCACATGAGCATTTTAAGAAAAGATGATTTTTCTATGTCCTTCTTTTTCTTGACGCGTGAACTTCCTGTGACCTAGTATTTAAATACCTAAAATCTAAATACCTTCGGATTTGCGGTACATGCAGCTTATGTGATCGATTGATTTTTCGTGTTTCCAGGCGCGTCAACTGCTTTGGTCATAAGTTCCGTAAGTGTAGTGCATTTTTCTTTGGATATCGCGGTGATCTTCCCCCGCTGTATGGCGAGATCCGGCGCCGACCTACCGTCGGCTTGTGGGGTTTCCCCCTAACCAGGACTCTCCCAACAGCGGTGCACCGCCCCAGCCGGGACAAGCTCTAAGCTCCCGACCGGTCTCCCATAATATGTGGTAGTGGAGTGCATGTTAGTCTATGTGTAAGAGAAGAGAATAGGACAGGACACTGAAGGAAAGATCGCGCGAGGTCCGTGGCCAGTTTGGTAGGGTTCAGCTCCGTATTCGCCTGGTGTTGATCGGAGAAACCACGGAAAACTACCGATCAGAGCAGCCGAACAGTAGAATTCTCCTCCAGACAGCGACTGAATTCGACCTAGCTGAAACGCTAGTGTCGAAAATCCTGCCGCCGTCAGGACTGGAACTTAGGACCTCCCGGTCACAGGTGCTGCAGTGACATCAGTTGATGTACTGACCTACCGCTCCTGGTGTAGCTTATGTGCTTTTAGTATAGTAATAATAAGTAAATATGAGTGTTTCATATTAAAGTAAAGGAGTTTTGTAGGAAAGGTTTCTTTTAATATGTCAAAATAGACAGGATTCCCAAGACAATTTTGGATAAATGATACGTTGAGACAAGTTCAACATTTTTAGCAGCAAAAACAGTCCCGACATTTATACGTTCTTAATGGCGATTGGCTTCGCTAAATCCAACAGTAACAAGAAATCCATTATTCTATCCACATATATACCAAATAGCATTAAAGTTTCTAACATTAATCATATGCCATTAATCCACACCAAACTCCTTGAAGTTTGCAAAGAGACCACTGATGTATGTATTGAGCTGGTGATCATCCACATAACTAGCTAAATAGAAGCCATATCCTCGATCAGCAAGTCCACACCACCGACATTAATAATTGATCTTCAGGAGAAGACAAACGATAAAACGTCGTATTCAACTGAGGACTATCTGAAGCACGTTCGTCAAATAATGAAGAAGAGGTGATCAACTCTACGGATCGATTCTAAAACTAGTAGAATCCACACTAAAATCAATGAATTCTTTGCTCATAACACCTACGCAAAGTTTTCTCGTCGGGAACAGGTCATTCTTTTGCGTATTTGATCACGCTTCACTAAATTCTCTCTCAGTATTATACTAAATAAAAAGCCAATCCCATTGTGCGATTGTTGCAACAAAATTCTGAATATTGACCACATCGTCATGGAATGTCCCAAATATAATTCCATAAGACCCAAATATGTTGACGCTAAACATTTAAACTCCATTTTAACAAAATACTCTTTCCAACTTCAGGTAAAAAACTTCTGTAAAAAAATAGATATTCGAGATTTAGTTTAACCATTATATATTGGTATGCGTTTTCAGTCCTTATGTAAATGTATCTACCCGATTCCGTATCTCTGTAATACACCTTTGTAATAATATTTCGAAATACTGTTGTGTACATTAATTGTTGCTTTAACCTTATTAATGAACTGTGTGTACGCTATAAAAGTGAAGTTCTCATAACTGGTAAGCAAGTCTGCAATATAGATTTGATTAAATTTGGCCTCAATATTCTACCCTGTGGTACACTACTGGTTAGTACACATAATTAAAATTGAGTTTTTGCAATATACAAAATCGTTCTATTTCTAAAGGTATTATTAAATATTTTAATCTTTAATATTTGCCTCATTTATATTTCTAGTGGAACGGTTTTTATGTGCTGTCATCTGGACACTGGAAGCGTTTTTTATTTTTATTTTTTCAATATTTTTTCATTGAATCAGTACAACACTTCAGTATTTCATGAGGTTATACAATATATAATTATAAAAAACTACAGTAGAAAACAGTACAGAATCAATCAGTACGGACTTTAAAATGAACACTCAGTAGTCAAGTAAATACTCTAATCTCATTGGCACCCAGCGAAGAAAAAACCATGACATAGGCTCCAGCATTCAACGTCAAACTAACCTGAGTTAAAGTGACAAGTTATCGGAAAGGTAATGAGATTGATTAAGTTTCCCCGAAGCAGTGAATGCATTGCAGCTACGAACGCTACTCACTAAACCAAATAAACTCTGAACTCCATTCCACAATCCCACTCCGATAATTGGCACGATATTCCTCTCCAGAGCAGCCGCCCGCTGCTTCGGGAAACCGCAAAGCGCCCACGCTAACTCCACCTGGGCCGCATCTGCCTCGCTGGCACGCTACCCACGCCCTCTGACGACACAAAGCCACTCGCCCCACGTCCCACATTGCAGTTCCCACCTCCCACGCCCCACCGACCCATCGTTATCACTCCTACCGGCCAGCGCCGGAGCTAGACAATTTTGGGCCCGGGGCAATGCTGAATCGTTGCCATCCCTCCGCCCCCCCCCCGGGAAATTGAAAATGTGAAAGTTGTCTTAAGAAACTAAACGCGTTCTTTTATTTCAACAAATAACAAAAATTAAGCTAGAATGCTAGAAGCTTGAAAACATTTAAGCTAGAATTTTTTTTTCGAATATATTTTAAATATTAGTTTTAAGTAGGAGAATTTAGTGGTTAAATAATACAATTTCCATGGAGAGTTTAAAATTCTAAAAAAATTGTGTTTAGTTAGTGTTTAATAAAAATAACTCGTTGATCTACATTAAATAATAAAAACGTATTTCAATAGAATCTATTTTAATGTTAGCGTCAACTGATTCATTTCGTAGAGACCTTTTAAGTGATGACTATAATTAATTTATACAACATAATTAAGGTAAAAAATTAATTGAAAATCGTGTAAAATATCAGTCTACTGTACCGCGTCTTATAAAATTACGATAACCATTTTCTCGAGTTCTTATTTTTTTCATCAGTCCCATCGTCGGGCCACTTGGCTTTTGGCCCCTGAGCTATCGCCCGGTCGGCCCATGTTTAGCGCCATCACTGTTACCACTACCCCCTCGCCCGCTCATTTCCACTACCACCGTTGCCCCTCGCCCGAGGGCGTGATTAGGGCCACGTGCACGTGTTGTGCTCCCACATAGTGAAGCCCTGGCGGGTAATTGGAGTCTCCCGCAAGGTGCCCGAGTTCCCGGAGGTAGCCACATCATGAGCATAAGTAACTACAGCGAAGATGGAGGTTAGAGGTTGGATTCGATTGGTTGATTTTGTCGTGTTCCCGGGCGCATCAACTGCTTCAGTCATTAGTCCCGTTAGTGTAGTGTATTTTTTCTCGGAAGATGGCGGTGATCTTCCCCTGCTGAATGGCGAGATCCGTCCCCGACCTACAGTCGGCTAGTGCGGTTTCCTCCTAATCGGGACTCTCCCACCAGCGGGGCACCGCCCCAGCCGGGACAAGCTCTAAGCATCCTACCGGTCTCCCGGAATATGTGGTAGTGTAGTGCATGTTAGTGTAAGTGTGAGTGTAAGGGGAGGGGATAGGACAAGGAAGAGGAAGGACAGATCGCGCGCGGTCCGTGGCCTGTTTCGTAGGGACTTCTCCGGCATTCGCCTGGTGTTGATCGGAGAAACCACGGAAAACTACCGATCAGAGCAGCCGGCCGCTAGAAGTCTCCTCCAGCGACTGAATTCGACCTAGCTGAAAAGCTAGTGTCGAAAATCCTGCCTTAGATGTTGAAGACTCTTTACTCCTCCCCCAGTGAATCACGTCGTATGGCCCCGTTTTGGGCTTTTGGATTCGTCGTGGCAGTGCCAGATTCTCTTAGATATAAGGTGTCTTTCTCACGATGCAGCGTTCATCATCTCCTGCACTAACCTGGAAGGTTGTTATTCATCGAGTTGGCTAGGCGCCGCATCCAGGTTAGGGGTAAATGTCACAGTGTCTCCGCATACCAAAATAATATGTGTGTCTGCGGGGGATGAGAATAAGAGCCAATGTTCAGATGTTCACCTCGGGGGAGGGGCTGAACTCCTCTGATGAAGTACAAGGGCTGAGGGATGATAGACTTCACAGGGTTATTCTAGCCCTGAATCCCACACACAGACACCCCCGTGTCCCGACGGTCTTCCCAACGCTTCATTCACCTCTGACGCACCCGGAACACCATCCCACCACCGCCCACGCTGCCGCGCTACACACGCCGCACTTGCAGCCGCGAACTCTGCAACATTTATGACTACAACTCATTGGCCGACCTCATGCCTCTCATACCACCACAGCGACTTGGGTGGCTCAGGGTGTCAACGGATGTCACCGCAGTGCCTCTGACTGTGAGATCCTAGATTGGACGCCCAAAGGTGGCATGATTTCCGACTGTATATAGACAGCCAGGTCGAATTCAGCCAATGTCTGGAGAAGAATTCTAGCAGTCGGCTGCTCTGATTGGTAGGTTTCCGTGGGTTTTCCGATCAACACAAGGCGAATGCCAGAGCAGTACCCTAACAAACGGGCCACGGACCGCGCGCGGTCTTTCCGTCCTCTTCCATGTCCTATCCTCTCCCCTTTCACACACACACATACATACACTTACACTAACATGCACAACACTAGCATATATTCCGGGAGACTGGTCGGGAGCTTAGAACTTGTCTGAGGTGGGGCGGTGCACCGCTGGTGGGAGAGTCCTGGTAAGGGGGAAACCCACTAAGCCGACGGCAGGTCGGCGTCGGACCACGCTATCCAGCGGGGGAACATCAGCGTCATCTTCAGAAGAGAAAAATATGCACTACACTTACAAGACTAATGACCAAAGCAGTTGACGCGCCCGAAATCAATAACCAACCAACCAACCTACCCGAACACCTACCTTTGAGCCTGAGTAGGGCCACTCTAGCAGCTCAGAGTTTCTAGTGGTCGGCAGCGGATCTCACCATCCAGTGTGGGAAGATCACCGCCACCTTCCGCGATAACATGCACCACACTTACGGGACAAACGATTGCCGTTGATGCGCCTAAAATCACTAAGGAATCAATCAATTAATCGACCAAAATCCACACCACGTACATTGGCATCAACACCAACGTCTGTCTCGAGTAATGATGCCACCCACGCCGGCCCCCACACCAATGCCGCTACCCCGCCACCACATCCCACGCAGCCACCTGCCGCCATCACCCACGCCGCCCACGCCCCCCGCCGCCCACCCTCCACGCCGCCACGCCGCCCACGCCGCCCACGCCGCCCACGCCGCCCACGCCGCCCACGCCGCCCACGCCGCCCACGCCACCCACGCAGACGCCACCCACGTCGCCCACGCAGACAACGCAACCAACGCCGCTCACGCCGCCCACGCAGCCACCGCCGCCCACGTGGCCTCGCTTCATTAGCGCGAACCTGTCCGCCCACGCTGCCCTCACCGACCCCACAGCCATTGTGATGGACATCGGTGGATAAAGACCGATGTTCGGAATTAAAACATCCATGTTAATAATTCGTTGCTTAAAAAGCATTGATATTTTTAAATAATTAAATTTTTAAATCTGGTTACGTGAACATAATATTTATATTTGCGCAGAAGGGGGATTTATTGTAACAATGGTCAAGATTTATTAATAATTAATGAAAATTTAAATTATACAATCAAGTGAAATTACAATTAATTAACTATAACTAACAAAACTTTAATTTTCAAATAAAATATTACAAAAAAGTTTCACAAAACACTTTTTACAAACATTTTTATTTTACGCATCGTTTTTTTAATTATAAATATTAATATTATGAATTTTCCTGGTTACCAAACATTTTTGATGGGCTACGAAAACTAATCAGCAAAGAAATATCGATTTTAGTAAAAATTGTAAAAATATCTTCAAAACATGGACATCTATGTCACTTCACTAACCACTCCCTCTACCTGTCCATTTGACTACTCATGCGACGACATGTCATTGGCGGGCGCCCGGTACACCCTCACATCCAAGGGCGCTCGCACTGCCCCAACTACACCCGCCCTCGCCGCCCCTGCCCCCGCCCCCAACCCCCATGTTGTCATGTGCTCAGTGCGATTAGATCCCGTGAATTCATGCCAATGGCCGTCTCTTTGCAAGGGTACTGCGAGAGAGATGATTCCCCAATCAAAAGGCCAGTATGCTGTCGGTTTCGAGCGTTCGTTTGTAATGAAGCGTTAGAGCAATAGTAATCTTACATTAATCTAATTGAAGCTATCTTGTGTCCAATACCAGTTTATAAAGTAGTTATTTGCGTCTTTTTTAAGAGTTGCATGACGATATTTTTCTTTAAGCCCGACGTATGTCTAAACTCTTATCATTTACCTCATGCAGTTTTGTATAGCTGTATAATTTTAAAGTCTTTATGTTGTGTATTGCTGCGCATTAATGTTAAACTTGGTTGTACGGCATAATTTTATGTGATATTTACTGTGATTCATTAATTAGTACGAAATCATGATGTTCGTATCCTGACTAAGATCAAACTCGTTTTAAAGATGAAGTAAAATTTCTTTATAAATTAGTTGTAGATCATATAAATATGAAGATTAATTTGCCGTAAACCGTCAATCTATTTAGAATTTTAATACCTTTTAATTCAATACGTTCTGATTGACGAAAGTGTTTAGAATATATTTATGAATATCTGTCAACATGTAATCGAATATCTTCAGTAGCAGTAAATGTAAATTTTGTTACAACAAACACTGTAAATAATTGGAGTCAAAAAATGGTATTCCTTTACCTTATAATAGTTTTGTGAAATCAAATTTTCTCTATCTCAAGATGTCGTTGGCATTTATGTTTTATTTCAGACGATGACTCTCTGTGATATGATCCTATACGTATGTTAATCAAACGAAATTATTTATTAGAACTGTCCAATTTTAAGGCCATTTTTGGATTTCTATTTATTCTTTTATTCGCCAAGCCGTATACACATTGTTAAAAATCATTCATGACTGCACAAAAACTACAAATTCAAAAATCACGCGCTTATTTGGTGTTATATCTAAGTCGTTTCTGAGAGAATTGTGAAACTGAACAAAAGGATTTTTTTAAAGCATGCCATTCATTTATTTTTCCGCCAATAAAACATTTCATAGCAACATGTGTTCGCACTTCCACACCATCATGTTAAATCTGATTGTTTGCATCGACGTGTAGTTCATTCAGTATGTTATATTCACGTATGTTAGCAAGAATACTCTTGTCCCGCAAAAGCAACACTCGTGCATTCACACGCTTTCTGAGCTTTCACCATCGCGTTCTCGAAGCTTCGTAGAAATACGTGTAACGTGCATTCAACGAGGCGGTCCGTACCTCGAGCGCCCTAATGCAATTGTGAAAAATAACCGAAGCGGACGCCGGGAGAGAGAGCGACGTATATAATGTCATATCCTCGTGAAAAACATCTCGTCTGGTGTCAGAATTTCAAATGGATGCTTCATCCCATGCGCTGCTCTAGAAGGCACCATATGAGGTGGGATGAGGACGCAAGAGGCAAAATGGAAGAGACCCAGTGGGCCAACAACAAACTGTTCCCATCCACAAAAAAAAAAAAGAAATTATCGTAACTAGAGATAAAATGGTGGCTTATCTACAGCGGAGTTTTAAAATATCAGGGGTCATCTAAGCCACGGAGGGAGAGGTTAACACATTTTCAAAGCTACAGATATGTCGAAGGACGCGCAGCAGTCATCTGTCTACTATTAATTATTCTTTGTTTTAATTAGATTATGGACGTTCAAGTCTCTTGCATTTATAAATTGCGACAAATGTAAAATATCTTCCTTACAATGTTGTTTATTGAACTTGGGTTTCGTGACGTCACTCTGTCTGCTGCAGCGGCGCGCTATTGGCCGCTCGGGCTCACATCAGCAGTCGACGGTGGTGCCCTGCCACGCGGGCCGAGCGTCAGCCGAATCTGCGCCCTTATAACTGGCATGTGACGACGCGGAAGAGCCCATAATTCAAAATTAATTGAAGATGACTGATACTTTTGAGGATGATAATAATAACAACAATAATACTAATAATAATAATAATAATAATAATAATAATAATAATAATAATAATAATGTATATGTCGTTATTGGGTCGGTAGTCCCACTTCGTCGGCCAGCTACCGGTGTCCCCCATACCTGATCCTAGTTAAATTCCCATGCTTGGGTGGAAGAGCGACATGACGCAAACATGACATTTAATAATAATAAAAAATAATATAATAATAATAATAATAATAATAATAATAATAATAATAATAATAATAATAATTATATGTCGTTATTGGGTCGGTAGTCCACTTCGTCGCCAGCTACCGGTGTCCCCCATGCCTGGGCCTAGTTAAATTCCCATGCTTGGGGGAAGAGCGACATAACGCAAACATGACGTATTCTCTTCACCATAATAATAATAATAATAATAATAATAATAATAATAATAATAATAATAATAATAATAATAATAATAATTTATATGTCGTTATTGGGTCGGTAGTCCGACTTCGTCGACCAGCTACCGGTGTCCCCCATGCCTGGGCCTAGTTAAATTCCCATGCTTGGGGGAAGATCGACATAACGCAAACATGACGTATTCTCTTCACCATAATAATAATAATAATAATAATAATAATAATAATAATAATAATAATAATAATAATTTATATGTCGTTATTGGGTCGGTAGTCCGACTTCGTCGGCCAGCTACCGGTGTCGCCCATGCCTGGGCCTAGTTAAATTCCCATGCTTGGGGGAAGAGCGACATAACGCAAACATGACGTATTCTCTTCACCATAATAATAATAATAATAATAATAATAATAATAATAATAATAATAATAATAAGTCAGCCCCGGAGTGCAGGCAGTTGCGGCAGTCGTCGTCAGGTCGTCTGCACCGAGGAGGCTGCAGGTTTGAGTTCACCTTAGGTATGCTTGTATTTGTGATTGTCCCTTCACCCTCACCATTATCATCATCATCAACATCCTGCCACCTCATAATTTATAATTCAACGCTTAACAATCTTGTTTTACGAAGGAATACAGCTGAGAAGCTGATCCCAGGCGTCTCTCTCCGCGATCGAATATGACTGGGCCTCCCAAGAGAATATAGTCCGAAAGTAGCGTGGTCAGAAAGTGTCAAAATGCTAATATTAATAATAATAATAATAATAATAATAATAATAATAATAATATTAATATTAATAATAATAATAATAATAATAATAATAATAATAATAATAATAATAATAATAATAATAATAATAATAAAAAAAAATCACGTGTATAGGATGTTTTCCGACTTCAATAAAAACCACCAGCCTTTTTCTTAAACACATTGTGATGTTGAAAATTTAGGTTCAAAGGAACCTTACCGATATTAACTTTCGTACTTCGCACGGACAGCAGAAGCACGCCAGCGTTCTCGCAACGATGAAGCCAGGCTCCTTCAATTTAGCCATAAAACAATAATAACAAAAAGAGGAAGTCTTGTATGTACGTTATGTCATTACAAAATTTCAATTAAATCCGATTAAATGTATGATAACATTCCTCCCTCCCTCTCCTTCTCTCTCTCTCTCTCTCTCTCTCTTCACACACACCTACCGTCGGCTAGTGGGGTTTCCCTCTAACCAGGACTCTCCCACCAGCGTGGCACCGCCCCAGTCGGGACAAGCTCTAAGCTCCCGACCAGTCTCCCGGAATATGTGGTAGTGTAGTGCAAGTTAGTGTAAGTGTGTGTGTGTGGGTAAGGGGAAGGATAAGCCAAAGAAAAGGAAGGACAGAACGTGCGCGGTCCATGGCCCGTTTGGAAGAGTACTGCTCCGGCATTCGCCTGGTGTTGATCGCAGAAACCACGGAAAACTACCGATCACAGCAGCCGGCCGTTAGAATTCTCCTCCAGACAGCTATTGAATTCGACCTAGCTGAAAAGCTAGTGTCGAAAATCTTGCCGTCGTCAGGACTCGAACCTAGGACCTCCCGGTCAAAGGTACTGCAGTGATATCAGTTGATGCTACCGCTACCGGTTCCGTGGCCAGTTTGTTACGGCACTATTCCAGCGTTCGCCTGGTGTTGTTAGGAGAAAGCACGAAAAACCAGCGATTAGAGCAGCCGGTCGTTAAAATTCTTCTCCTGACAGCGACTGTATTGGACCTAGCTGAAATGCTAGTGTCCAAAATCATGCCACCGGCGAGATTCGAACCCTAGACTCTCCCGGTCACAGGTACTGCACTGACATTAGTTAATGCCCATAGTCACTTAATACCGGTAAATTCTTATCGGTTATCTCGTTTGTGAACAGACTGAAGAAGAAAAAAATGGCCTTGACTAAGTCTAACAAATAAAGTGGATGAGTTAGCAAGAACCCTGAACTCAAAATTATTCATTTATTTGTGATTTTGGAGCGAACCTGTTTAAAATTTTTAATTCTCGTACCATATCTGGGTTTGTTTGGACCCCACATTCATTCTTTTGTTAATATTTTCCGGAATATTTGCAGGATATTTTCAGTCTTCTAGGTGTGCCTTCGTGCACTTATTAAGCAGGTGCCAAACCATTTTAACATATTTTTCCAAATTTTATTAGAGAGTTGTTTTTCGTTATATGAACAGTCCGGTTTGACCGAAGGTATAGTCTTCAGTTGTTTTTTTCATTCAAATTTCAAATTTATTGTCATGAACATCAGAAATGGGTTTGATACCGTCTATGTTTGTTTCACATTTGATTTATCCCGAAATAACTTTCACGAATTCTTATAATTATTTCTCAAGTATTACGAGTCAACAATGGAAGCTATGTACGGTGCAGGTTATTCCTTTTATGAAATATTTAATACGAATAATTTATATTTATTATGTAACTGAAAATATCTTAGAAAGGGTACTCTCATATAAAATAAATTATTCACACCCAATACGTTGCTGTACACATGTTTACCACTTCCAATTTTCTTTAAATCTAGGGGTCCAAAAGGACTCCAGGTATATTACTTAATATAAATAAGCAGATTTGGTACGAGGGTTAATGCCACTAGTCATTTGTGAATAGGCATGTTTCCAAAATTATCCTTTTTTTCTCAAAAAGAGAACAACTTTTTCCCCGATGTTTGGTGTCTGATCTAGTCATAGAGCGCGGGGTACCCACGTGGAAAGTTACGGATACACACAATTGACTGATTGATTTTTTTGTGTTTCCGGGCGCGTCAACTGCTTTGGTCGTTAGTCTCGTAAGTGTAGTGCATGTTTTTCCTCGGGAGATGGTGGTGATCTTCCCCCGCTGGATGGCGAGAGCCGGCGCCGACCTATCGTCGGGTATTGGGGTTTCCCCCTAACCAGGACTCTCCCACCAGCAGGGCACTGTCCCAGCCGGGACTAGCTCTAAGCTCTCGACCGGTCTCCCGGAATGTGTGGTAGTGTAGTGCATGTTAGTGTAAGTGACACATACAATTGTTTTTTATTCCACTCGTATAGACGCTTCGAAGTTTTACACGAATCATCATAGAGCATTGCCATTATAGAGAGAAATCCAGCGCGTTTCATGCCTTCACGACTCCAAAAATATTGCAGATTTTTTATCTAATGCGGGGTATGCTCCCAATATCACGGCCACATTTACATTAACTCTGCTTCCTAGTGTAGAGTTCCTGAATGATGCAACGACTCGTCGTTAACTAAACAACAAGTAACTGTTTCAATCTTGTGAATTATTGACGCGAGGTTTTCAATTTTTACTGCCTTTTTTTAATTTTCACTTTATTCACCCTCTTATAACCAAACAATGTACAATTTGAAATTGGTATTTGTCGCACCATTTTTCACCATTACCATTTATCAAGAGACTGTAATCTACTGGCACTGGATGATGGTGGAAAACCAAAAATGCTGTGAAGCCCTGTTTTAGAGTCTGTCTTTGCATGTACTGCCGGTTCAATATTCTAAGATATTATATTATTTTTTATCACAGCCTCTTGGTAGAATACCCTTCTTCCGGCTATATCCTTTTCTCTCCGTAAGACTGACAGAACACCAGGTGCTCCTTTTTTCTAAAGCTATCTGTTGCAAGCACCTCTCCGCCCCGCCGCCCTTTCAATTAATCCTGGCGGCACGGGTGAAAGTTTCTTTCCCACATCTTGGTTGCCTGAGGTAGCCAGCAGCACGTATACATTTAGAGGACGTATACTGTGAATATTCATGAACCTCTGACTAGAATCTGTCAGAGATGGTGATGGAATATGTCTTACGTTAAAATATATTTCATGAATTCATTTTATCTTCATCAATTTTCGTAAAAACATAGAAACAAACCCGAAGCGGTAGCTCAGTGCATCAACTAATGACACTGCCTCTGACTCGGAGGTCCTAGGTTCGAGTCCTGACGGCGGCAGGATATTTGACACTAGCTTTTCAGCTAGGTCGAATTCAGTCGCTGTCTGGGGGAGAATTCTAGCGACCGGCTGCTCTGATCGGTAGTTTTCCGTGGTTTCTACGATCAACACCAGGCGAATGCCGGAGCAGTACCCTAACAAACGGGCCACGGACCGCGCGCGATCTGTCCTTCGTCTTCCTTTTCCTATCCTCTCCCCTTGCACACACACACTTGTACTAACATGCACTACACTACCACATATTCCAGGAGATCGGTCGGGAACTTAAAGATTGTCCCGGCTGGGGCGGTGCCCCGCTGGTGGGAGAGTCCTGGTTAGGGGGAAACCCCACTATGCGACGGTAGGTCGGCGCCGAATCTCACCATCCAGGGAAGGAAGATCACCGCCATCTCCCGAGAAAAAAACATGCACTACACTAACGAGACTAATGACCAAAGCGGTTGACGCGCCCGGAAACACGAAAAAATCAATCAATCAGTCATAAAAACAATAATTAATAGAGAGAAAATATGTCTCTTTCGGAAGATCCGTTCGTATCTTACAATTTGTTGGTTGAATAAACTGTTAGATGTTCATTTGATTCACTAATGAAAATTGTTGAGAGACAGGAATACGTAACGACTTAATTTTTGTGCTCGTGACTAGTTCGTAGTTTTGATTTTTATACTCTTCGGCGCCTTCGTACAGACACGATTAGTAGGACCGGTGTTTTCGTCATCAGCAGTTAGTTCAGGGACATGTTGAATGTGTTTATGCCGCTTTGCGCATCCTGACCAGCAGGCGACCAAGCAATGCGTTTTACTAGTCGTAATGTCAGCACATCGCAATTCGCATCAACCATTACTTGGCTTCACGACCGAATTCCTCTGCCATTAATTTAAGATATCTCCCCCGAGGTTGTCGCAATGCTTGACTGCGAGTGAAGATTGAGTGTCTCTGCGGAAATGAAACGTGCGGTCACGCAAGCAGGATGCGAGCATGTTGGCGGAAGGAGACAGAAAGTGTCATCAAGGATTTGTAAATACTCTTTGATTTAGGCAGCCTCTGAATTTGCTATGAGATTTGGTCGACGGTAATGAGATCATGTTAGTACTTGCCATCTCATTACGATTGGCATGAGCTGGCAAAAGATGAAAATTCAGCTGGATGGTTAAATAGTATTAACATATTAAATGGCGTAAAGTAATAGAAAAACTATTTATATTAAATTTGGGATGTGAAAAGATATTTACGTATTGTACATTATTTCTCCAAACTATTTTTCTGATCACATTTTAGTTTATTAAAAGCATACTATGTGAATTAATATTTTTATAAATTTTTATCAAGTTCACACGTGTTATACTATTTTTGACATATTAGTAATCATTAATACAGAGTATGGCACTAATAATGATTCAGATTGGGTGTCATAAATACCAGTGACGCCAAATATAGTATTTAGACTTGTTTTCAAGAAACACTCGCATTTCCTTGTATCTTTTTCACCACTGATTTTCATATCTTCTGCCTTATCTAATCTATATCACCTAACATATTTAGCCGCAACTTCCCATGTATTCGTTGCCAAGTCTTCCGTGGAAAGTTCGTTGGCCACACCAACACTCTGAAACCTTTATTGTTTACCTACAAAAAGTGTCATTTTTTAATTACAAACGATGGAAATAGCATTATACTATAAAACACGAAGCAGTGTAGAATCAAACATTTGCAAGTCATGGATGCTACATTCATTCACTTGTACTGTTGTCACTATTCACTTTAATTATAGATTCCATAATTCAATGGAGGTTTATGAGAACCCCTTGTCTAAGGTAATTTGCTAATGTAAACTCTAGTAATAAGTTAGTGTTATTAAGATATATCTGTTATTTTTGAAAATGTAAGAAATCCTTCATTTTATCATTTTATCATTGTACTATTTTTCACACTCAACCATAAAGAAAACTTAATATCCATGACAAGCACATTTACAAAATATTGAGCTCTAAAGGGGTCAGAAAAAATTAGGGATCTGTTGCTGCATTTTCCGGAACCCTTTAACTGTTGGCGGTACAAACTTTTGAGACGCGATGCTCGACGAAAGAAACATTGCATAGCCTAGCCTAGTCCTAATATAGAAAGTTCCGCAATTAAAATGCTAATAACAAAATTTTAGCAGTAACTTAAATCACGAGAAAAGTGGCCAAGCGTTTGTCGTCTAGTCAGGAACTCGTTGGTGGAGGTTTCACGTGAACGACTAATGGCTTTAAGTATGGAATGAAACAATTTCTGATCAAATTAAACATGTCAAATGCTAAGTTTGTGTAGAGCTCATTATTTTATCAAATGTTTATATGAACGTAATTTTAAAAATAGAAAACGTAAAGTTGCAAGTAAAAGCTTTCGTGGAGTAGGACACAATTGGATTTCAAAGTGAGAAAATTACGGAAACGCTAACATAAAATTGATATTTATGGCGTCAGAGACAGAGCGACGCACTATGTGCAAGGTATTTAATACGAAATAAAATATAAAATGGAAGTAAAATAAAAAAAGGGAGGCGTAGTGGAAGAAAATAGAAGTAGTAGTAGTAGAAAAGAATAGACGAAGGAGAAGAAGAAGCACAAGAAGAAGAAGAAGAAGAAGTAGGAGAAGTAGGAGAAGTAGTAGAAGAAGAAGAAGAAGAAGAAGCAGCAGAAGAAGAAGCAGAAGCAGAAGAAGAAGAAGCAGAAGAAGTAGAAGAATAAGAAGCACAAGAAGAAGAAGCAGAAGAAGAAAAAGAAGAAGAAGAGAAGAAGAAGAAGCGAAGAAGAAGCAGAAGAAGAAGAAGAAGAAGAAGAAGCAGAAGAAGCAGAAGAAGCAGAAGAAGCAGAAGAAGAGAAGAAGAAGAAGAAGAAGAAGAAGAAGAAGAAGAAACAAAATTGAAATTCTCCAGGCCATCATCGCAGAACGGCAGGCGCGAACTTCCGCAGCCCGCAGCACTTGACCGTCGCGCGAATTGCCTACCGTGACGTCACCTCGCGGCGCCACCGCCAGCGCTGATTCCCGGGGGCACGGCGGGCGGGGCAGCTCTGGCGGCTGCTGCGCGCGACGGCGAGAATTGGAAAGGCCGGCCCCGGGAACCCTTGGGGGGGGGGGGGAGCGTCTGTGTTTCATTCTTTCTCTGAGGAGTCTCTTACGAAACGCATCGCCATCGGGTATGCCAGGGGTAGCCAATTGAAGAATTCGGCAAGAGAAAACCGTGACGCCTGCACGAAGTTTTGTCTAGCAAAGGAAGTGTTCAGTAGATTGGAGGGCAACCGTTTTCTCACAACAGATTTCTCTCTCCCTTCAGTCAGTTTTTCTTCCGCTACTGACTCCATTATCTGCGAGCGTAAAAGTACCACGTTACGGATGGGGTGTATCCGCGATTGGGAGATGGCGGGTTTCTTACCGGTAAAGTGATAAACATTTCCTAATACTAAATAGCAGTTTTGAGTTTGTGATCATTTCTGCAATTTGCCTAATACTTCTCAGTGGATGACAGAACAACGCCGTAAACGAGCCACGGACCGCAATAGATATTTCCTTCCCTTATCATTATTACTATAATCATCATTATCAACTTCTTCGGACTAAGGCCCCTGGAGAGAATATATCTCAACCTACACCAAGCCGCCCTAAGGGCATACGTCCGTGTGGACGCCCCATCAAGAAATTGCATGGAGATGAGGTTATCAAAGAGAAAAAATAGGCATTTTCTTCGTCGCGACTGTACCATATGGTCCCTTTTACGCTTTAATACGGAGCTCAACGGGGCGGAAAACTAAAAGTAGAACGGTTAAACATGTAGAGAGTTGGTTGTGTATTGGCCTAAACGCTTTAAAAACCTATCCAAATAGTCTCACTTACTACTTGATTTGTTTGTTTATTCATAATGTCAGAACACTTAAGATACATACACTTAGATACTAGAAAACACTTAGAACCTCAACGAGAATTGCTGGGAATATTGTAAGTAAGGAATACAATAGTCTCCTAGCGTGGCCTGATAATATATATATATATATATATATATATATATATATATATATATATTGAAAGGCACCGCGTTTCCACCCAAAGAAACGGCGAGGCATCAAGCAAGAACACGGCAGAACGGTTGCAAGAGGGCGCTCGCTAGCCACGAAAAACGGTTACGGGCGGCGAGGTGTCGTCGGTTGGCCGACCGTGGGAACGAGGCCGCGAGGAGTCAGTGTCTGGCTGGACGCCGGCGAGGAAGGACGTATCTGGGGCTGCTCCGCGATCGAAAAGCAAACTAGTATCGCGAACGAACGACTGCAGAAAGATTAATTGACGGACAATTTGTGCGTGATAACAATCAATAGTCGATCGGACATATTGCCAAAGTGATAGCTGCTATTTGGAGTAACACAGATCAAAAGACGTCGAGTGGATCGGAGAATTGGAAAGGAGACGTACTTTGGAAGCGCAGCGCCTCACCTCGGCTGGTCCCAAGTGAAACGACCCCGGCAAGCAGCGAAGGAGCGCGAGGCAGCCCGAGGGTCCCCGAAGCCGCCGACGCTCGTAGTGGAAGAAGTAACGGTAAATATTTCTTCGATCGATAAGATCGAGAGACTAACAGTGATTCTGGGTTATATGAAAGAAAAGGGTAGAGACCACCATAAATATTGTATCATTAGTGATTTGTATAGAATTAATAAATAGTTCAATTTATTTTGTTCACGGAACAGTGGTGTTTGATTAATAACCCCGAGCCCATTCACGAGAAAGAACACCTGTCCCTTACAAATAAATTTACTGAGAACAAGCCGGCCTACCCGGTACGTCACAAAATATATATATATATATATATATATATATATATATATATATATATATATATATATATGTATTCTTTGAACGGGAAAATCCGTACCGCTACATTATATTATTATCAATAAATGTCTCGACCTTACAGTGGAAGGTTTACATTATTATTGCATTATGATTGAGCTGTCTTGGCGGTCTATGTTGTTCATTGGCGCTTGTTCCGCCGATGTAGTGAGATGATTTTACTACTTGGGTGTTTCTAATAAAATGGCATGAAAGTCATAGTATCATCGTGGCATTGTGCTCACCGTGCCGGAACTGCAATTACCTACGGATTGCATATTGGCACCATGACCCACTCATTTTTCTCACTTATTTTACACAATACTCGACAAATAAGTATTTTGTCGTATCCTCACTTCAAAACCCGTATTTATTCGCCACAAAGATGAGCTCTGGCGGTCTAGGCCACGAATGAATTTTAGAGGACGATTACCATGGTAACTTCAAATAAACAATACAATGTACAAATGACTGAAGCATTGAATGCTCCGTAATGTCAACGGTTTTATGGTCTGGGACTATTGTACAAATAAAGTTAGTTATATTACCCAATTAAACTATCTTTTCTTACGAAAGTGTAATAGCTTTTCATAGAGATAAGTAAGCATAGTTGTTTTATTTACCACGATTCCATGTTTCTCTCTTTTTCTTTTTAAACAGAGTTCAAAGACTCTTTCGTATGAATTTTTTAATTTTTGTGAAAGTATACTCTCAGTTGCAGCTTCAGCTTTCTCAATTATAATTTCTGGAATATCTTACTCCATACTTACGAAACAAATCGCCAAAATCAGCCGCAAATTCTACACGCTCTAACCATTGTGACAGTACTGACAACTTCAGAGGCGACAATGTAGAAAATTGCATCTATACGACGAAACCGCATGGTATAAATGAAATCTCTCTCAAAATTCAAAACTAAAATTGACAGGTGAGTATACGGAAAATAGTATGTACCTCGGCCGAAATTGAATTATTTTGACTCAGTTAGTTTACAAACCTCAGCTCCGCTCAGTCTCGGTTGGAACACACCAACCAAAATAATTAATTTTTCGGCATTGATACATAAAGAACTATATCCCATATAAACAAACGTGGACGAAAAACCTGTGTGTACAGAGTAATGGATATCTCAGATGAAAAGATACAAACCAGAGCATGTTCGGGTTTCGACGATGCAACCTGTTGCAAACGAACAGTTAATACAATGATGATATTTGAGCAATAAAGCTACACGTGTGATATTTGTTATTGTTCGTACACACCGTACAGTTTAGCAGACAGATGAAATTTGTCGACTGTGTCAGAACGTTACAAATGTCACATGAGCAACTTCGTTATAAGAGATTTCCCATCACATATTAAAACGCAAAAAAGCGACCTTGGACTTATATATATGCCCTGGGCGTTTGTATTTTTCCCTGAAACATACTTTACCTTTAAATGTTCTGTAAAAATATTTGTAATTGGAAACATCAATGATGTCTCGCAAGAAGTTAAAACTACATCAAATTCACAAAGATTTACGGCCCCTGCACACGAGTGTTGCATTGACGTGCAAGAATTAACGCGCTTCAATATAACTCTCGTGTAAAGAAGGGACTTAGTAAGAAATTTACAATTATTAAAAATTAATATAAAATTAATGGTAGAAACCCTCAATCAATAAATCCATCCATGCATCTCAATTTCTCATAAATAATAAACAGTACAAATTGATATAATTCATTTCAATACATAAAATAAGACATTTTCTTTGAGAAAACAATTCCAACACCTAATTTATAGAGACTTCTCACATATAATTAATAGAGACAAATAAACATTTTGGTCTAATATTTACTTTTGCATTATTTTTACAAAAATATCAAAACTGCGTTATATATCTCCAATACATTTTATTCTTCAAAAATAAAAAAAATGCATATAACCGACACCAATATTATTTATTTAACAATTTGAATTGCATTTTTCAAATTGTATCTGGAAATATAAGAATTCTTTTCCTGGAAATGACACTTGTAAATTTTTCGCCTTTTATCCCACTCTCGAAATCAAACATTGCGAACCCAAACTTTGCGAAAGAGCTCGTAAATCAATGTGAACTCCAATCTTCCAATTAGCACTTTCAAACAATTCCTAACTTTCTCAGCAATCTTTCTTCTTCAAATAACGAAGTTTATTTGTTTTGTAATTGATCTCACAAACGTGAGAGAAACTTTCATTGTTACAAAAGTGTTCGAATTTATACAATTTTCTGACAAGTTTTAGTATTTTACATAGAGTTACATATCCTACAAGTAAATAATATAATTGTATAAAGAATTATAAATTTTAATTTAATTTAGGTAATAGAAATATAATTAGTAAAACATGTATTTAATACACTGATTATTGCGAAGACTGACCAATTAAAGATATATTGCTTTAGCAAAATATTATCGAAAGGTTTCTAAAAATGATACAATTTAAGAAGTCTTACAAGCTTACACCTTACTAGAGTAACATAATAACAGCATACATCGTAAGTTATAACATTTCGCTTTAATGTAATTTATTTTAAGACACATCTAGGTCAGCAGCAACTTCTTGTCTGCAATAGATTACTTGTATTTTACATTATATAAGTATTAACATTTCAAAGTGTTATAACAATATTAATGTCTTCTTTAATGTATTATAACAAATTTTCTTATCAAATTGAATTAAACAAACCGATAGATTTTAAAAATTCTATGGTTTCCATGAAAGCTATCTTGGTATTCAGATATTCTTTTTATTGATTAGGTACATGCACGTGATCTCTAAAATGTTTAAATTTTGAATCTTATTAATGGGAAAATTTTTTTTTTTTTTCACACATTTTTTGATGTTCTGGAAAACGGATATACGTGAGTAACATTTGTGTGCTCTTTATGCTAGCTTATTATATTTACTTGGAGCTTCTAAAACACGATTTTTCTCCAATATGAATTTTCGAATTTCTTGTAATTTTGTATTGTGAAATGAAATGTCCCACTATTACAATTTCAATTTTCATATATACTTTTGAATTTCCTTTTTATTGAAATTACCGTTATTACTGAAGATTCGGTGGTTGCTTTTTTGGGTCTATCTCCTACTTTTAAATGATGTTTATATATGTATGACTCGGAATTCACACAGGCTTACTTAAAACATTATTTATTATCTGCAATAATGTTTCTTGTCTCTCCATGCTAATTTGATTTGAATTATTTTTGTTCAACAAACATATGGTGCATTATATAGTCTGTAAAACCAGTTGATGCTATAAGGCGGATCGCCTCAGAAAAATATTCCTGTTGAAAAAATAATTAAGATAAACAGCACTGAACAAACACCCACGTCTTCAACTTCGAGTTCATCCAACTATCGTAATGACAAAATTAGGAAGTTTATCATTTAATTGACGCAAAATAATGATGTTGTTACTAAATAACTCAAAATATATCATAATACACTTTAAATTACTACTTTAATATGTTTTTTACAATTTATATAATTATTATAAATTTTATTTACATTTAGTAAAGAATATCAATGCTTATTTTTATTATTAATATTAATAATTCAGAAATGATTCCATAATAATATGAATATATAATTATTTATATTAATAAAAATTTTATTCATTATTCCATTTAAAAAAATAAACATGTACAAACATAACCTATTTTTTAATTAAAACTCATCACTTATCATGCATTAATGTAGTGGAGAACTCGCAAAAACTGCACTTCGTTACAAAAGGACTGAAAATGTCTTGTTGGCGGCGTCTCCCAGAGCGATCTCGACCTCTCCGGCGCCCCAAGAGCCATCCCCTTCAAGCTCGTTTCATTCGCCACAAGAAGTTCAATCCGCGACGCGCCGGCGCTTAAGGGGGGCGAGCAAAGAATTCAACGCGTCATTTAATCGCTGCGACGCAAAGAGCAGCGGAAAACCCTACTCCCTCCCGGCACGCACTCGCCCGCAAGCCATTACCGCTCTCGCAGCTCGTTCCCGCAACCGGCCCCTCCCCCCCCCCCCCCCCCCGCCCCCCCCCGTCCGTCCCTCTCCTCTCCCCCCGCTCGCCCCCTCCCCTCTCCGCCCGTCCGTCCACTCCCCTCTCCGCCCGCCCGCTCGCCCACTCTCCTCTTCACCCGTCCGCCAACTCTCTTCTCGCCCGCTGGCCCACTCTCCTGTCCGCCCGTCCGTCCACTCTCTCCGTCCGCCACTCTCTTCTCCACCCGCTGGCCCACTCTCCTCTCCCGCCCGTCCCTTCCACTCGCCCACTCTCCTCTCCCCCGCTCGCCCACTTTCATCTCCACCCGCTCGCCCACTCCCCTCTCCACCTGGCCCACTCTCCTCTCCACCCGTGCACCCACTCTCCTCGCCACCCGCCAACTCTCTTGTCTTCCCGCCCTCTCTTCTCGCCCGTCCGCTCGGCTCGCCCTCGCTCGCCTGCTCTGTTCGTCCACCCAGAGTCCCATCCGTGTTCGCTATTGCCCGACGCCCCCCATCGCTCCTAAGCCCCTCCTTTGAACCCCGAAGACCACCGTCCTCCGCTCGCGCCGCGCCAAGCCCTCGCCCACGCGATCACAAGCACTTCAACGCCGGGTTGAGTTTCTGAAAAACTCCGATGCACTACTAACATTCCACGCCAATTCCCACATATTTCTCTCATCTTTGTCGTAGCTACCCTCCAAAAGACACTCCCCACATGTCCACGCTCATGTTGACACATTCAACAATCGCCCTCAATGTCAAATTCAATTCTGAAACACTCCTAAAAATCTTCAATATTCAATTGTTTCTCAATATCTCTAAAAGTTTCTCAGTACTTATAGAATTTTCTCAAGTTGCTACTTGTCTCCAGCGCATCATACATCCAACACTACCTTACGCCCTTCGATGATGCATACATCATCCTCCCACATGTAGAGCCTAAAATCTTCAAGTGATTTCTACCTCCTTCAACGTTACAAAATTACTCAAAAGATCATTCTTCTTCCATGAGTCCCGAAATGTGCAAATGGGCCCTAGTAGGCTTCATTGCTCACCATTTTTCTCGTGCATCCTATATCTTAAGCATCTCTAAACTCATCATACGTCATAAAATGACCCACATTGTTCAAATGCATCATTCATACCTCACCGCTGCTAAGTACCCAACCTATCCCGCACTCGAATGCTACCAACTTATAAACGATCTCGGAATGCCTGACGTCTGCTAACATTACCCTTTAACCGGTTTACCCGCTTCGTTTTGACGAATGATCCCTAAGTTGCAATGAGTATGCAGAGCGGATCCTCCGCCCTTAAGTCGGTCGGCGCTTCCGCTAAAACTCTGCAACCGTTCGTCAAAAGAAAGCATATAAATCAGATTTCTGTTGCCAACTTCGCGTCTTATCTCACCTCTCTCAGTTTCCAGAGTTCCATTCGCCCGCTCTCCGCTCCTCTCCTCTCCTCTACCTCTCTACGCACTTGGGGGCTTCCCCGTCTCTTCTCCAACTGTTTCTGTTGCTCGTCTCCTACTCTTTAATGCTGATTTACTCTTTCCTCTTCTTGCGCTTTAGAGGCAACGGACTGTAAATATCTCCTCCTCATTGTTAGCCATTTATACTTTGGGTTTTATCCCGATGTTTCTCATCAATGTTTACAAAGTGTTTGAAAATAGATTCTTGCTATTATTACTATAAGCCGCGGACATTATGAGAAGGAGATATTTATCTCCTCCTCATTGTTAGCCATTTATACTTTGGGTTTTATCCCTGTTTCTCATTAATGTTAAAAAAGGGTTTGCTAACAGAAATAGGCTGAGGGTATTTTTGCTTTAATCTATCACTTTATCTGATGTTACAATATACTTTACTTTTTGTTTCATTGCGTTTGCATGTGTGTATTTGGCGATATTGGGTCGGTAGTTCGACTTCGCCGGCCAGCCAACGGTGCAAGTGATCAATTTTGCGTTGCTAGGTGGACAAAAATCCTAGTGACGATATCTTTGAGATTAACAAAGTTTTTTGGGCACAAGCGTGTTCACTGTCAACACAGGTATCGGCGATTGTGAAGGCAACACCTTGCGGTCGAGTATATCGGCGAATGGGAGGTCGTCAGTTCGATACCCGACAACTACCGGAAGCTAGCTTCATGAGATAAGCTACAGCGAGTTTGTGGTCTTGCAGAAATTTAAATGGTAATCTAATATCTCTGACTCCAATAATTTCCAGGTGAATGTCAAAGCATCACCTTATTCAAAGACCTCAGTCTATTGCAAAAATCGAAAAATGATATAAGATAATTAATTAAGAATTGATAACTAGTCTTTGTAAACACAATATTTAAACAAATTTATAATCGACTCTTACATTTCGTATTGAATAAAAGAATAAAAGGAACTTCCAACATATAATAAAATTGTTTGTAAATATATACTTTTGATTCTGAGGCTAATCTGTTCTCTACTCGCACGGTTGAGGGCACAAGATTTCCTCGTTGTGAACTCGATTTGCTATCTTCCAAATCTTTAGATTCGAGCTCAATAACAGTGTTTGTACTCTCGTTCGCCGAAGTTCAGTTATGCTGACATATGGATAGCACTTCTTCTTCTCTTCCAGCAGTTTGTAATGAGGAGGATACAAATGACAATCCTTTTCCAGAGCTCGTTCCCTTAAGGTCAAGTAGCAATATCTCGTCATTTTTAGATCTGCTAATAGAGACAATGCTTCTGCCGGAGTGTACACTTTCTCACCCACGAAATTCATTGCTGTCACTTGTTTCATTTTTTTTTTTTAATGCTATAACGTTTGCAACATTTCGCTTTCCCACCGAATGGAAACTCTTCTGTGTGGCCACTGAAAGTTCTAATGGGCTTCTTTCACATACAAGTGACCGCCTCTTCCTCTTTTTTGATTTATTGCTGCACTCATGAAATAGTTTTCTTGGTCGTCCTCTAGCCCTGTTTAAAAGATCACTCTGCGCATTTACACTTAAACTTTCACCGAGCCATTCACGATTTTTTACTTCAAAATTTTTTAAATTTCTTCCGCATACCCTCCATCGTCGCATAATATTTAAGCAAAAAAATGCACACTATGTGCTACCGCTTTCTTTAGATCTTCTGACACCACCCCTACTGCTGTTTGTGATAAAACATGCTCCTGGAGCTTCTCCTCAGTCTCCTTCGTCCTCGCCTGCAGCACACCGCCTGTCCGATGTAGTAGCTCGTACAGCTCCCTCCGCGTTACTCGGCGCGCCGATCCTAAGAAATATCAACTTTTCTCAAAAGATCGCAAATAAACGCAAAAGATATTTATAGACCATTTAAAACAGATGTTCAGGAACAGAATATCAAAAAATCAGAGAGATCATTTTTGATCTTTTTTTTATAATCCAATGCAAACTTTGCGTTCATCCTTTAGAACGTCAAGGGTCATAGATTGGTCTATTAATACTATAGAAAACAAAGAAATTGTCAATTATATATTTTGGATGTGTTGTACATACCCAAGGGAACAAGTTCCATACTGCAAATTCTTCGAAGGTCGAGTCTCTGGGCATCTACAAGTACCGCTTTCAATGGGGCTCCGAACGTGACTAAAACGAAGGGAGGTCGAAGTTGCCGAAGTAGGGTCTTCCATGCCCCCTCTACGTTTCAACTGAGGCTTACCCAAGCTGTTTTATGATACTTTGGGCATCTGGGAATGCGAACATTTATGTTTCATGTTCCAATGACAAAGTTGAATTTTTTATTTTTGTCCACCTACGAACGCAAAATTGATCACTGTGATATGTCCCCGTTGTCAGGGTATAGTTAAATTCCCATGCTTAGGGGTAAGAGCGACACGAGGAGAACATGACATTCTCTTCACCGTAACTAGCAAAATCCGCCTGCTTGAGTTTTTCGTCGTCACACAGCTGCAGAAACTGGGACGATTTTAAAGGAAAGATACAACTGTATTTTTGCCTCGACCGGGAATCGAACCCGCACCACAGCACGTGAAGCTTGTACGATGCCCATGAGTCATCTCAGAGGCTGTATTTGCATGTACGGATATTAAATAAATAAATAAATATATTAGATTATTTTTAACGTTATTTTTATTGTTACTGTTTTAAGTCAGTCTATTCCATTACTATTAAAGTATTTCACATTGATATATGCCTCTTATTTATTTTTTTTTACCCTTAGATTTCATTCTTATATATTCATATTGTTTACTTCTGATAGTCATACCCTCTGATTGCGCACAGTATTAATAAAGACACAAATAAAATTTCATGTTTGGACATAGCAATGCCAGAATTATTTCGTGAAATTTTCGACCATGATCTTCATCTTGTAACCGCTAACGAAATGCTTGATTATTTATTACTTTATAGATCGTGAGTTTATAAACAAAAGATCACAGAGATAACATCCGTCAAATAGCAATAACAGAGTGAAATTTAATTGTACGTATATATCAATAATAAGTAGAAACTATAAATTTATCTACACGTACAATGACCAAAATATCAAATGTATTATAAAAATTCTTAAAGAACCTAAATCCCTGTATTACTTGCCATAAATGTTTAGATCAATAAATATTTTCTTAACATGAAGATCTGTGGAAACTGTCCTTTTTAAAACTGGGTACTAGGGAACTTTAATATCATCTTAGTAATGCTCTTTGCTCGAAGAACTTGGGGAACTGAATTTATCTCCGGCATATTATGATGCTCCTGATAGATACGAGCCAATTTTCTGTCCTTATGCCTCCACATGTCTTTTTGATTCATATCCATTTCTTTGTTTCTCCTTTTTCTGTCGTTGCTTCGATCTGCCTTTGCCTTGCTTCGGCGCTTCCCTGCCCAGTCGCCTCCCGGGGCGTTTGCGTGTGCAAGGGCCATCGCACACCCCACCCCCACCCTCCCCATTCCTTCACCCAAAGCCCCTCGCCGGCGTCTCCGCTCGCTTCGTCTCTTAACTCAATTTATTTGCGGCGGGCGCCAACGCCTCCGCTGGCATCGCCGCTGCCGCCTCCATCACTGCAACTCCCTGCTGTCATAACCACTGTATCCCCGCCACCGTCCCGCCACCGTCCCCGCCACCGTCCCCGCCACCGTCCCGCCACCGTCCCGCCACCGCCCCCGCCACCGTCCCCGCCACCGTCCCCGCCACCATCCCCGCCACCGTCCCCGCCACCGTCCCCGCCACCGTCCCCGCCACCGTCCCCGCCACCATCCCCACACCTCCAGGCCTCTTCCCCGTCACCGCCACCGTCCCCGCCACCGTCTCCGCCATCGTCCCCCCTCCGCACCTCACCGCCTCCCCCCGTCGCTATCCCGCTTCGGGCCCCCCCTCGTCCTTGCCACCGTGCCCGCACCGCCCCGCCTCCGTTCCCGCCACAATTCCCACCACCTTTCCCGCCTCCTCCTCGCCTCCGACTCCCCTCGACCACCACTCCCTTCAACGTCACCGCCATCAGTATCACTCCCCCTTCCCCGTTTCCGCCACTTCCATCACCCCTTCCCCACTTCCCCACCATCTTCACCCCCTCCTTCCCCCTGCCACCCCTTGGCCCCCCGCCGCTGTCCGGAGATCGAACGTCCCCATAACACGCCTAACGAAGCCGCCTTCCGGCGGAAGTTGATACGTCAGCGCGGAAGCAAGCGACAATCCGGTTAGATTGCTCTCGGCGCGAGGCGCCCCCGCCAGCGCCGCGTGGGGGGCTACTGCGGTACTTTGCGCCGTCGCCTGGGATTTGCAGCGAGCTCTTCCGGCGAGTTCCTCCGTCGCCTAACGAGCTCTCACTCGACGCTGCAGTGATGGATGCTGCAGTTTGAAGGACCAACACTGCATTATTCCTAAAGAATGGTTTGCTAAATAGAACTGAATTGAATGATAAATAGATAGACGGTGTTTGTCAAAATAGGGATGTGTTTTAGATTGATTGATTTTTTCGTGTTTTCAACTGCTTTGGTCATTAGTCCTGTTAGTGTAGTGCATGTGTTTTCTCGGGAGATTGCGAGATCCGGCGCCGACCTACCGTCGGCTAGTGAGGTTTCCCCTTAACCACGACTTTCCCACCAGCGAGGCACTGCCCCAGTCCGGACAAGCTCTAAGCTCCCAACCGGTCTCCCGGAATATGTGGTAGTGTAGTGCATGTTAGTGTAATTGTGTGTGTAAAAGGAGAGGATAGGACAAGGAAAAGGAAGGAAATATCGCGCGCGGTCCGTGGCCCGTTTGGTAGGGTACTGCTCCGGCATTCGCCTGGTGTTGATCGAAGAAACGACGGACAACTACCGATCAGAGCAGCCGGCCGCTGGAATTCTCCTCCAGACAGCGACTGAATTCGACCTAGCTGAAAAGCTAGTGTCGAAAATCCTGCCGCCGTCTGGACTCGAACCTAGGACCTCCCGGTCAGAGGCGCTACAGTGACATCAGTTGATCACTGTGCTACCGCTCCCGGTGAATTTGTTTTAGGTCACTGTTTTGTTAGGAAAGGAAAGTCGCAATTGCTGGTCGAGTTGCTTTCTAGAATACTAATTTACATAATTTAAAAAGCAATTTATTATGTAGAAAGTCACCTGGCCTTGTAACGTGGTCTCTTAACCTACGGTCAACACCGAGGCGTATTTCCTATAGAATTCTGTTTTTGTCGCTCATAAGTTACTTTCTCTAGCAATTTCGACCCGTCACATGTTGTGAAGGAATTTGTCTCTCATAAGAGATTAATGATAGTTGCTGCAATATATTTCTGCGTAGGACCACATTGCCAGATTAGCCAGGTGTTATATTTGTGGAATCACGTACATTGCGGTGAAAATTAAATAATTTCTCATTCAGAAAGCACAAGATAATTTTAATGTATGCTCAGTGGTTCCTCCGGAAAGTGGAACACAGTTCGTCTAGTTTGCTTGTTACATCAGTTAGTGACTTACTTCAGAAAGAATAGAGAAGAGATTTTAAAGGGGAAAATATTAAGCAGAAAAAAACGAGAGGAAATTAAAAGAATAATGCAAACAATACGGTAGTAATGTGAGAAGATCAAGAGTAATTTGTTGTTCAAGTGCAATTATCAAGGTGTTAACAAGTAAAGCAGAATTTACTTCATAGTAATTACCAAACTTTTACCTGATATTCCTGAACCAATATTTCACAAAGGCCATTTGCATTAGCAGTCAATTTTTGTCGTAACTTTGAACGCTTAAGTTATATCATTGTATTGTTTTTCGATAACGTTTTCGATATCAAACGGCTCCTCATTAGTGCAGTAGCTGCAACTCTCAAAATCATCGTAACCAAACACTCAACCAATTTAATTTTAATTCAAACACTGAATTTAGGAATACTTTTTAGGGTTTTGTTTTTGTGAAAATTGTCAATATCCTCTGTTGGAGGTTCGTTACGACATAGTTTGTTTTCTCATTTTATAGCTCAATTAATTTCATTTCCCGAGTCAATTTCATTCATTCCCTTATTTTTCTTGGTTCTAATTGACCTCTTTTTCTCATTTTAGCGAGAAGTAAATTCTGTGCCTGTTGTCATTCCATTTCGATACAGAAAAACCGAACATTGCCTTTCTCACATACAGGTCGCTTCTTTACACTAATGACATTAGTCTACATGCTAAACATTATTATAGATAATATCAGTGTTGGATTAACTCGTTATTTGTGTTTTCAACTTACATTCTAACTTGTTTGAGAGTAATTTACGTTATTCAAGATCATTCAACAAAGATTTTTTTTATTGTATTCTAATCCTAAGTATTTTATTCATTAGAATCGTAATGTCTTAGCATTGTTTATGTTTGAGAAGTCCACACTGCATTCCTATAACACGAACATTTTTTTGTGGCTTGCCTTCATTTTTAACATGACACACGTTTTTATTAACACGGGGAAAGTAGGTAACAAGCATTTTAAATTTTATATTAATCACCGCAGTGCATTAATATCTTGAACTCTAGTAATTCAAGCACGAACATTTTCAAAGCTTAATTTATCATGTTCATTTGACCCTCTTGATAAATGGCATGCGTGAGTTACAAACTTGATATTTTCATAATGGCTGACTGCAATACATCTCTCTTCACAAAAACCGACACATGTCATCTTCAGGAGCACACATGTGATCCTGTCCTCAGGACCCAGGTTGTCATAAATTACGAGTTTTGTGATATTCAAGCAGCACTAATTTTGATTAATGATACCTATTTTAGATGTCTTTTGAGTTCTAAAATGTATGATGACTACAGATTTTGATTGTTCTCAAACTTTAAGATATAAAACGGTATTTTAATAGAAGCGTCAATAGACTTTACAAATCAGATAAGCGTGGTAGATATCTACCCTAGTACCTAGAACTCACGAGATAGCAACTCCGTAATGATTACCTCCATATCCGACCATATATTTCACCATTAACAGAATTTATTACCAATGTCTCGCACACGCGTACTCCTCCATTACGCATGTAAATGAACTTCTCGTGGAAATTGGATCGATCGTCACCACAAACCACAACGTAACAAATCAATTTGACTTTTCTGCAGAAGGAATCAAACACTGGAATAACTTTATTCAAATATAGACGGTGTCGTTTCAAGTAATTAAACCAATTTCCTCCATTTCTCGTTTCCTTTCGGCGTTCTTCTGCTGTTTCAGCAAAGAAGCAGCCGCATTGCTCTTGTTATTCAGCACCGCTTCATCTCCATTGCTGGAAACACGACCGAATCGCTCCGCCGATGGGGGGTAATAATGTCGGCCAACTTTCTAAACAATTAATCATGCCTATTAGCGGCAGGCAGAGGAAGGGGGAGACACTGGCTTGGGCGAGGCGATGTTGCCACATTGAGGGCGTACAGTTAAATTTAGGGGAATTGTTTCCTGTTTGGGAGATATTTCAGGGGTTGGGCTTGTTGCGGTTTAAAGGGTGTCTAAAATTAACTTTGCTGACGGAAATAAAAATGTGATAATGAGAAATAAAGTGAAAGTGCTAACCATTTTGAATGCTGTGTTAGAAACAAATGAAGTAGTAAGGATTTCATAAGTGATTGATTTCGACAATATGCATCAAGAGAAGTGTTCGATTGAAGAAGATATACGAGTAGAAGATCCAAATCAACACACAGCAAAACAAGCGTTTAAGTTACACGAAAAGTATTGCTGGAGGGTCACGACGTTCGTGGTAAAGTTGCATCTTGATAATCCTGATCTTCGACAAAAGCAACAGAGATGTGATTTCTACTAAATATATTTCAAAATACGAGAAGTATTAACCCAAATTTTGACCACACAACGAATTAATTATTAATGATGTATTCACAGCAAAATATTCTTAGCGTTACTGAAAAAACGAATTTTAAAGGAAATCTGAATAACATGGTTAAGGATGATTTGAATAACATATAAGTGTGCAACATTAGGACTGTTCGTTCACATAAAGTAGAGAGCGTTTGCTCAACATTTCCATTCAAGGTAAACGAATAAATTCAAAAAACATTCAGGAATACTAAATCAGTAATTGTTATTTCGTACTATCAAATTATGAACTTCTTTTATGTTATTTTACATATACCTATTAATGGAAAATTTATTGATTACAAATATTTGTGTAACATTTCTGAAAGTAATATAAAGATTTTTTTTCATTTTTCCAGTAGCATTTTAAAATTGTCATATTGAATTCGGAAGAATGCATATTTATGTTTTAAGATAGAATGAGTGACTTTTTGCAAGAAAAATCGTTTCTCAAGCTATTCACTTCATGTTTCTCCTTCCACTTGCAATGTACTTCATGCTTTAAAAATAATTCCTTTCGATCTACGAATTGCAAACAAATCAAATAAACGTTTTACTTCATTTTAGCTCTATTGGAAAAGCTACTTTAAAATTATTTTTCTACAATTTTCTGATGTAAATATTGACGTTGTACTTTGCTCAAATCGAATAAAATGCAAGATACAACAACCATTGGGATGAGGTGAACATACCATAAAAATGAATTATCGTTTCTATATTACGTCGTAGTTTGTTTCAGTCAACTTGCAGAGAGAACTCTTTTTTCCTTTATTACAGTCAGTCCACAATTTTGATTTTGACACACATAATTATATACAACTAAAGATCTGAATGCATTTAATATCATTATGCAAAACTCCCATAAAACTATTATTCTACTCATAAATTTGTACTGGGACTCATTTTTTGTATTTGTGCCACTACAGAGAGAAAGAGAAAGAAAGAAAGAAAGAGAAAGGGAGAGATAGAAAGAGATAGCAATAGAGAGAAAGAGATTGAGACAGACAGGGAAAGAGAGGGAGAAAAGCATAGAGAAACAAAGAAATAGAGAGAAAGAAATATAGAGGGAAAGATAGTGTGTGTGTGTGTGTGTGTGTGTGTGTGGAGAGAGAGAGAGAGAGAGAGAGAGAGAGAAGAGAGAGAGAGAGAGAGAGAGAGAGAGCGCGAATTCGATCGGTAAGGAAGGAGACTATTCTGTCTGCCAAGTATACATGCTTGCACAATAACTAGTTCTTGTCCAAAATTATCCCTCCGTATTATTATTAGTATTATTATTATTACTCTAATGAAAATGTTATGATTCGGTTAAATATAAAACCTACTCATGTTGCAACCACCTTTCTAAGAAGCAGATCTACACCTCAACAATACTGTGCGCAAAATCTGGGCTATTTCCAATAAAGCAATGTCATGCACTTTCCAGTCATTTGAATGACCTGGGAGTTGAGCCAAGTTCTTACACAAATTTTGCGGAACGAATCTCAGAGCTTCGATAACTGTCGGGTCGACCTGTGTTTTCAAGCCCTACACACGGCTGATCTCAATTCCCACACTTTTGTACGTAAGACGTTTCTGTGTCCCCTTGGTGATGACGTTTTTGTTCGCACGGCACAGCCGCATCTTCAAGTTGACACGTTTTTTTCTGCAAATCTCGGATAACAATATCAGGTTTCTTTGCCGCTATCGTGCTTGAAATTGTTGGTCGTACAATATTGTACAAAGATCACCGGTTTTGGTGAGAGTTTGTACAACTAGGAGTGTGGTATTGAAACATCGAGGGAGTTACTGTAACCGTCACGTATCTACCTAACTATTTCGTAGTACGCCGAATTACAGGAGTAAATCTGTTATTTACTTGTTTTGTGACGTGTGATTACACCGTCACACAAACCTGGGAAGACCTCAAATTATGGATAATTCCCTATCGGTGGTGGGTTCGTCTTTGCTAACTAATATTCATTTAACAAACAAACACAATTTCATAGTTTTAAAGAACAAGTAACATATATTCTTTCCAATATGATCCTTCGTACACTCACGTTCACATATTCTCCTACGTGATTACTTTTCCTTTTGATTACACAATGGTAGCTAACTCTACCTAAACTGCAGTTTTCTGTAGAATAATAGTGACTCTGATCTACATTTACACGAAACAAACAGTAAATACATATGTACACTTCTCAAAACAAATTATCCTTAATGAAACCCTCTTAATTCACAATTTAAATAACCACCTGTAAAAAAACATACAACAATTTAACAGCTTTCATTCATGTTCAAAACCTTTTACATAGACAATTCCTCTTAAATGATTTCAAATAACATCAAGTCAATTATGTATGAATTTAGATAAAAATTATACACAGGACGACTTTATCAATAAACATAAAATATATTTAGATCTGATTTCTCTTACGACTGCAAAAATAAAATTTACTGGTTATCAAGACTAATATTTTGTAAAACTTGTCCGATCAATGTCTGTTACTGAGGGAAGCTCATATTACAACGTTTTAATTTGTGCAATCATAATTCTATCTTGAAAGTTTTCCAAGCTGCAATTTAGTAAATATTCTTTCTGCTTTTCTGTGACTCACGACCGGCGAATTCTCCAAGCTGGTCCGCGCTGAGTAGACGGCTGTCGAGCGACGTTCACGCCCTAAGGTCTTCGTTGTCCTGCGACGGTTCGTGCGCTGCCTACCGCGATGGAATCGGAGTATTTCCGTACGCCTTCTCCTCGTTGTACAGCCCAGTTAAACCACAGCTTACACGAAGGTGATGGTCGCGTTAGAATGCGAGTCCAAAACTCCAAATTATAACTTTGTTTTAGTGAAAGTTGAGCCAGTTGTTGAATGCTATGCTTTTCGGAATTATCAAAATTCTCCAATAGAGTTTTCAAATGAAATCCATAAATAAAATGAAATAGAATAAAAATAGAATAAGTAACTGCTCAAAACTAAAACTGAAAAACTGAAAAGCTGTAACAAAGAAAGAGAAACACGTCCTATGTTACAAAAAATCTCTTCTATATTCCAGCAACGAGAATGTAGCAACGTGGTTTTATAAATTCATTTTAGTCCACTACCACTGTTATTCTTACATTCGTTGCATTACTTGTTTAATATTCCTATCGAATTTTACGTAATCTTGACATATCACAGTGATTAATCCCATGAAAAATACTTAGACAATTACCTTTTAATAAAGCTTCATTTCTGGTATTTTCCACGTGTCCCTCGTCGGTTGTGTGGTGGAATAGTACCCATCTAATCACTTCAGCGTCTCGATCCGGAAAGAAAGACAATCTCGTCCGAGTCAAGCCTCATGCCACATTCGCATTTCTACAAAAGTTCTGATTGGCTAGGGCGAAAGTACGTTCAGAAATTTGTTTCTAGGTAACGCCATCTCTTCGCTACTCTAGGAACTATTTGTAGGGCAAGATGTCGGGTATTGTCACTTCAATATTTCTTTTGTCATGAGTGTAGCCGATGACAAGCGGTTACATTACAGATCTGTCAATGGAGGTAACATAGCCTATGGTCATTTTTGAAGTATCCAGTCTTTGCTAGAATTGAAGGAGCTGACTCGATATGATCAAAGTTATCAACTTATTCCTGGTAAATGCGTCATTTATCAACTTCCCGAATTTTGAGAACGGTTTTGTCATATTGTGTCCTTAACGCCTGATCTTGAGCAGGCAGCTATACAAACTGCTTCTGGCTACATTATACCCCCTTTATGCTATTATATTATTATTATTATTATTATTATTACCATTATTATTATCATTATTATTATTATGTACTGGGGTCTATTTGCCCATTCCTGCCACTATAGGGAAAGATAACTCAATCGCTGAAGTAGAGGGAGACTAATCTGCTTCCTATGACCGATGTTAGGAACTTCTTTATTAAAAGAACGTGCGATTTACACGCTTTCACTAAAATTTGTTCCTATCCATATTATTATTATAATTATTATAATTATCATCTTTTGCAATTCTCAGCAGCATGTGCTGGGTTCAATTTGCCCATTCTTACCACGATAATGAAAGAGCTCGGTCACCGAGGAGAGAGAGATGTCACTCTGATCCCCAAGACCGATATGGGAGACTCATTTGTATTAGTTTAAGAAGTTGCGAACTATATGACATGTTTGCAGGATCACTGCTTTCTGTTCGTAAATTAGGATTCATTGAGGTAATCCCGTTTTTTTAATATTTTCAGAAATGTTTTGTTACATAAATTTGTTGTATATTTTGGCCCTTCAGCTAAAATAACAAGTGCACATATTATTATTATTATTATTATTATTATTATTTTCCAATTTCTGTAGATATACACTGATGCCGGGGTTCTCAAAATCACCCAAGGCAACAATGGTTCGCACGTAAAGTGGAACAAGAATATATTTTGATTTTTATATCAGTCAAGTCAGACTTAAGAATTTACGGACTATATTTGCTGTTCCCAATAATGCGGCTTTTTGAATTGTCCGTATATGCTTTTCAGTCAATTCCAACTTCTTCGCGATCTCTTGCCATTCCTTGGTGACCAATCCATTCGCTGAGACCACTACTGGAAGCACTTCCACAGCGCGCAATCCATACATGTCCTTCAATTCAACAGCCAGGAGTTGGTATTTCCTTTTTTTCTCAGCAACAGTTTTTACAAGCCGATCATCTGTAGGAACCGCAACATCAATGATGCATGATGTTTTAGATATTTTATCAAAGAGAACAATATCCGGTCTATTTGCTTCCACTGTTCGGTCAGTGAAGATTACACTATCCCACAGAATTCGAGCTCGATCATTGCTGATTACTTGCTCAGGTTTGCACTTATAATATGGTTGTTCACTCTCTACGAGGTCGTATCTTTTGGCAAGGGCTTGGTGGATTACTTTGGCGACGCAGTTGTGTCTTTTAAGGTATTCTGTTTGTGCTAATGCGGGGCATCCACAGCAAGTATGTTGGATTGACTCGTTGGTGGATTTACATAGGCGACATCGGCTATCAATTTGCTGACCCATGATGAATTTTTTATAAGCTCTGGTTTTGACAACTTGGTCTTGAATGGAGAAAATAAATCCTTCCGTCTCACCGAAGAGGCCCCGGTTCGAAGCCACTCCACTGAGGTTTTCTTATCAATGTTCTCCGAAGTTAAAGTTGCAAAAAATCTACCATGGAGTTCCTTTCTTTGCCAGATATTCACGCGGTCTTGATGCTTCAGGTAATCAAACTCTTTACTTGGTTGTGCCAGACATAATGGGGTCATCTTTCTATCTTGATCACAGATAGCTTTGTGAACAGACGAGTTGATAGAGAGAAAGTACCGACGCAGCTTTTCTTCTTGCTGTCGGCACAGTGTCTCCAAGTTAAGGAGTCCTCTTCCTGCACTAGCACAAGGTAAGTACAGCCTGTGCACTGAACTCTGAGGGTGGTGCAGTCGATGCCTTGTAAGTGTAGTTCTTATTTTCATGTCGAAAGTCTGCAAGGATGTTTCTGTCCATTTTATTACACCAAATGTGTAAGTTGCTATGGGAATAGCCCAAGTATTAATAGCAGATATTTTGCTTCTTGAATTGATCCACGTTTTGCAGATTTTATTTACTCTCGATAGCACGTTCTGTACAATTTTGTTCCTAACGTCTGAATCAAAAATTCCCAGCAATTGCAGCATTCCCAAATATTTGTAGGAGTCTTCAGTGCTGATATTTTTAATAATTGTGTCACCAGATATTTGCATATTTTGTTCTTCATTTTGGACTTGCCCGGACAACATGAAGGGTAGCGCATTTTTCAATCCCAAACTCTAAACAAACTGCATCGCTGAAACTCTTGACAAGTTCGAGCTCGTTTTGTAAGTGATCTCTATTAGAAGCATATAGTTTGAGATCATCCATGTAGAGCTGGTGAGAGATACGAACATCAGGGTTTTTCTTCAATAAGTACCCATATCCTGATTGGCTGAGCATTCTGCTCAAAGGTGTGAGTGCTATGCAAAACCATAGCGGGCTTAGGCTGTCCCCTTGAAAGATTCCACGACGAATTGCAATATCTTCCGTCACGTAACAGCAGGTTCCCTTCTTAATCTGCAAATGAGTTTTCCATTCTGACATGCAGTTCTTCAAGAAAACAATCAGTCTTCTATCGATTTTATACAATTCGAGTACTCTTAAAAGCCATGAGTGAGGTACCGAATCAAAGGCTTTTTTGTAATCTATCCAGCCTACAGAAAGATTGCGCTGGTTCTTCCGTACTTGCTGCGTAATTACACTATCAATCAATAATAATTCCTTGCATCCCAGACTACCCTTGCGACACCCATTCTGTTCAGGAGCCAAAATGTGCTGGTCGACTTATTATTATTATTATTATTATTATTATTATTATTACTATCACAATTTAACTTGTTTCCACTCGTGCATCTCGGTTACCATGAACAAGAGATACACGTTCCAACTGTCATAATCAGCACTGGATCAACCATCAACTTTCAGAAACTTCCTCACGATGTTACATGTGTCCAATATGACAATCTTCTGCCTCTGGATGTATAATCCCTTCAGTTGCATTTCAGCCAGGGATTCATGTAAGAACTTAGGAATTTCACCAGTGGCGCCTAGAATTATTGATACAATCGTAACATTTCCACGTCGCTCCACATTTCCTTTATCTCATTTGCCAGAGGTTGATATTTTAGAATTTTTTCACTTCTTTTCTTTGGGATGTTGTGAGCTAGCGGGACCGCGACATCAATCAGATACACCTTTTTGTTTTTCTTGTCATGCCTTACAATTTCCGGTTTATTAGATGATACAGTTATTATGGACCTGTTCCAGTACATTTTGTGATTATTTGTGTCAAATACTGGTTCGGGTGTGCACTTATAGTATGGTGTTCGGTTACTCGTCAAAAGGTTATTATTGTGGCATAGTTGCTGATAAACCACTTTACAAACGTCATGTCGTTTTGTATATTCTGAGGATGCTAGAGAGCTGCATCCACTGATAATGTGGTCTATATATTCTCCACATAGCCGACATTTGTCATCACGAACGTTAGTGTCTTTCAGGATAAATTTACGGTAGTTTTTAGTTGATACTACTTGGTCATGAAACCCTCTGTTTCAGCAAAAAGTTTTCCCAAGCACAGCCATTTAATTGACGACTTACTGTCCATCAGTTCTCCATCTGGTATGGGTAGCATCCATAAAGTTGCTTCTATTTCCAGTTGCTGATTTTCATTTCATTGGTCTGTATTTACTTTTGTAGATTCATTTTTTCGTCAGACAAATTCAATGGTGTAATTTTCCGGTCAATGTATATTACAATCCGATGTATCTTGCTTCCATTAGCTTTTTCATGGAAGTACTGACGCAGTCTCTCCAGTTGTTGGTGATGGAGATTCACAATATCTATGACACCTCTTCCTCCCAAAGACCTTGGTAGGTGGAATTTCTCAACTACGTTTTTAGGGTGGCGACATCTAAATCTGGTGCAAAGTACTCTGCAGTTTGTATTAAATGCATTTAGTTCTGTTTGTGTCCATTTGACAATACCAAAGCTGTAGGTCAGCACTGGAATTACATAGGTATTTATACCCTTAATTTTCTTGCAAGCACTGAGTTTAGTTTTCAGAATTTTACTCAGACGACTATTAAATTCCTGGGTAATGTTAGATTTTGTAATTTTTTGGTCAACATTAGATCTTTGTAAATATACAAGATATTTGTAATATTCCTCAAGGTTTATGGCATGAATTTGTTCGTGTTTAGCATTTCCCGGTGTAATCCATCTGATGTTGCCACTTTCCTTTCCGCAGTGCATTTAGTTTACATTTCTCAATGCCAAAATGCATTCCAATATCATTGTTAAATTTTGCAGCAGTGTCAAGCAAATGATTAAGCTTTTCTCTTGTGGTGCTGAATAATTTTAAGTCGTCCATGTACTGCAGGTGGGATAAGCGTACATGATAGATTTTGCTGTTGATTTTGTAGCCCATTTGATCTTTATTTAACAAAGTCGATAGGGGATTCATAGCAAGGCAGAACCACAGAGCGCTAAGAGAGTCTCCTTGGAAGATTCCTTGATTAATATGTATGTCTCCTGCATTGACATGGTTATTTTGCGTGCAAATGTGCAATCTAGTAGTCCACCTTTGCATCTGTGCCTTTAGAAACGATACAACCAATGGGTCTATTTTGTAGATATCAAGCACATCACTTAGCCAGGAGTGAGGTAAGCTGTCAAAGGCTTTTTGATAATCAATATAAGCTGTATTTAACGTCACTCCTGTTTTCTTCGCATGTCCACAGGCTGCTGCATCTATGATGATCTGTTCCTTGCAGCCTTATGACCCCTTCTTGCAGTCCTTTTGCTCTTCAGGCAGAGTGTTATTGTCTTCAAGGTGCTGAGGTGCTTATCTGTTATTCTGGAAGTTAGTAGTTTGTATAAAGTTGGTAAGCATGTAATAGTCCTATATTCACCGGGATCAGAGCTGGGTATTTTGGATTTTAGGATAAGATAATTTAATCCATAAATTAAAAATGATGGTAGGACTTCTTGATTATTCAGGGCTTTTGTGAATTACCCTGCCATTGTTTCGTGAATGTTAGGAAAGTTGTAAACCAGAAATTATGTGTGTTATCTCTCCCTGTTCCCTTCCAATTCAAAGTGTTCTTTACAGCTCTTTTAACATCTTCAATGTGTATACTATGGTCATTCATCATGGGTATGTCTTCGCACTCATCTTTATCAGTTTGGATCCATTAAACCCCCCAATACCTATTCACTTCTTGCGCGTCTGGCATCTTACCTTAGTTCGGTCCTTGAGCATTCCGGAATTTTTCATTGATTTGGAAAAGTTTATTTTGTTTCTTGGGAAGGTTGCTTTCGCGGTATCTTCTTAGTCTGTTACTTTTAACAGAAAGAGTTTGTTTGAGTTGATCAAGTACCGTGATGATTGTCTGGTTGTCCTTCATTTTTATATTTGAACATCATTTTCTCTACTTCTCTTTTAATCTTGGCACTACAGTTGTCTTTGAGTGTTTGAGAAAGTCTACCAATGCTCTTATGCAATGTTTCAATTTGGCGTTGAAGTCGCCGTCCCCAAGGAGGCTGCACAGACAGGCTTGCTTTTTATCACTCTTTAAAATTGGCTTTTGGCCATTAGCTTTAAGTACTGTGACAGCACTAATGAACACAAAGTTATGCAGTAATTCTGTATTAAGCATATTCCTTGTTTCATACTGGAAAATTCTCTCGACTTCGCTTAAAATGAGATTTGTTTTAGTCCTTAATTGACGTTTTGGCATTTTCGGTCTTTGGAAAGGGTCAGATCCATAAAATTCCGCGTACGATTCCTCCCAGTGTTGTTTTACCAAGTTCTCCAGTTCATTTTTGTTGTCAAATGCAAGGGTTTCGCCGAGGTTGATTCTAACGTTCCCATTACTAGAACAAGTTAAATCTGTTAGATTTTCATTTTCTTCCGGACCCAATTGATGCATTCCCCCACTCTTGTTTTATTGTTTCCTTAATTTGGTATATTTGCGAGTCTCGGAGTGTAATTCTAGTATAGATCGTTTTTTATCAACAATATTTTGGACTGTCTTTGATTATTATTATTTTTTTGCTCGCGAAAATACCATCTTGGACCACGCAGGACATGCACTTGCACGGGTTCAGTATCATTTTATCACGTTGCAAGTCTTCCATGTAACTAATTAGGGGGATCAGCATTAGGCTGAATCCGATTTTTATACCCCCAGGGTTGTTAGTCCTGGGGGATGGAAGATGAAATGATGATGATAATAACGAAGGATGAATGGACGGCACACACAAACACACACCCCATGCCCGAGGCGGGACTTGAACCCGCGATCCTTCCGTCCGAGATCGCCACGGCACTACTGCCTTAGCGGTCTCGGCTATCCGGGCCGGCATTATTATTATTATTATTATTATTATTATTATTATTATTATTATTATTATTATTATTATTATTATTATTATTATTATTATTATTATTATTATTATTATTATTATTATTATTACTATTACTATCATCATCATAGTAATTACTGACCGCGTTAGGCAGTGGCGAGTGGGGAGCGGGCAGTGGGCAGGCCTCGTCATGTGCGTCGGGCGCTTTCAACTGCGCGGCGAGCGCCCCAGGCAGCCGGAAGCCACCGCGGCCCCGCCCCTCCCCTCCCCTCCCCCCCCACCTCCCCCGCAGAGGTAGCGGGCGCGCGCATTAATTCCGCGCTGCGGCGGGGGAAAGAGGAGAGGGGGCGGGACGTCGCGCGCATCCGGCCACCGGATGCAACAGCTCACAACAATGTTTCCAGAGTTATTTACGGCTGCCAGCCCCTCATTTCAAGTGTCTGCGGCCTTCCGGCGTGCTCCTTGGTTTCAATGCACATGCGTCTTTGTTGGCGGAGGCACCACCCGCGAAACGAAGTGATACGGGTTAATTGAGCACGTTTCGCGTGATTTCGCTCCAGCAAAAGACTGAACTAAAGAACCGGAAGAGGTGGCTCAGAACATCAACTCATGTCACGGCAGTGACCGGGAGGTCCTAGGTTCGAGTCTCGACGATGACAGGAGTTTTGACCCTATCTAGATAGCTAGGACGAATTCAGTCGCTATCTGCAGGAGAATTCTAGGGGTCGGCTGCCCGGATCGGTAATTTTGCGTGGTTTCCCCGGTCAATACCAGGCGAATGACGTAGTACTCTACCAAACGGGCCACGGACCGCGCACGATCTGTCCTTCCTCTTCCTTTTCATATCCTCTCCCCTTCCTTACACACACTTACACTAACATGCACTACACTATCACATATTCCGGGAGACCGGTCGGCAGCTTAGAGCTTGTCTCGGCTGGGGCGGTTGGAGATAACCGGTTGGGGAAACCCTGCAAGCTGACAGATAGGTCAGCGCCGGATCTTACCATCCAGCGGGGAAAGATCACCGCCATCTCCGGAGGAAAACCCATGCACTACAACTAAGGGACTAATGAGCTTAAAAGTTGACGCGTCCGGAATCACTAATCAATCAACTCGAACTCAAGAAAACACAAAGCGAGCAATGTAACAACAACTGATATTTTACGTTTCGAAGGGAGGGGCAATAGGATTTCATGAATACACACGAATATACAGCATAAACTGTAATGCACAAGATAATTATTGCTGTCATTTGTAGTTTTATCACCACATTTTCGAAATACATGGAAACAAACAGATATTTTCTTTTTCCTTCGTAGTCTCGATTTGGTTCAAAATATCAATTAACACCATAATGACTTAAGATAACCTCTCAATAAAGAAACAATAAACCCGACACCTCTAAAACACATTGTTGTACGATCGTGTAAAAATGTGAGTTTCTATGTGCTGCTACGCGTGCGTGAAGTCTGCAATTAGTCATTTTTGCGATTGATCAACGTTAGTTGTTTAATAATAATTTTTAAATGTTTGTGAGTTGGCTGCGTTTGCTTAACGCCATTCAAATTCAATTGAGGGGTAAGTTGTTTTGTGAAATAAATCTCCTGTTTAAAATAAAATAAAATAAATTTGAATTAGCACTTACGATCACATCGAATCACATTACATTAACACTTGAAAACTGAAACAAGAACTGTATAACACTTCGAAAAGTTCTACGTTTTCACTATTTATAAAATCGAAAGCCCCAAACATTGTTTTATATATTTCAATATTAAAACTCGAATAATAATGAAATAAGAAAGGTTTACAAACTCTGGAAGAATATAATTCCTATTCACTGCGAGCACGAATTTAAAGATGTTTTTGAAAATGAAATTGATTTTTTTATATTTATCAAAATATTGACATGTATAGTGTAGTGAACTATAGTAGGATATTCTCATAAACACCTTAATTTAAAATCATAATGCATCACATACAATTATCAATAATTTTTTTGTAAAGATAGACACGTTGCAATTTTTGAACTGATTTATATACTCACTAGGCCAATATTTGCATTTACGAGCACATAATGTTCGAACTTAAGAAAACTCGGTATTTTCACTTCGGTGACTGTACCTTCATACTCACGCTTGCTCTCCCTAGGTCCTCGGATTAGCTGATGAAGACCTTAGGTACCACTGCAAAATAGTTTTCTCATCCATGAATGTGTTAATTTCATATCATTTTTTTCAAAACATTTTCACTTAATAACAAATCGAATGAGATATTTCTCCACCAAATAAGAGCTATGGTTCTTTCACAATTTTAAACCAATAATGGAAATATATAAAGTATGTTGAATTTAACAATTACTCACACACTTTTAACGGTAAACTTTATTTATTGATGATACTTTTTTGCTGGAACAGCGTTCATATTCCAGTCTGTCACTGTCAAATATTTTATCACCCACTTTTATCGTTTTTATGTCAAAACAACGTGCAGGTTATTGATTTAACAAGATATGACGTGGAAACTCTTCGCTGTCACATCCAGGTGTAAACAATGAACAAAAGAGGATTCCGGAATATTCTGTGTTAGAGGAAGAACTGCGATGCACGTCTGTTTTCAAAAGTTAGTGGACTCGATTGTGCTTTGACAAGAAATAGATAAGTCAGCACACGGCTCTAAAAATATATATTTCTGAAGTTCTATTTTTGTAATGTTTTGTACTATATTCTATCATTTTCCTTAACTTCTGTATCTTAATTTTATTACCTGTGTAGGTGTTTAATAAAGAAATCAACCGTCACTTACGGATGTAGTCCTGCCATTGATTCTAAATGTCGTTGGCTTTAAGAATTTGAAGTAAAGTCTATCGAATTAATTAAGAACTTTGACTGCCAACGAGCAAAATAAACTTACCACGGTCACCAGGAACTGATACGTTCCGCATAAAAACTCAATGAATTGAGGTCCAAAAACCCTCTCAGTTCCGAAAATCTATACTTAATCTGCCGACTTACCCTAACTCAATTTGGCAGAAAGGAGGATGCAGTATAACTGTATGATTAAGCATGCTGGCCAAAAAAAAAAACTTCGAACAATCTTACACACGTTTTAGCAAACTTTCTTATAATGTGTTTGAAATATTAAGACATTCACTCGTTTCATTTAAAATAATTAATCTGCCATTTGTGACATTGAATAAACATGTATCAGGTAGTCTTGTAGAAATTAGTTTACAAGGATTTAAAATAATTTATCTTACCAATCTCCTTTCAAAATATATTTAATGCAGAATGTTTAGGTTTAAACATTTTATCAACTTCTTAACGAATGACAAACTCAACACAAGAGGCAAGAACTCAAGACAACAAATATTACATATTGACAGAAATATCCAACTTCGTTCAAAATCGCACATAATTCAAATTACAACGCGCACTTAAATCTTTAGAAATTTCATACTTTTCAAAATTACACCTTTTTATAATCATTTTACATGTTCATTCAGCACATTGTGCTTTTTGACGACAGTATAGATAGCTTCAAAACCACTTCTTTACAGTCATTTGCAAATATAGTGTATCTTTAAGAGTACTACATCTTTAAGAGTACTACATCAAATCGCGAGAAATGACGAAAAGCTGAACGATAGCTGGGAACGAGAACGTACAACACGGATCATCAGGGCTCGAATTCTGATGTCCTAATCATTCTTTGAAAATGACTTATAAATTGACTTAAAAATAAGGTAAACATGACCTAATTTTTAAAAGAATACTCAAAAATGTGTATAAAAATGTTTATTTATTCAATTAATTTTAAAATCTTAAACAAAATGTATTTATATAAGTTCATATTTAGTATAAAGTCTTTATTTTTGGAGGAAATGTAATCTTTAGTTCCGATCTTCCAGCCGTCAGTTTTCAAACATCGAGGAAGTTACCCGAGATTCCTCTAATTTTGAGAGTTTGAAAAATAGACTCCATTGCAGTAGTGAATTTCGTCTTGTACTGATACAATACAAATTTTGTTTTGCTGTTTCATTGTAAACTCATGAAACAGTCACTATCAACGAACATGAAAAGTAAAGGAAATGCGTAAAAATGACAAAAATATAAAAAAGATCTAAACTATGACTTACAAATTGTAAAGTGGCAAAAAATGACAAATAATGACCCAAAACTCTACATTTCTATCATCCATGTCATGAAAATCCGAGCCCTGCAGATCACAAACCGGCTTACATTTAGGTTCATGAAATACCAACGCCTCTGGCCGGAACCGGTAGCTCAGTGCATCAACAGATGTGACTGCAGAACCTCTGACTGGGAGGTCCTAGGTTAGAGTCCTGACGGCGGCAGGATTTGCGACATTAGCTAAGTCGAATTCAGTCGCTGTCCGGAGGAGAATTCTAGCGGCCGGCTGCTCTGATCGGTAGTTTTCCGTGGTTTCTCCGATCAACACCAGGCGAATGCCGGAGCAGTACCCTATCAAACGGGCCACGGATCGCGCGCTATCTTTCCTTCCTCTTTCTTGTCTTATCCTCTCCCCTTACACACAAACTTACACTAACATGCACTACTCTCTACCAGTTATTCCGGGAGACCGGTCAGAAGCTTAGAGCTTTTGCCGGCTGGGACGATGCCCCGCTGGTGGGAGAGTCCTGGTTAGAGGGAAACCCCACTAGACGACAGTAGATCGGTGCCGGATCTCGCCATCCAGCGGGGGATGATCACCATCATCTCCCGAGGGAAAAACATGCACTACACTTACAGGAATAATGACCTAAGATGTTGACGCGCCCGGAATCATTAACCAACCAACCAACGCCTATTACCATTTGGCGGACCCAGCTCGGGGAAACGGATTCTTCCTCGTGCTCTAAACGAAGATGAACTGCCCAGCTAACTGCTGCGGATGAGGCGCAAAGCAGTCGCTGGTGTGGGTGGCTCGTGGAGTCTGCCAGGTCCGCACTGCGCCGGAGCAACTCCACTTCCCCTGGTCTCCGCTCCCTGGCATGACCAACTAGTTGGCTCATACCAGAGACAGAAAACTAGTGGTGCCAAAACAGGACTTACTTTCTTGCCCGTATTTCACGCAAAATTGGGCGAATTATAAAAATTGTAAATGACCTTATTTCAAAATCTATCTTCAAGGAACAAATTTCATTTTTAAAAATCTAGATTTTTTAATATTTTAGTTGTAGGAAGGCTCCGAAAATATTTTGAACTTTTGCAATTTTCGGAAAAACAGGATATTTAACGAACATGCGTCCTACACCATTCTCTTAAGTGTCCCTTACACTATTAAACAAAAACATTAATCATCAACGATAGAGCCATTTTTTGAACATTTTGAAAATGTCTTAGGAGCATCATACAAAGTATGCCCCAAAATTGCAATATCGATTTCAAATTCAAGGAGGTGCGACATCAGCCAGATCGATTAGAGAATATCGATTTTGGAGAGAATCGACTGAATGGTTTATCTGCTAGCCTTGTTCACAAACGGTCAGACAGACGGAGACAAACTTTTCCCTTCAATCGATTTTCAGTATCAAGGACCCACAATATATGGCTTCTGGCTACACCACGTGTCAGAGGATTTCTTTTCTAAATTTACCAACTAGATTTATCCCCTTTTTCGTTACCCAGGCCCAAAATTAAAGGCTAAAAATTCGCCGTTTTTTTGCCCAGAATTACATAATTCTACTGCGTAAGCGGTAGCGAGAAAGTAGAATGTTGGCACTCTTCTAGAAGTCGCATGGAATTTCATAGCGATTTCTCGTTGCAGGCATCCGAAACACCCCTTGTGCAAGTGGCAAATCTTAAGAAATTTACAACTTATTGATCTTTGAAACACTAAGCACATATCAAAAAAGCAGCAATATAGCCATATTCAACAGTAATCACAAAATGAATTCATCATGAAACATCGATTTTTATTGATAAAAATAACCATTAGGATCCTTCCAATTCTGAATTAAAATTAAATCTGGAATTAAATGGCAAAACGTTGTTATAGAACAACTCATAGGAATAAAACATTCAATGTTTGTTGCGTATATACGGAGGCCGTATATTACGGAGATACCGACATCATAAATTAAATGTACGTTCATGTTTCTGTTATCTCGTATCCTCATCATTGATGTCATTTAAGATGTAATCACTGTCTCTAATTAGCCCATCTCCTAGGGCAAATTTCCATATCAGTTAATTGCGACGTGACCTATGCTGCTACACACAGGAGAGTTATAACATTCTATCAAAATGGCCACTGTACGAATATATAAGATGCTTCGTTCAGTCTACGAAAGAAAATTAACATATTAAAATTTTTAATTCAGTACAATAACAAAAATATACAGAAATATTTGTGTTATGAATAGTAATTGTGATATTTTTATCTATTATTCTATTCCATTTTCATTCATTAATATACTGTACTTAATTCAACATAATTGCTCCAGAAAATTACATAAAATCAGAAAACCCCTTGCGCTGAAAGGACTCTGATTTATTCGTCAGTGGTCTGGTGAGAGGGGTAACTCTTAAATTGTATAGTGTATTTATTTTGAAAACGTGTATTCTGGAAAGTTTCGAAGAAAATACGACAGGTCTTTGAAAATTACCAATAAATGTATCTGGTCTGTCGGACGGTGGTCAGTCGGAGGGCAGTCTGTCGGAGGAAGATCTGTCGGAGGGCAGTCTGCCGGAGGACGATGTGCTGGAGGGCAGTCTGCTGTCGGAGGAAGTCTGTCGGAGGGCAGTCTGCCGGAGGACGGTCTGTCAGAGGGCGGTCTGTCGGAGGGCGGTCTGTCAGAGGGCGGTCTGTCAGAGGGCGGTCTGTCGGAGGACGGTCTGTCAGAGGGAGGTCTGTCAGAGGGCGGTCTGTCGGAGGGCGGTCTGTCGGAGGGCGGTCTGTCGGAGGGCGGTCTGTCGGAGGGCGGTCTGTCGGAGGGCAGTCTGTCGGAGGGCAGTCTGTCGGAGGACGGTCTGCGGAGGGCAGTCTGTCGGAGGGCGCCTGTCGGAGGGCGGTCTGTCGGAGGGCGGTCTGTCAGAAGGCGATCTGTCGGAGGGCGGTCTGCCGGAGGAAGTCTGTCGGAGGGCGGTCTGTCGGAGGGCGGTCTGTCGGAGGGCGGTCTGTCAGAGGGCGGTCTGTCGGAGGGCGGTCTGTCAGAGGGCGGTCTGTCAGAGGGCGGTCTGTCGGAGGACGGTCTGTCAGAGGGCGGTCTGTCAGAGGGCGGTCTGTCAGAGGGCGGTCTGTCAGAGGGCGGTCTGTCGGAGGACGGTCTGTCGGAGGGCGGTCTGTCGGAGGACGGTCTGCCGGAGGGCGGTCTGTCAGAGGGCGGTCTGTCGGAGGACGGTCTGTCGGAGGGCGGTCTGTCGGAGGGCGGTCTGTCGGAGGGCGGTCTGTCGGAGGACGGTCTGTCGGAGGGCGGTCTGTCGGAGGGCGGTCTGTCAGAGGGCAGTCTGTCAGAGGGCGGTCTGCCGGAGGGCGGTCTGTCAGAGGGCGGTCTGTGGGAGGGCGGTCTGTCAGAGGGCGGTCTGTCAGAAGGCGGTCTGTCGGAGGACGGTCTGTCGGAGGACGGTCTGCCGGAGGGCGGTCTGTCAGAGGGCAGTCTGTCAGAGGGCGGTCTGTCGGAGGGCGGTCTGTCAGAGGGCGGTCTGTCAGAGGGCGGTCTGTCGGAGGACGGTCTGTCGGAGGGCGGTCTGTCAGAGGGCGGTCTGTCGGAGGACGGTCTGTCGGAGGGCGGTCTGCCGGAGGACGGCCTGTCGGAAGACGGTCTGCCGGAGGGCGGTCTGTCGGAGGGCGGTGCGGGCAGCGGACTGTCTGGAGACGATCTGCCGGGCGTCGGCCTGTCGGACTACCTGTAGGGCAGCCTGTCAGGCAGGAGAGCGGGCAAAGAGCCAGTGGAGGAAACGAAGAGCGGAGGCGACGGTGGCAAGGAGGGGCGGGCACGGGGAGGGGAAGCGCGCGAGTGACTATTTGTCAGCAGCTCCTCGCGCGCGAAGTTGCTCGCCGCCGCCGCCGCCGCCGCCGCCCGGGGCGTGGGCGAGGGCGGGCTGGGGAAGGGGGGGGGGGCGCGCGCCGCTTAAAGAGGCCAGACTGCAGCGCCGCCGCGCCGCGTCGTGTCGAGCAGCCGAAATGTCCAACCCCGTTAAGGGGCGGGAAGACAATCAAGGCGACGCGACGATTCATCTGTTTCCTCCCCCACAACGTCTGTTTACTCCTTCACGAAGTAACGGGTTTATGAATTCTTGATAGACATTATTTAGATGAAGAGCTACCCGGAAAATTACGGCCGGATTCCCAAAATTGGGAACTTTATTTTCATAACAGTCTTACCGGAAATGTTATTTTTAACCAAGGGTGAACCAAGTTTTTATCATGTCTGAAACTAGGTATTTACTTATCTCAGGACAGTGTACAGATCATACATTATTGTTTTCTTAATCAAAACAAAAATGTTTCTTCATCGTCAGCTCCACTTCTGTAACCATCAGAGTAAATTATGCTCTATTTTGCGAGATTTGTTGTTGAAGTAATTTTTTAGTATTTATTTCATTTTTCAAAAATTACACAAATGTGTTTTTTTCATGCGTGAATCTTCCATGTTCTTAATTACAATTAAGAGCGTTTTATACGTTATTGTATTTGTGACTACAAGAGTTGTAAATAACTTCTGTTGAAATTTATGATAAAATCAAAAGTTTTCTTTAATAATGATCTCAAAATTGCACATTTTCAGATATGCTCATTTTTATCAAAAACGGCTCCGATGTTTTTTCTTAAATTTGTGAACGGATACCGTGAATTTGTGTACAGATTGAACCACATAACATAAACGCCACTCTGATTATTCTTTTGATTTGTCACGTAACGTTTTTAAAATAACTCACTTTAATGTGGCCATTTCTTATTCTTTGTTCAAAAAATACTGTAATTTCTAATACATTATCACATTTGTGAGTACACTTGCTTCAAAAAATTCCTAATGAAGTTTCTCGAGAACTTGAATGTTTGAGGTAAAAATGAGCCTCACGAAGGGCATTTTTAAAAACCCTCAATATTGTACAATAAAAATGTTCATATTGTACCAGGTGTTATCCTTCTATAATATTCTTCAATTCATATTTCAGTGCTTCCGACAGATAGACGTTTTGCCGACATTTTCCGTAGGAAGAAAAATTATCCAGCTTTTCTTGACCATGACCCGGCCATAAGGGTTTTCCTGACAAAAAGCGGTCAATTTCCAGCACATAACTATAATACTTTCTCTTCTTATGAAGTAAGGCGAGAATGTAAAAAATGAAATAAACGATAACTTGTTAGTCCAAAACACTAGTCTCAACGATTTCACTAATCTAAATAACATAAAATTTGTGAGATGGTGATGTAAATAACTCAAAACACTCGAAATGGTCTTACAGTAGTGAGGTTCTTTTCAATACCAGCTATATAGTGCAAATTACCGCAGCCAATTTCCGAGTCCGTTTTCGAGTAAAGTTAAAAGACTAATGGGACGGAATAATTAGGAACAGAAAAGACAACCTCTCGGAGCGAAATTTAAATGAATGTTAAATAAGTCATTTGACATGGCAGTTAATTTGCGAAAACATTCGAATCGGGAATTATCTAGTCACCTTAAAGATCTCGGAGGTACTGGTAAAGTATTTGTATATAATTGATTGATCCCGTTCTTAGAATTGGAAAGTGGGAATAAAGTGCAGCCATCTGCAAATACCTAATTTTTAGAGGTAGCTTCAAATTAGCTAATTAATGAACAGAATTATTAGCTAATGGGTGCACTATAGTAAAGAAGCTATAAGAAGGAAGAACATCTCAGGTGAAGAGAAAAAATCTTAACAATGTAGTGCTACAAATCAAATATTTATTAGCGATGTATTTAGAGACAATGAATGTTTTCCCCCAAAAATAAAAGCCTCCAAATGTATTAATTCAATACGTTATTCAGTTATTAATGGTAAGTTCAAAGATGTCTTTCGTGCAAATCTTCGTGATTGTTGTGCCAATAACAATTGGAATGAAAGGAAAAGAGCAATTCAGTCAGATAATGATATCGCAGAAACATATTTCTAGTCCGTAAATATTGCCAGGTTTCAACATCAACCATAAACACTCAGAAACTAAAACTAATAGAATTTTTTAATGATTTCATGAAAAAATGTAGGCAGATGTTGTATTCACAATCTCAGACCTCATTACATTTATTGGAAAGAGAAAGAAAATTTAAGCGAGTAAAATTGGGAGTACCGTGAGCTAAGAAGCATTCGACTATCATTCGAGTACAGATCAATGTTCATAAATACATAAGAAGTATCCAATTATCTTGAGACGAGATATCTTAAGAGAGCTATAAGAAGCAAGAACATCTCAGGAGAAGAGAAAAAATCTTAACAATGTAGTGCTACAAATCAAATATTTATTAGCGGTTCATTTAAAGACAATGCATGTTTCTCCCCTAAAAGCCTCCAAATGTATTAATTTAATACGTTATTCAGTATAATTTATTCAATACGTTATTCAGACAATAAAATCCTCCATATGTAAAATGTCTTCGTGGACTCCAGTTCTGAAATATGTAGTACTTGTAATACGTACAACAAAATGAATTTGTATACAACACACTTTCGAAGAGAAAAGTTAAACCATTGAATGGAAATCACATCTCTTTTATTCAGGACAAAAATAAATTCAAAATGTATTTGGAATATGAACACATCCCGGTAAATGCAGTAATCAATCTAAATCTCGACGAACTAGATCAAACCATTTCCCGAAGCACACGTCCCCCAACAAAACTCATTTCGACAGAAGCGACTCGCCATAAAGCGCGATTTTACCCTGCACCATTCACGAAACCTCAATTTCCGCTTACCAGCGTCTTGCCACAAAAGCGAATCGTAGCTGGCGCGAGAGATATAGCGTTGACGCAGTGCCGTCTGATTGACGTAGTTGAGAAATGCCTCGAACGTCAGCCCCTGTTCGCGCTTAGCGCATGCGCAAACGTCCATTTGAGTGCGAACGCTCAGAGACGGGCTGTCGCTGCGACGCGGCACTCAGATCAGAAGGAACCCCCGTCCCCTTCCCCCTCCCCCGCAACTTCCCCTCCCTCGCGTCCTCCCTCAAGCGCTAGTAGGTTCCGGGCCGGTAATTACAACGCGGGCTGAATAGCCCTGATAGAAGCCTCGGGCTGGGGTGGGCGGAGCGGCGATTAAAGAGAGGTAGCGTCACACAGTGGGCCGGATGCGAAGTGAAGCCCGGACGACTCCATATCTTCTTCCCTTTTTTCTCTGACACCCGACGGCTTTTCGAACCTCACGTTTTAATTCCATTTGGAAATGATAAAAATGAGTGCAAAAAAGTAATATATGGAGTGTGCATTAGTAATTTTATACGAAGGCTGTACTAAAGATCATATAAATTAAAATTCTTATAATTTTTAAAAATAATTTGTCAATACTATTTCAAACTACGTGCCCCGCTATCATCTTTGAAACATAGTCGTCGGCATTGTTCTTTACTACAACGTGCAGTACACGGCGGGAAACTATTTGAGGTGTTTAGTAAACACACTTTTTTAGACGGATTATTTCTGGTATGGATGCGTTGTGGTTCTATACAACCGTGAATGTATAATGTAAATTTTTTTGTTGAGCTTCGGAGCTCATTGCTACTTCTGACACACATACCATACCAGCAGTAAGGTACAATACAGTTAATGTGGGCGCAAAAAAATAAGATGTTCCAGAAAAAACAATCAGCTGCTGGTAATTGCAACACAGGTTCTCTTTCTTGCGATTATAGCCATGATCAGCAAGAACCTCTATCGAACATTTCTAGGAGTTGGCTATTCAATATATAGTGCACCAGGAAAAGTCTCTCCCCAGCGGTATCTTGCTGTGTGCAACAGACATCATGTTACGAGCTGCAGCTTGAAATAGGACATTGTGTACTCGCCAAAATCATAATAGATGTTAGAAGTGTTGTCCCCTTCACTTGTTTCCCAGTATTACGTTTGCTACCAACATACAAGTAGTTTTGAATAGGATGCCCTGATGCGGTCCAGTGATGAGAGACTTTTCTGGTGCACTGTACAATGTCCCAAAGTACAGTTACAGACGTAGCAACGCCTTAACTTGAACTATTATTTGAAAATAAACAAACGAAAGACATAAGGTCCCCTGCCTGAGAAGTTATCCATTGTATCAGGGTAACTTGAAAGATATAATAATGCAGAACCACAAAATGTGTAAGAACACGACGTCATAGGAATTATTGTATTAATTTTTTCCGCTCTCCGTTTGTTCTGGCCCAGTGTCCGTGTGCGAAAGCAGCGTGGGCGAAGTGGTGGGGGGTGGGAAGGGGAGGGGGGAGGGGAAGTCGTCCCCGCTCGCGACAGCGGCTGTCACCGCTGACATCGCGAGACCGTGCCTTCGCTGAGAGGCCGAGGAAACTATTAACTGCTCGTTAGATGCGCTGCACGACTGCGGAAAGGCTTACACAGTATTCGTTTTAACCTGCAGAGTAATCTTGTTATCAGAGTGTGGGAGAGCAAGAAATAGGCAAAGGTGAGAAAATACTCTGCTGTGTTTTTTTGTTTTTTAAAAATTTTTCAGTTCTATTTTCGTACGCTAACCGTTGGGAAGTCGACGGTTGTTTCGGGAGGGTTATAGACGAGGGGGTTGCCTAGCATCCTCAATGTCATTTTGTGTGATTAATCCAAAGATGTTGGAATAGAAATTAACTAGACTCAGTGACAGCCCTCATATCGCGGAATAATTTGAAGGCCTCCACTGTAGTGAAAACGTGCGAATCC